>CM035431.1:39401983-39736983 GCA_020310875.1 Ceratopteris richardii
AGAAACACTACTCAAAGCAACGAACCTTACAGACACTAAGGAGACTCGGAGTGCATTGGCCGACTATGGAGGCTGACGTCCAAAAGTTCTGCAAGGAATGCCCAATCTGTTGCACTAAACCACCTGTGGAACATGCCACTCTTTATCAAGTGTCCATACTGCCAGATTGGAGTGAACCACTAGTATCCTTCCTGAGGATGAAAACATTCCCTCCAGACATGACTCTGGTTAGGAAAAGAAGTCTAGAACAAGAAGCCCTAGAGTACTCACTCATTGGTGATAATCTCTACAAGCGTGGTAAGGATGGTTACCTGAGACTTTGTGTTCATGAGAGTGAATATCTAAAGATTTTGGAAACTGCTCAGCAAGGTGTAGCAGGAGGACACTTTGGACCAGATCGGGTGATCAAGGCAATACTATTTGCGGGCTTCTGGTGGCCGACCCTTCACATGGATGCACATACCTATGTGAAACGATGTGATGTCTGTCAAAGAACTCAGTATCCTATACGTAAAGATGAGATGCCACTGAAACCTATGATGGGTGGACGTGCATTCTCTAAGTGGGGAATAGACTTCGTAGGTCCTATTAATCCCCCAGCTAAGGGTTCCCATGCAGAATATATCATTGTTGCGACAGACTATCTAACAAAGTGGGTAGAGGTAAAAGCCACAACAAAGAACGATGCTCAAACAACAGCGAAGTTTTTATTTGAGAATGTGTTCACTAGATACGGGTTACCCATAGAGCTAGTCAGTGATAGAGGCACTCACTTCTTGAATGAAGTGATTGAAAATCTACTCCAAGAATTCTTGGTAGTACATAAAAAGTATGCCCCCTACCACCCTCAAGCTAATGGGCAAGCCGAAAGCACAAACAAGATTCTGTGCAATGTACTGACGAAATTAGTGAATAATAAACGCTCTGATTGGGACAAACAGCTACACCAAGCTATTTGGGCATACTGAGCCGCCTACAAAACGGTACTCCAAGCCACCCCCTTTCAGATGGTATTTGGCCAAAATGCAGTGCTACCGTTGGACTTCCTAATACCTACACTGAAAGTAGCACAAGAGCATGAATGGACAGGTCATGAACTCTCCTCTAGACTTTTCGACCTTGAACGATTAGGAGAAACAAGACTGAGGGCAGCTGCAGGGATATATGCAGCTAAGAAACGACAGAAGGCATATTTTGACGCCCACGTTAAGGATAAAGGTTTGAAGGCAGGCGACCTAGTACTAGTCTACACTTTGAAACAACATGCGAGGAAACTAGAGAAAAGAGGCTACGGACCCATGATCATTAATAGAATCTCAACAAGTGGGGTTGTATAGCTAGCCACATTAGGAGGCGATGTTCTCCCGAGCTACATAAGCGGATGCAGGGTCAAGTTATATCAGGAACCTCTCACAGAGGAAATGCTAAACCGACTCAATATTGCTAAGAAACGCAAAGAAGAAGAAAAGCAAATTCGAGAAGAGGCCCAAGCAGAAGCTTTAGAACGCATCCGGAGAATGAAGTTGAGAAGACAGGGTAGAGAGCAACCTCGGTCAGATGCATATGCAGACCAAGGATATCATGTGGCTATGTGTGAAGTTTCAGGTATCAGCTCTCATAGGATAATTGATCGACGTCCTTTTATAACCTTAGAGATAGGACAAAGAAAGGGTGCAAGGACTGTGAGAGCCTTGATTGACTCAGGTGCAGCCACTAGTGCTGTTAAATTGTCTTACTGTCAAGAATTGAGATTAACTGTCAATCCTATAGAAGCATATCTCATAGGATTGGGAGGTGTGGAAACCCCTTGCATGGGCGAGGTGGATCTTCCCATCTCCATTCAAGACGAAGTGATGACAGTCAAAGTACTAGTGTGTCAAGATGAGGACCTCACTGAGCCTCTTGTCTTGGGCCAAGACTGGATCTATGATCATGTAGTCAACCTAAACCTAAGAAGTGGACTTCTTCAGGTATGGGTAAATCATAGCCGAATTACAGTTGAATTGGAAAAGGAGGCACTCAAGGAACTAGGTAAAGCACAAACTCCTGGTCCTTCCAGGGGTGCACATGAAGTTGACAATGCTATTCTTGTCCAAAAATGTATGATGCAGAAAGAGGATTGTCTCAACAACGGAGTCAAGGATAAGACGGTACTCCCTTCTTTTCCAAAGGTCAAAAGGATGCAGCAGCCAACGGCAGATCAAATACAGAAGAAGCAGAACACTACCTGTACTGGAGGCCAAAAAAAGGAGCAAAGCAGATTGTTTCAGCCGATGAAACAAGTATGGAGGCAAAAAGGCAAACACCCTGTTCCGACCAGGCCAACACCACGATCAAAACCTCTTATTAGTAATCAATAGCACGATACTAATAAGAATCCTTTCATAAGTTCTTCTGTGAAAGTGAAGTCTAGTTGGGTACCCAAGAAGTCAATGAAGGCCAGCCCACAATCACGACAAATCTGGGTGCCTAAGGCTTGCTTGCGGGCTCAAATAGCTACACCGAGGCCAAACTCTATACAACATGTTTCACTCACGCGAACATCTGAGGCCCAGTCTTACACATCACGCACTAACACGTATTCTTCCATGAGCACAAGTGGAATCACTTGTAAATGGGTTCCTAAAAAGCCCCATTTTTCAAGTAAATACCCTATCACACTCCCCAGAGCCTCCACAAAGTCAAAATCAAAACCTATCCATTGCATTTGGCAACCTAAAACTTGTAATAAACCCCCAGACCCCAGTTGTAAATCCATGCCCACCTACTAACTACGTCACTCTCAACACCACATCATTCCACTTAGCTCCTAGGTCTAACCAATCCCTAACTACACACACAAGCACCGAGCATTTACTAACCCACTAATCTCTCCCAAACCTCATGTTAATGTTGTAATGGGGACAAAAACGGTTCTATCTTGTCCTTTACAATGTTAACACATGTTTCTATATTCTCACAGAATCAGGAGGCAAGAAGTAACATGGCAGATACGGCAGGAACTAGCTCCCAGATAGGCACCAGCCCCCAAGTCGTGGATATTGAAAGTCTTCCCGTTGAGGAATTGAAGGAACGCCCTGTAGCATTGAGAGCATTACACGCCATACCGGTTCAGAACCCTCCACAAGGGCACACTATGCCAGTCAGTAAAAACTCTCATTGGTTCAGTGAGGTGGTAGGACCCCTAGGCGAAGGCACTTATATGTGGGAGGCCGAGATAGAATTCAATGGGCGCTGGGGGAGGTATCACTTTTTCACTAGGGAATTTGAGAGACTGCAGAATAATGAAGGACTGAAACCTATATGGAAGAAGGCAGGACTCTACGAGTACTTCAAATTCCAGTTGCCAAAGCCGGATTTTCCAAGATGCTCTTATTTGATTAGCACCCTTACTCCGAGCAAAGACAAAAAGGGATACAGCTCCTTTGTCCTCCCATCTCTCACAAGGGGCAATGAGCTCAAGCGTTTCAGATTAACTATCAACTTGGTAAGGGAAGCTCTAGACATGAAAGGTATGCATATTCCTACGGAGAAAGAGACTATGGTCCCCGACAATATGAAGAACAGGAATCTGACAAAGTTAAAAGACATGGTGGCAACGACGCCTACAATCGCTATTCATTTGTGAATGGTCATGCAGCACTTTGCATTTCCCGCCCAGGAGAGGTTCACAATGCCACCTAAAAAGATATGGTTTAGTTTATACTTGGCTAATGCCTTTGATTTGACAATCAACATGCCCCACTGGATTATCGACCAAATCCACTTGGCTCATCAAAGGTGGTATAAAAAACAAAAGTCTGTACTGTACGGATGCTCTGCTCTGACCAGGATTGTGTACAGATGTCTTGCGTATGATGTACCAGTGCAAAGGGCACTCATTTGGACCAGGGTACAAGAGTTTCAGCGCCGATTATCCTCCGCAGGACCACCATCCAAGAAAATGAGAGGCGCCGTTCAGATGCCCTGCACACAACCCCGCGGTGCAACATTGACTCCAGAGACCACTCCACGACTTCCAAGGCGGGTGCAACCCTTCACTATCAGATTACCAAGGCACAGCACTGACGGACCTAATCTGGTGTTCCCACCCGTACCAACCGACCTAGAGTTTCCTCACGGATTCACTTTAGAAGACTTAACTGATGAGGAGGTAGCCAGAATCATTGAGGCTGTTAACGCAAAAGTCGAGGCAGAACAAGCTAGTGGACAACAAACTGCTACAGACCAACCCCATCCCAGACAACCAGAAATCGTCGATGTGGAGGGTGAAGAAGAAGAAGGACAAGAGGAGGAACATGATGGACAATCCGAGGAAGAAGAGCAGGAATATGATCAGGAAGCCCTGCAGGTACTTGAAGGTGCCCCCGCTTACACGAAGGCATTGAAGAAGCTCTATGATACCATGAACAGAGTGCAAGAGCAACATAGAATGTCCCTAGCAGCAGGCAAGGCCCTCATGAATCAAATCCTTGAGGAGGAAGGCGTAGACGAGCAATACCGCACCACGCTTGACATGATATCTGAGGCTTTGGGAGTACCTGAAACGGTGCATACCGCCCTTGCACAAGCACGATGAATGGAACGAAGATATGGCAGACGCCCCCCTCGAGCAGGAAAGCAGATGAATGTACTAGTATCAGAACTACAAGGCACATCCACAACCACGGGCACCGCACACACTGTCCACGATACTGAGGAAACCCATGTATCAAGTGCACCTCCGTCACCCCCGTTGCCACCCCTGCCTCCAACTCCACCACATTCACCTCCCACAACCAGTGTAACCACGACCGTCACCGCCTCAGAGTCCACTACCCATACCGAAGCACAGACCGTCACACAACCCACACACCCTATCTCCACTTCCTTTTTCTATACGGCCACTGAAACAGTAGTTCCAACCGCGGCCACAGAAAATCTCAACCCCCCCATCACACTTTCGGGCAGTTCGTATTCACAATTGCACACACCATCCTACACTTTCACCACTATCACTGCACCCACAATTCCACTATTCACAATCACTCCCACTACTGCATCCACCATTGATCTTATGGACATCTCCCCCACCTCCGCACCTCTCCCTCCCCCCATGCATCCACCATCTCCCATTCCCCCACCTCCCACTTCACCATTTTCTAGCACCACATCCACACTTCCATTTCCCTTCCCCTTTCCCTTCCCTTCTGCATCCAACCCCTTCCCGCATCCATCCCTATTAATAATGTATTTAATAATATGTATCAGTGTATGTCGCAACTACAACAGCACTACCAGCATCTTGATAACCAACATACACAACTCTCTCGAAGTCATGAGGAACTTCAACTACGCTTCATGGATCTCGAAAGGGAAAAGCGGCTAATACAACACCACCATACCACCTTACAGGAACAACACGAACAGTTAGTAGCCAACCCACCCCAGTCAGATGCAGAGGACAGACAACATATGGATGAATTGCTACACTCCCAGATAACAGAGAATCTCAAACTTAGACGCAACCTAGCCCTCCTACGAAAACACATGTCTATAGCTCTTGAAGAGAATAAACAGCTGCAGAAACAGAATGAAGAGAACTTGGAAGCAGCCATGGAAGGTTCCCCGCAAGAAATCGACCCAGAAAAATTCAAGGCCATTCCCTCAGAAAACATGAAAACTGTGTTAGAAACCCATGCCGACCTCCTGGAGGCCCATGTAGCATTAGAACGAGAAAGGGATGATCTACTTAAGCAACTGGCGACTCAGCAGGAGTCACCAAGCAAAGCCACAGCCACAGACGACACATCCGAAGAGGTCACAAAACTCAGGGCAGAACTCGAAGAATTACGCAGCAAAGTCATGCAATACGAACGTCAACCCTCTCCCCTTGTCGAGCCCGAGCCTGAAGATCTAGTGCCAATCGAGATAGAGGAAACTTTCGAAGATCCGTATGTTCCCATGCCTGCACCAGGGGGCAAGCAAACAGACGAGGGCATGGATACCATCGAAATAGAGGCTCCTGAATGGATGCAGAAGTTGGAAAAAGTGGCCGCAACCCATGATGATAGGGTGGCAGTCCAGATAGCATCTATGTCACACTTGGAAGAAGTAGTCATAAAATCGGATTACTTTAGGAATCTCTCCCATCATAGGTGGATCGGCACATCCGACGATTTGTATGTTCCTTTCTGTGTCCTAATGGCGGATTACAATGCGGAAATCAAGAGTCACACATCAAAAGAACCAACCTCGGCTACACAGTTCGCACCGGATGACATCCCAGCAAGTGCCAAGCACGGCAATATTCATCAACCGATGTGGAGGATTTGTCTACTGGAAACCTACCCAGAAATGGTCAGAACATGGAATAACATGCCTTTGTACATCAAATACAACCCATGCTACTGCCCTATGTTTCGAAGAAGGTCATGGCCGGAATACACAAAAACGGTGCTGACAAACAAAGGATGTGAGAAATGGCTCAATTATGTTTATTTAGCACCACCCAAAGGCCAACCTACCATAGGATACATGATCTCGACGATTCGGCATTGGGGGGTTAGGTTTAAAAATGTGCCAGACGTCATGGCCCAAATGTGCTTGAAAATTTTTGAGCTCATGTTGGTCACATTCAAGACTTTCAAAAATGTCAAGGAACCTCATCTGTCAGCCCTTGGATTTAATGAAGGTAATCAGGACCTCGTCCACGACATGAGTGCAACACCATCTATTAATGTTGTATATGCATGGCACGCGCGCATCAAGTATCTACCAGCCTGCTTCAAACAGACGTTTGAAGAAATGTTCGTCACGGGATTCTGGGAATATCACTCAGAGATATTCATTCCCAGACCATCACATTTATTGCAGTTGTTTGTAGTGGAACAAGCTCTCCATTCAGAAAAGTTACGTATACCACATCCAGAGGTTCCCGGGCCGGTAGATTGGGATGCTCTACTCACGGACTTGGCCAAAGGGTTGCGCATTGCAGAACACCACTTAGCACAAGACGTCGTCGAGTACTACATCCAACGAACCACCCAATAAGGGTCTGTCAGGGACGACAGACGCGAGAGAGGGGGGGTGTTGGAACTGAAGGACTCACTAGGCAATGAAGCTTAAGAAGGGAGTCAGAGAGAAGAGAAAGTACAAGCAGACAGAGCAGTCAACGACGATCTGGCAAGTAGGCCATCTAAATTTTTCAGACATCAAGGAGTGGAGCACACAAGAAGAAAGAGCAAGTAGGGAGCTCAAAGATGTGTACGACAAATCAACAGAGAAAATCCCTACACAAATAGTGATTTTAATCACTAAAAACCATTGTAAATACCATTTCACATTTTTGTAGCTCCATTTTGTGCAAGCCAAGGAGTCCTTGAGCTTGAGGAGCCTTAGAAGTGCCTACATATCAATTTTCATAATTTTTAGATCTCGTTTGAGCCCTCAAAAGAGCCCTGGAACCTAATTTTTAACTAGGCCGGACACTAGGTCTAGACAGGGCCAAAGCTAGTCAAAGACTATAAATAGAGCTAGAGAGCTCATTTTTGAGGTTAGATTGTAATTGAAATGAACTTGTAAGAGCTTTTTGAAAGGAATCTAAGAACTCCATTGCTTCTCACTCTTTGTCTTGCCGTGTGTGCGCGTGTGCGTGTATGTGTGTGCATGCTTGTGTGCTTCTCACTCACGCACTTGTGCCTCCACTTGCTCGTGGTCTTCATACCATCCTCACGTCTTCCCGGATTGACATTAAAGGAGGTGCTACTCATCACTGAGCTACAACATGAAAGAAATGTTTTACGATGTGGTACATTGTCATCCTTTAAGGCCTCTGATAGTGGAGGTGGAGATGCAGTTAAGTCCCTCTCCCTTTTTATCATTTTTATATTCAAGGCTATCACCGGACCACATGTCGTAGTGGGTGGGGGAAGCATCTTCACTTTCCTCCCACTTGACTTCTCTGATCCATCGCGTGAGGTTGAACCCCTGGGCTCCTTCTGATAGACAGGTCCTATTTGATAGGAGTAATCCATGGCATCCCCGTCGATGCTACAGCTTGGAGTTCAGCCTTATGCCCCTCCCACCTCTCCATCAATGGCACACTACACCCTTTTCGATTAGTCATCGTGTCACTCATCAAGACTCTTGTTGGTCTCTGATGTTGCATATGATAAGCTATGGCTTCCCTTTGGTTCGTCACCCGTGACTTGTGGCTTTGGGGTGGAGCATGCTCCCTATGCCCTGTTAGCTGCATGTTGAGTTTTGGCCATCGACGCTCTTGGCAGGTGGAGCTTTTGTGCCATCACGATTGCCTCCTCCAATACTACGGGTTGAGGTTTGTGCGCCCATTATTTTTCTCTGCTACAAAGGGAGAAATGTTTTCCTTGCTTCTCTCTCAAGAGTTTCAGGTTTTATCAAAGTCGTGTAGCCAGAAGTTCCCTCTTCTTGGTTGGATTACTGTTGCGCTTCAAGGTACCATGGCAATCTTTTTCCTTCTCTGTCAAGATCATACCTTGTCGCATGCTCTGTAGTGGGGTTGAGCTTTCGATGAGCTTCCCCTCCTTCCCTTTTTGCACGTGGGGGGTGGAGCTTCTCATGCGTTCCCCAATGTATTGAAGCCCTTCACTTATAGAGGTTCGCGGCATTGCCAACTTCATCCTCTTGTGTGAACGCTATTATATTCAAAATTTGGTCTCTATAATCTTCGTGGTGACTGCTCAAGGGAAAAGCGGCATTGATATGTACTATCTGCACAATGGGTAATGGGATTAGACTGTAATGTTGTATCCATTTTTTCCGTCAAATCAAATTTCCCCTATAATATCAAGTTGGCTTGTACATAATTTGGTTTGTGCGCATGATTTAGCAATCATCAGATTTCTGTGATAATTTCCTCTTTGATTCATATGCAAAAAAATGCTTCAAGGACTATTGGCAGTTTTGTTACTTTATCGCTTGATGTTTGTAAGACACTTGGGATCACAGATCGTCGATGTGTGAAGGTCATGATATCCTACTCAATTGTGATGATGACTTTTCTAATTCTCCACGGTTGCAAATTTTGTTATGAGAATGTTTTTTGTTCGTAGCTTCATGATCTCACCTAATTCTCTGTTGATTTAAAGATTACTGATATACAAAGGAGGCGATGGTTCGAATGCAAGTTTTCCTTTCTTACTATGGCTACACCACACGTAGATGGAGGAGGATAATTGATTTTCTGGGCATATTGTTTCCTTCATCCTATGTTTGGAGTTCATGGGCTTGGAGTAAATCATGGTCTGGTGATTGAGTCCATATCTCTCTCACTATCCGCTATGCTGGATGAACTTTTCCATAATAAAAAAAAAATGATGTAGAGCTTGAAAGACTTTGGGTATAATGTTAAAGCTTATTACTCTGATTTCAGTATTTTACAGGAATTGAAGAAAATGAAGTATGGATCCCTTTGGTTAGGGATTCTTGTGACTACTCCTCCTGGGGATTACATCCAAGCTTCACCACCACAATTAGGAGGCAGTATTACAAATGTCGATTTTGGATGAAGGTCCATCTATACGTGTTGATCTTTATGCACTAATCTGTAACTTGTTACCAAGGACCTTCTCACATGTGCTTTATATTTTGAGATCCTCATAGGCTATGATGCTTTTTATCTTCATTCCATGTGTTCATTTAGGCTCCCTTGCCTGATAATATATGCTCATTTTATGACACCATGCACTCAAAACTTAAATATCTCATGCTCATTCTCCAACATGATAAAGTACACAAGCACTCATTTAGAAACTCAATTAAAAATGAAAACTTGGTTAAGGTTCCATAAGACACTTCATCGTAGGCAGCAATTCTCACACATACTATTAGTATGGTGATCTTTTTGGTGCAAGTGTTTCAAAGGTTCGACTTATTGGGCATTTCTCAAACATTAGAAACAGGTAGAAGTTGGAATACTCAACATTGAAGGCCTTTATTCGAGATGCTGAGTTACGTGTGCAAGCTCTAGAACTTAATGTTGTTGCTTGAAGCTTTCTACTCTTTGGCCACAAACCTCTTTTGCATAAAAAGGGCATTCAAATCACACTTATGGACTACATAACCCATCTATGTGATTTCGCTGATGCCAAAAACTTTGAGCTATACTTTATTGTTGAAACAAGCAACATAACTTACTGATCTTGTTGAATGTGCTAATATATTCTATTCCTTTTTAGTCATTCACAGGTATTAAAGAGCATTGATGGACAATGCTTGCAATTCCCTTGTGAGTTCAGTGACTAGTGACTGCCCGCTTGTGGGATGGTTGTGGGACTCATATAGGCTGCTTTTTGGTACTTCTATGCCAAGGTGTCTTGCATGTGTTAACCTGAATTGTTCAGGAACAAGGACTATGTTTTACATGTGGAAATGACATGATTTTTTATGGTTGTTGTGACAATGATTTTTGCACTCTGAAAATCATGTTTTGCAGGAAGATATCTTTTATGTCCATTGTAGATGCATAAGGCCAACGGTAGTGGGACAATGTTTATGATGGCGGAGTGTTGTGACTGAACCATAAGGGATGGTTTCCAAAACTCTATTTAGAATTGGCAATAAGGCTATTATGAAGTTGGATAATCGTTTGTGTTTCCTATATGATTAAGGAATGATATAGGTGATCTGTTTACTTTGCACCATTTCCATGCACAGTCATTATGTTGTGTACTTCACTTTCATGAACGAGAATGATTTGTGGACATTGTGTTGGCTCACTTTGTATGTCACATCACTCCAAAGCTCAATTGTTCACAACATTTATGCTCCCAGTCCCAAGGCTCTAACTATCTTTTGCTTCACAAGTGACTCCTCAATGCTATAGGAAAAGAATCTGAAGAATTTCATGAAGTTATCTTGTTCACTTACAAGCTGCTAATTGTAGGAAAATGTTGAATGGATATAGACTTGTTTGTTACTCACAGTTGTAGGTTTGAAAGTCACAAGGGTCATAGTGCAGCATGTGAACGACACTCTGTGAGATTTCCCCACTAACAGGGAAGGTGTCCAAATTTCTCCTTCCAAAACACCACTATGAAGAACATTTAAATATGATGGATTGGAAAGTTGTTGAAACTTTAGGCACCTCATAAACTGGTTCCATGTCATATATCTTATCTTGTTTTTGACAAGCTTGCAGAAATTGCCCACCCATGTGTTCTCTGTTGAGACATCTGCGACGTGGTAACACTTCTGGGATCAACAGACATAATGCTTGGATATTTTGCATGGTGGCTTCTTTTGATCATCATAGTGGTTGAATTGTCAGCCTAGATAAAGCCTTTTAAGGATTGTGGATGGCCTATTAGGGCCTATTACATGTGATGTAGCTCTTCAGAATGCCCATTCAGTGATCTCGTCTAACTTATCTCAAAAGTTGGATAATAGTTGCTTTTCATTGTTTGGGGCTAACCATTGACCTTTATATGCTAGCCACTACATCATTTTGAAGAATGCGGGAGGGTTGTCTTCCTAAAAAAATGAATAAGAACTTTGTCAAAGGAAGGAAGACGGTTGATTTCGAAGACATCCCTGCACTTTTTTATGTTGTTGAGAAGTATGGAGCATTTGAGTCTGGTTGATCTGAGAGATATAGGCTGCATAAAGGAAACTAAGCCTGGTGTATCTATGAATGATTATAGATCTGCTTTTTTCCTTTCATAACTTGGAACCATTTCCAAAAGGTGATGAGATTAGGAAACTTTGACTCGACCAGAAAAGATGGGGGATGATCAACCACCCGGATCCATCAACCTGCATGTGTGAAGAGATTATCTTGGAATATTTTCTTACTATATTTTGATTAAAATTCCATTGAACAGTAAGGAATGTTTTTCTCTGATTCATCCTAGACATGTAGTAATGTATGTGAGTGTTCAATCTTATATGATCATGTCCAACATAGTTGTTGCGGAAGCTATGTTATTGTGTTGTGGGAAGATATGTTATTATTACTGTTCACTGATCCAAAGTTTGCTAACTACTTCCATGATTCCAAAAATGATTATGAGCAGTGCAGGGATTGATCTGAATGCTTGCTACGGAAGAGTGAATGTTCAGTATCTTAGGCATAAGATCTGAAGGATTTATCGAATCTACTTTGATCTTGCAAAACTACTGGAAGCATGTGTGGGTTTAGACTTGCTCAGAGTTACAATGGTGTGAATGTTGCTTGAGGATCTGTTTTCGTTGACCCAAAAATATGAATCGGGCCCAAGGCTACCCAACTCTTTCCCCATATTGATGCATCTACTCCTTATTAATGCAAGAGGTTGTTTTTTGTAAAATTCTTGGGATAGGTGCATAATGCTTAAACGTTCTTCATGATGTGAGCATGCATTCTTCAAAGGATATTTGTAGAAGAACATGCACATAAGGAGTTGAAATTCTTGTTTTGGACCTAAACTTAGTTAAGTGTAAAGTTAGAAATGAAGGTTTGTTTCTTGCTAGGGAGGAAACTCTCTAGTTCCACATTCTTCATTTAAGGGTTGAAATTCATTATAGGCCAACACTCTTATTGATCATTCTTACCTCTGCTAGAGGAAGTGACACTATGATTTGCAGAAATTGCTCATGATGAATGAAAGGTTGTTTAACCAACCCATACCCATGAATGACTACTTAATATCGTGTTAACTCTCAGTGCAAGCTTATTTGAAAGTTAGAAGGCTATGGACTCTTTGGAGCTACTTTTTTGCAGGATTATGATGATCTTCATAATTATTTCTATCACTACCATACAGGGAGTAGCTATTACTGATATACACACCATGGCAAGATAGAGGATGTCTCTCTAGAAGAAAAAGTCTTGCAGATGAGGATGCCCCTGACGTGGAAACTAAAGTTGAAGTGAATGTTTATCACATTACTAGTTGCAGTCTACTTGTTGTTTGTATTTTATTTCAGGTTTGGGAGCTGCTGAAGAAGGCATTTCCAACCTTACAAAGGACTGCACAATGGGATGCATGCTCGGCTGACTCCCCCAAAAGGATTGTGTCGCCCAGCTGTAAAGACTGAAGATTTGCAGACCGAAGGATGGACTGAGGGCTTGCAATATTACAGATTTGAAAGATTGAAGAACTGATGTGTTGCAGATCAATGAAGAGTATGGACGACCTGAAGACTGCAAACTGCAGAATGGAAGATTAGCAGACCTGGAGCTTCTCAGAAATGACTCATGCTTTAACCAATTGAGTTGTGTATGATCCTTTCCACTTAGCTTTGTCGAGGGCGACAAAGTCTAGAGGGGAGAGAGTGTTGGGTTGCAGGGTATGCACATACCCACAATTGTGCATAGAAACCCTCCCTAGACCAAAATAATATCTCTTTTTGTATCTATTTAGGATTTCACATAAGAACGCTCCCTTAGACACTTTTTAATATTTCTCATAAACTAAAGCTTTGGAACCTTGTTGTAAATGGTCACCTTTTTCAAGGAGTCTAGAAATTCCCACGAGCACGTATTCTCCTTCATCTTGAGATTTGAAATTTGAAAAAAGATCTTTTTGGAGATATGTTAGTTAGGCATGTGCTCCTTTTTGACTAGTCAAAAGGAGCACATGGGGAATTACACTGAGCCTATAAATAGATGCTATTTCTTGTAAAGAAGAGGTCCCTTGGCCTCCATGCTAATGGAAAGAAGGTTCATTTGGCTTCCACATTTCTCTTTGTGTGCTAGGCGTTGATCCTTGTGTGTGGGTTTGGCATTAGGGGTTGTGGTGTGTGAGCATTGCCCTCCCTTGTTCCTTATGACGTTGGCAATGGTGCCATTGTTCATGGACGTGGGTGTGTGTGCATTGCTTACACTTCTTGAAACTCCTCTTGGAAGAGCCTCTCACTTCCATGTGATGCGGTTAGGGTCTGTTGCTCCCCTTTTCTCAACCCCTTTGTTTGAAATGGCTTACCGTATTCCGGTTCATCTGGGAGACTTCCCAAGATTCTCAGGCCTCTGGGATGAGGACCCAGACAATTTCATTCAGCTTTTTGAAGTGACCTGCAAGGTGAATGAAGTCATAGACCAAGGGCAGAGATTAAGAATTTTTCCAGCAACCCTCCAAGATGAGGCAGCAAACTGGTATGGGAATTTGACATCTCAGGAGAGAGGGATGTATCAAATGCTAAAAGATGCCTTTTTAGTGAAATTCCAAAGACAAGGATTTCAAGACCGTCTTGCCCAACAAATGGACTATCTGCAGCAAGGAGTAAATGAAATCATAGACCATTATATCCAAAGAATGGAGACGTTGGTAAGGAAGATGGGTGTAAATGCCCCAAATGATGAGGCACTAAAGAGGAGGTTTATTGCAGAATTAAGGGATCCCACGGCACAACAACATATAAGCCTTACGCGGCCCGCCAATTTGATAGCTGCCAAAGAGCAGGCTAAGGTATGGGAGGAAGTGCAATTGGGTCAACAGAGGAGGATAGAGCTCCTATACGAGCCAACAGAAGGACTAGGGAGCGTAGTAGTAAGAAATCTTGGCCAGGGAAGCCCTACATTGACCACTCCGGCCTTTGTAGCTACGACCAATACGCCAGGCGAGGTTAAACCCACATTGACAAAGGAGCGAATATTAGAGTTAGTAAATCAAGCAGTAAAAGCTGCCATGCTCACCCAAGAAACATACATTGTGAAACATGAGACAACCTCAGACCCTAATCAGGACGTGTTTAGGTCCAACACATGGTGTGGGAAGTGCCATGGTTATGGTCATCTGGTTTCGGAGTGCCCCACAGTTTCAAGAGTGTTCGTGGATAGACCACCACCTAGATGGTTTTGCACTTTCTGCAGTAGGTCCAACCATACGGAGGACCAATGTTATCATAAAAAGGCTTATGAAGAATGAGCCCTACAATCAGAAAACACCCAAAGGCATCCTTACACAGGACTGTCGGCTCAAAGCATCCCACCCATACCTCGTTGCGAAACCAGACAGACTTATGGGCATGGTGCTCAAGGTCAGGAGGGTGGCTATTCTGGAAGGGCAGCACAGGCTCAGGGAAGGGGGGCTGATCCAATTCAATGTTGGAGATGCCATGGTTTTGGACATACTCAAACTAGATGCCCAAATGAAAAGAAACCCGTTGATTACACTCCGATGTGTAGGTACTGCAGTGGAGAGGGTCATTTTGACAAAGACTATCCAAAAAAGAAAGCTGACAATGGCAAGGGAAAAGGGCTAGTAGAATCCTCAAAATATGTTGAGACCTAGGCGCATCCCACTCCTAGAGTACAAGAACAAATTCCTACAATAGGAGTGGTGTTTAGGACACCCGATTCCCGAGAAGGTCTCAGTTCTTCCATGCACTTTGTAGAAGCTAACCCTGGCAAGAGTGCACGAAAAGATCCTATTGTGGCAGTGGTCACGAGGACTCAAGAATATATGAAGAAGATGCAGAAAAAAGTAGTGAAAATGCCGATAAAGAAAAGGCACCCAAGCATAGGGAGGTAGAAGAGCAAGTGGAGGGCCTTGTTGAGCAACAAGAATTTGAAGATGGAGACGAAATCGAAATACTTCCGCCGGTGACGAAGAAGTTCATGCCAGGCATTGCCCCATTCCCAGAGAGATTAAAGACCACAAAATGTCATAAGGAAAGGAAAAACACAGAGGAAATTGACATTGTGCAAATGTTGGCCGAAACAGAAGTTACTTTGGACATTGGCACCTTGCTAAGATGTTCCTCGACATATAGGAAGCAATTTTACAACGAATATATCAAGAAACCGAGGAAAGCTCGAGATAAAAAGAGACAGGAAAAAGACGTCCAAGGTTTTATTCAGAGCATCACAACCCAGATCGATTCAAACACTCCTTCTATAGTCGTTGAAATTAAGGGATATGCGATCCTAGGTGCTCAATTGGATAGCGGGGCAGCAAACTTAATGACAGAATATATGATGAAGTCTCTCAACTTAAACCACATGGAGGAGACTCCAATGTCCCTAAGAATGGCGGACCAAACTCAAGTGAAACCGGCTAGTCTTTTGAAGAATGTGAGCACAGTGGTTGGAGGATTAGAGTTTAGTGTCAATTACTTGATAGTCAGACCGAGGACTTCATAAGCGACCTTCTCAATCCTACTTGGATGGCCATGGCTTGTGCAAGCCAAATGTGTGCATGACTTGTGCACGGGGTTCATTACAATCGGGCCAAAGTCTGATCGCGTGCAAATCCAAGTTTCCTCAAACTCAAGTGAAAAGAGGCCAACAACAGAGGAGGAATTAGAGAAAAAAACAAAGGAGAAAGCGAAGCAAGAAAAAGCACGAGTAAGGTTTGCCCTGAATGTTGAGCCCTACAAGGATCTGCTTCAGGATGGGTTCAATTTGCAATTATGCAAATTCCAAAGCACGAAAATGGGAGAGTATAAGAACCCATTAGCTTACAAGGATGATTCCTACCAAGAATTGCTTGGATGGTTGACACGCACAAGTCAACTTGAATGTTACATGATGAACATAGACTCAGGGGAAGGCAAAGCTACCAATTCCTTGGAAATAGGGACTTCAAAAAAAGAATCAAGTTCCAAAGTAGTTTCAGTGATGGAGGTAAGGCAATTAAGAGAACAAGTTAGGGTTTTGGAAAAAGAGATCCAAAAGAGACGTCAAGAGTCAGAGGTAGTGACAGAAAGGGAACCCAAGGCGCAGGAAAGGATCCCAAAAGCGGAACTAAGGAAATTGAGTCCAATTGGAAAAGAACCAATGAATGATTTATTGGCGACCATACACGTATGATCAGGGAGCATTTTCCGATCAAAGCAATATCAAGAGGTGAGGGATATTTGAGAGAAGATAATGTGGAAAAGTGGGAAGTTTCTACAGAAAAGTTCTTAAGCATCGGATCGGAGTTACCCAATGATGTGCGGGAAAGAATCAAATTAGTACTGAAGAATTATAGTATGTCCTTTGCATGGTCATACAGTAATCTGAGAGGAATTGATCCCCGAATTTGCCAGCATTATATAGACTTGGAAGAGGGCGCCAGGCCAATATGTCAACGACTTAGGCAAAAAAATCCAGTCTACTCCGAATTGATCAAGCTGGCATTGACTACGTTGTTGGAAGTGGGATTCATATATCCCATCGCATCCAGTGAATGGGTATCACCAATTGTAGTTGTTCCAAAAAAAATAAAAGAATTTGCATTTGCGTAGATTATCGAAAGTTGAACGAGCGCACGAAAAAGGATCACTTCCCTTTGCCATTTACTGACCAAATCTTGGACGGAGTAGCTGGCCATAAATTATACTCATTTTTAGACGGTTTCAGTGGGTATAACCAGATCCAGATCCATGAAGAGGATCAGTCAAAAACTACTTTCACCACAGAATGGGGTACGTACGCATATCGTGTTATGCCATTTGGATTATGCAATGCATCGGCCACGTTTCAGAGGGCAATGATAGCTGCATATCAAGACTATTTGCAGGATTGGATGGAGATATTCCTCGATGACTTTGCGATCAGAGGCGACGATGAAAACATGATGGAGAGAATCGAAGCTATTTTAAGAAGAAGCATTGAAAAAGGCATTGCATTAAACCTTGAAAAGTGTACGTTTGGAGTACGAAGAGGATTGCTCTTGGGACATGTTATTTCCGAAAAAGGGATCTCAGTTGATGAGGATAAAGTGGAAAAAATTGGGCGACTCCCACCCCCTCAAAACCTACGGCAACTCAGGGGATTCTTGGGACATGCCAACTATTACCGGCGATTTATATTAAACTTTGCCTCGATAGCTGCACCATTGACAAATCTTCTGAGGAAAGATCAGCAGTATCAATGGACCGAAGAATGTCAAGTTGCATTTAACTCTATAAAAGAGAAGCTAGTAAATGCCCCAATTTTGGTAGCACCTGATTGGACGAAAGAGTTTCATGTGCATACGGATGCATCCCATACCGCGGTCAGGGCAGTGCTTTGTCAAGCCGATGAAAAGAAGTTGGATCATCCAATTTATTATGCAAGTCGAAACCTGAACAGTGCCGAGAGGAACTACACAACTACAGAAAAGGAATGTTTACCAATGTAGTAAACAAGTATCGGCACTGTTTGATGGGCAGGCACTTCACATTTTATGTGGATCATGAAGCCTTAAAGTATATCATTAACAAACCCGAGTTATCAGGACGATTGATGAGATGGATGTTACTTCTGCAAGAACTTCAATTTACGGTCATGACTAAACTAGGGAAAGCGCACATGCTCGCAGATCATTTATCTTGAATTATTAATGAAGAGCCAATCTCTGGCGTGCCCAACGATGCTCCTAATGGACATCTGTTTCAGGTCAATGCCAAGGTCCCTTGGTATGCCGATTTGGTAAATTTCTTGTGCACAGCCAAGTACCTGCCGAGGGCCAGCAAAAGAGACAAACAAAAACCATTAGCACTGGCAAAACACCATAGCGTCATTGGGGGACAGCTCTACCGATATTTTGTTCATGAGAGCATTTATCGAAGGTGTCTAGAGGAAGAAGATGTAACTATAGTTCTGAGATCATGCATGAAGAACCTTGCGGTGGACATTTTGCAGGTGAACCAACAGCTAGAAAGGTTTTATTGGCTGGATGTTGGTGGCCGACGTTGTTCAAAGATTGTCACACCTATTGCAAGAAATGTGACAAATCCCAAAGGATGGGTAAACCGACAATGGTGCATGCAGCTCCTCTTACCCCAGTGCTAGCTCTTAAGCCTTTCGAGAAATGGGGAATTGACTTTGTGGGACCCATTGACCCTCCTTCCAGACATAGGTCTAATAGATATATCTTGGTCTGCACAGATTACGTAACCAAGTGGGTAGAAGCAAAGGCTTTGAAGACCGATCGAGCTATCGATGTAGCCAAGTTCTTGTATGAACAGATTATCACACGATTCGGATGTCCCCTAGAGATAGTGAGTGATAGAGGAACACATTTTGCTAATGAATTGATCGAGGAGTTGATGGAGCTATATAAGATCAAACACCGAAAGAGCACTCCATACTATCCGAGAGCGAATGGACAAGTGGAGATCACCAACAAGATTCTGGAACAGATTTTGACAAAGACAATGGCTGCTCATAGGCGAGATTGGGATGACCGACTTTTAGAGGCCTTGTGGGCGTATCGAACGTCCTATTGAGTGATGACAAAGAGCACTCCATTCTCACTAGTATATGGCGAGGAGGCCATTCGTGGCCATCAAGGTCAGGATGGGAGAGGAAGAATCATTGAAGGAAAGATACATCTAATTGGTCAAATTAGAGGAAAAGAGAGTGCTTGCGCAACAAAGCTTAGAGGCCATTCAGAGAAGACGAAAAGACAAGCATGATAAGAAGTTCAGAACCTACGCAATTCAAGAAGGTGATCTAGTGTTAGTTTACGATAGCAAGTACTACAAGTTTTCTGGGAAATTGCAAACAAGATGGGTGGGACCATTCAAAGTAGTGGAAGTAAACTCAAACAGTTCATTACAAATACAGGAAGTAGATGGGGAATGCACTCCAGTGAAAATCAACTTACTTCGTGTCAAACCATACTTCAGTTAGCAAATAAGGTTATTAAAAAAAAAAGAGTGATAGGCAGAAAATGAAGAAATAGGGTGTGAGTAGGGGGATTCGCACATATATGCATATGTCTTGTTTTTTCTTTTAATTAGCATTATTTCTTTCTATTTCACTAAAAGAGAAATTGTTGATGCTCAGGGATATTAGAAACAAGGTGACAGATGGCAGATCGCATAACCTAGATGTATTTGTATAGCCTCGTGGTATATTTTTCGGATCAGGCACTAGCCAGTATGGACATAGATGTCGAAAACTTGGAAACGGAGTACGATGTAGAAGAAGCTCATTGGTTGGTATGTTTTCTAAACCAAGACATAGATATTGTCTTTCACATTCCATGGTTCAAAAGATATGTGCTTGAATGCGCGGGATGCACAGAGGGTAGATATTATTATTTTGACTCCACTCAAGAAATGCCCAATGAGGAAAATGACATCGATTGGGATTGGGCTGATACGCTAGTAATTCACAATGACCATGAGGCTCCTCAAGCGGAGCCTGACTCACCTCCTAGAGAACATTGATCCCCAACTATGAAACGAGGCTGAGTAGAGACTTTTTGAGCTACCTTATATAACATTGCCACCTTAGGAAAGAACTTCAAAATAAGATGAGAAGAATTCGGATTGGTAAATGTGATTGCGGTTAATCAATTGTATCATATAATCTTTATATCTTAGTAGGTAATGGCAAGAGAAGATCGAGCTATCAGCTTTCATGGGTGTTTTTGTATTTTTTTACTTCTGGTTGCATGATGTGGGGGTTGGGTGGGTCGACGCTCCTTTTTGCCTCTCCCTAACTCTCCGGACATGGGAGATGAAAAAAAAAAAGAAAAAAAACAAGAGAAAAGTACAAGCAAAAGCGTGTGTATATATGTATGTGTGCCTGTGCACTATGACGGGCTAATAGGTGGGCGGAATCCTCCTGATTGGGTGGTCAGGACCACGAGCCGACGCTAGTTTCGTCATAGGCCGGGACGGCTGTGTATATCTGTTTTGGTGCTTCGTGCCATAACGGGTTGGTAGGTAAGTGGGACCATCTCGACCGGGCAGTCAAGACCACGAGCTGCACCCAGCTTTGCTATGGGCAAGTACATATATATGTGCATGTATATGTCGTGTATATCCGTCGTTGTGCGCTATGTTGTGTTGGTAGATGGGTGGAATCAACCTGGCCGGGTGGTCAGGGCCACGAGTCGAATCCAATTGCAACATAGGCCAAGTGGTAAATTAAAAATAAACAAAAAAGAAAAGAAAAAAAATGATGAGGAAATATTCTCACTCCTGAGGGGAGACATAGAGAGGAGGAGGGCGACGATTGCCCGGAAGGGTGTGTTTTTGCATGCACGTGTCTAGTGGGATGGGATGATGATACCTGATAGATCGATCTGCTCAAGGCTCATACCAATGAAAGGTATGAGTATTATATGTATGAGTGGTTGGTTCGTAATCCATTTTTCATATTTGGTTTGTTCTCATTTTATCAGCAAGTTTGTTCTAGAGGTCGGTATTGTTGTATTTGTTTCTTAAAAATTCTTTATTCATGTCTCGCTTCATCTGTTGATGATCTGTTTTTTTGGGATATGAGGCAAGGCCGCGCTTTAGGAAATCTCATTGTTGCTTCCATGTACATAGCCTGCATAAAACAGGATAATGAATCTTTATGTGCGATATGATTATGTGACTTTTTGGGCTTCTGTTCTCTGGTTATTATTGCATATTTTTTTGGTCTAGCATTTTTTGATAAGTGAGCAGATAAGAAAGAAAAAGAAATCAAGAAGGTATTCAGCAAGGTAAGTAAGGTATGGAATTTGTGTTGTTAAAAAAAAAAAAGAGAGATGTTGGGTCATTACTTCACCGAGGGCAAGATTGTGTCTTCATCTTGAAATCATTTTCTAGTCAAATGCAAAAAAAAAAGTTGTTGTCATCGATTAAAATCATGTTTTGTAATAAGACATGCATACATTGCATTGCTTTGGTTTTATTGCATAAGAGCATGATATGGAAAGGAAAGGAGTCATGCATGAGTATGTAAGAGAGAATGTGATCAACAATGTAATGGATGCGTTACATGAATGTATCGATGCATGTGATTGTGGACATGATTGGCAGAATAAAACAATAACCGAATAAAGAAAAATATGCATGATGATTGTGCATGAGAAGAGAGAATGATATAGATATGTTTGTGGCTTGTCGGGTCTCATCTCTTGATTGATTGAATGGTTGTGTTTTATATATCTCTAAGAAAAACTTTAACCATTCGAATGAGTGACAGGTGAAAACGAGACTGCAGGAATGCTTGTCGAGGACGACATCGCAAACAAGAAGAGGGGAGTATGTTACACAAGAAGGTTGTGTGGATTGGCAGTCTAGTAGCATGATGAATATGAAAATAAAGTTGTCAAGGATGTGTTTTTTCTTATTAATTAGAGAATTGCCGGTTGTATTGACATTCATGGGGTGCGTCTGTGAGCATATGAATGAATATATGTACTGATCATGATATGTTAATATCTTGAGTGCATTTTTCAATTATCACATGAGTATCACTACAAATGCAAAAGTGTTTGTGTGTATGTTAGCATTCGAATGAAGGTATGAAAATATAGCATGGTGACATATATAAGGTGATTGTGTGGATTTGTGCGTATGGTGTTGTGTAGATACATGAATACATTTCTCATTTGCAGAGGCTCCTATCAACAAGAAGTTCGTGTATCGCTGTTTTAGGGCATGGAAGTTGCATGTATTCATGCAATGGCTTCCAACTCGACAATGAAGTTTCAGGCAGACATTCGAAAGGACTTCTATGGAAAAGTGGTGCTCAGTGGAGGCTCTACAATGTTTTCAGAATTGCTGATTGGATGACTAAGGAGATAATTGCACCTATACCAGCAGCATGAATATAAATCTCTTTACAGGTTCCATCCAATGCAGACAAAGGGGGTTGAAATTTTAAAGTCATATTCTATGGCAGAAGATTTGAGATCTGTGCAGAGCTCCACAGTACACAAGAAAAAGCAAAATAGAGATTTGTATCTCATGATCCCCAAAAAGATATGCAGGCAAACAGCTCCCCTCAAGAAGATGCAATGGCCAAGAAAAAGCAATCAGCCAGATTGTGGGAAATCAGAAGAAGAGGAAGAGTGAAGTGCTAGAGGGTCTCCCACTAACAAAAGTGAAACGAAAAAGGAGTAGGTCATCTTCCAAGAGAGGTGGCTGTCGAATGCAGGTTTTGCTATCCTTTCCACGGGAAACAAGGAATTAGTTTTGTCCAAAAGTGCAGGAGATCTGCCTCAGTTCAAAAAGTCAACTATCCTCTCTTGGCTGATGGCTAAGAGAGTTTTAAAGGAGAATGAATGTGTCGCTTACATCAATAAGAAAGATGGTCATGTGATGAAGAATGGGCATGTCACTCGTGAGGGGGTGGTTTGTAATTGTTGCAATGAAGTGCTTACCTTTTCTAATATTGAAGCACATGCGGGAAGTAAGCTTCATAGGCCAAGTGCCAATATATTCCTGGATGATGGGAGATCAATATCAGATTGCCAACTTGAAGCTTGTGCTCTTCAGGATGCTAAAGAGAAAGAAGGTCCTATGGAAATTAATGATGATACATGTGGGGTTTGTGGAGATGGTGGCGAGATAGTTTTATGTGACCATTGTCCATCAACATTTTATGCCAATTGCATTGGCTTGGAGATTATTCCTGAGGGTGATTGGTATTGTCATCGATGTTGTTCTGGAATATGTGGAAGTAACCAGCTTTCTGCCCATGACATTAACACTTCAATGCATCGGTGTGAACAATGTGAATTGGAATATCATCTCATTTGCACACAGGGGCATGACTCTATTCCAACCCCTTGCTTGCCTCTTTCAGAGAAACTCCATCGTTATTGCACGAGAACAGAAACGAGTCTATGGCTTCACGAGGGGATGAGTTCAACCTTGTCAATAACCCATTCAGATCCAAAATAGAAACATCACCCTGGTTTTGTGATAGTACATGCAAAGAGATATTTATAGCATTGTGTGCTTTGGCTAGCTTATCAAATCCCGTGGAGGGTGGATAGTGTCAGACTTTTTTTGTCTATGAAAAGGAAAATGGCCTTCGTGTCCCTCCATCACTTCGAGCCTATGGGGCCCTCCCCACATGCAAGGGGGGGACAGGAAGAGGTTGTCGGGGGGGATGTATCTCCGTTCCTCCCACGCTCCTTTCTGAGCAGGCATGGAAGGAAGAACTACAACTTCAAAAAAGGGGATGAAGCAATCAGAGGCAAAGGGTCCTTGGATGAGGTATACCATGTTAGGTGGCGATCATGGCTGCGAAAACTGAGACGTTTGCATTTCGGGCAAAGATTAATCAACTTCTGAGTCTCATTATCAACACCTTCTACAGTAACAAGGAGATCTTTCTCCAGGATTTGATCAGGACGCATCTGATGCACTCGATAAGATTCATTTCGAGAGCTTGACATACAAGAGCAAGTTTGATGCACATCCTGAGCTTTTCATTCACATCATTCCGGACAAGTCGACAAATACTCTCACAATATTGACATTGGTATTGGTATGACTAAAGTTGATGTAGTGAACAACCTCGGTACAATCACCCATTCTGGCACTAAGGAGTTTATGGAGGCATTGGCTACTGGTGTTGATGTCAGTATGATCAGGCAATTCGAAGTCGGATTTTACTCGGCATATTTAGTGGCTGAGAAGGTTGTGGTAATTACCAAGCACAATGACGACGAGCAGTATATTTGGGGGTCTCAAGCAGGAAGGATTGCATCGGGGAGGGAAGGGTGAGTTGCGTGGTCTACATAAAGTGGAAGATGGCAGAAGGACCTCTCAAGAAGAAGCTCAGACACCGCAGATAGTCCGTGACAGCTCCAATGCAGCTCTAGAGATTGCACTTGATGGCTTAGAGCTTCTCAATCATGCGGTTGGGATTGAATGCCTTCAGCATTCAATCAGTTTCGTGAGGAACCTCGGAACAGATGGTCAGTAGAATGAGTTGGCAAACTAACTGGATGTTGTCGAGCTCAGGATAAGCTTGGATGGGACATAGCAATTAGGGGTAGAAATGGCGTTTGCCCATTGAGTGTGGTTTGGCATTAAACACAATGGCACCTCATCTTGGTTTCAATAGCCAATTTCCTATACCACTCGATGACACGATAGCTTGCATTGGGACCATATTTACCCCTAAAAAGGTTCTATCCTATAACACACCTGAAGACTGCTGGCTGATTATACATGGAAAGGTTTATGACGTTACATCTTGGGTTCCCCATCATCCCGGTGGCTCCCTCATATATGTCAATGCATGAAAGGATTCTACATAGCTTTTTGATTCTTATCATCCTCTCCATGTCAGGAAATTACTTGAGAAATATTTTATAGGCTCCTTAAAAGTGGGAGAGAATCCATATGCAGATGTTTGCTCTGTCCAATACAAAAATTTAGGACGAGAAGATTTTTATCTTACACTTAAAAGCCGTGTGGAAAATTATTTTAGAATGATGAAGGTGAGTTCAAGAGTGCATCCTCACATGTTTACGAAATCAGTACTATTATTGGCTATCTACATGACGAGCTCATTGATGCAGAGCAGGAGATAGTGAGTCAGCTGCTCATTGTCGATGCAATCCAGGAATATGTTGCAAGCAGTTCAATGTGTTGGGGAATGATGTTTTTTTGGCACACCTTGTTGTTGCCCTGACCACCTGACAGATGCGAGCAATATGTTGAACAAAAAGATCTGCTTATGCATCCTCAGCATCGGGAGGAGGTACTTTAAAACCCACTAGCAGAAAAACTTTTGTTGGAAGAATTCCAATGGATGCTTCTGCAGATGAGGTTCGAGCTTACTTTTGGCAAATTTGGCACTTTACTGGATATTTATCCTCCTAAGAATAAAGATAAGAAAACACATCAAGGCTTTGGTTCTGTCACTTTTGCCGAAGAGAGTTTAGCTGAGCAGGGTGTTGCCCGAACACATGAGATTTATGGCCAGATGTTGGCTATTGATCAGGCTGAACCAATGGGTGAAGCTCCTAGTATGGGATCTTCCTATATTCCAAGTTCAGCAGTTACATCGACTCCTGGAGCAGGTGGTCCAGGCCCTATCAGGGGTGGAAGAGATCTTCTTTCCTCAACTCCCCCAAGCATTTCAAGGCATCAGGAAAATTGGGGTTATTGGCTAGGGTTCTCAGGCCCCTAGTCGAGCCCAAATTTGGCATGATTCTCTGGGTCAAGCCAATTCAGATATCAAAGTGAAGATTGTCTTGCGAAAAGAATCTAAGTCAATTATGGAGGCTAGAAAAGCTGGCTTTACGGAGGAGTCTGATACTTTGAGAGATGTTTTTGAAACCACTGCAGAGAGTGATTTGGTGCTTCTGCTGATTTCTGATGCATCACAAGCAAAAAACTACAAACAGATTTACGCTGCCATGAAGCCGAAGGCTAACCTGGGGTTATTTCACAGCTTTTTACTTGAACATCTACAGTCGGTGGGTGAAGAGTTCATAAGGAACATTAGTGTGATTGCAGTGTGTCCCAAAGGTATGGGTCATCTATGAGAAGACTATATGTGCAAGGAAAGAAAATAAATGGAGCAGGGATAAATTCCAGCTTTGCTGTACATCATGATGTTGATGGACGAACCACAGATGTTGCCTTGGGCTGTTCTATTGTCATTTGGTCACTGGTCACGATTGCCACAACATCGGAAGATGAATATAGAAGTGTTAATTATGGTGAAAGAAGAATTCTTCTTGGTGTTGTACATGGATCAGTCCAGGCATTATTCAGAAGATGCACTGAGGAAGGAATATCTAACCATGATGCCTATCTTAGTACTGTTGAATGCATCACTGGTGTCATTTCAAAGAGCATATCCACAAAAAGAATGTTAGCAATTTACAATGCACTAGATGAGCAGGGAAAAAAGGATTTTGAGGCTGCATACAGTACATCATATTATCCATTCATGGACATTCTTTATGAATGCTATGAGGATGTTGCTTCAAGAAATGAAATATGTAGTGTTGTCTTGGTTGGGCGTCGCTCCCAAGAAAAGGAGGGGCTTCCTGCACTTCCAATGAGGAGGATGGACAGGACAAGGATGTGGAAGGTGGGAGAGCAAGTGCATGCATCACTGCCACAGGGTGACCTGGGACCTAGAGGGGAGAAAGAAGATAAATCGGATGGGAGAAGAGTAGCACACTGGATAAGGTCTTTAAGCCAGAAACTGTGCAAATACTTGCACCTATATTCAGCTATCTTGGTTCTATTTCCCTTAAATTGCCAAGTTTATTTCACTCTCAAGCCACAACTTCTCCTTGTATGTGTGACTATTTCCCCTTGTTTCCTTATACCCTTGCAGCTTTTTTAAACTTACACTTGAGTTAGATTGCACTTTTCCTTCCCGTTTATCTCAATCCTCTCCCCTCTTGTAAGGTTCTCTCTTTCTCTCTCTCTCGCATACGCCTTTACTACCCTAAACATATACACACATGCTCACTTATACATTCGCACCTACATTCTCACACACTGACACCCATCCATGCACACACACTTATTTTCATCCTTTCTCTCTTTTCTACCTCTACTCAAACACACACTCTCACATTCACATATGCACACATAGACACAGCCCTTCACTTCTACTATTTCCCTCCCCTTTCTCCTCTTACCCCCACTCTTCAGTTAAAACAAAGCGTACATGTCGCATGCAAATAGTTATTCCACTAGTCATTCACAAGACAATGCATGCCTTCACATGTAATTATCCCATCCCTCCAAAGAGTTATTGTAGATTCTCTGCATGATATGATGAATGATCACTAGACTCTGGATTCAGTCTTGGCCTGAACACCTTGCAATATGCTTACTCACTATGCTTTCAAATGATACCACTCATAATAATTTAAAGCTTTGCATCACAGCATTGTGAGAGACCCAATCAAATTCACATGCTCCTTTTGTGCATCCTCTTAGCCATGGTGGGCATTGTCCTACATCATGTGGAAATGATCTGACAGCATGGGGGGAATGATTGTGATCTCTGTCAAGGATTATATGTTATGCAAGCACAATCTCTAGTAGAAGCATATGCAAGGAAATCGTCTCTGTTCTTTAGAAGGTCATAAAAAAAACAAACGCTTTCTTCTTTTCCATAAAACAAACCCGCCGCTTACTTATCCTCTTCCTCAATTTCGATAAATGCTCAATAATTGAACTTCACCGTAATAACATTATAAAAGAAGCAAACTCATGAAGAAACATACCTCACGAAATACAACTGCCAAAGTAGAAAATATGTGTTATGCTTTCATCAACCAAATAAAACTTCACGTATTAGAGTGCAAATGAATTTAATCCATTATCTCTGATAACCCCAGCGTAGAATAGTTTGCATTAACTGAACATATTTTGATGTTAGTGGCTCTTTAAGGTGCGTGAACAAGAAACAAGAGTTATGCAACAGGACGATTAACCATCAGAAATACCGGATCTCTATACCCAAGCATTGTTACTGAACCATATATACCAGTGAGTTCAGTGAGTTGTGGGATGTTCTTAAACGCAATTACAAGAGAGTGTCACAATGAATGTGATGTGTAATTGTTGAACTTATGCAACTTACCTTTTGCCAACGTTGAGAGTAAGTGCAAGCATAGAACTGATTTCTCGCTTCATAATTCAATTAATTCATGAATGAGGGATCCTCATGTCTGAGTGGTCTGTCACAGCAAGGGCAACAATTCTGCACGAGCCCTCGCCTCTGCACATGCTTGTCTTTTGATGGATAAGAGGCTTTGTAGAACTGGAACAATGTTTGTCCTGTGGTCATGTGCTAACTATAGTAGTTCCTCAACTCTTTTCTCTCCCTCTTCAGTCGAGCTACTGTTGGCTCCCCTCTACTTCAATCTTGCAGAAACCTCACACTCACCCTCACGCTTTCCTTTCTTCTCAGAATAATCGAAAAAAACCCCTCACTGTTGTTCAATAATCCAGCAAACTCCACTGAGAAGGGAAGGTCTTACTTTATAGAGTGGGGAAGGGAGGGGTCAGAACTCCTTTGACCACACGTGGGTGGAAAATCTTAGAGGTGCACGTGGGGGTTTGGGGATTGCAGGAGTGGGTGTCAGAGTAAAGGGAGAGTGGGTAGAGGAGTGGAGGGAGTGGGCAGGTACAAGGTCTGACAAGTCAGGGTAGAGGGGAGAGAGAATGCGAGTCAAAAGTAACTGATGGGTGACAAGTTCCTGAAATCTAGGATATGCCGAGCTTTTTAGTGAAATGAGGCAGTTGAAGCTATACCCAATCATTCTCCCATAACCCTTAGGTGACCATTTGACTTATTCCCATTGTTTCAAGGGTAGGATTCAGTCATCCATCACTAGAAATGGCATCTGCCATTGCTTGTAAAATCGTGCTGCATAATATAACCAAAGCAAGGAGTCCATTTTCTTGACCCCAGGCATGCAGTAGTTGAGCAATAGTCCACCATAAAGGCCACACCTCAGGTATGCATGAATGGATTCAATGAATCAACAGCTTCAATGACACTCTCATTGACCATCTCGGAATAAGAGTGGCCCTTTTACTGAGGACCTCAATTTGTGCCATCATTGGTGATACATATAGGCCTATAAAACCTTCAAGTGTGACATGTGGCCATCATGCACACTAGATCTCCCTCCTAAATGTGAGCATTAGGATAATCATCTAGCTAGGAACCTTAACAACTCATGCTCTTGTTCCAACACACATTAATAAGTGATCCGGTCTAGATCCATTTCTAACATTCCCTACCCATTCTAAAGATCAATTTCCTCAATGATCAAAGAGGAGACTATGAGTGAAATCCTTCCAAGTTGCCAAATACTCTAGAGCAAACTAGTTCTACATGAAATTCTCCAATCTAGTATTTTCTTTGGAACATCTTGTGTCTCCTCTTACTAGTGATGGGAAACTATAAAAATTATAGTCTTAACCTTAGCAAATATTGCTAATTCTTTACCCTTGCTTAAACTTTTTATAGTGTATGACACATGTAATATGAATACATTCTATTGCCAAGTATCTATCAATATTTCCTTTGCCTTCTACATATATCTAAAATAGTTATGTGGCATATACACAACAAGGAGTTATGTGATGTATGCTATATGTTGGAACATCAAGCTTTTATTATCCTTGAAGTGGAGATGATCTACATAAAATTTATCATTTGAATGATGCCACATATACTCCTTGTAGATTTTTATTTGTATTCATCTATTGTATTGAGAGTTTGATCATAGGATCACCTTCTTATGTAATTCCCAAAGTATTTATCTTTTCAAAAAGGGAAGAGTAAAAGGCCTAGAAGCCATGAGTTAGAAGTGTTTTGGATTGATTCTCGATCAATCATTCAAAAAGTAGATTTGATTTTAACTTTCCCTTTTCCTAGATTGTAGAAAATAATTCCAATCAATCTAAACTACCAAACCCCCATAAATTTGAATTCAAATTAGCTAAAAGGCAAAAATAAGGAAGAAGATGAAGAGGAGACTTTCCAAGACAGCTTTGCAGGCAAAAGCCAGTGGAAAGGGAAGAAGAAAGGACCAAAGCATGACAAGATCAAAGGCCAGAATGTTCAACCTTGTGCCATTTGTGATAAGACCAACCACACCACTCAGAATTGCTAGTTCAATGGGAAGACCCAGAAAGGAAGTGGAAGAGGTGGATATGGTAGCAATGAGGCAGAGGTGGACACAATTTCAATAATAACAATAGAGGTCATAACAAAAGGGACTACAACAATTATTCTGAAGATCAACAACATGAAGAATCATTGCTCTCGATGAATCTAAGCCGCAAAGAAGGTAAAGAAGATGGTCATTTATTCGACATAGATTTAGGATGTTCAAATCATGTTGCAGGCCACATAGCTCTCTTATCTGATTTGGAAATTCCAAAGTATAGACATGAAGTTCAAATAGGAGATGATGCAAATAGTGTGGAGAAGATCAGTAATGTCAAGGCTTCCAATGACAGGAAAACTATTTTGAGCAAGGTACTCTATGTTCCCACTGTTACAAAAAACCTAATAAGTGTAGGCCAAATAGTTGAGAAAGGCTTGCAAGTTAGGTTCACCCAACATGGATCTTTTGTGGAAGATCCATGTCAAGGCTTCAAGAAGATAGCCAGAGGTGAGAAACATGGTAGGCTTGTTGGTGCAAATATCAAGCCTACACATTTGGCTAAAGTTTATGTACAATTGAAGCTCCATGGAAACCTTTGCTACGAAGTTTATTTATCCTTTACCATTTGTAAAAGTCATTTTTTACTTGAAAAGAATATTTGTAATCACCACCAAACTCGTGGATTTATTAGTTGGAAAAGTCCCAACTTCACTTGAGAGAATATCTCCTAAATTGACGGACTACCTTTTTAGTGAGAGCCAATGGAGGATTCAAATTCAAATTCAAATCTCACATCTATAAAAGATGTCTAAAAACTCGCGGGATGTGTGGCTCCATATCCGAGTTATCCTTGACCACATTGTAAGAGAATAAGGCATACTTCATAGCCTATACTACCCACAATCATTAGGCATTGTTTATCATGCTAATGATCTTGTACAACATTATGTTCTAATACAATAGATTTATACTTCTCATCTATGGTCTCTCTGTCATAGTCACTCATAAAAGCCAACTTGTACTGCTCATATCTCAGTCACTTCTTCACTATTTTCAATGTTCTATAGCTTGTTGGAATCAGCTCCAAGTTTTCTACATGCTTACAAGGTCTTTGAAGATAATCCATTCAACAGATTTGGAGAAAATTGCATCGAAGCACTCACTAGTCAAACTCTACAGAGGTCCTAAAAAATATAGGGTAATGATTCAATTGCTAAATTGATTGCTCTGTGTATAGTGTATCATTTTAAGTGATTTCACTTGGAATCATTATCTCACTAAACTAATTTGATAGCTCTAAGAGGAATTTTTCTAATTCCTACTGTACTAGAAGCACTAAGCATAACAAGCAATAGGTGTGTGAACAAAAATAGAAGGTTTTAATTAATCCTTCAACTTGGAAGTAGTCTGTTTTGATTCAATCTTTTCTCACATCCTTTCCAAAGTACATAGGAACTTATTTAGTGTCATTGGAAATCTAAGAGGGCCTACAACAACTTAACTCGGAAGCAAGAAGGGGCTGGTACAAAGCAGGATTTGGCAGTACCTACTCATTTCTTGGAGTGTCCATTGTATCAGAGCAAAGTTAAGGTAAAATGGGAGATGGTTTTCCTTCTTTCATTGATAAATTGGATAGGAACAACTACCAAGCATGGTCCTTGAGGATGAAGACATACTTGCAAGGAAGGAGCCTCTATGGATACATCTCAGGAGATGAGGAGATGCCCATATTCAGAAGCAAAGGACAACCTACAAGAGAGGAGCATGAAAGACTCAACACATGGTGTGCCAAGGATGCATTAGCAAGGTCTTACTTACTTAACTCAATTTCTGATTTTCTTCTTCCACATATTAGAAACTATAAGACATCCCAAGTGACTTGGGAAAAATTGTCTTCCTATTTTTCTCCCAACACAAGGGCCTGGAAGAACCAATTGTGGATTTAGTTTACCACTCAAAGAAAGCAACCTAAGCAAGGCATCTCAGAGTATGTGACCAAAGTCAAAGATGTAGCAGATCAATTGGCAAGCATAGGAGAAGAAATTGAAGAGGAGCAAAATGTAAGACAGGTAATCAATGGTATTAAAGCTGATGAAAAATGGGAGAGCTTCACAAATTCCATGGACTTGTACATGGACATGCAGATTCCAAACCTTACCACTCTCATGGGGAAACTATTTACCCATGAAGCCAAACTCAACAAGAATGGAGATTCATCAAGAGGTAATAGCTCTTCTACCCTATACACTGATAAAAGTAAGTCCAAAGAGAAAGGGAGGAACAAGAAGATTGAGGATGAAAGAGCTAGCTCCCAAGCCAACTATGTAGGGAGAGTTAGAACCTCAAGAGGAAGGGGCAGCAGAGGTAAGCAAGGTAGGGGGAGACCTTACAACTCCTCACCATGTAATATTTGTGGATTTTCAAATCATACTATAGATGAGTGTTACAGGAACTTCAAAAATCAGAGAGGTAGAGGTTATCAAAGAGGTGGATATACACAATCAAGAGGAAGATTCAATCATCATCAAGGATACAATAACAACTACCACAACAACTACAATAACAACTACTAAGGAGGCTACAAATCAAGAAAAGATTACAACAACTATATAGAGGAGCAAGAGGACTCTCTTCTGATTATGATCATGACTTCAAAACCAGGTATAAATGATGAACATCTCATGTGGCGGGCAATGTAGCTCTTCTCTCTGACCTTGAGGAACCAAAGGGTAAGCATTAGGTACAAACAGGTGATGACACCAAGCACTTAGTGATTAAAGTGGGAAATGTTAAGACCTCTAATGGAAATAAGAATCTGTTGAGCAGGGTTCTATATGTACCTACAATTACCAAGAATTTGATGAGTGTTGGACAGATTGTGGGAAAGGGTTTACAGGTCAGGTTCAACCAATATGGAGCATTTCTGGAGGATCCCCAACATGGATTCAAGAGAATTGCTAAAGGAGAAAAGATAGGTAGATTATTCACTTTTGAACTTGAAGATACAAGGAACATTGCACTTTATAGCTACAAAGACAAACACTATCAGAGCTTGAAATTTGGCACAAGAGATTAGGGCATGTTGGTGAAATAAATTTAAAACAAATATGTAGAGGTCAATGTGTGCTTGGGATACCTAATGTATCCAAGCAACACGTGATTTATAAATGTGGTGCTTGTCAGTTTGGAAAATCTCACAGGTTACCCTTCTCAAGAAAAGGCTACATGCATGAGGACTATCTAGAGCTTGTCCATACATATGTATGGGGACCAAGTAAGGATCCCTCAATTTTTGGATCAAGGTATTATGTATCTTTCATTGATGATTTCAGTAGGTGGACTGTATACTACTTTATGAAGCACAAAGATGAAGTATTCAGTTGTTTTAAAAAATATCTTGCACTTGTTGAGAACCAAACAGGGAGAAGTCTAAAGAGATTAAGATCAGATGGAGGAGGTGAGTACTTCTCAAATGAGCTTGATGCATTCTTGCAGGACACAAGAATCAAGAGAGAAATTACAACAAGATATACCCCTTAGCAAAATGGGGTGGCAGAGAGGACAAATAGAATAATAGTTGAAATAGCTAGGTCAATGCTAAATGAGAAAAAATTACCTAATTACTTGCGGGTAGAGAGTGTATCTACTGCTACTTATCTTGTAAACAGGTTGTCATCCAAATCACTTGATGGGATGACGCCATATAAAGCATGGCATGGTAGAAGACCTTCACTTGATCATTTCAAGATCTTTGGATGTGATGCTTATGTGCATATCCCTTCTCAAATAAGAGGTAAGCTAGACCCTAAGGTAGCGAAGTGCAACTTTATAGGGTATGACTTGAATCACAAAGGATACAGGTTCTACAATCCTTCTAACAAAGGATTCATGGTTAGTAGAGATGTTGTCTTTGATGAGAATGACTCTTGGTTTGAAAGTGAATGCAGGAAAGTAAAGCTACCATATGACTTGGAAGAGGAGTTTCCAAGCCTCACTAAGGAGAAGCCTACTCAGAATGAAGACATCAACTCAAATGATGAGGACATCATCAACCTAGAAGAGTTCAAGGCATGGAAGTCCAAAGGCAAAGTCAAGATGAAGAAGTTGGAGGATATACCTGAATCATCCAATCAAGCAATCAGAAGATCACAAAGGGAGAGCAAGAAGCCAATCGAATATGGGTATGACACTTCCTTAGTTACTAAGCACTCTATTTATCTTGCAAAAGACTTGTCATTTGAAGAGCCATCATCATATGAAGAGGCCAAGACCAAGGCAGAATGGAAAGAAGCAGTGGATGAGGAAATTGAAGCACTCAAGGAGAGTGATACTTGGGAACTAGTACCAAAGAAGGAGTCTATGAAGGTAATTGGTTCTAGGTGGATCTATAAAATCAAAAGGAATTCTGATGGCTCAATAAGCAGGTACAAAGCTAGACTTGTGGCAAAGGTTTTTGCACAAACCCAAGGAGTTGATTATGAAGAAACCTTCTCACTTGTGGCCAAAATGCCAACCATCAGGGTATTGGTAAGTGTGGCTACATCAAAGAATTGGAACATGTATCAATTGGATGTAAAAAATGCATTTCTAAATGGCTGGATTTTAGAGGAGGTGTACAGGTCTCAACCTCCTAGCTATGAGGATCCAAGAAAGGTAACATATGCATGTAAATTCAACAAAGCTCTTTATGGATTGAAGCAGGAACCTAGGGCATGGAACCATAGGTTGACTACATATCTTCACGATCAAGGATTCACCATGAGTAAAGCAGATACTTCTCTATTTATTGAGAGGTAATATACCTGTGTGTATATGTAGATGATATCATACTCATAGGTAATGATGCTAATGGTAAGAAAAGTAAGAATCAGATGATGCAGGAATTCAAAATTAGTGATCTTGGATCACTAAAATACTTTCTTGGAATTGAGTTAGTCTATACTAGCTCTGGAATTTACATTACTCAGAGGAAGTATATACAGGACATGTTGAAGAAGTTTCATTTGCAGGATGCAAAAGTTGCAAATACTCCAATAGAGGTAAACCAAAAGTTAAGTGCTCATGAAGGTGATGTGCTTGAGAATATTGCAGGCTACCAAAGCATAGTGGGAAGCTTGAATTATGCTACATTGACAAGGATTGATATTGGTTATCAAGTAAGTGTGTTAAGTCAATTTATGCACAAACCTAGGGCACCTCATTTGGAAGATGCCAAGAGGATTTTGAAGTACCTTAAGGGCACTCAAAATCAAGGATTTTACTTTCCCTATACCTCAAACTTGGACATCAAGATATATTCAGATGTAGATTGGGCAAGATGCAAAGATGATAGAAGAAGTACCTCAAGTTACTTATCCTTTGCAGGTGACAAGCCTATATCATGGTCTTCAAAGAAGGAACCTACTGTTGCTTTGTCTTCTACAGAGGCAGAGTATAGAGGATTGGCTAGTGCTACTCAAGGGGCCATATGGATCAGATTACTATACACAGATTTGGGTTTGCATACTACACCTCCAATGATTTTTGGAGATAACAAATCTAGGACCATGCTAGGACCAAGCATATAGAGGTCCACTATCATTATGTGAGAGAGAAGCTATTGAACAAAGAAATTCAGTTGATATGCAATGTGCAAACTTATTGACTAACGCATTGGATGGTACAAAACTTTACAGGTTTAAGTCTATGATTGGATTGCAGGACATTCAAGAAGATTGAAGAAGAAGACCAATCCAAAATGTTTGGCTTGAGGGGAAGCTGTTGGTGCAAATATCAAGCCTACACATTTGGCTAAAGTTTATGTACAATTGAAGCTCCATGGAAACCTTTGCTAGGAAGTTTATTTATCCTTTACCATTTGTAAAAGTAATTGCTGACTTGAAAAGAATCTTTGTAATCACCACCAAACTTGTGGATTTATTAGTTAGAAAAGTCCCGACTTCACTTGAGAGAATATCTCCTAAATTGAAGGACTACCTTTTTAGTGAGAGCCAATGGAGGATTCAAATTCAAATTCAAATCTCACATCTATAAAAGATGTCTAAAAACTCGTCGGATGTGTGGCTCCATATCAGAGTTATCCTTGACCTTATTGTAAGAGATTAAGGCATATTTCATAGCCTATACTACTCACAATCATTAGGCAGTGTTTATCATGCTAATGATCCTGTACAACATTATGTTCTAATACAATAGATCTATACTTCTCATCTATGGTCTCTCTATCATAGTCACTCATAACAGTCAACTTGTACTACTCATATCTCAGTCATTTCTTCACCATTTTCAATGTTCTATAGCTTAGTGGAATCATATCCACCTTATCTACATTCTCACAAATTTTGAAGATAATCCATTTAGCATATTTGGAAAAAAGCATGTCAAAGCACTCACTAGTCAAACTCTGCAGACGTCCTAAAAAATTGAGGGTAATGATTCAATTGCTAAATTGATTGCTTTGTGTATAGTGTATCATTTTAAGTGATAATCCATTCAACCAATTGCTAAAAAATCAAGGGTAATGATTCAATTGCTAAATTGATTGCTAAAAAATTGGGGGTCCCAAAAAATCAAGGGTAATGATTCAATTGCTAAATTGATTGCTCTATGTATAGTGTATAAAAAATTTTGAAGATAATCCATTCAGCCAATTTGGAGAAAAACGCGTTGAAGCACTCACTGGTCAAACTCTACAGAGGTCCTAAAAAATCGGGGGTAATGATTCAATTGCTAAATTGATTGCTCTATGTATAGTGCATCATTTTGAGTGATTCCACTTGGAAGCATTAGCTTACTAAGCTAATTTGTACCTCTAAAAGCAATTTTTCTAATTCCTATTGTAGTGGAAGCACTGATCATAACAAGCAGCAGATGTGTGAACAAAAATAGAAGCTTTTGATTAATCCTTCAACTTGGAAATAGTCTGCTTTGTTTCAATCTTTTCTCACATCATTTCCAAAGTTCATAGGCACTTGCATAGTGTCATTGGAAAGCTAAGAGGGCCCACAAAACTCTAAATCTTCAAGGGGTTGGTACAAAGTAGGATTTGGTAGTACCTACTCATTTCTTGCAGTGTCTGTCCATCTTTCCCAATGGTGGTATGAGGGCAAAGTTAAGGTAAAATGGGAAATGGTTTTCCTTCTTTCATTGATAAATTGTAAAGGAAAAACTATCAAGCATGGTCCTTGAGGTGAAGACATACTTGCAAGGAAGGAGCCTCTATGGATACATCTCAGGAGATGAGGAGATGCCCATATTCAGAAGCAAAGGACAAACTACAAGAGAGGAGCATGAAAGACTCAACACATGGTGTGTCAAGAATGCATTAGCAAGGTCTTACTTACTTAACTCAATCTTTGATTTTCTTCTTCCACATATTAGGAACTATAAAACATCCCAAGTCTCGAGGAAACATTGTCTTCTTATTTCTCTTCCAACACAAGGGCTAGGAGAACCAATTGTGGATTGCATTTACCACTCAAAGAAAGCAACCCAAGCAAGGCATCTTAGAGTATGTGACCAAAGTCAAAGATGTAGCAGATCATTTGGCAAGCATAGGAGAAGAAATTGACGAGGAGTAGATTGTAAGACAAGTAATCAATGGTATTAAAGCTGATGACAAATGGGAGAGCTTCACAACTGCCATGGACTTGTACATGGACATGCAGATTCCATACCTTACCACTCTCATGGGGCAACTCTTTACCCATGAAGCCAAGCTCAACAAGAATGGAGATTCATTAAGAAGTAATAGCTCTTTTGCCCTATACACTGATAAAAGTAAGTCCAAAGAGAAAGGGAAGAACAAGAAGATTGAGGATGAAGGAGCTACCTCCCAAGCCAACTATGCAAGGAGAGATAGAACCTCAAGAGGAAAGGGCAGCAGAGATAAGCAAGGTAGGGGGAGACTTTATAACTCCTCATCATGTAATATTTGTGGATTGTCAAATCATACTATAGATGAGTGTTATAGGAACTTCAAGAATAAAAAAGGTAGAGGTTATCAAAGAGGTGGATATACACAATCAAGAGGAAGATTCAATCATCAACAAGGATACAACAACAACTACAACAACAACTACAATAGCAACTACCAAGGAGGCTACAAATCAAGGAAAGATTACGACAACTATACAGAGGAGCAAGAGGACTCTCTTCTGATTATGAACATAACTTCAAAACCAGGTATAAATGATGAACATCTCTTCTACATTGACTCAAGATGCTCAAACCATGTGGCGGGAAATGTAGCTCTTCTCTCTCACCTTGAGGAACCAAAGGGTAAGTATCAAGTAAAAACAGGTGATGACACCAAGCACTCAGTGAATATAATAGGAAATGTTAAGACCTCTTATGGAAATAAGAATCTGTTGAGCAGGGTTCTATATGTACCTACAATTACCAAAAATTTGATGTGTTGGACAGATTGTGGAAAAGGGTTTGCAAGTCTGGTTCAACCAGTATGGAGCATTTGTGGAGGATGCCCAACATGGATTCAAGAGGATTGCCAAAGGAGAAAAGACAGGTAGATTATTCACATTTGAACTTGAGGATACAAGGAATATTGCACTTTATAACTACATAGATCAAACACTATCAGAGCTTGAAATTTGGCATAAGAGATTAGGGCATATTGGTGAGAGAACTTTAAAACAAATATGTAGAGGTCAATGTGTGCTTGGGATACCTAATGTATCCAAGCAGCATATGATTTATAAGTGTGGTTCTTGTCAGTTCGGAAAATCTCACATGTTACCCTTCTCAAGGAAAGGCTACATGCATGAGGACTACCTAGAGCTTGTCCATATAGATGTATGGGGACGAAGTAAGGATCCCTCAATGTCCGGTTCAAGGTATTATGTATCTTTCATTGATGACTTTAGTAGGTGGACTATCTTATATTTTATGAAGCACAAAGATGAAGTATTTAGTTGCTTTAAAAAGTATCTTGCACTTGTTGAGAACCAAACAAGGAGAAACCTAAAAAGATTAAGGTCAGATGGAGGAGGTGAGTACTTCTCAAATGAGTTTAATGCATTCTTGCAGGACAGAGGAATCAAGAGAGAAATTACAACAAGGTATACACTTGAGCAAAATGGGGTGGCAAAGGGGAGAAATAGACTAATTGTTGAAACAGCTAGGTCAATGTTAAATGAGAAAAAATTACTTAATTACTTGTGGGTAGACAGTGTATCTAGTGCCACTTATCTTGTAAACACGTTGCCATCCAAATCCTTGATTGAATGACCCCATATGAAGCATGGCATGGTAGAAGACCTTCACTTGATCATTGCAGGATCTTTGGATGTGTTGCTTATGTGCATATCCCTTCTCAAATAAGAGGTAAGCTAGACCCTAAGGCAGAGAAGTGTATCTTCATAGGGTATGAATTGAATTAGAAAGGATACAGGTTCTACAATCCTTCTAACAAAGGATTCATGGTCAGTAGAGATGTTTTCTTTGATGAGAATGACTCTTGGTTTGAAAGTGAATGCAGGAAAGTAAAGCTACCATATGACTTGGAAGAGGAGTTTCCAAGCCTCCCTAAGGAGGAGCCTACTCAGAATGAAGACATCAACTCAGATGATGAGGACATTATCAACTTAGAAGAGTTCAAGGAATGGAAGTCCAAAGGCAAAGTCAATATGAAAAAGTTGGAGGATATGCATGAATCATCCAACCAAGCAATCAGAAGATCACAAAGGGAGACCAAGAAGCCAATCAAATGTGGGTATGACACTTCCTTAGTTACTAAGCACTCTGTTTATCTTGCAAAAGACTTGTCATTTGAAGAATCATCATCATATGAGGAAGCAAAGACCAAGGCAGAATGGAAGGAAGCTATGTATGAGGAAATTGAAGCACTCAAGGAGAGTGATACTTGGGAACTAGTACCAAAGAAGGATTCTATGAAGGTAATTGGTTCTAGATGTATCTATAAGAACAAAAGGAATTCTGATGGATCAATAAGCAGGTACAAAGCTAGACTTGTGGCTAAGGTTTTTGCACAAACCCAAGGAATTGATTATGAAGAAACCTTCTCGCCTGTGGCAAAAATGCCAACCATCAGAGTATTGGTGAGTGTGGCTGCATCAAAGAATTGGAATGTATCAATTGGATGTAAAAAATGCATTTCTAAATGGCTCGATTTCAGAGGAGGTGTACATGTCTCAACCTCATGGCTATGAGGATCCAAGCAAGGTAACATATGTATGTAAATTGAACAAAGCTCTTTATGGATTGAAGCAAGCACCTAGGGCATGGAACCATAGGTTGACTACATATCTTCAGGATCAAGGATTCATCATGAGTAAAGCAGATACTTCTCTATTTATTAAGAGGAGAAATTCAGAGGTAATATACCTATGTGTATATGTTGATGATATCATACTCACAGGTAATGATGCTAATGGCATCAAGCAGATCAGGAATCAGATGATGCAGGAGTTTAAAATTAGTGACCTTGGATCACTAAACTATTTGCTTGGACTTGAGTTAGTTTATACTAACTCTGGAATTTACATTACTCAGAGGAAGTATATACAGGACATGTTGAAGAAGTTTCATTTGCAGGATGCCAAAGTTGCAAGTACTCCAATAGAGGTAAACCAAAAGTTAAGTGCTCATGAAGGTGATGTGCTTGAGAATATTGCAAGTTACCAAAGCATAGTGGGAAGCTTGAACTATGCTACATTGGCAAGGATTGATATTACTTAGGGAGTAAGTGTTCTAAGTCAGCTTATGCACAAACCTAGGGCACCTCATTCGGAAGCTGCCAAAAGATTTTGAAGTACCTTAAGGGCACTCAAAATCAAGGATTGTACTTCCCCTATACCTCAGACTTGGACATCAAGATATATTTAGATGCTGATTGGGCAAGTTGCAAAGATGATAGAAGGAGTACCTCAGATTACCTATCATTTGCAGGTAATAAACCTATATCATGGTCTTCAAAGAAGCAACTTACTGTTGCTTTATCTTCAATAGAGGCATAGTATAGAGGATTGGCCAGTGCTACTCAAGAGGCCATATGGATCAGATTGTTATATACAGATTTTGGGTTTGCATACTACATCTCCAATGATTTTTTGAGATAATACAAGTTCACACATCTTGAAGCTAATCCTATTTATCATGCTAGGACCAATCATATAGAGGTCAACTATCATTATGTGAGAGAAAAGCTATTGAGCAAGGAAATTCAGTTAACTTATGTATCAACTAATATGCAATGTGCAGACCTATTGGCTAAAGCTTTAGATAGTACAAAACTTTGCAGGTTTAAGTCAATGATTGGATTGCAGGACATTCATGAAGATTAAAGAAGAAGACCAAGCCAAAATGTTTGGCTTGAGGGGCAATTGTTGCTGCAAAGTTCAAGCCTACACATTTGGCTAAAAGTTCATGAACAATTGAAGCTCCATGGAAACCATTTCTAGGAAGTTTTTATCCATTACCTTTTGTAAACGTCATTTTTTTTACTTGAGAGAATATTTGTAATCACTACCAAACACGGGGACTTGTTAGTTGGAAAAGTCACAACTTCAATTAAGGGAATATCTCCAAAAGGATTGTGGAATATTGTGCAGGATGTTGAAAAACATCCTATTACACCTGCAAACATAGTTGCTGAAGGTGATGCAAATGGCATTGAACACGGTGATATTCTTCATGTTCGTGTTCGTGTCACGGTTCCTACTACACCTATTGCAGAGAAAATTTGTTGGGATGGCAAAAATGCTCAGGCACATGCATTGATCGCCTTGTCTATCAGACGTGCCATTATTCCTCACATTCGCTCTTGTGGAATAGCTAAGGATGCTTGGGATACACTTACCACTTTATATCAGGCAAGGAATGAGGCTCGTGTAGCTTACCTCCAAAAATAGTTGGAGAGTGAGCACATGAATGAAGGTGATTCCATGGACAAGTTTTTGACAAAGATCAAAGATTTGAAAGAGTAGCTGATTTCTGCTAATGAAGTCTTTCCTGACAATTCACTTTTGCAGACTGTTCTAAATGTTCTTCCCCATTCATATCAGAGTTTTGCTTCTATGCTTTAGTTGATGATGAAATTTAATCCAAATGCCTTAACATTTGAGGAGTTAATCTCTGTTGATATATTTAGGTAGTGATGTGTGTGAACACTCTAGGACCGTCGGGGCACTTTTTTCCCTCTTTAGGAGGTTATTTTCCACCGGCTTGTATATACACCTATTGCCCTAATGGGCTACTTATCTTTGTACATTCTCTAGTAATACATTCAATATTGTGTGTTGTGCTCCAAGCTTCTTCTTCTTCCTTGTGCTATTCGCGTGCTTCCGCAAACGTCTAACTCCAACAATTGGTATCAGAGCAGGTCATTGCTTCATCTAGGGCCCCGTCGACACTCCTCCGTTTGCAATCTCAGAATCGCACGAATTTTGATGAACATTTTGGTGGGCCTCTGAACGCATTATCGCAGCACTTGTGCAGGCTATTTCTTCTTTTTGTGCCAAAGGTATATACCAGTTTCTGTTCACCAGTATAAGCGTCTCGAAGTTTGCTACAGGTGTAGCAGAATTCATCTAGGCAATTTTGTTCAACTTTTTGAGATACAGTCAATTTTCTGCATCAAGGTATTTTAGTCACCGACCATGGCTGAAAGCAGTGATGTATTCTGTATGTTGGTTGTTGAGGATAAGTTGGATGGTACCAACTACCCGTTATGGGCTAATATGATGCGACATGTGTTGGTTGCAAAAGGACGGAAGCATGCGAATAGCACAAGGAAGAAGAAGAAGCTTGGAGCATGACACACAATACTGAATGTATTACTAGAGAATGTACAAAGATAAGTAGCCCATTAGGGCAATAGGCATATATACAAGCCGGGGGAAAAAACCTCCTAAAGAGGGACAAAAGTGCCCCAGCGGTCCTAGTGTGTTCACACACATCACTACCTAAATATATCAACATAAGGAGACATCAATTAGCTCCAACGACATGTATGTCACTTTGCTACCTCTTTTTGCAGGTGGACAGTCTGGTGCTCGTCCTAATGAGGCAACTTCTCAAGCTTTACAAGTTTCATGTGATGGTGCAGATCATTCCATTTTTTATGTAAATTTACATGATGTTTGTTGATGAGAGAACAGATATTGAGGAGGCAAAAACTATGCCAAAATGGGTGGTGCAGACTTTGCATGGTAGCAAATTAGATGTCCTCTATCATATCGTACTCCTTCAGGCTCTCATGGTGTTTCTTTTGCATCAGATTGCTATGCTATGGTTGCCTCTCGTCTCTCTGATGAGAATGAGCCTGTTTTATTTGATGAAGCATAGAATTTTGAAAATTGGATGGCTGCTATGCAATCAGAATATGATGATATCATGAAAAATGGTACTTGGTCTTTATGTGACTTGCCTCTTGGCAAGAAGGCCATTGGCACTAAGTGGGTATACAAGCTGGTGTAAGCCTGATGGAACATTTGATAGGCATAAGTCTAGTCTTGTTGCAAAGGTTATGCAAAGGAAAGAGGCATTGATTTTGATAAGACCTTTGCACCTACATGCCGAATGACTATTGTTCGTAGCATTTGTGCACTTGCATCTCATCATGGTTGGAATGTACATCAATTAGACATTAAAACAACATTTTTGAATGGTGACTTGCATGAAAAATTGTATGTTTTTCAACCCCATTTCTTTGTGCAAAAAGGGCATGAAAACCAAGTGTGCAGGTTGAAAGAAGCATTATATGGTTTGAAATAAGCACCATGTGCTTAGTTTGAAAGCATACATGCCTATCTGATTGTACATGGTTTTGAGAAGAGTCCAACTAAAAGCACCTTATATGTTAAGTGTGCAAATGATGTGCTTCTGATTATTGTTATCTACACTGATGACATGCTCCTCACTTGTCCTCATGACAAGCATATTGCTGATTTTAAGGCTGATTTACATGCCTCATTTGAGATGTTAGATTTAGGGCATTTACATCATTATTTGGGCATTCAATTTATGAAAGTTGATGGCGAAATAGCTTTGTGTCAAACAAAATATATTGACACATTATTGCAGCATTTTGGCCTTGAAGACTACAAACCTATTGCCACTCCTATGGAGATAGGTTTAGGATTGAGTCTTCATGATGTTTGTTGAGAAAAGGGGAGCAACAGACCCTAACCGCCTCACATGGAAGTGAGAGGCTCTTCCAAGAGGAGTTGCAAGAAGTGCAAACAACGCACACACACCCACGTCCATGAACAATGGCACCTTGGCCAACGTCAAAAGGAGCAAGGGAAGGCAATGCTCACACACAAGACAACCCCAAATGCCAAACCCACACACATGGATCAACGGCTAGCACACAAGGAGAAACGTGGAAGCCAAATGATCCTTCTTTCCATTAGCATGGAGGCCAAGGCCATGGCCAAGGGACCTTCTTTACAAGAAATAGCCTTTATTTATAGGCTCAGCTCAATTCCCCCATGTGCTCCTTTTGACTAGTCAAAAAGGAGCACATGCCTAACTGTCATATCTCAAGAAGATCTTTTCATATATTTGAAATCTCAAAAGAAAGGAGAAACGTGCCCGTGGGGATTTTTCTATGCTTTTTCAAAAGATATGAGCATTTACAAGGCTTCCCAAGCTTTACTTTTAGGAGAAATATTAAAAAGTTTCTAAAGGGGGGTTTTGTAATAAAGTAAGTCTATGATCCAAGGGTCTGGCCGGTTCAGACAGATCTGAAATCGGACACCGTTTGGTCATCCGTGTGTATGACCAAAGATCTCAAGTTTAGACTTACTAGGAGGTCTTGTGCTCTTGTGAACAAGTGATCCACTTAGCTTAGTGGTTAAGTCTCAAGGATGTGAAGGAAGAGGTCTTGGGTTCAATCCCCATGGGAGACATGGAGAGTAGTTTGCCCAAAGAGATCTAGAGCCTTCTAGAAGCATCCACTTGAGTTAACTCGAGTTAACTGGGACACTTGGCACACATGTAGTTACATGGCTGACACTTGGCTGGCTAGTATCCACCTGCCCAAGAAGGCAGTCCCCTGGAGAGAGCTATATATAGAGGTATTTGGTTGGGAGGAGAGTCATCTCTCAAGCATGTGGTGGTCGTAATCCTTGTTCTCTTGCATTGGTATCAGAGCCCTTAGGTTGAGATCTATGGAGACGTTTATCTTCATCACTTTGCTTGTAAGCTCTTGTTGAGATGCGTCAAAATTCCATTGCTGTAGCAATTCTTCATCTATGTGGAAGTACTCCTTGCTGTATGAAAGTACTTCTCGCCACGTGCAGTCATTGTTTTTGGTCAGATTGGCCAAAATAATCATGCGCACTATTCGTAGAACTCGAGATTCGAACCCGCTACATAGTTGTATCCATGGAAAGGATTTATCCATTGCAGCAGTTGTGAAGTTCTAATAGTATCTGATCTACAAAGCTGCTATCATTAATTCCGTATTCTATCTGCATCCACGGAAAGGTCTTATCGATTGCAACAGCCGGCACGGTTGTTCTTTGTTGCATTGTACGATTTGATCCTGCTTCCTCCGTCGTATCGAAAGTGCCCAACCGCGCGTGCAGCCTTCTTAGGGTCCCTAATCTCAGCCGCCCAATTACCCCACAGCTTCTGCCGGACTCTCTTGAAACGCCTTTTCTTGGCTGGCGGCTCTGGTGAGGAAGATGAGGCTGCAACAGAGGCTGATAATAATGGTGTCCTCTCAATCCGTTCTACGGACACATTTTCCGTCGCCTTCAGTTCCAAGCCCTCCTGTGCTGCCGCAATAGCTTTCTCCGTCGAAGCTGTGGACTGAATCTTGTAGTTCTTGTTCGTCTCCATGCCTGCGCCTATTATCTCTAGCGATGGGATAATATCTAGCTTTGTCAGATTCTCTCCTTCTGCAACCAACTAAAGCTACGTAGCATCATTCTTTCTGTGTACAGTGTAGTCTTGAACTTTCAACGTCACTGTTGAGGTGCTCCTTTTCGTCCAGCAAAGGTGTGCGGTTGCAAAATGAAGCAATAATATCCTCTACAGACGACGGCGCTCAGGACTTGACTCTGTGTCGTCCGACAGAGCCAGATTTGTTCTGTCCACCCCTGCTGTGCACGTTTATTGTTCTTATATTGATTATATATTATACAAATGTTGCAAAAGCTTCAAATCACAAGCAATAGAATATTTATTTGCATCTCAATCCACGTTGCAGCTGCCGGGTATGGAACCAAGAACTGCTCAAGCATCGCAAGGGAAGCAAAACTCTGTTGACAAAGTCTGCCACAGCATTCAAAATTCAAAGTTCTGACTACTCGGCCACAAGCAACATTCGGGTTCGATGAAGATTTGTGATCAAGAATATGGAGAAGATGCATATATCAGCTCCAACAAGGGTGGCAACCGGGGAATCGAATCATGGTCAGAACCATGGAAGGACTGCATGAGAGCACTGCGCCAATTGCACCTGATAAATACACATCTGCTGGTCATGCACCCGACAAGATCAATACAAGCATGGAAAGATGCTAGGACGAGGATCAAGAGAATGAATCACTCTTCCAGAGGATCAAGGGAAGGACGTAGCTCTATGTGGAGCTAAGTATTTTCCAAATTATGTTTTCAATTTGATATTTGTTTGCTCGAATGCTTTCATTTAGGATGCATTAATTAGGACTAAAAGTGTAGTCCAATTATGGTTATCTCAATATGAAAGCTAATTAGAGAACTAAACGGTATTAAAATGACGCAAAAGTATACAAAATACTTTTCAGTTTTAGGTATGCAATTGAAATTTCTATTTCCATTCATGCACAAAAATGAAAAGATTATTTGTGCATAACAGAATGTTTTATGCACATCAAGTTCGCACTTGCTTGAGAAAGGTAGTTAATTCTCCAGTTCATGCACTTGAATAATTACCTTTTGCGCAAATAGCAAGCATGTTGTTTTTGCATGGATGCTTGTTAGCATACCTAATAAGCTTGAGATTTGCTTAAGTTCATTACACTGGCATGAACTCACATGCATTTGCACCCAAGAATGGGCATTTGCATACATGAACATACATTTGCATGCAACTAGATGCATGTGCATACGCATTACCTTTTGGTAAGTAGCTGAACACGTATACTTTCATTCCTTTCTTTTTCTAACTTGACTTAGCTAGGTGGAAAAAATAGAAAATTACCTAGTTGCAAGGATCTTGACCATCATGCAACTAAGTATCTAGTCTATTTTTTCCCAAAAAGTGATACATAGGTACCACTTAGTAGGAGTCTTTTTGAGGAAAAGAAAGCATGTTGAAAGTAAGTATTCATAGAGCTACTTTCCAATATGCATGCTCAGTCTAAGTTTGGGAAGAAACCTAGACATTCTTAGCAACTAACGAGGATTTAGTTGTTTTTGGATGTTCATGTTCATGCATCCAAGTAAGGAAGTTTCTGTTGAAACTTGTAAGTTCGGCAAATTTTTGAAGGTTTAATACTTAATTATTCATCAAACATTGATGAAAATAAGTAGAAGTATTGAACCTCTAGAATCCCTGGAACTCTAGTGTTCATAGATGTTAGTTTCCAGAAATGCATCTCGAGGTATGATACAAGGTCTTCAATTGATGTGAAAACTTTTGAAGGAAACTTGCTTGATTCTATTTAAGCTAACTCAGAGCTTAAAGAAGAGACCCAAGCAAAGTAATCTTTGGAAATTAAGCTATTTCCTAAAGATAAGCTAATGAAAGAGTCCAATTAACTATTTCATTAGTTAAATGAGAATATCTTTTGGACAAGCAAAGCCTTAAGTCTTGGTCTTATCCAAAAGTCTAGAATTCCTTTTGAAGATCTTTCCAGTAAAAGAGAAGATTCCAAGATGAATCATTGACTGGAAAGCAAAAGATTCCAAGATGAATCACTAGCTTTGTATTACTTGATTCCTTGGTAGGAATCAAAAAGTTCTTGAAAGAAAAAATCTCCCCAGATGTGAGACTAGCATCTTTCAAGAGAAGTTTTGTAGCAAGTAGTTCCCAGTAAATCCCTAACCACCAGTTTTGGTATTTAAGCCCAAATAAGTGATATAACCTTAAGGTATATCAAAGATTCTTAGCTTTGGAATCTGAAAAGCATTAGAAAATGCTTGGACTTAAGTTGAGGGAAAGATCTCTAAAATCCTGCAGGTAAGCAAAGAAGCTTAAGATAGTTTAAGAGATCTTAAAAGATAAAGAATAAGTCTTTATTTTTGTCGCAAGTATCAACCAGACTTGATCAAAATTGGCCATCATTGTCCAAGAATGTGCGATTAGAACTACTCTATAGATTGCCCATGTATTGGCAGTAAAAATTTCGTTAGGAATTATTCACTCAAGTTCCATTTATCCAATGGAAAATTGTGAAAAAATAAGTTGTTCCAAGTATGAACAGAGAGAAGAAATTCCAAGAGTGTAGTCTGCAACCGTGGAAACGGTACTTAAGTCTGTGGAAAGGTAAAACATAAGTGTTTGCCTATCCTTAAAGGGGTTTTGGTACAAATCCAGAGAGCATGAGCGGATGCTTAGACTTAAGCAGTAGAGAGATTCCTATAAAAGTCCTGGCCAGGATAGGTACCTAAAAGCATTAGTAGAAAGGAATCTAAAGACAAGAAGTCAAAAGCTCTTGTCGCTACAAAATTGGTCAAGAATAGCCAATTGAACTTGAATTTGAGAAATTCAAGTACCTGGAATTCTGATTGGTTTTTATTTAGAAATCCTAGCAAAAAGGATTGGAGATATTCTATTAAAGTTTTTCAAGTTCCCAAGGTTAAGCACAAGATCGTGAAACGATCATGTCAAGGGATTAAAACCTAGAATATCAAGATAGAGATAGTGCCTAAAACTGCAAAATTCTTGTCAAGAATTAAAGCTAGAAGGTTCTCTATCAAGAGATGTTGTAGACTTTAGGATAAAATTCACTCACACGTCAATGTGAGTATAAAATAGGGTGGTATGGGACACCAGATTTTATACTCAAATTGATGTAGGAAAGATGGTATGGGACATCGGACCGTGAGATGATGATTATCTTTTAGTCTTTGTTTGGATCTTGAAGTTAGGTTTGATCTTCAAGGCAATTAAAACTTCAAAGAAGGAGTCTAAATTCATGAAGAATCTCAAGATACTTCAAGATGACTTCAAGATCAAGGAAACTGAAGATATGAAGTAAGGAACTTCCAAGATCTTCTTAGAACACTTCAAGCTTAAGTGTTATTGATCAGAGATATTTGATAAATTTCTGAAAGAAGTTGGACTTTGATTTTGAGATGATCTTTTCAACTAAAGATTTAATTGACTAAGTCAAGCATCACTGACTCAAAGAAATGCACAAGAATTGCATTCACGATTAGGAGTCAATAAGACTCAATGTGACCTGAACTTAGTCTCAAGTGAAGCATTATTTGAATACAAAATTCATCAGCATAACCTCAGTGGGTCGACACACTGATGTTGGTTTTCCACACGTGTATCTTGTGGTTGGATGATGTTTTCGAGTTGCTTTGAATCTTTTTGAGAATCCAGCTTATTTCTCTTAAAGATAAAGAAAATGCTTGAAATCCTTGTTGAAATAGATCGTTGAGAAGTTAAAGTCCTGAGTCAACTAGACTTTGACTCATAGCAAGTTTACATGTGTTCAAAGTTTGAATTGGTTGTACAAAATTTTTAATTATTTCTTTCCGCTTTCCAAATCTTTTGGAATTGGCTCAGACATGGTATCTGATTCCTTTTGCAAAAGACCAGGGTTAGCCGGTTAGAATTAGATAACTAACTTGAACATCCTCGATTGATGTTATGTACAAGAACCTTTTCAATCTTCAATAGATGATAAGTCTAAGTGGACTTATTCATTTGAGTTTGCTTCAAGTTATAGCATAAATGATTTCCTAGAGTCCAGTATACTCTAGAATAAAGAAGTTAGGAATTGCTCATTAGATTGACAATTCCCAAGAACTTTCAGTTAAAGTCTTTGAGAAAAGTGTTCTAAGTTGGACAATTTTCATTTTGAATTTGAATTGGTCAAGTTAGTATGGTTGACTCAACAGAAATGGTAAACGTTCTCCTATAGTTTACAAAGGATTTTTAAACTCATTAGGACAAAGTAGTCCTCTAGTCGGGTGAAAAAAATCAAGTAAACTGTTGGATCAAAGTAAACCATTATACAAACACCTAAGTTAGATAATGTTGGAGATGCATTTGATGTTGTTCTCTATCAGTAGTCTATTGGATGCTTGATTTACTTATGCATCACTCAAGCATATATTCAGTTTGTTGTCTCACAAATGAGGAGTTTTATGCATTGCCCAAGTGTCGAGCACTGGCAGGCAATTAAGCCCATCTTTTGCTACTTGAGTGGTACCCAACTACTTGGATTTTTTAATCCCAAGGGCGGGTCACTATAGCCAACTTTACATGCTTTTTTTTTACTCTGATTGGGCTGGTTTCTATGAAACTGGTGTGTCCACTAGTGGTTTTTGATTCATGCTTGGTAGCTCATGCATATCTTGGTTGAGAAAGAAGCAGAATACTATGGTCACTTCTAGTTGTGAGGCTGAGTTTAGGGTAGCTTTCACAGCAACTATTGAGTGTGTGTGGCTCAGATGCCTTATGGTTGATTTGGGTGTTGGTCAATCTTTTGCCACCACCATTGTCTGTTGGAACAAAGCAATCCCAAATTGATGATTATGAAGAATTTGAAACAAGTCAAGAATCAGAATGAAGTCAAAGAATTCATTGAAGATAGTGAAGAGATCTCAGATTTGTATCTTGTATACATATGTACATTATCGGTTGAGGATTCTTGTATAATGGATATAGATGATCCTTAGGATGATAATGACAATGTAATAGATGCGGGATGAGTCTAGAATCATATGTATATAAGTCAATGATGTAAAGAAATCTGAGAGGGAGTCATTAGAAGACAAGTTTCCATGTGATAGATATGTAGAGAGTCATCTTCAGAAGTTAGCGTCGAGTCTTTCTCCAATTTCTCTCAGCCTAATCATGTGGATCAGGAAATCTTTTGTACACATCTAGTCTGGAATCTAATAAAGCTATGTTCCAAGTTTCATGGTTTAATTCCTCTCATGTTGTGTGTATGATCAATAGGAACATGTGTATGTAAAGTCTAAAGGTAGACCTCTCAGAGTCGCACACTTTTTCATGTCAATGTTTTGCTTGGATCTCAGTGCACAATGTAAATTTTTTGATGAGTGAGCATTCAAAATCTAAGTTAGAAGGCAAGGAAGCTATCGCTAAAAGCATTTAGCAAAACATGACTTGTACTGTGCGAAATCAACCTTAGAAGTTGGCTATGTCAAAGTCGCTTGTTTAGGAAGATAGTTTCTAACATCCTTTTGATCTTAATGATCAAATTAAAGTTTTAATGATTCTTTTGAAGGAATAATGGTTGAAATGATTGTGCAAAGGTAGTGTGGAGGTATGTATATCATTATATTGGAGAAATATAAAGACATGTGCAGGTAATGAAGTCAATCTTTGAAGCAGACTTCTTGAAGAAGAAAAATTTTCACTCAGAAGAAGTGATAGTGAAAGACTTGATAAATTAAGGTAAAACTTGTGTAAAGTTTGGTCTATAACTGATACAGGTGTGCTCTTAAATCAGTATAGATGAAGCCTTTGGAGATTTAGAGGTCTCCAACAGTGATATCAGAGCAAAAGGTGCAATACAAGGTGAAGTAAAGAGCATTGGAAGTCCTGACTATTGCAAACATTGAAGTTTCTTCAAATTGAAGGTGGACAAGTCCAAAGTTTAGAAGAAAACCTGAAGAAGAAGAAAATACGAGTTCAAAGGATCAAGAAGGATTAAAGCTTCACATTAGAGGTACACTATATCACCATAAATCTTAGTAATTGCAGACACAGAAGATCAAAGATGGGAGAAAGCTTGCAGATTGATAAGCTAGATAGGGAAAACTATCCAACTTGGTCCATGAGGATGGAGGCACACATCATGAGCAAAGATTTGATGGCATTCATCACAGGAGAAGAAGAAAAGCCTGAGTTTGAAGATCCTAGTGTTCCAACTAGGGGAGAGCTTGCAGATTTGAAGAACTGGATGAAGAAGGATGCTCAAGCTAGGAGCATCATTTACATGGCTGTAAACGATCACCTTCTACCTCATATTAGAGGATTAGAAAGTGCAACAGATGTGTGGAATGCTTTGGAAGAGCATTTTCAAAACATAACCAAGTTAAGGAGGTCCTCATTATGGGCAGAGTTCACAACCTTCAAGAAGAAGAGCTCACAATCAATTTCTGATTATGTGGCAAGAATGAAGGATATTCTAGAAAGCTTGGGAGCAGTAGATGAAGATATTGAAGAGGATAAGTTGGTAAGACAAATACTTACAAGTCTGAGAGGAGATGAGAAATGGAAACCTTTCATATTGTCCATAGAATTATCATTAGATCACTTTACTCCTGATCTTAATCAATTGCTAGGACACATGCTAACTTTTGAGCAGGACATTAAGGGAGATAATGATAGGAGTGCAAGTCAAGCTATGTACTCCAAGGACAAGAAAAAGAATGGCAAAGGAAAGCAGTCAACTGATGATCAAGGTTCTTCAAGCCAAGCTTATTTCACAAAAGGAAAGATGAATTTCAGAGGTAAAGGAAGAGGAGGTAAGAACAAAGATAATACTAAAGCTTGTTGGATTTGTTGCAGAACAAATCATTTGGCAAATGATTGTTGGTATAACAATCAAAATGGTGGAAGTCATAATCAGAGTTTCAATCAAAGAGGTAGAGGAGGTAGAAATTAAAGAGGTAACTTCAGAGGAAGAGGTGGTAGGACATCATATGCTAGAGGAGGTGGAAGAAGCTTTCAATCTCAGTCCTACAACAACAACTACCATAATTATGCATCAGATCAGAAGGATGACATGACTCTCATATTGAATGCAACACATGAAGTAGTAGGAGAAGATCAAAGGGTGTTCTATATTGACTCCGGATGTAGCATCTGAGTGGCAACATATCATTGATGACTGATATGGAAGCAAAGGTGAATGGACATACAGTTCAAACAGGAGATAACACCAAGCATAAAGTGGAAAGTATTGGATCAACGAAGAAAAAGAGTGGAAGCACACTCTTAAGAAAGGTACTTTATGTTCCTACTATTCCTAAAAACTTGATAAGTGTAGGACAAACTGTGGAGAAGGGATATGAAGTCAGATTCACAAATAATGGTGTTTATGTGCAAGATCCAAATCATGGATATAGAAGCATCCTTGTAGGTAAAAAAGAAGGAAGACTCTTTACTCTCAAGGTCCAAGGTAATGTGGGACATGCATTGTTTACTTATGGAAGTCAAAAGATGTCTCAGTTAGACCTATGGCATAAAAGGCTAGGTCATTTTAATGAGAGATCCATAAAGGAAATGTCAAAGAATGATGTACTGCTTGGATTGAAGCTATCAACACTGCAACATACCTTGTGAATAGGTTACCCTGTAAAGCTTTGGATGGAAGAACACCTTATGATGCATGGTGGGGTAAGAAACCTACTCTTGATCATTATAAGGTATTTGGATGTTTAGCATATGCTTATGTTCCTTCACAATTAAGACATAAGCTAGAACATAAAGCAGAGAAGTATGTGTTTATTGGGTATGATGATAGACAGATGGGTTACAGATTGTGGAGTCCATGTACAAAGCAATTTCTTGTTACAAAAGATGTTACATTTGATGAGAAAAGTACAAGGTATACAGGTTCAACAAATGATTATGCAGATGTTGAAGAAATACAGAGGAAAGGGAAGACTAAAGTAAAGGTGTATGAAGAAGATATTGATGATGTTGATTGTAGAAGTAAATTGCAAGGCAATGTTGAAAATGGGCCAAGATTTGATCCAGAATCAAATGTGGCTGAGACTTCAAGAAGTGTAGAGGCCAGAAGATCTTTGAGAGAAAGAAAAGAACCTATCAAGTATAGCTATGATACTTCTTTCTTAACAACAAAAGATTATGATTATATTGTGAAGACAGAAGAAGATCCAACAACATATGAATAAGCTAAAGGTAAACAGAATTGGGAGAAGACAATGGAAGAAGAGTATGATGCTCTACTTGAGAATGAGACATGGGAATTGGTGCCAAGACCAAAGAATTAGAAGGTGATTGGATGTAAATGGGTGTACAAAACAAAAAGGTTTGCAAATGGTGAGGTGTCTAGATATAAAGCTAGACTTGTGGTTAAAGGTTATGCCCAAACTTATGGGGTAGATTATGATGAAACCTTTAGTCCAGTTGCTAAGATGTCTACAATTAGATCCCTAATTGTTATTGCTGCTTGTAAAGGATGGAAGTTATCACAATTAGATGTGAAGAATGCATTTCTAAATTGATATATTGTAGATGAAGTGTACATGGAACAACCAGAAGGTTTCATGGATTCAATTGGATCAGATTATATGTGTAAGCTCAAGAGAGCTTTGTATGGTTTGAAGCAGGCTCCAAGAGCATGGAATTACAGGCTTGTTAAGTTCTTGAATGAATGTGGATATCAAGCTTCAAAGGCAGATAGTAGCTTGCTAGTGAAGGCAAGTGAAGATGGGTATATACACATGTGTATTTATGTTGATGATATTATTGTCACAGGTACAGATGCTCAAGAAATCAAGGAGCTTAAGAAACAAATAGAGAACGAGTTTAAGATAAGTGATTTGGAAAACTTGTCTTATTTCTTAGGAATGCAGATTGTGTATACTCAACATGGAGTATATGTTACACAAGAGAGATACTTGAAAAATCTTTTGGTCAAGTTCAACATGGAAGATTGCAAGCCTTCAACTACACCATTGGAGGTAAATCATAAATTGAGTAGATATGGAGGTGAAGAATTTAATGACATGAAGAAATATCAGAGTTTGGTAGGTAGTTTGATCTATCCTACCTTGACAAGACCAGACCTATCATATGCAGTGGGTGTTTTATCATAATTTATGCACTGTCCAAAGAAGACTCATTGGATTGTAGCTCAAAAGGTACTCAGATATATCAAGGGAACTCTGAGTGAAGGTTTGTACCATTGTTTTCCTTCTAACACAAGAATCAAAGTGTTTAGCGATGCAAATTAGGCAGGTGATTCAGATGATAGAAGGTCTACTCATGGTTATCTCTGTTATATTGGAGATAAGTTAGTTTCTTGGTGCTCAAAGAAGCAACATACAGTTGCTTTTTCATCCATAGAAGCTTAGTATATAGGAATGGTAGAGGTTGCAAAAGAAGTGATATGGTTAAAGACCTTATTGAAAAATTTTGGAGCTGATCAGAGTACTCCAATTATTTTTGGAGACAACATGAGTTCATTATATTTGGCAGCTAATCCTATTTTGCATGCCAAGACTAAACACATAGAGATTCAGTATCATTTCTTGAGAGAAAAGGTACGTGACAAAGAGATTGAAGTCTTGTATACACCAACAAAAGAGCAAGTTGCAGATATGTTGACAAAAAGCTTAGATGGACCTAAGCTACAGAAGTTCAAAGAGATCGCAGGAATAAAGAAGAATGGTATAATCACAATTAGTGATTGAGGGGGAGATGTTGGAACAAAGCAATCCCAAATTGAAGATTATGAAGAATTTGAAGCAAGTCAAGAATCAGAATGAAGTCAAAGAAGTCATTGAAGATAGTGAAGAGATCTCATATTTGTAGCTTGTAACATATGTACATTATTAGTTGAGGATTCTTGTATAATGGATATAGATGATCCTTAGGATGATAAGAATAATGTAATAGATGCAGGATGAGTCTATAATCATATGTATATAAGTCAATGATGTAAAGAAATTTGAGAGAGAGTCATTAGAAGACAAGTGTCCATGTGATAGATGTGTAGAGAGTCATCTTCAGAAGTTAGCGTCGAGTCTTTCTTTGATTTCTCTCAACGTGATCATGTGGATCAAGAAATATTTTGTACACATCTAATCTAGAAGCTAATGAAGCTATATTCAAAGTTTCATGGTTTAATTCCTCTCATGTTGTGTGTATGATCAATAGGAACATGTGTATGTAAAGTCTGTAGGTAGACCGCTCAGAGTCGCGCACTTTTTCATGTCAATGTTTTGCTTGGATCTCAGTGCACAGTGTAAAGTTTTTTATGACTGAGCATTAAAAATCTAAGTTAGAAGGTAAGGAAGCTATGGCTAAAAGAATTTAGCAAAACGGGACTTGCGCTATGAGAAATCAACCTTAGAAGTTGGCTATGTCAAAGTTGCTTGTTCAGGAAGACAGTTTCTAACATACTTTTGATCATTAAGATCAAATTAAAGTTTTAATGATTCTTTTGAAGGACTAATGGTTGATATGATTGAAAAAAGGTAGCATGGAGGTATGTATATCATTAGATTGAAGAAATCTAAAGATATGTGCAGGTAATGAAGTCAACCTTTGAAGCAGACTTCTTAAAGAAGAAAAAGTTTCACTCAGAAGAAGTGATAGTGAAAGACTTGATAAATTAAGGTAACATTTGTGTAAATTTTTGTCTATAGCTCATATAGAGGTGCTCTTAAATCAGTATAGATCAAGCCTTTGGAGATTTAGAGGTCTCCAACATTGTCACTGACAGTCAGAGTGCATTGGCAATTGTGAGGAACCCTATGTTCCGTGCTCACACTAAGCACATTGAGGTGCACTATGGGAGAGGTTCTCTACTAGAGAGATCAATATGGCATATGTGCCCACACAAGAGAACATTGCAGACCTTTTCACAAAGGCTCTACCTAGGGAGAAGTTTGAAGCTTTGGGCTTACTTCGTTTTGTGGATTGATTCCACATAGCTTGGCACTTCCTTATACATTATTGGCTCCTTGATCACCACATCACTCCCAAGGGGGATTTGTTGATATATTTAGGTAGTGATGTGTGTGAACACACTAGGAATGTCAGGGCATTTTTTTCGAGGGAAAAAATCCCTCGGCTTGTATATACACCTATAGCCCTAATGAGTTACTTACCTTTGTACATTCTAGTGTTAATACATTCACTATTGTGTGTTGTGCTCCAAGCTTCTTCTTCTCCTTCCTTGTGTTGTTCGCGTGCTTTTGCAGATTTCAAACTACAACATTGATGAGTTCTTGTAGGATAGAAGTATCAGAAGGGAAGTGATTACCCAGTACTCTCATCAATTGAATGGAATTGCAAAGTGAAGAAACAAGACATTGGTTGGATCAGCCAGAACAATGATTGAAGAGAAGAAGTTTCCACATTATCTATGGACAGAGGCTATTTCAACTCTTGTGTACCTTTTCAATACACTTTCATCCAAATTACTTCAAGGTATGACTCCTTATGAAGCTTTGTATGGAAGAAAACCTAGTCTTGGACATTGCAAGGTGTTTGGTTGTATCTTATGTTCATGTACCATCACAAATAAGAGGCACGCTAGATGAAAGGGAAACAAAGGCAGTGTTTATTGGGTATGAATCAACTCAGATGGGTCACATGTTCTATAATCATTCAACCAAGCGATTTACTACAAGTAGGGATGTTGGTGTTTCAAGAACATAGGTCTTGATATGATGAAGACAAACAAAAGGTAACTCTACCATATGATCTTGATTCTCCATGTTTGGCTAGAAATTCTCTGCATTTTTAGCTTATTTTGAAGCATGATACGCAGGTCGAGGATCAAAGAAGTGATACAAATGATGACCAAGATGAAAAGGAAAAGGATTACAAGCTATGGAAGTCAAGAGGCAAAGCAAAGATGCAAGAATGTGGAGAATGCTCTAAGCAAGCTCCTAGAAGATCAACAAGGGAGAAGAAACAACCAGAAAGGTATGGATATGATTCCACATTTGTTAGAAAGCATTCAATCTACTTGGCAAAAGACTCAATGTTATGAATTATGAAATTTGTTGAACAAGTAATTGTTGGAATGTTAATTTATTAATGTATTAATGTGTTTTTGGTATTTTTGATATAGCAGTTGAAGGTTCGTGAGGAGCGTGCAAGGCATGAAAGGGTGGACATCAATAATCCGAACTATAATTTATTTAGTTTGTAAATAAACCTGCATAGAAACACTTAGAAAAATAGTGGTTAGAATAAGGGTCATTGTAGACCACGATTTCGGTTATTGAGAGCAAAGGTTTTCTGTAAAAGTTACCAACTTTTATTTTCACACTTGCTTTTCGAAGCCGCTCTCATGTAACCACTCTTTTTGATGTAATCAAAAATTCCTTGTGCATCTATTTCTCTGTGTATTTTCAGCATTCATAACCTCTGTATGTGCATCTATTTCTCTATCTTGTCTCCTTGTGCATCTATTTCTATGTGTATTTTCAGCATTCATAACCTCTGTATGTGCATGAGTAAGATCTTGACAATAGTAGTATCAGAGCTCTGCACATGTCAATACAAAGGGGTCTGTTTCACTGTTCTCTATTCGTGATTCCGATTTCGATTTTGTCTCCATCTCCGTCTTTGTTTTCGGTTCCTGTTCCTATTTCAATTTCAGTTTCTGGTTTCTATTTCAGTTCCAGAACCATAACCTATGTTTACACCTACGTTTACTCCTTCAGCTTACTCCAAGGCATCGACTAAGGTGTCGACTAAGGCCTCGACTAAGGCATAGAACTTAGGCATAACTAAGGCATTACTTTGGCATCTTTGGCACCCAAGGCTCCCTTGGCAACAGTTGGCAGCCGTTGGCTACGCACGAACCAATTTTAATGTATGAGTGGCAATAAGGACTTTTAGATTCACCAAGGTGGGAGGATTTGAACCCACAACCTCATCCACACAAGGGAAGTGCTTTACCACTACACTCTCTCTTGGAGTTGTCACTCAAGTTCTCTCCTCTTATATTTAACATAACTTGTAGTTTTTTCTTACTTTTTCAAGAAGGTTTGGGCACGGCATGACGCGATGTGGTTTCGGTTATTAAAAGCAAAGGTTTTTTGTAAAAGTTATCAACTTTTAGTTTCACGCTTGCTTTTTGAAGCCACTCTCATGTAACCACTCTTTTCGACGTAATCAAAAATTCCTATAAATACATGCACTCTGTGGACCATCAAAACAAAGTGCATGGGGGGAGATTGCACCCAATACTACGTTCTATCTCGTCTCCTGGCGTATCTATTTTTTTGTGTGTTCTATATGCGTAACCTCTATGTGCGCATGAGATAAGATCTTGACAACACTCAACTTCAAAAGAAACCTCAACCTATGAGGCAAAGGGAAACCCTAATTGAGAAAATTATGTGAAGAAGAAAAAGATGCATTGAAGGAGATGGACACTTGGGATTTGGTTTCATTGTCATCCAATCAAAAGGTAATTAGTTGCAAATGGGTATATAAAGTTAAAAGAAACTCAGATGGATTAGTATGCATGTACAAGGCAAGATTAGTTGCCAAAGGATGCTCACAAACTCATGGAATAGACTATGAGGAAACATTCTCACCAGTTGCAAGGATGACTACAATCAGAACAGTTATAAGTGTAGCTATTCCAAAAAATTGGAGACTCCTCCAACTTGATGTGAAAAATGCATTCTTAAATGGTTGGATAAGTGAAGAGGTATACATGTGACAACCACCAGGTTTTAAAACCCCTAATCATACATCTTATGTTTGCAAACTTAAGAAAGCATTGTATGGATTGAAACAAGATCCTAGAGCTTTGAATTACAGGTTGGTTACATACCTTAAAGATCAAGGGTTCAAACCTAGCAACTCAGATCCTTCTCTATTCATCAAAAGGGATCACAATGAGGTTATCTATCTATGTGTATATGTGGATGATATTATTGTGACAATTAATGATCTGAATGGAATTCAAAGGATCAAGACACACATGCAAGAGGAGTTCAAAATCAGTGACTTATGTGAGCTCACATATTTCCTAGGTATGCAAGTGATTTATACAGATGAAGGGATGTATCTAACTCAAAGAAGATACATTCAAGACCGACTTCTCAAGTTCAGAATGGAGAACACAAAGCTTGCAGGTAATCCTTTGGAATTGAACCATAAACTAAGTATTTATGAAGGTGAGCAAATTGATGATCCTAAAGAGTATCAAAGTTTAGTTGGTAGCTTGATATATGCTACTCACACAAGACCAGACATATCATATAGTGTGGGAGTGCTTAGTCAATTCATGCACTCACCTAGTTGCCACATATGGATGTTGCATAGAGAGTACTCAAGTACCTTAAAGGGACACTTAATGAAGGTATCTATTATCCATACTCTTTAGATTTAGATATCAAAATCTATTCAGATGCAGGTTGGGCACGAGCAAAGGATGATAGAAGAAGTACCTCTAGCATTTGCATGTTCAAAGCTAATGACATGGAGTTCCAAGAAGAAACAAATAGTTGTGTTATCTTCAAGTGAAGCAAAATATAGAGATCTAACTATTGCAACTCAAGAAGCAATATGGCTCAAGGAGTTGTACTCAGGTTTGGAACTCACCTCATCTACTTGGAGATAATGTAAGTTTCATTCATTTGGCTGCAAATCCAATTTTTCATGCAAGGACAAAGCACATAGAAGTCCATAACCACTTTGTAAGAGAGAAGCTAATGGAAATGACATTTCATTTGTTCGTACTGAGAAGCAAATAGCAGACATGATGAAAAAGGCACGTGATGGGATAAAGCTTTGTAGATTCAAAGCTATGGGAGGTATTCAACCTATCAGAGAATGAAGACTCAAGAATACTTTACCTTGAGGGGGAGTTGTTGGAACATCAAGCTTTCATAATGCTTGAAGTGTAGATTGTTCCACTATCTTCTACATAAGTCCTAAAACTCATGAAATTCCTTTTGTTAGTATAAATACTAGTAATCTATATAATCTCAATATATGTCATCTAGAAAACTGGTGGAACTTCTATCATCTCCATTCTTGGTTCCTCATAATCCTCTAGACACACTGTATCCCTTCTAAGGATGTAATTGACCTTATTTCATAATCCTTTCTACTAATTGTCCTTCACGCATACAAAATTATACCTATGACTTTCAAAAATTCATCTTACTAACTTGTGTCTTTCCATTTGTCTATTACAATCTAAATTGGAACATGGACTTGGCTTGTTTGCCTCAGAGAGGTAAATTCATCTTTCTCCCCTTCAATAGGCTCATCAATGATGGCTCTAAACTTATGGATATACAATAACTTTTATAGACTTGGTGTATGTACCCTTCTTGTTTGAATTATGGATAGGTTTTGTATTTTCACCCTTTCTATACTAAAAATACCTATCTTTCCTCCATTTGACCACTTTATCTTCTTTTGACCTGTTTGGTCACTTTAACGATGTCATATGAATAAAACATCAATTCTTTTCCAACTTATTTTCCATTTGGAACTAAGTTTCTTGCTTGCAGAACTTGCCTTGTTGTGTAATTACTCTCTACTAGAGAATAACCTTGCCTTGTCTGCTAAATGCAAATCTTCCCTTTTTGTGTAATCACTCCTTATTTGAAATCTTGACAAGAACCTTGCCTTGTCTGCTCAATGCAAACCTCACCTTGATATTTAATATTGTCTATCCCTATTGGGGATCTAACTATAGCCTTGCCTTGTTTGCTCTTTGAAAACCTTGCTTTTTTGTGTATCTTGGCCATCCTCTTCTGAGTGATTGGCCTGCCAATTTGAGTTGTTTGCTCAATGAAGTTGAGTCCACCTAGGATCCATATGCTTCATTATTAGTTAGAGAGATAGATAAGGTATCATGTATGCCCCCACTAAACTGCTATGGAATCAAAATATGAGTATAAGTCTCAACTTCCAATTCCTATAGTTCTTTACATGAATTCCTAATTTCTGGCTATCACATTCTAAGCAAACTTGATTTGCTTTTGAATAAAAAAATTTGAAGTATCTACTTCTTATGGAAAAAATTCATTTTGTCTATATACATAAAAAATGTGCACCAATACTCATAATTATGTAACATGGTGACTAAACATGAACTAGATACTCAATTCATAAGCATTCTTAAGTCATAGGTGTCCTTTGAGTTCTCTTCTAAGGTTTCAAAAAACCTCCAGACCTCTCACCTCTAGGTTTCTAACTCATAAGAACCTGGCTAAACTAGCCTTTGTCTCAATTTGTCCTTTTTGCAAAAGGGAGGCTCACTTTATTGAACTTATTTAAGGTTTTCCATATCCTCAAATCGTTCTAGATATGTTACTTTAGTTCTTTCTCTCTTAAATCCTAACCTTATTTCTTTTGATCATAATGCTACTTGCATCCTTCTTGAGCATGGAAACTTTGAGGATGAACTATGTGTTGATATATTTAGGTAGTGATGTGTGTGAACACACTAAGACCGCCGGGGTACTTTTTTCCCTCTTTAGGAGGTTTTTTTCCCCCGGCTTGTATATACGTCTATTGCCCTAATGGGCTACTTATCTCTGTACATTCTCTAGTAATACATTCAGTATTGTGTGTTTGTGCTCCAAGCTTCTTCTTCTTCCTTGTGTTGTTCGCGTGCTTCTGCAGACGTCTATCTCCAACAATTGGTATCAGAGCAGGTCGTCGCTTCATCTAGGGCGCCGTCGACACTCCTTCGTTTGCAGTCCAAAATCGCATGAATTTTGGTGAGCATACTCGGCGTGTTTCCCAGATCAAAACGGCTTCACTTTGTGGTGCCGAAATCGCGATCTGAGCTCGTTTCGGCCTCCGAACGCACTATCGCAGTGCTTGTGCAGGCTATTCTGTCTTTTTGTGCCAAAGGTATATACCAGTTTTTGTTCGCCAGTTTAAGCGTCTTGAAGTCTTCTACAGGTCTAGCAAAACTTGTCTAGGCAGTTTTGTTCAACTTTTTGAGATACAGTCAATTTTCTGCATCAAGGTATTTTAGTCACCGGCCATGGCTGAAAGTAGTGATGTATTCCGTATCTTGGCTGTTGAGGATAAGTTGGATGGTACCAACTACCCATTATGGGCTTATATGATGCGACATGTTTTGATTGCAAAAGGATTGTGGAACATTGTGCAGGGTGTTGAAAGACGTCTTGTTACACCTGCAACGACAGGTACTGCAAATACAGGTGCTGGAGCTGATGAAGATGGTATCGAAGATGATATTCCACATATTCCTATTTGTGCTGCTGTTTCTGTTGCACCTACTGCAGAGCAAATTCGTTGGGATGGCAGAGATACCCAGGCACCTGCATTGATAGCTTTGTCTATCAAACGTGCCATTATTCCTCATATTCGCTCTTGCAGAACAGCTAGGGATGCTTGGGATACACTTACCACATTGTACCAAGCTAGGAATGAGGCTCGTGTTGCTTACCTCCGAAAACAGTTGGAGAGTGAGCATATGAATGAAGGTGATTCTATGGACAGTTTGCTAACAAAGATCAAAGATTTGAAGGAACAGTTGATTTCTGCTGATGAGGTTATACCAGATAGCTCACTTGTGCAGACTGTTCTGAATGGTCTTCCTGATTCATATCAGAGTTTTGCTTCTACTCTTCGGTTGATGATGAAAGGCAATCCGAATGCCTTATCATTTGAGGAGTTAGTCTCTGTTCTGTTGCAGGAAGATCAGTCCAGGCAGAACAGGTCCATTATGCGTGTTGCAGATCAAGCTTTCCTGGCTAGTCAGAAGGGCAAAGGAAAATGGAGCTCTTCTACTAGTAAGCAGAAATCTGCAAATGCTGCACATTCGAAGAATGAGGATAAAGATGAGAAGAAATCAGAAAAGCAAAAATTGTTTTGCAAGTACTGTAAAGGGAATGATCATATCATAAAGAACTGTCCAAAACTGGCTGCAAAAGAGGCAAAGAAAAAGGAGGCTGGAATGGTTGTTGCAGAAGCCTCTACACCAAAAACAGAGTTTGCTAATGTTGTGCAGGAAGAAGAATGGGCATTTACTATTGTTTGCAGTTTTGACCCATCTTCTCATGAGCAGTGCATGTCTGCAGTGGACTCAGATGTTTGGTACTTTGACAGTGGGGCGACCAAACATATAACCTCGCACGTAGTTTCTTCTCTTCACTTGAGCTTGCCCCTACAGGGAATACTATCACATGCGCCAACAACTCCTCTTATCTTGTTATGGGAGTTGGTAAGATCATTCTGACTACTGCTGACGGTAGTTCTTTCACCTTGTCAGATGCTTTATTTGTGCCAGGGATCAAGAAGAATCTGTTATCAGTTTCTGCATTAGCCAAGATTGGCTTGGTTGTGAAATTTGTTGATGATAGGTGTACAGATCATGATCTATCAAATGGCGATGTGATTATTGCTTCTGGCATTTTATGTCGTGGGCTGTATAAGCTCATAGACTATGAAAGATCTGTGTTCATGATTCTCAGGCTATGTCAGATGCAAAGCTTTGGCATGCTCGCTTTGGTCATCTGAATTTTGCTAGTTTGCTACGCCTGCAAAAATCTGATATGGTGTCTTCTTTGCCCAAGGTTGAGGCACCTGGAAAACATGTATGTGAAGGCTGTATTTTGGGCAAAATATAGCGTTCCTCCTTTCCAAAAGATGGTTCAGTTCGGGCTACGCAGAAATTGCAGCCTGTACATAGTGATGTCTGTGGTCCTATGCAGACACCCTCTTTTGGGAATTACCTTTACTTCCTGACTTTCATTGATGCTCTTTCCAGGCATGCATGGGTATACCCACTCAAAGCAAAGTCCGAAGTGTTCATGTGCTTTAAACAGTTTTTGGTTTTGGTTGAAAATCTGTCAGCATGTAAAAATGGGCACCCTCCATTCTGATCGAGGGGGGGAATATATGTCTTCTGATTTTAATGCATTTCTGGCTGAACGTGGGATAAAACACCAGTGTACAATGCCATATACACCTCAACAGAATGGATTTGCTGAATGAAAGAACAGGTCACTCATGGAGATGGCGAGGTGCATGGTCAAGAGTCAGGCTTTACCACATAATTTCTGGCTTGAGGCTCTCATGTGTGCAGCATATGTACTGAACAGGTGTCCCACTAAAGCACTGTAGTCTATCACTCCATATGAGGCTTGGCATGACCGCAAGCCATCTGTTGCTCATCTGCGTGTTTTTGGTTGTTTGGCATATGCATTAGTGCCTGAACAACATCGCAGAAAATTGGATGATAAGGGAGTAAAATGTATTTTTGTTGGGTACAGTTCTGAAAGTAAAGGCTATCGTTTGTATCATCCACAGACTAAATGCATTCTGGTTAGCCGTGATGTTGTCTTTGTGGAAGATGCTATTCAGCCATTGCTTTCATGTACTAAGGAGACATTTGTTAGCTCCAAAGACATGTATGATACGTTGATGCCTCTTTTTACAGGTGGACAGTCTAGTGCTGGTCCTAATGAGGCAACTTCTCAACCTTTGCAGGTTTCATATGATGATGCAAATCATTTATTTCTAATGCAGATTTACATGATGCACTTGTTGATGAGAGTGCTGATATTGAGCAGGCAAAAACTATGCCAAAATGGCTGGTGCAGACTTTGCGTGACAGCAAATTAAATGTGCCTTTGTCATATCATACTCGTTCAGGCTCTCATAGTGCCTCCTTTGCATCAGATTGCTATGCTATGGCTGCGTCTAGTCTCTGTGATGAGAATGAGCCTATTTCTTTTGATGAAGCACAGAATTCAGGAAAATGGATGGCTGCCATGCAATCTGAATATGATGCTATAATGAAGAATGGTACATAGTCTTTATGTGACTTGCCTCCTGGCAAGAAGGCCATTGGAACTAAGTGGGTATACAAGCTGAAGCATAAACCTGATGGTACAGTTGACAGGTATAAGGCTAGGCTTGTTGCAAAGGGTTATGCGCAGGAAAGAGGCATTGATTTTGATGAGACCTTTGCACCTACATGCCGTATGACTACTGTTCGAAGCATTTGTGCACTTGCAGCCCATCATGGTTGGAATGTACATCAGTTGGACATTGAAACAACATTTCTGAATGGTGACTTGCATGAAGAAGTGTATGTTTTTCAGCCCCATGGCTTTGTGCAGAAAGGGCATGAAAACCAGGTGTGCATGTTAAAGAAGGCATTATATGGTTTAAAGGAAGCACCACGTGCTTGGTATGAGAAGATACATGCCTATCTGGTTGCACATGGTTTTGTGAACAGTCCAACTGAAAGCACCTTATATGTTAAGCGTGCTAATGATGTGCTTCTGATCATTGTTGTCTATGTTGATGACATGCTACTCATTGGTCCTATTGAGAAGCATATTGCTGATTTCAAGGCTGATTTGCATGCCTCATTTGAGATGTCTGATTTGGGGCATTTGCATCACTATTTGGGCATTCAGTTTATGCAAGTTGATGGTGGAATGGCTTTGTGTGAAACGAAATATATTGACACATTATTGCAGCATTTTGGCCTTGAAGACTGTAAGCCTATTGCCACTCCTATGGAGACAGGTTTGCGATTGAGTCTTCATGATGCTGGAGATGCATTTGATGTTGTTCTCTATCAGCAGGCTGTTGGATGCTTGATTTACTTATGCATTACTCGGCCAGATATTCAGTTTGTTGTCTCACAGATGAGTAGGTTTATGCATTGCCCATGAGTCATGCATTGGAAGGCGGTTAAGCGCATCTTTCGCTACTTGAGTGGTACTCGGCTACTTGGGTTGTTTTATCCCAAGGGGGGATCACTACCGCCAGATTTGCATGCTTTTTCTGACTCAGATTGGGCTGGTTGCTATGACACTCGTGTGTCCACCAGTGGTTTTTGCTTCATGCTTGGTAGCTCATGTATATCTTGGTTGAGCAAGAAGCAGCCTACTGTTGCCACTTCCAGTTGTGAGGCTGAGTATAGGGCAGCTTTCACAGCGAGTGTTGAGTGTGTGTGGCTCAGACGCCTTATGGTTGATTTGGGTGTTGGCCAGTCTTCTGCCACCACCATCTTCACTGACAGTCAGAGCGCATTGGCAGTTGCGAGGAACCCTATGTTCCATGCTCGCACTAAGCACATTGAGGTGCATTATCACTATGTCAGGGAGAAGTTCTCTGCTGGAGAGATCAGCTTGGCATATGTGCCCACGTAGGAGAACATTGCAGACCTTTTCACGAAGGCTCTGCCTAGGGAGAAGTTTGAAGCTTTCCGCAAAGCTTTGGGCTTACTTCCTTTTGTGGAGTGATTTCCACATAGCTTGGCACTTCCTTATACATGAGTGCCAGCTCCTTGTTCACCGCATCGCTCCCAGGGGGGATTTATTGATATATTTAGGTAGTGATGTGTGTGAACACACTAGGACCACCGGGGCACTTTTTTCCCTCTTTAGGAGGTTTTTTTCCCCTAGCTTGTATATACGCCTATTGCCCTAATGGGCTACTTATCTTTGTACATTCTCTAGTAATACATTCAGTATTGTGTGTTTGTGCTCCAAGCTTCTTCTTCTTCCTTGTGTTGTTCGCGTGCTTCCGCAAACGTCAATCTCCAACACTATGCTCTATTACAGGTTGTGATTAGACATCCTAGAACTCTTATTTATGTAATTACCTTATTCTTAAAGACATTGGTAACACTTACCTTGTCTTAAGACCTACCTTAATCTCATACTTGAATTATTTTGTTTAATCTAAGAACTCCATTCAATGATACCATACATGTGGTATGTACTTTTTTTACCATGCTATCATTAAATTGGTACTTTTCTTTGATCAAAATGCTATCATCACTCAACTTGATCGCAACAGTCATCACAGTTAGTACATATTATCTATCTTTGGGTGCTCTAGATTTCTTTATAAGAGTTACTCGATTCATAGAATCCTAAGATCATGGAATTCTCACCTCAGTCTATGTCTATCGGTACCTTAAGATCCTTTTTAAGATCTATAGATTTTAACATTCATAGGATCTTAGGACTCATACCTCTTGACTTAATTATCACATCTTGACCTTACCATTATTTTGTCTTTTTCTTAGCCATATTCCAATCCTAAGTTCCTATGATGTCTTGAAATAATAACAATGAGCACTATTGCTCCTTCTTTCACATCTAGAAACCTTTTGTCAATGACTAACCTTCTACCATATATATGGTGCTTTGTGCAGTATGTATCTTACGTCATCCTTACTTGACGTGTTCTAGAACTCTTCCAAAGTTCTCACTTACAAGTCTAATGTAAATATCTTAATCTTATAAGCTCATTTTACTTTTTTCCTTTCAACTTTGATAATCCAACTTTACACATTGTACTCTGCCTTTAGAGCTTTTACTAGAATACTTCGGTTCTTGTGTATCACTAAATTACACACAAACTTACTCTCTTTTTCTTGTACTCTAACGCTATCTAAAGTACATAATCTTAGATTTAGTATGCTAACCTAAAACATGAACTCTTATGGCATCTTTCTATAATTCAAGATAACTATTTCTTTGCCATCAATCATACTTGGATGCTCTAAACTTTTTCCTTCATATCTCTTAGGCATAACTTCTACTACTTCAACTAGTTACCTTAATTAAAAGGTCTTTGAAGGGGGTCTTCGTTGTTCTAAGGATTTCATCCTCTAATCATTCCCAACCTAGATGAAAATGAAAAAGAGCATTTGATTTTGTCATTGAATTTTTTTTAATAAAAATTAGTCTACTCGTGGTATTTTTACTATATACTTTATGCTCACCGTAACTTATCTTAGTGATAAATAAAATGATTTCTTTAGACAAAAATCCTTTATGCATTTCACATGTCTAGACATCATACCATATATATATGCATGCATGCATTCATTTTCTTCTATATTTAGATTAATCTACAAGCATTTAATTATGCTACACACATGAGACTTCCTCTCTTTTACAACATAAATCTCTCTACTTCTTCCATGGCATATAACACCATGTGAGTAGAAAAATTTCAGTAGCATTTCCCCAAGAAAATGAAGCCAAAAGAAAAACCATGATAGAACAGAAGGCATAAGCATAATGATGGGCAAGCCACTTTCTCTTAGTTCTATAAACCTACAAACAACAAAACTTTTGCAATATATGTTGTTGAGCACTACACACTCGCAAGAAAATATCTTTTTCTCACTCCAATACTAGCAAAAAGATTTTAAAATGCACAAAGACAACATGTGCATGCTTTATTCACCAATATAAGGTAATTTAATTTCATGTGCATAGATGGAGTCATCCAAAACTAACTTAGATTCCCATGCTAATGTTATTTTCATAACGTTTGGAAGATAAAAGAATGCAAAATTATGAACTATGATGCAAAACGTATCCAAATAAATATATATGGTAGAAAAAATATGATGAATATGTATAAAAATAAACGCACTCATTAGAAACTCTTAATCATCAATATTGAGCACTCTAGTAACTCAAAAGAAGTACCCCTCCCAAGCCAACATCCATATAAAATCTAATGCAGAGATGGCTTATAGAGGTTAAACTACGACAGATCACCACTCAAAAGAAAGGCCTTGAGCTTTAGAATCTAGAACAATTTCATTTTCTTTATTTGGAGCTTCTATGAGGAACTTTTGGCCCAAATAGTGGACCTATGTGGATGAGAATCACCTCCCTTTGAGGAAATATGCAGAAAGCAAAACATCTTCCACTCATTAAGAGCTCTTAAAGGAAGGAGCATTTTAAATTTATCAATTTGGGCATTGTGTGAGAGAAATATGCCCAAAAGAGTGGTTGTAGGTATTCCATATTTACTCTCTATAGAGAGGATGTGAAGAGAAATAACTCCTCAATGAAAGGGTATGGCTTCAATTTCTCCATGTGGAGCTGAAGGACCTCACATATGGTGCTTGGGTTGTTCATTTCATCCACATAGAAGGACTAAAATGCTAAATGCAGGTATAAATAGAACGGCTTACCTTAAAAAAGATTTAGCTTTCATCACAGGGCATAGGAGAGAAGACCCTTTCTCCCACAGATGTCCACACCCACATGCATGCATGGTAGGAAAATACATGGCCTTTGGCATCCGTGGGTGGATGCCCTCTATCAAAGGCACTATGTGCATGGTTGTACTCCTTGGGGGCTTCATAGCTTCCCTTGGGGGGCATCAAAAACCTTTCTTTTGTTATTTAAAACCACCATGATCCAATGAACTCCATAGTGTGCTCGGATTCATACCTTTATGAAGACGACAAAGAAGGAGATCAAATATTCCCCAAAAAAATCCATGTGCCATCTTCTTATCTCAAGGATATTAAAAGAGGACACAAATACTCTCTCTATGGCTCTCTCTCCCTCTCTCTCTCCCATGATCCTAAGCTATAGCTTTGATACCAAGTGTGAGAGACTTCTCACAAAGAGGCTTGAAAATGGTGTGTATGCTACTCTCCTCCCATCCTATGAATCCTCTCGTTCTCCATTTAGAAGGTATCCTGAGCCTTCTAGTGTGACATGTGACCATCATGCACATTGGCTCTCCCTCCTAAAGGTGAACCTTAGGGTAATCCCCGAGCTATGAACCTTGGTAACTCATGCTCTTGTTCCAACACACACTAATAAGTGATCTATTTTGGATCCATGTCTAACAATTGTACAATTATCATGAACAAATTTAACTATCAAGTCCACCTTGGCCAAAGCTAACATGAACAAAGAATTCTTCTTAATTTCTAGAACATAAAGGGCATTTGATATTTAAAGTTATTGGTATTATATTAGTATTATCAAAAGTAACAAAAATATTTATAACTCAAATATTAGGATAAGAGGATTATTTCCATAAGTAGAAATTGTTATTATATGACCAATGTCTACTCCTCATGATTATATGTATGAATGCACATTTTGTAAAGCCCCATTATGAGGAAAAACCGAATGTGCATTACACAATTGATGAGAATCCCAATTGGCAGGGTGGATGAAAGTCAAATTAGACCATCTAATGTATTTAAAAAAAGGGAATTACCAAAGTCCCCCAATTTTGGGGATCCGAGGTAGCGATGAGCAACCCTAGCTGAGCAATTCATAGAGGCCAACGGTCCCCCTGGTTCGAGGGTCCCAAGGGGCCAACCGTCCCCTTGGTGGGGGTCCGAGGGAAGCACCCTTGGCACAACGATAAAGGGAATATCATAAATTTTTCCTATCGGAAGCTGCATATGGAGATTACATGAGCAATGGCTGCCCATGTTCTACCAACCATGTCTAACAATCCGAAGAAGACCACACCTCTTTATTAGCCTATATATACATGACCTCTACACTATCTCGTATATCAAATTGAGCGAGCATATCTCTACCTTGTAACTCCCTATCTAGAGTTGTCTAAATCACCATTTCAACTCTACATTGAGAGCGCATGGGTGGAAAATGCCATCATCATTGTACTTGCTATTAGTAGCAAATTTTTGAAGTTACACTATATTTGTTATCTTCCCTTTCTATTGCTCCTATGTTCTCTTGCATAACTACTCTCCTAGCAAAAATTGCCAATGCGAGCTAGCTCAAGTGAATTGAAGAAATTATGTTATGAGAAAATATCTTTGAATGCACCATTAGAAAAGTATCTTACATTTGAATATAATGAAGATATAGAAGGATCATGAAAGGAAGAATCATAAGTATGATTAGTTGTAAAATCTCACTCTTCGTCGGGCACAATTTAGGTAGAGCTCATTTCAGGATTAGAAGCATCTACAATATCCATTCAAGCCTATTTCGTCTTTGCCTCTCTAGCAACCATGATCATTAACCTTACATTAGTTCATTTTTATTGAAATATTTTTCTTTGTTTTTCTTACACAGGTTCTTGTTACACTCATGATCAAGACGCTCCTTGACAAGACTCAAGATTTAGCATAATAAAAAGATGGAGAGGGACACATACAATCTAACATGGATTGCCACTTGAGAGCTTTGTGATTTGAGTGTCTATGGATGTGTAAAAAGAAACATTCAAAACATAACAACATTTCCCTGCAAGATAAAAACCAGGGAACAAAACTGATTTTAAGGTGGAATGACACTCTAGTACTCGCAATCAATGATACAATTCCATTCAACTCAATGGAAATGGAGAATAAGACAAAGAATATGCTTATTTTTCAACTAGTGTTCACAAGGCGGTTGCTATATAAAGCCAACAAATCAAGTGAACATTGGCCATGGTCATGAGTAGCTTGAAGAGAGATGAGCTTTGCATTAGTGCCATCATCTCAAGAGATCGTTGCAAAATGATGTATTTACAGTACGAATGCCTCATTCTTCTCATTTACAAAGAAAAATGGCTTTGCATTAAAGTGCAGCACTTTCATACATGACCGGCCGCTGCAGCACTTTCAATAGAGATGCCGCCTTCCGCTGAGCCCGAGGAGTGCCACCGACGTGCAGGCGGCGGAGAGCGGGCAGAAAGGAGGCGCATTCGCGGAGCCGCTGGCGGGTCCCCGCCGTGGTGCCACCAGCCTCAGACACTCTCGAACAGACGGAAAGCAGCAGAGACACCACATGCTCCTTCGTTCTGCTGCTCCCCTCCGCCATCACATCCACCAACAGGGTCAAGACCCTTCCAATCCCGGCGCTCACGGCCGCCAGCCCGTCTGGGCGCCTGACAATCACCGCCAGCAGTGCCACTACCTCATCCGCTACGTCTTCGCCCTTCTCCCCTTCCAGGGCATGTATAGCTGACAGCACAACCCCTTTCCTCAGCAGCAGCCCCGTCAGCTCGCCATTAAGTGCCAGATTGAATAACGTCGCCGCTGCATCTTTCCTACCCCGTGGCCTTCCTTCCCTCAAAATCCGCAACAGCCCTTCGATTGCCGTTATCCTCGAACCTACAACCGCTCTGTGTTCCTTTACGGTGCTCAAGCAAAAAAGCGCCGCCGCTGCATTCTCCCTCGCCGCCACCGAAGGCCCCGTATCGACATTCAGAACTTGCACTATTCTATCCAACACACCCTCGGTTCCCATAATGAGATCTTTATTCTTGTCGCTGATGGAAAGATTCAGCAGCGCCGTTACCGCGTTTTCCTGCGTTAATGTGTCTGGTGAATCTAGGAGCGCCGCCAACGCTGGTACGGCGCCAGCAGCCCCCACGCAGTTGCGATTGTCCATTCCCTCCTTCGCCAGGAGACGGAGCTCATACGCGGCCTGCTGCTGGACTTCACTAGATTCGCTCGTGAGTTTCGCCACGAGAAATTCAGCTGTGAGCTTGGTAGCTTCAAGAGCAGCCTTCGTGCTGGGGGGATCGACAGCATCAGCAGGCGCAGGAGCTTTTTTAGCAGCGACGTTCTCAAGTACGTAGTCATTTTCGGCGCACCAGCGCGAGATCAGACGTCTGAGGCTAGAGTTCGGGATCATATACTTGTCGGCAAGCTTGGAACCAGTCTTAGGGCATGTAGTATGGCCCTCTTCGAACCAACGAGTGATGGCGGAGCGCTCATATGTCTGTCCGCTAGCGATGGTGACGGGGTCGACCATAATTTCCAAAGAGATTGGACACAGGAAATCTTCAGGCACCGTGACTTCGCCATCTGTGCTCTCCACCCTCCCCAGAACAACCCTTCTCATGCTCGGCGATGCCAGTTCGTACCTCCTGAAAGCCGCCGCTACCTGTTGCCCCGGGCCAAGTCCATAGACCATGCATCTAGCATACCTCACCAGGCTTATCAAGCTGTTCACGTTCGGAATATCCTTATACTCCTCTTCGGACTTCAAACTTTCCCTCTTCTTCTCCAAAAGCCACAGCTCTCGCTCGCAATCCGCAGCGTCGTTGAAATGCAACGTCTCAAAGATGTGCCGCAATTTCTCCGGGTCAGGACTGACCTCCTCCTCAAGAGCCGCCATAACCGCCAATATCTCTGTCTGCAGCACCAGCTCCGCTGGATCTATGAAAGGTTTGGCCTGCCTGCCGTGCCTTTGGACAATCTCCACGTATTCTCGTGTGTCCTGTGAGATCTCAAGCAGATCGAAGGGCAAAGAAGCGAGGGCATCAGCGATGGAGATCGAGAGATCCCGAAACTGGGAAGCGAATACGTCCTGCTCCATGAGCAGGAGTAGATTGCTACTATGTCGACAGTCGTAAATGAGAGTCTTGATATTGTGGAAAGCGGTGCGAAGTTGGCGGAAAGCGGAGAGGGCGGAGGGAGGAATCCACACCCCCGAATCGCGAACATCTTCAAAGAGCGGGCACAGAGACGCCACACGACGGCTGATGACGGTGGAATTGACGCGCTGGCAGACGCGAGGCTTCTTGCAGAGGCTGAGCTCCTTGCAGGCAGTGAGAAGGCCGTTGACCATGGCCAAGATGGAGGGGTCGAGGGGATGCTGAAGTTGCAGAACGGCATTGCGATCGATATTGGGCCGCCGGCGCCACGAGAAGCGAGCGCCACCCAGCAGCGCTCGCTGATCCATGGATAGGAACTGGCTGAAGCCTGTGAGAGAGAGAGAGAGAGAGAGAGAGAGAGAGAGAGAGAGAGAGAGAGAGAGATGGATGAAAGAGATATGATATCGATGTATGGAAACGGCAAACAGTAACAGCTGAGGTCGGTCATCCTGCCAGCCATGACTCGGCCCATGAGGTTTGACCTTTTCTATTTATGCAATTGGCTTTATTAAATGCCTTTTCCGAGTTAAATATCTGCTAAAATAATGCAGAAATGGTAAGGATGAAGCTTCTCCATCTGTTTGCTTTTAAAAGCGAGGGCTTTAAAACATGATAGGGGACGCGTCGAGCAGATGAACTTTCCATTGTCTAAATGGTGATTCCACTTGGAACTTCTTCAGAATCTTTTGTGCTTTCTTCTTTTCACATATGGTGGAATATATACTCAAAGATGTGTGTTTTTTTTTTTAATGGAGTTTTCGCAAGATTTTAACTTGAAAGTACAATTCTACAAGTAAATGTCCATAGTACTACTGGGACCCTCTATCCCACAAAGCAGCTGTTAAACAATGTTAAACAAGGTTATATGGGTTATAAATAGTTTAATATGGCCAAAGCCTTAGATGTCCAGCCCAAGGATTGAAGTATGGACTTCCGCAAGGTTATACGGGTTATAACTAGTTTAATATGGCCAAAGCCTTAGATGTCCAGCCCAAGGATTGAACTATGGACTTCCGCTTCAAAAGGCCTGTGCCAAACCACTCAACCTACGAGACCTAGACGAAAGCAATATGTGTTGCCACCTCATGTGAAAACAAAATAAAAATGGAACATACATTAAAAGCTAATCATTTGACAAATAATCATAAAACAAATATAGATATGATTTAAAAAATCAAAAATTTTATTGTTTTTCAAGAGCTTTACTTTAGTTGGTCGAACCCTTTGCCTCTCAAGGTTGGGGGGGGGGGGGGGGGGGGGGGGGGGGGAGGGTTCAACCCCTATGAACTGCAATTGGACACCTCTCACCTCTTAAGTGGGGAGATGTTAAAGTTAGCCCTTTTGAGGGATTGTTGGGCCTTTGGAGATACCTTAGTGCATCTTCCCTAGCTTCCTCATACAAAATTTTACAATTATTTGAAAGCCATCTTTTCCACGTAGCCTCTCGAGTAGTTTTCATTCCCCAGTTTTGCATCTTACCTCATTATTTCTAACTTACAATTCTTTGTCTTCATAAATGCATACCACCTCTCTTCTCACTGCGAAGGTGTTTTCATCAATGCATTGACTCTTTGTGGATCGATGAACCATCAAAATATGTCTTTGAGTAGATGTGATTGATCTTCAAGCTATAAAGGAATGGACCTTCAAGTTACAACTTACAACCACCTCTATCATGGGGTAGAAACCATCACTTTTAAGAGAAGTTACTAAAATTTTGTAAAATGGAAATTAGGTCATAGATATAGGTCTTATAATTAGAAATTTTTTGTTATTCTTTATTTCTATAAATTTGTTCATATTGCTCAAATCGGACTTGAACAAAAGATTTCTAAAGTCATGCTTCAATAATATTAATGCTTTCCTTGAGTGTAAAATTTCGAACACCTAAAGGAGATGGGCAAAAGGGGGCCAGGGGATAAATATGCAAAAGATGTGGATCTTGAGCAATGTGCCCAAGGGTATAAATTGTTATCACACGAAGAAGTTCTTGATCAACCAGCTCTGTATGCCTTATTCCTTGTTTCATTAAACTTGAAGCGCTAGTACCTAGTGTCCTTAGCTTATGAATCTTGACATCTTCGATCTTTTGAGCCAAAGTTCAAGTTTGGAATCGAAATTAAAAGAACTTTATATACATATATATAAATGTGTGTTTGCCATCCTCAAAACACATGCATGATACAAAATAGCGTGAGGTGCACATTTACCATGATAACCTAAAAAACAATGTTTTTAGTTGTTGTGCATGCTCACTAATGGTGAGTGGCTTCTTTTGATTAGTGATAGGTGAAGGAGTGACTATGGGATTTATAAGAGGAATGCAACATCTCTTCTTTACCCACATAATATGCATTGTTTTCTTCTCTTTGTGTGGTTGAGCTTTCTTAGGCACCCACTTTTGAATGATCCTATGGGAATCTTGGGACGTAGTTATAAAGATCTTAATCTTTTTGGAAGAACAAGTAAAATATATTTCAATCAATTGGAGTCTACAACAGTTAGATTAATCCTATGGATTCTAATCCCTTAAAGTGAATTCTCAAAACTACATAACGTTTTGAAAGAACATTGAACCTACTTTTTGTAAGATATTCTCTCTGAAGATAAGGAGGATGTTATATCCTCTTAGAATTAGATAGATAATCCACCTGTACCATTCTATTGGTTGAGCAAGGAATTATAAAAATAGATTCCCCTCTATGTTTGGAGGCAGATTTTAAACAGGAAAATCCACCCATTTTACTAAGCCTAAAGGTACAAAGTATGTGTACATCTAAGAGGATGTGATTTGGGCAAGGATTATGAAAGATTCATCTTCCTTTTAGAACAAGTTGGATTCTAACTTAAGAGATGAATCTAATAAGGAAACCTTAAGTAGCATTCATCTATTTTGTTAGGTCCATGCACGTGGTGCAAAGCAATGGACCAAGGTAATAATTTAGATGAAGTCACTTTGTATCCACCTAACTCACATGTTTGAGCTATGGAGAGCCATATGGCACATGGATGCTCTCTTCCACCCTTTTCATTCTTTCCATACTTTGCATTCGACTGAGTTCTTTTTCATATGAAAACTAGATGGAACTTTGAATGATTGGGGTAAGGAATTAGACCACACATGGATTCTCCTCTTTTAAGATTCAGTCGGGGTAGAATTCCACTTTCGAATTAAGAGGCGGACTTAGAGAGATGAAAGCCATGATGCTTGAGACTGATCATGGAGCATGGGGGAATACCCCAAGGTATATATCTCCACTCATTTTCAAGGACAAAAATGCTTTTAAGGGGGGAGAATGTTGTATAATTACATGGGTCTAAGGGGTAGAACCCTTGGGTTTCTAGGTGTGAAACCCTTGGGATTTATGGTTTATTTCCCCTTTTTAGATGGGTCTTGAACCTTAGGGCTAATTCTCTAAGGTTGAGTACCTTAGGCTTGATTGGAAGCTTCTCCTAGCCACTTGGTTTGTACGTGAGAGCTTGGAGAGTCTTCTTTTAGAAGACATGTGATTTCCTAAGCTTGGAAACCATGTGATGGAAGGTGCACATGTCCTCTTGAGAGAGACTTACCCCCTTGGACTTGGAGCTATATATTGGAGGGGTTGGTTGGGTGGAAATACATCTCTCTTCCTAGTGTGTGGCCTTGCTAGTTAGTTCTCTTAGAGTTCTTGGTTCATTTTTGTGGAGGCTATGGAGCTCTTCCACAAAAACTTGAGATTAGCTACTTGTTGCTACAAGGAATATGTAGCAGGATGCATTTTAGAGTACATACCATATAAAGACAAACTTATTACACATCTCTTAGCTTATTTATGAAGTTTTCATTTATGTACTACACATACTTGTTGTGGCCTACCACCTAGGAGGATTGCATACAAAAATGCATAATGATTGAGGATGTCTTGGGTAATTTTCTTCAAGTCCTCTCACCAAGTGTTCATGCCACCCCAAGTATGGCATCAAGTTCCTCATTGGTTGATGAAATGGCAGAGGCTGTTGCCAAGAAATAGAACATGAAAGCCTCTAGGTCTCCATCTAGAAGGTGTTCATATTATGGAGGAGAATATTCGACTTGTATGTGTAATAGAAGACCACCTCCTTCTAATCGTGGAGAGTTATCAAGCCTCAAGGCCATTGTTGGAGTTTGAGGATGAAAGCATGCGACCAACACAAGGAAGAAGAAGAAGCTTGGAGCACAACACACAAAATAGACCAATCTTGGAGAGTTATCAAGCCCCAAGGCCATTGTTGGAGTTTGAGGTATGTGAAAGCACGCAAACAACACAAGGAAGAAGAAGAAGCTTGGAGCACAACACACAATACTGAATGTATTACCAAGAGAATGTACAAAGATAAGTAGCCCATTAGGGTAATAGGCATATATACAAGTGCCCCGGTGGTCCTAGTGTGTTCACACACATCACTACCTAAATATATCAACAAATCCCCCTTGGGAGTGATGCAGTGAACAAGGAGCTGACACTCATGTATAAGGAAGTGCCAAGCTATGTGGAATCAATCCAGAAAAGGAAGTATGCCCAAAGCTTTGCGGAAATCTTCAAACTTCTCCCTAGGTAGAGCCTTTGTGAAAAGGTTTGCAATGTTCTCCTATGTGGGCACATATGCCAAAATGATCTCTCTAGTAGAGAACCTCTCCCTGACATAATGGTAGTGCACCTCAATGTGCTTAGTGCGAGCATGGAACACAGGGTTCCTCGCAACTGTTAATGCACTTTGGTTGTCACATAATCAATATAATCAAGCATGGTTTTCAAAATCTATCCTAATAGAGCAATCTACATTGATCCCAAACAATCCCATGAATGTAGGGTCGCAAAAACAAAAGAGGGCTCACAAATCGCAAAAAAAGAAATCACAACAACAAAATAGTGTAAAAGATCGTTGTTGGGGGATTCTTGGACAAGAAGGGATTTGAGTGTTTGTAGGAGAAAAGGGAAATAAAAGAAGAAAGACACACACTGGAAGCCTCTGCCGATTGATTATAATAAGACAAATACAATGTGAAGCACAATACACTTCAATGCTTCTGTGCAAAAATCCCACAAGGTGCTCAAGTACAAAATACCGAATACCCAAAGTCTTAGTGAAGTCTTGCTGCTACCGGACTCCTCTGCACCCAACCTCCACCTTCTCCAAGCCTGCACTTGTGCACACCTTGCACCAAGCTTCCAATAAGGGGGAGGGATGGACATCTTCTATCGGCACACGCACACTGCAATGAGACTTTGGGATCCTTGGGGGACTAGCTTAGCACTTCTCTGCACACTTCCTTAGTCACTCTTCATGCACCCTTGCACTTCACTTCTCTGTGTCGCGCACACTGTGTCTCTTGCACTTCTCTCTCTTGCTCCCCTTAGACTATGCTTTTCTTGCTTACCTTAGAATGGTCCAAGAATAGTCCTTGCCTTGATTTGAGTGTTGATTCACGTACGCTCCTAATTGCAAGTGTATCTTGGTGCTCACTTTGATGTCTTAAGATTGTCTTCACAAGTGGCAACCAACGAATCCCTGTTTTGTCCTGTAGTGACTTTAGACTAAAACAAAATTTTTAATTGGGGGGCATACTTTCACTTCTGCGTACGTTGCCCCTTCACATACCTTCATATTTTCCTTTCAAGTCTTCACTTTTGCACATAAGAGAGGGTTCACGTGAACCTTCCAAAACACTTCCAAAACCCTTTGAGCCTTAGGGAAATTAGAGAAATACCTCTGCAACCTGCAACCCACTTTCTCCAATTCACCCTTTGTGGACAATTACTTGTGCACTACCTGTGCACTTTGACACCTGCACTTTAGCACTTTGACTTTGCACCTATTGACTTTGATCTTGACATTGTTGACTTTGAATAGTTTGACTTTGATCTTTTGAATTTGACTACGGTTGACTTGACCAATATGACTTTTGTGGGCTCAACAATCGTGTTATCTTTAAGGTCACAAGTAGAAATAGATTATTCCAATCATTTCTTCAATGCTTAATCCTTACGGATCTTTAGTTGGATCTCAAACCTTAAAGGTCTTCTTGATCCTTCAAGTTCTCTCCCTTATATTCTAGATCTATTAAAGATGTCCTATGTTGACATCATAATTAGGTCTTTGTTATTCCTCAGTTAACTTGAATTATCAAGTATCAAAAAAATGATCTTTCTGAGCTTTCTTTCAAGCTTGGTCTAAGATTATTTTTATGTTCTTTGAATTTCAAGTCATACTTTGGGATGAAGCTTTTAGAGCTTCATCCTTTGGAGTTTACCTTCAAACTCAAAGAAGTTGATCCTCTCCTTATTTCTAACTCTCCATGAGAGATTGATCCTTTCATATTTTGTTGGTCAAATTATTTTTCCCTTTGAGAGGATAATTGAAGAAGATGCATATTCCTAGACATTATCTTCCTGACGTATTCATTTGGATCACGAGCCCCTTTTTCTTCTGGCCATCAAGAAAAAGTACTCAATGGGAATCAGTACCCACTGTCCCATACCATTGGGTTCTTCATCCAATCCACATAACTATGTCTCTATATCTTCTCACCTTCTCTGTCATTTTAAATGCCCTTCATACTATGGCACCAAGTTAGGAGAGCAAGGACTAAGGTGCTTAGATACACCACTACTAATCTTACTCAAATATTTGTTTAACCATTTAATGTGGTGTGACTTATCTTATCAAACTTAAAGTTTGACTTGATTTTTGCCCTACTTGGGTCTTTTGGCTTTCTTCTCTTCTTTAGCCAAAATAAGAGATAAGACTATGTCTTTCTCGAATAGATCCCTTTTTCATATCTTTTATTCAATGGTTTACCCATGTGTTTTATTTGGGGATCTGACTTTTATGCTTCATACAAGAAACCATTTTCCTTAGGTCTGTATTATTGGAATCCATAATGTGTGTTATGTTATCCTCATGAAGCATCAAGATACCTTTAGGATTATGTTTTATAGCTCATCCAACTTCTTTTCCAAACCCACCTAGGATTCGTACAATCCTTTTGGTGTATGAAAGTCTTCTCTTGCATTGAGGTTCTTTTAGAACTCCTAATCCTTGAGAACTTCATTTAATTGGAAGATGTAATGAAAGAAGTATGAAGCACTAGAATGCAACGAAGCACTTCAACTTTATCTATTCTTGCGTATCTGGTATCTTGCAATACCTTATCTTTTAAAGAAAGAGGTACAAGTTCTTGGGGATTTTCTCCCCTCCTTAAGAGTTTTCGTCCTCGAAAACTGCATGATGGTATATTGAAAACTGTGCTCTTTCAATAGAATTTGAAAGAGTTTATTTTCAATCTTTTATTGTTCCCCCTGGTTAAAAGAACTATTCAAAGCTTTTAACTTTCCTCCAAGCTTGTTGAACAAATATCCCAAAGTTTCAAGTTTGGATCACCCATAAATTCAATGTCCCATACCACCAAATCTACTTAAGTATTAATGTAAACCTAGACGTCCCATACCATCTAGCTTACACTTTAGTAAAAGGTAACTTTGGCTTGGATCTTTGGATCAAACCTTGTTTTAGTTTAATCAAGTAAGAGCTATTACTTCTTAGACTTGTAGGTGTCATTTCCATTGTGAAGCATAACTATTGCTCATGTCACAATGAAATTATAATTTAGCAAGTCTTAATTGCAACTTGATAAGACTAGTCTCAAAAAATGACTTTTCAAGTATTCCTTGATTCAGATATACTCTACAAGATCCCTTTATGTCACTTGATGATAGAGCTACTTTATATATCAACTAGATATCATCTTTTTTGGCATAATGAGTAATTTGAGAAAGAATAATTGATTTGCCTATCAAATCTCTATGTTGAAGTAGATGGTGATTCCATGTACTATATAGTCCTTTATTTCGAGGACACTAGAAGATGGTACTTAGGGTTTATTACAACCCTTGAGTTTTACCTTCTCTTCATGCCTTGCATTTGCTTGGAAGAATAATGTAAAGCTCCAAATAGTTCTTTAGTTCTTTCAAACAAAGAACCTTCTTGAACAAGAGAATTGACACTTCCCTCTTCCAACACTATCTGGTATATTTTTTTTCCTAAAGCTTCCAAGTAGCCACTCTAAGTTACCACCATTCTCTCGTGGTTAATTAAGAGAAACATTTTGACCTATCACTTAAGTCCTTGGCCTTGCTGATTAGGCATGCCATGGGTTAATTATGGAATTCAATACTCCATAAGAGGGACTTTAAGCTTAATGTATCTTTCCAATGTACCATTTCTTGGCTTATAAGAGTCCCACACTATAGGAAGGGAATGGTAGTTTTACTTATGGCCAATTGGCTCTATTACCATTATTCCTATCATGGAACTTGTAACCATACTTAAGCTTGAATAAAGCAAATCTCCCTCTTAACCCTCAAACCCATGTAATACATTCCAAATGCATATGTTTAGTTTATGCCAAGATGTTTACACCTTTATTGGAAAAAGTGTAGCATGCATAAAGTTCAAAAATTGAAGCCCTCCTTAAAGCATGCAAAAGTTCCAAATTGGAGCTTTGTTCATTCCTAGGATGGTGCAAAATTTCATGAAACTTTATTTTAGTACATTCAAACATCCATAATGCATTGGATGCAATCTTATTAAATCATGGCCATCTTTATGCACATCCAACCTTTTTTTTCCACTAAACATATGAACTTGATGCCTCAATCTATGCATCCCTTTTTTTTAATTTACATTTATTATGACATGCATTGCATGTTCTTTAGTCTGCAAGGAAAAGGAAAAAGATGCAAATACTCATCTGGAAATTAAGCTTCATCCATCCCTTGACTTAACTTGAGTGTTTCTCCTATTGATGAAGTAGGTTTGGACCATTGGGTTGATGGAGAGTGTTAATCTCCAAAAGAACAACCTACTCTTGAATTTAGAACACCTCTATATCAAGAGTAAGTCAAAACCTTCACCAAATTAGAAGTTCAATCTCCAAATTATCAAAAGTTGAAAAATTCTGTGAAGAAGATAAAACACAGAAAGTCTGCTGCACAATTTCTTCTCATTGACCTATCAAACATGTAAAGTTTTCTATGAAATTTTATATGGAGTGTCGCCTAGAAGTTGCGCACCTCCTCCAAGTTAAAGTTCTTCAAAAGGTTTAGTATAACTTGAGAAATCAACTTCACAAGTTACCTATGTTCAAATCTGCACTTCTGAGAAGTCGATTTGACACCCCTAACTTCTTAACTTTGGTTCTCACAATGTCGAACCCGTTTTACCAAATCCTTTTGGCTGTAGATAGCTTATCTCTCAACTTAGATTTTGAGCTATCATATGTGTAAAACTTTACACTGTGCACTGAGCACTACTCAATTCATTGGACTCGAAATCTGCGCCTGTTTCAGAGGACTGTGAACACTCATCACATATGAATGTTCCTACACACAATTCTCCTAACCTGTTTACAAGTAAACTCTGAAACTCAAGTCATAGACTCATTAACTATGAACTTAGATATCCTCAAAAGGATTTCACAAATGATCTACCACAGATGGAGCAAACGCAAAAACATCGGGCGCAAAAATTCTGTCATTACTGAAGAAGACTACAACTGGAAATAAGAGAGAGAGACATCAACTCACTTCTCATGTGTCTAATGACTTTTACCATCTCATTTCTCTACTCCTATGCTCATACAAAGTCTCTCCTTGTCTTCTCTCTATACCCCGACATTTTCCAAAAGTATTTATAGGCAATTATGTACAAACTTTTATCAAAGCATAAGTATATGTAACCTATGTCTTAACTAATGTACATATGTGTACATGTCCTTCACTCTTGTGAATGTATCCTTCTTCTTTGCTTCAAATCTTCAATTGGTGATTGGTCTGCACCAACAGCTCCCCCTCAATCATCAATTGAGATTTCTCTTTTCTTCTTTATTCCTGCCATGTCTTTAAACTTCTGTAGCTTTGGTCCATCCAAGCTCTTTGTAAGCATATCAGCTATCTGATCTTTAGTTGAAGTATGTATGACTTCAATCTCTTTATCCATCACTTTCTCTCTTAGAAAGTGATACTGAATCTCAATGTTTTTGGTCTTGGCATGAAAAACAGGATTAGCAGCTAAATATAATGAACTCATGTTATCTCCATATATAATTGGTATCCCATGCACAATATCAAAACTCTTCATCAATGTCTTGAGCCAAATCACTTCCTTTGCAGCTTCAACCATGCCTTTATATTCAGCTTCTGTAGAAGACAAAGCAACTGTATGTTGCTTCTTGGAACACCATGAGATAAGTTTATCTCCCACATAACACATGTATCCAAAAGTTGACCTTCTATCATCTGGATTACCTGCCCAATCTGCATCACTATAGATCTTGATGTTTGTATCTGATGTGAACCCATAATACAAACCCTCATTGAGTGTACCCTTAATGTACCTCAACACTCTTTGTCCTGCAATCCAATGTTCTTTCCTTGGGCAATGCATGAATTGAGACAAAACCCCTACTGCATATGATAAATCAGGTCTAGTTAAAGTAGCATTAGATAAGACTACCAACCAAACTCTGATATTGTCTCATGTCCTTGAATTCTTCACCTCCAAACTTACTCAATCTGTGATTCACCTCCATTGGTGTAGGTGCTACCCTGCAATCATCCATTTTAAACTTGATTAACAAGTTCTTCAAATACCTTTCTTGGGTCACAAATACTCCATGTTGAGTATATGTAATCTCCATGCCCAAGAAGTATGACAACTCTCCCAAGTCACTTATTTTGAACTCCTTTTCCATTTGCTTCTTGAGTCTTTGTATTCCTTCTTCATCTGTACCTGTAAGAATTATATCATCAATATATATGCACATGTATATGAAACCATTATCACTTGCTTTGACAAGCAAGCTACTATCTGCTTTAGACACGTGAAATCCAAGTTCTTTCAAGAACTTTACAAGTCTATAATTCCATGCCCTTGGGGCCTGCTTCAAGCCATACAAAGCTCTCTTGAGCTTGCACACATGATCTGGATACCTTTTATCTCTGAACCCTTGAGGTTGCTCCATGAACACATCATCTGAAATATAACCATTCAAAAAAGCATTTTTCACATCAAGTTGACATAACTTCCAACCTTACATGCAGCAATAGCTATAAGTGTCCTGATGGTTGTCATCTTTGCCACAGGACTATAAGTCTCATCATAGTCAACACCATAAGTCTGAGCAAACCCTTTGACAACAAGTCTAGCTTTGTATCTAGACACACTTCCATCTGCAAACCTCTTGGTCTTGTAAACCCACTTGCATCCAATGATTTTCTGACTATTTGGCTTTGGAACCAAATCCCAAGTTTGATTCTCCAATAGTGCATCAAATTCTTCCTGCATAGCTTTCTCCCATTTTTCCTTACCTTTTGCCTCTTCATATGTAGAAGGGTCTTCATCTGTTTTAACCATGTAAGCATAATCTTTGGTAGCCAGAAATGAAGTATCATAGCTATACCTTGTAGGTTGCCATTTGTTCCTTGTAGACCTCCTAAGTTCTCCACTTCTTGAGGTTTCTGGTTCTTCATATTCAGGATCAAATCTTGGTGTTTCATCCACTTCAACCTGCACTTCATTATTCTCTTGTTCATCAATTATCTGAATCTTTGATTTACCTTTCCTTTGGCTCACTTCTTCTTCATCACCTGTATTGATATTGATTGTACCTGCATACCAAGTACTTTGCTCATCAAATGTAACATCTTTAGAAACCATGAATTGTTTTGTAGATGGACTCCACAATCTATAACCCATCTGCTTATCATCATAACCAATGAAAACATATTTTTCAGCTTTAGGCTCCAACTTGTGCCTTGATTGTGATGGCACATATGCATATGCCACACATCCAAAAACTCTGCAATGATCCAAGGTAGGTCTCTTATCCCACCAAGCCTCATATGGTGTCATACCCTGCAAGGCTTTACATGGTAACCTATTGACCAAATAAGTAGCTGTATTTACATCCTCAGCCCACAAATAATTAGGGCAATTTTTCTCCTTCATCATGGATCTTGCAAACTCAACAAGTGTTCTATTTCTCCTTTCTGCTACACCATTTTGTTGAGGAGAGTACCTGCAAGTAACTTCCCTTTTTATACCTGCATTCCACAAGTAATCACTAAACTCATTAGAGAAATACTCTCCCCCTCCATCTGACCTTAGTCTCTTCAACTTATGTCCTGTAATTCTTTCTGCATATGCATGATAGTGTTTAAATGTATTAAACACTTCTGACTTATCTTTGATCACATAAATAGTGATCCATCTAGTAGCATCATCAACATAAATCACATAATACCTTGACCCATTTATACTGAAATCCTTTGATGGTCCCCACACATCTGTGTGTACCAATTCAAGCTTCTCTAAGTACATAAAACCATGCTTGGAGTAAGAATTCTTATGAGCCTTACCTAATTGACATGCCTCACATTTGTATGTCATATGTTGACCTGCAACATTAGGCAATCCAAGCACTGAACCATTGTTAATCATGTCTTTAATACCTCTTTCATTGAAATGTCCAAGCCTCTTGTGCCAAAGATCTAACTCAAAGATCTTATGTCCTCCATATGTGAACATAGCATGACCAATATTGCCTTGAATCTTCAATGTAAATAATCTTCCTTCTTTCTTCCCTGAAACAATCTGTTTATACCCTTGGCTAGGGTCTTCCACATATACTCCATCATTAGTGAACCTTACTTCATATCCCTTTTCAACAATTTGTCCTACACTTATCAAATTCTTAGGAATTGTAGGAACATACAAGACCTTACTCAACAAGGTACTACCATCCTTGGCCTTCACTGAACCAATTGACTTCACATTATGCTTTGTGTTGTCACCTGTTTGAACAACATGATTAAAAACCTTATCCTCCAAATCAGTCATCAAAGATATATTACCACTCAGGTGATTACTACACCCTGAGTCAATGTAGAAGACTCTTTGATCTTCACTCTGCCTTTCACAAGTTGCATTCATTATCAATGTTGAATCCTCCTTTTGATCTGAAGCATAATTGTAGTAGGTGTTGTTGTATTGTTGACTTTGGAATCCTCTACCTGCATTTCTTCCAAAGTAACTCCTACCACCTCTGCCTCTGAAATTACCTCTTTGATTTCTGCCTCCTCTTCCTCTTGAATTATAGTTCTGATTATATCCACCATTACTCTGATTATTATGCCAACAATCATTAGCTAAGTGATTTGTCTTACCACAAATCCAGCAAGCTTTGCCTCCATCTTTGTTGTTCCTGCCTCTTCCTCTACCTTTGCCACCTCCTCTTCCTCTTAGGAAGTTGGATTGACTAGTTGTACCTTCATCTTCACCTGCTTGTTGCTTTCCTTTGTTATTCTTCTTCTTGTCTTTTGAGTACATTGCATGACCTGCACTCTTGTCACCATCTCCTTTAACATCTTGCTCAAATGTTAGCATATGACCTAGCAACTGATTTAAATCAGGAGTGAAATGATCAAGTGATAATTCTGTAGACAAAATGAATGGCTTCCATTTGTCATCACCTCTTAAACCTGTAAGAATTTGCCTTACCAATTTATCCTCCTCAATGTCTTCATCAACAGCTCCTAAAGCATCTGCAATGTCTTTCATCCTTGTTACATAGTCTGAAATGGATTGAGAAGCCTTCTTCTTAAAGGTTGTAAATTCTGCCCATAAGGATGCCTTCCTTGACTTGGTAGTATTCTAGAAATGCTCCTCCAAAGCATTCCAAATATCAGTAGCACTTTCAAGACCTCGAATATGAGGTAACAAGTAATCATTGACTGCCATATATATAATGCTCCTAGCTTGAGCATCTTTCTTCATCCAATTTTTCAAATCTGCCAACTCTTCCCTAGTTGGAACACTAGGATCTCTGAACTCTGGCTTCTCTTCTTCTCCTGTGATGTAGGCTATTAAATCTTTGCTCATAAGATGAGCTTCCATCCTCATTGACCATGCAGGATAGTTTTCCCTATCCAATTTCTCTATCTGTAGAGAATCTCCCATCTTGTGTCCACCTGTGTATTGAAATCTTCAAGCTTTATGAACAATATATGTACCTTTACTTCGAATTAGACTCCTTTTGTCCTTCTTGATGTCGTATGGTCTCCTCCTCAGACTTTGCCTTCAACCTTTCACCTTTAGTTCTTCAAATGTTGAATTTCTTGAATCTGCAGCAGTTGAGATCCTCCTTTCCTTGATTTTGATGTCTCTTGCTCTGATACCACTGATGGAGAGTGTTAATCTCCAAAAGAACAACCTACTCTTGAATTTAGAACACCTCTATATCAAGAGTAAGTCAAAACCTTCACCAAATTAGAAGTTCAATCTCCAAATTATCAAAAGTTGAAAAATTCTGTGAAGAAGATAAAACACAGAAAGTCTGCTGCACAATTTCTTCTCATTGACCTATCAAACATGTAAAGTTTTCTATGAAATTTTGTATGGAGTGTCGCCTAGAAGTTGCGCACCTCCTCCAAGTTAAAGTTCTTCAAAAGGTTTAGTATAACTTGAGAAATCAACTTCACAAGTTACCTATGTTCAAATCTGCACTTCTGAGAAGTCGATTTGACACCCCTAACTTCTTAACTTTGGTTCTCACAATGTCGAACCCGTTTTACCAAATCCTTTTGGCTGTAGATAGCTTATCTCTCAACTTAGATTTTGAGATATCATATGTCTAAAACTTTACATTGTGCACTGAGCACTACTCAATTCATTGGACTCAAAATCTGCGCCTGTTTCAGAGGACTGTGAACACTCATCACATATGAATGTTCCTACACACAATTCTCCTAACCTGTTTACAATCAAACTCTGAAACTCAAGTCATAGACTCATTAACTATGAACTTAGATATCCTCAAAAGGATTTCACAAATGATCTACCACAGATGGAGCAAACGCAGAAACATCGGGCGCAAAAATTCTGTCATTACTGAAGAAGACTACAACTGGAAATAAGAGAGAGAGACATCAACTCACTTCTCATGTGTCTAATGACTTTTACCATCTCATTTCTCTACTCCTATGCTCATACAAAGTCTCTCCTTGTCTTCTCTCTATACCCTGACATTTTCCAAAAGTATTTATAGGCAATTATGTACAAACTTTTATCAAAGCATAAGTATATGTAACCTATGTCTTAACTAATGTACATATGTGTACATGTCCTTCACTCTTGTGAATGTATCCTTCTTCTTTGCTTCAAATCTTCAATTGGTGATTGGTCTGCACCAACATGGGTCTTGGGCAGAACTCCCATCTCGCCCATTGTTGAAGTCCCTCTTGGGCTTCTTATACTTACTTGAGTGCCCAAGATGATTTCATGCATATATCATGCATACTAAAGGGTGCAATCTTTATGCATAGCTATGTGCATGCTTCATTTTCTTTTGAAAAAGGAAATATCTCAAAAAGTACCATGCTCTTATACATGCATGTACTCAAATTTTTTCTCAAAAAATAAAATTAAAAAAATCCTTTGTGCACAAGAAACTAATGGACATGTTTCCTTGGAACGTGCAAATCCAAGGAGTAGATGGAGAGTCTCACAAGCATGAGGTTTTTGGTTTCAATCCATTAACCTTCTATCCCCCATCTTGGGGTGGTGTAAGGTTAAACAAATGGCCTCATGCCGAAAGGCAAGAGGGAGGGGGGACATCCACATTGCAAGCACGAGACCAATCTCGCAGCTATCATTCAGTGACGGGCAGCCCCAACCCAAACCTCATCCACTATCATTCAGATCCAAATAAAACACAATGCTAATTACATTCACTTATGTAATTAAATTAATGAGAGATGCGAGGACTAAAAAATACTTCCCCAATCATCTTTGCTGAAGGTCATCCATTTGTGAGTGTCCTCATCTTGTTAAGGTTGTCAGTTTTTCGAAGCCATGGTCCTCCTTTTATTCTCCATACATTGCATCTACGATCATCATAAATAAGCTTTTTTTCATAGAAAGTCATGGATTCATGTGGTTAGCAAAATTGCTCCTATTCTGTAGGTGCCAAATTTGAATCTTGGTACGGCATCGTCGATTTCCTCCTTTTATATGAGGAGATGGCCAGAAACTCTAGCGTGAGAACTCATATCATGTGCCTAAAAATTTGAAAATGTTTGTAATTTTGTAAATGGGATGCAAAAATCCCATATACAAAGTGCTACTCGCTCGAGCACTCTATAAAAAGAGCATCGTGACACTCTCATGAATAGATGCGACGAGCTACTACATTGTTGTGGGCACCTTTCCCTTTTTGATCCACATGATCATCCTGAGAGAAATGTGGACTAGAATTATGTCGAAAACTACACATCTCCCTCGACACTTTCCTTCACCTCTGATAATGAACTCTCCCTTATTTCTAATTTCACATTTGACTTATATATCCACGAATTTGTAAGTGGATCATGACCATTACATTGTTATTCACTTGTTTTACTAGTTATCTAACTATAATATTGTTATACTTTATGGAAGAATGGAATGTTAAATGGATTTTAATGCCTTGAGGTTTTTAATGTGTTTTGTGTCTTGATTTAGCAGGCAAAGATTCATAGAGTTTGAACACACATGGACTTATTCAAATTTTGGAGATATTTAGAAGATAATATTTTAGTTATTTTTTGTAAAAATAATAGATCGCTTTATAAAGTGACGTTTTTGTAAAAATAGTAGATTATAAATTTGTAAATAAAGTAGACTTTTGTAAAAAAACATGCTTTTTGAAGTGCCACCCTTATGTATCTTCTGTTCAGGATGTGATAAGAAATACCTATAAATACACCTACTCTGATAGACTCATCCATCAAAGTATGTGGAGGGAGATTGTACCCAATCTAGTGTCAAGTCTCTTGTGTCTTTTTATTCTCTGAGTATTTTTGTGTGATTTCATTTTTGTACTATCCTCTGCATACGTGCATCTATGGGATCCAAAGATCAACAATGGTATCAAAGCCAAGGCATCCATGGAGGTGGTTTTGGCATCCAATTGTGATTTGTGGCGTTCATTTCGTTTGCAATTTGGCATCCATCTCAACCGTCCGATATAGGTCTTTATTTATCAAGTTCGTTTATTTTGGTTCACCGATTAGTTTTTTTGAATTTTTTCAAATTTGGTATTGTGCACTGTCACACTGTACCCCTTGTGCTCACTATCACACTATATCCCCTATGCTCACTATCACACTGTACCCACTGTGCTCACTATGCTCACTGTACTCACTGTACTCACTATGCTCACTGTACTCCCTATACTCTCTGTATCCCCTTCGCTCACTGTTCAGTTATCAAATTTGGTTATCAAGTTCATTTACCAATTTGGTTACTCCTTCGACTTACTCCAAGGCATCGATTAAGGCATAGAACTATGGCATACCTTTGGCATCTTTGGCTTCTCTAGCACTCACAGTTCTTGGTTCTCTTGGTTCACTTTGGTTCACTTTGGTTCCGTTGGTAGCCATTGGCTATGCACAAACCAATTCTAACATATGAGTGGAAATAAGGGCTTAGTTATTTCCCTAATTAGATTACTTATTTCTCTAACTAGCCTACATAGTTCCTTATTTAGCATGTAGGGAATTTGAACTCACAACCTCATACTTCCAAGGGATAACCCTTATCCACTAGCCTATTTTCTCTTTTTGATACCCCATTCCTTTTAATAAATATTTAACATAACTCTTAACACTCTCTTCTCCTTATTTATTTATCTTATTTATTTATTTATTTAAACATTCTCTTTTATTTATTTATTTATTTATTTAAATATTCTCTTTTATTTATTTATTTATTTATTTATCAAAGCACTCTCATTTATTTTATTTATTTATTATTATTATTATTATTATTATTATTTTAATATACACTATTGTTAAAAAATCTTTTCCCATGCTTAGACCTAGGTTTTGGTTCTCTACATTGGCCATGCACCCTACTCATAGCACCGAGGATTTTAGTAGATCACCCCTACTTGGGGTAATGCTTGAACAATAGTTGGAACTTTTGCATCAAGAACTCCAACATGCTCAAAAAGAAATTAAAAAACACGATGTTGCACTCCAACAACTGCAAAGTGATGACAATAACCTAGTTAGGGTGGTGAAGCCCATTATTACTACCCAAGAACAAGGCATGCAGTCAAAGATTGATGCGAAAAATTTCCAATTTTCACAATTCGATGGGCAAAAGGATGGCCAATTTGTTCTTTCATGGCTATCTCAATTTGATGACTTCTATTCTAATGAATTATACTCTGAAAGTGAGAAAGTGAAATTCATTACTAATTATTTGGTGGGTAAGGCCCAATTATGGTGGAATGTTTTGCACCATAGCACCGATTGCCCTACCACATGGAAAGCATCTCAAGAAAAGTTCAAGGAGTCCTTCCTTCCTCCTCATTCCTGCTTACAAGCACATCGATCATGGACAATTTTTGGATGGAAAGATGGAGAATTGTGTCTACCTATACTCGATGTTTTTGGCAATGACTATTACTTATTCGTTTGCTTGAAACGATTCCTGAAGATACCTTGCAAAAGAAAGTATGAAGATGGTTTGGAGATGGGAATCCAAGCCAAACTCAACACTCTAAACCCTTTATTAAGCTATTTCTTTTGCACATGATGTTGAGAAAGAATTTCAATTCATCATCAAATCCATTTTCTTACAACAAACATGTCAATGACAACCATCAATCAAACCCAACTTTCCTTTCAAGCATCCCTTCACTAGTCTTTCTTCTCCTACTTTTCAACGCCCACCTACTTTCCAACACCCTCCTACTTTTTAGCACCCTCCTCAATCCAATTTTTCACCAGTATCCAAGACCGTTCCCCTACAACCCACAATACCTCCAACCCTTCAAACTTTGATGATGGATGCTCAAGAAAAGAGGCCACGTATCACTTAATGGCATTGTGGTAAGTTTGGTTATACTAAAGCTAAATGTAGGTTTCAAACTAACGATATGAAGCCTGTCAGAGCTCAAGTACAAAACATGGAGGTGATTGGACCGAACAAGAATTGGAACAAGATCTAAGTACCTTAGGTAACTCAATTTCCATCCATTCTTTACTTTGCCTGCAAGGTACTATTAATGGTAAATTTGTTAATGTTATACATGATGATGGTAGTTCACATGAATTTATTTCTCATACACTAGTGAAAGATCTCCAATTAAACCCACCTCCTTCTATAAATAAAGTTAAGGCTGCATTTCAAAGAAATAGATATAATGTTACAAGTGAAGTGCATAAAGTTTAGATTTTTATAGGTTCATACATAGATGAACGCACATTCTTAATTGATCCTTTGTAGTCATATGATGTTATACTTGGTATGCCTTTCCGTCATCATTATAACCCATGCATTGATTATCATAATCATACCATGAGTTTTAAGTTTAACAATAAAGATATTTCTTTGTTTGTAATGCATGACTTCCAACCATTTCCATTAATTAGTCATACTCAAGTAAAACGTGCATTAAGGAAAGGCTACAGTTCATGCATTGTTTTTGTCAACAACATAGTTGATTATACACATACACTTCCTAATGCACATAAATGATTTATGGATTCCTATAAGGATTGCTTTATGGCTGATTTCCCTTCTAAACTACCACCTTGTAAGGGATCACTTGACCATAGTATAGACTTAATTCCTGGTAGTTCCCCTCCTCATAAAGTACCTTATAGGCATGGACCTTTGCATCAACAAGAAATAGTTAATCAAGTTAAGGATTTACTCCATAAAGGACTAATAAGACCTAGTCTTCTCCTTTTGGAGCACATGTTCATTTAGTAGAGAAGAAGAATAAATCTTATAGGATGTGCATTGACTATAGAGTTCTCAATAAGATCACAATTATGTTGATATATTTTAGGTAGTGATGTGTGTGAACACACTAGGACCGCCGGGGCACTTTTTTCCCTCTTTAGGAGGTTTTTTTCCCCCGGCTTATATATGCGCCTATTGCCCTAATGGGCTACTTATCTTTGTACATTCTCTAGTAATACATTCACTATTGTGTGTTTGTGCTCCAAGCTTCTTCTTCTTCCTTGTGCTGTTCGCGTGCTTCCGTAGACATCTATCTCCAACAATTGGTATCAGAGCAGGTCGTCGCTTCATCTAGGGCGCCGTGGACACTCCTCCGTTTGCAGTCTCAGAATTGCATGAATTTTGGTGAGCATACTAAGCGTGTTTCTGAGATCAAAACAGCTTTCCTTTGTGGTGCCGGAATCGCGATCTGAGCTCGTTTCGGCCTCCGAACGCACTATCGTAGCGCTTGTGCAGGCTATTTCGTCTTTTTGTGCCAAAGGTATATACCGATTTCTGTTCGCCAGTTTAAGCATCTCCAAGTCTGCTACAGGTCTAGCAGAACTCTTCTGGGTAGTTCTGTTCAACTTTTTGAGATACAGTCAATTTTCTCCATCAAGGTATTTTAGTCACCGGCCATGGCTGAAAGAAGTGATGTATTCCGTATGTTGGCTGTTGAGGATAAGTTGGATGGTACCAACTACCCATTATGGGCTTATATGATGTGACATGTTTTGGTTGCAAAAGGATTGTGGAACATTGTGCAGGGTGTTGAAAGACGTCCTGTTACACCTGTAATGACAGGTACAGGTGCTTGGGCTGATGAAGATGGTGTCCAAGATGATATTCCGCAGATTCCTGTTCGTGCTGCTGTTTCTGTTGCACCTACTGCAGAGCAAATTCGTTGGGATGGTAGAGATGCCCAGGCACATGCAATGATAGCTTTGTCTGTCAAAGGTGCCATTATTCCTCATATTCCCTCTTGCAGAACAGCTAGGGATGCTTGGGATACACTAACCACATTGTACCAAGCTAGGAATGAGGCTCATGTTGCTTACCTTCGAAAATAGTTGGAGAGTGAGCACATGAATGAAGGTGATTCTATGGACAGTTTCCTAACGAAGATCAAAGATTTGAAGGAACAGTTGATTTCTGCTGATGAGGTTATACCAGATAGCCCACTTGTGCAGACCGTTCTGAATGGTCTTCCTGATTCATATCAGAGTTTTGCTTCTACTCTTCGGTTGATGATGAAAGGCAATCCGAATGCCTTATCATTTGAGGAGTTAGTCTCTGTTCTGTTGCAGGAAGATCAGTCCAGGTAGAACAGGTCCATTATGCGAGTTGCAGATCAAGCTTTCTTGGCTAGTCAGAAGGGCAAAGGAAAATGGAGCTCTTCAACTAGTAAGCAGAAATCTGCAAATGTTGCACATTCGAAGAACCAGGATAAAGATGAGAAGAAATCAGAAAAGCAAAAATTGTTTTGCAAGTACTGTAAAGGGAATGATCATATCATAAAGAACTGTCCAAAACTGGCTGCAAAAGAGGCAAAGAAAAAGGAGGCTGGAATGGTTGTTGCAGAAGCCTCTACACCAAAGACAGAGTCTGCTAATCTTGTGCAATAAGAAGAATGGGCGTTTACTACTGTTTGCAGTTTTGACCCATCTTCTCATGAGCAGTGCATGTCTGTAGTGGACTCAGATGTTTGGTACTTTGACAGTGGGGCGACCAAACATTTTACCTTGCAACGCAGTTTCTTCTCTTCACTCGAGCCTGCCCCTACAGGGAATACTATCACATGCACCAACAACTCCTCTTATCCTGTTATGGGAGTTGGTAAGATCATTCTGACTACTGCTGATGGCAGTTCTTTCACCTTGTCAGATGCTTTATTTGTGCCAGGGATCAAGAAGAATCTGTTATCAGTTTCTGCATTAGCCAAGATTGGCTTGGTTGTGAAATTTGTTGATGACAGATGTACAGTTCATGATCTGTCAAATGGCGATGTTATTATTGCTTCTAGCATTTTATGTCGTGGGTTGTATAAGCTCATAGACTATGAAAGATCTGTGAATGATTCGGCATGTGCAGTTCATGATTCTCAGGCTATCTCAGATGCAAAGCTTTGGCATGCATGCTTTGGTCATCTAAATTTTGCTAGTTTGCTACGCCTACAGAAATCTGATATGGTGTCTTCTTTGCCCAAGCTTGAGGCACCTGGAAAACATGTATGTGAAGGCTGTATTTTGGGCAAAATGCAGCGTTCCTCCTTTCCAAAAGATGGTTCAGTTTGGGCTACGCAGAAATTGCAGCTTGTACATAGTGATGTCTGTGGTCCTATGCAGGCACCTTCTTTTGGAAACTATCTATACTTCGTGACTTTCATTCATGATTTTTCCAGGCATGCATGGGTATATCCATTGAAGGCAAAGTCCAAAGTGTTTTTGTGCTTCAAACAGTTTTTGGTTTTTGTTGAAAATCTGTCAGCATGTAAAATGAGCACCCTCCGTTCTGATCGAGGGGGGGAATATATGTCTTTTGATTTTAATGCATTTCTGGCTGAACGTGGGATAAAACACCATTGTACAGTGTCGTATACACCTCAACAAAATGGAGTTGCTGAACGGAAGAACAGGTCACTCATGGAGATGGCGAGGTGTATGGTCAAGAGTCAGGCTTTACCACATAGTTTCTGGCTTGAGGATGTCATGTGTGTAGCATATGTACTTAACAGGTGTCCCACTAAAGCGCTACAGTCTATCACTCCATATGAGGCTTGGCATGATTGCAAGCCATTTGTTGCTCATCTACGGGTTTTTGGTTGTTTGGCATATGCACTAGTGCCTGAACAACATCGCAGAAAATTGGATGATAAGGCAGTAAAATGTATTTTTGTTGGGTACAGTTCTGAAAGTAAAGGCTATCGTTTGTATCATCCACAGACTAAACACATTCTGGTTAGCCGTGATGTTGTCTTTGTGGAAGATGCTATTCAGCCATTGCTTTCATGTACTAAGGAGACATCTGTTAGCTCTAAAGACATGTATGATACTTTGATGCCTCTTTTTACAGGTGGACAGTCTAGTGCTGGTCCTAATGAGGCAACTTCTCAGCCTTTGCAGGTTTCATATGATGATGCAGATCATTCCATTTCTAATGCAAATTTACATGATGCACTTGTTGATGAGAGAGTTGATATTGAGCAAGTAAAAACTATGCCAAAATGGCTGGTGCAGACTTTGTGTGACAGCAAATTACATGCACCTTTGTCATATCGTACTCGTTCAGGCTCTCATAGTGCCTCCTTTGCATCAGATTTCTATGCTATGGCTGCCTCTAGCCTCTGTGATGAGAATGAGCCTATTTCTTTTGATGAAGCACAGAATTCAGAAAATTGGATGGCTGCTATGCAATCTGAATATGATCCTATAATGAAGAATGGTACATGGTCTTTATGTGACTTGCCTCCTGCAAGAAGGCCATTGGCACTAAGTGGGTATACAAGCTGAAGCGTAAACCTGATGGTACAATTGACAGGTATAAGGCTAGGCTTGTTGCAAAGGGTTATGCGCAGGAAAGAGGCATTGATTTTGATGAGAACTTTGCACCTACATGCCGTATGACTATTGTTCGGAGCATTTGTGCACTTGCAACCCATCATGGTTGGAATGTACATCCGTTGGACATTAAAACAACATTTCTGAATGGTGACTTGCATGAAGAAGTGTATGTTTTTCAGCCCCGTGGCTTTGTGGAGAAAGGGCATGAAAACCATGTGTGCAGGTTAAAGAAGGCATTATATGGTTTAAAGCAAGCACCACGTGCTTGGTATGAGAAGATACATGCCTATCTGGTTGCACATGGTTTTGAGAATAGTCCAACTGAAAGCACCTTATATGTTAAGCGTGCTAATGATGTGCTTCTGATCATTGTTGTCTATGTTGACGGCATGTTGCTCACTGGTCCTATTGAGAAGCATATTGCTGATTTCAAGGCTGATTTGCATTCCTCATTTGAGATATCTGATTTGGGGCATTTGCATCACTATTTGGGCATTTAGTTTATGCAAGTTGATGGTGGAATGGCTTTGTGTCAAAGGAAATATATTGACACATTATTGCAGCGTTTTGGCCTTGAAGACTATAAGCCTATTGCCACTCCTATGGAGACAGGTTTACGATTGAGTCTTCATGATGCTGGAGATGCATTTGATGTTGTTCTCTATCAGCAGGATGTTGGATGCTTGATTTACTTATGCATTACTCGGCCACATATTCAGTTTGCTGTCTCACAGATGAGCAGATTTATGCATTGCCCAGGAGTCACGCATTGGAAGGCGGTTAAGCGCATCTTTCGCTACTTGAGTGGTACTCGGCTACTTGGGTTGTTTTATCCCAAGGGGGGATCACTACCGCTAGATTTGCATGCTTTTTCTAACTCAGATTGGGCTGGTTGCTATGACACTCGTGTGTCCACCATTGGTTTTTGCTTCATGCTTGGTAGCTCATGTATATCTTGGTTGAGCAAGAAGCAGCCTACTGTGGCCATTCCAGTTGTGAGGTTGAGTATAGGGCAGCTTTCACAACGACTGTTGAGTGTGTGTGGCTCAGACGCCTTATGGCTGATTTGGGTGTTGGCCAGTCTTCTGCCACCACCATCTTCACTGACAGTCAGAGCGCATTGGCAGTTGCGAGGAACCCTATGTTCCATGCTCGCACTAAGCACATTGAGGTGCATTATCACTATGTCAGGGAGAGGTTCTCTGCTGGGGAGATCACCTTGGCATATGTGCCCACGCAGGAGAACATCGCAGACCTTTTCACGAAGGCTTTGCCTAGGGAGAAGTTTGAAGCTTTCCGCAAAGCTTTGGGCTTACTTCCTTTTGTGGAGTGATTTCCACATAGCTTGGCACTTCCTTATACATGAGTGCCAGCTCCTTGTTCATCGCATCACTCCCAGGGGGCATTTGTTGATATATTTTAGGTAGTGATGTGTGTGAACACACTAGGACTGCCGGGGCACTTTTTTCCCTCTTTAGGAGGTTTTTTTCCCCCGGCTTGTATATGTGCCTATTGCCCTGATGGGCTACTTATCTTTGTACATTCTCTAGTAATACATTCACTATTGTGTGTTTGTGCTCCAAGCTTCTTCTTCTTCCTTGTGTTGTTTGCGTGCTTCCGCAGACATCTATCTCCAACAAATTAAAAATAGATATCATAGTCCTAGGATACATGATTTTCTAAATAAACTTCATGGAGCATGTGTCTTTAGTAAAATTGATCTTAAATCTGGGTATCATCAGATACAAATGACACAAAATGACATTTATCAGACTGCCTTTAGAACTCAAACTAGTCACTTTGAATTCATGATAATGCCTTTTGGACTTACCAATGCACGTGCTATATTTGCACACATGACGAATAATATTTTTCTTAAATACCAAGCTTTTGTTCTTTTTTTCTTTGATGATATACTTGTCTATAGTGAGAATGACGATGACCATGAAAAGCATTTAGGAACAATTTTTAATTTTTCATGCAAAAATGAACTGTATGCCAATCTTGAAAAGAGTTATTTCTTCTAAAAAGAATTAGAGTATTTAGGCCATATTCTTTCTAGTCAAGGTGTTCATGTAAATCCAAAGAAAATTAAAGTAATTGAAGAATGTCCTATACCTCAATCTATGAATGATGTCCGCTCTTTTCTAGGATTAGCTAGTTTTTATAGAAAGTTTGTAAAGGGTTTTCTTATTTAGCACTCCCACTCACATTATTATTGAAGAAAAAGTTAAAATTTGCATGGGGATTAGCACAACAACAATGTTTTGAAAAAATCAAACATGCACTTTCTCATGCACCCGATTTTGCACAAACTTTCCATGTAGTTACAAATGCTAGTGGTTCAGGTATAGGTGTTGTATTAATGCAAATTGACCATCCCATTGCATTTGAAAGTAGAAAAATTAAACCTTCTGAAAAGAATTATAGTACATATGATAAGGAACTTTTGGCTATTATGCATGCTTTAAGAATTTGGAATCATTATCTCATGGGTTCAGAAGTCATAATAAAAAACAACAAGCTATTAAGAATTTATTAAATCGACCATTGATTTCTAACCGACACATTAAATGGGCTTCATTCATACAAAATTTTCAACCTACGATTCAATATCAACCTGGCAAAGCTAATGTTGTAGGTGATGCCCTTAGTAGTTTCCCCTCCCCACAAAGAACTATTGTTTCAATCAATAATATTTCTGCTATTCATATTAAATGTATTTTTTTACATCATGGTTTTCCCAAAATTATTCTTTCAGATCAAGATGTTTGTTTTTGTGATCACTTTTGGGTTGCATTATTTCAGAGTTTAGGTTTTAAAATAGATTTTAGCTCTGCATTTCATCGTGAAAGTAATGGGCAAAGTGAAGCTACAAATAGTACTATTTTAGATATATTACGTTGTTATTCTTTAGATAATCCAAGTAATTGGGATGAGAAACTTCTTGTACTAGATTTTGCATATAATAACACAACACATAGCACTACTGGACATGCACCATATGAAATTGTTTATGGTAAAAAGCTTCCCACTCCCATGACTCTCACTCAAACTGATATTCTTTTGCGCAAGATCATATTTCTACACTTCATGAGGTTCATGAGCACATTAAAAAGAGTCAAGAATGCTACATGCGTAATGTTAATAAGAAACGAGTAGATAAACATTTTCATGAAAATGATTTTGTATGGTTATGAATAATTAAAAGACGTTTGAAAAATATTTCACAACACCCTAAGGTTAAACTTGCACCACGTTATTATAGACCTTTCCGTATTATTCAAAAAATTAATGAGAATGCTTTTAGATTAGATATACCTTCTCATTGGAATATACATAATTCTTTTCATATCAGTTTATTAAAATATTTTAAAGGAACATTACCACTCACTCCTATTTTAGATGATCCTCCTTTACTTGAAGAGGATGTTGAAATTTTAATTTCAGAGAAAATAATTGATTATGATATTACTACTACATGCACAAGTAATCAATATCATAATTATTTGGTTAAATATAAAAATCACTAACTTGAAGAATCTCAATGGATTCATAAGACATCACTAACTCGAAGAATCTCAATGGATTCATAAGACATCACTAACTCCACATTATGACCATTTGATTTTCGCTTATCATCCACAATCACACTAAATTCCAGTTTTCTAGCTCCATGCATGTGTTTTTACATGGAACATGCTTATGATTGTTTAGTGATGGGACATGTGACTGGCCATTCATGTCTATTTTATTCTTACCAACTGAGGTCAATTGCTCGTCAATTGGGAGGCATGTTATACTTTATGGAATAATGGAATGTTAAATGGATTTTAATACCTTAGAGTTTTTTAATGTGTTTTGTGTCTTGATTTAGCAGGTGAAGATTCATGAGGGTGTGAACGTGCATGGACTTATTGAAATATGTTTGGAGATATTTAGAAGATAGTATTTTAGTTATTTTTTGTAAAAATAATAGATCGCTTTCGAAAACAATGTTTTTGTAAAAATAGTAGATTACAAATTTATAAATAAAGCAGATTTCTATAAAAAAGCACACTTTTCGAAGCGCCACCCTCATGTATCTTCTATTTAGAACGTAATAAGAAATACGTATAAATACACCTTCTATGATAGACTCGTCCATCAGAGTATGTGGGGGGAGATTGTACCCAATATGGTGTCAAGTCTCTTGTCTCTTTCTATTCTCTGAGTATTTTTGTGTGATTTTGTTTCTATATTATCCTCTACATACGTGCATCTATGGGATCCAAAGGTCAACAAATACACTAATTAGGATCCTCATGAAGTGAATACATGCTTCGTCATATCTCACATTTTCTATCCATTGCTTTCTTCATTCTAATTGATCTTTGTCTGCATCAATCTTCTCTTAAACTTTGTCCATGCTCTCATAAGCATCAATTTGTGATTGATCTACACCAACAACTCCCCCTCAACCACTAATTGTGATTATGCTCTTCTTCTTTATTCCTACCATCTCTTTGAACCTCTATAACTTGGGTCCATCTAGACTCTTGGTTAACATATATGCTACCTACTATTGTGTTGTAGTACAAATGACTTCAATCTCTTTATCAAGTACCTTTTCCCTCAAAAGATGATATTGAATCTCAATATGTTTAGTCCTGGCAAACTTTAGCAAAAGATTCTTCAAATACCTTTCCTGTGTAACATACACTCCATGTTGAGTGTAGATAATCTCCATGTCTAGAAAATAGGATAGATTTCCCAAGTCACTTATTTTAAACTCCTTCTCCATTTGCTTCTTGAGCCTTTGGATTCCTTTGATATATATTCCTATAAGTATAATGTCATCAACATAAATACAAATGTATATGTAGCCATCTTCACTTGCTTTCACTAGCAAGCTAATATTTGCATTTGATGCTTGGTATCCAAGTTCATTCAAGAACTTTACAAACCTATAGTTCCATGCCGTTGGGGCCTGCTTCAAACCATACAAAGCTCTTTTGAGCTTACACACACAATCTGGTTCATTTGGATCTTTGAATCCTTTTGGTTGCTCCATGTATACTTCATCTACAATATATCCATTTAAGAAATCATTTTTAATATCCAATTGTGATAGCTTCCATCCTTTGCAATCTGCAATAGCTATTAATGTTCTAATAGTAGACATTTTAGCCACTAGAATATAAGTTTCATCATAGTCCACACCTTGTGTCTGAGCATACCCTTTGACCACTAGCCTAGCTCTATATCTAGACACCTTTCCATCTGGAAATCTTTTGGTTTTATATACCCATTTACATCCAATAAACCTTCTGATTTCTTGGTCTAGGTACCAAGTCCCATGTATCATTCTCAAGTAGAGCATCATGCTCTTCCTTCATTGCTTTTTCCCAATTTTCTTTACCTTTAGCTTCTGCATATGTTTATGGATCTTCATCTCTCTTCAACATGTAAGCATAATCTTTGGTTGTGATATAAGAAGTATCATAACTATACCTTATAGGTTGCTTCCTATCTCTTGAAGACCTTCTTAACTCTCCTTGAAGTCTGTGCTTCATCATGTTCTGGATCAAACGTTGGTCTATCTTCATCTTCAATTTGCATTTAATTGTTGTATCTATCATCATCTCTTTCATCTTCATATACCTATATCTTGGATTGTCCTTTCCTTTTCTTCATGATCTCTTCAGAATCTGCATGAATATTAGTTGGTCTTGTATACCATGTACCTTGCTCATCAATTGTCACATCCTTTGAAACAAGAAATTGCTTTGTGGATGGACTCCACAACTTGTAACCCATTTGCTTATCATCATACCCTATGAAGACATAATTTTTTGCCTTGGTTTCTAACTTATGTCTTAATTAAGATGGAACATAAGCATATGCCAAACATCCAAATATTTTGCAATGATCAAGAGTAGGTTTCTTACCCACCATGCTTCATAAGGAGTCATTTCCTCCAAAGATTTACAAGGTAACCTATTGATAAGATAGGTAGTTGTATTAACAACCTCTACCCATAAGTAATTAGGGCAATTCTTTTCCTTCATAATAGATCTAGCAAAATCCACAAGTGTTCTATTTCTCCTTTCTACAACTCCATTTTGTTGAGCAGAGTACCTGCAAGTTACTTTTCTTTTTATACATGCATTCCACAAGTAGTCATTAAATTCTTTGGAGAAATACTCTCCCCTCCATCTGACCTCAATCTTTTGAGCTTTTGTCCTATGATCCTTTTTGCATATGCATGATAATGTTTAAATGTATTAAACACTTCTAACTTGTCTGTGATCACATAGAGTGTGATCCATCTTGTTGCATCGTGTACAAACAAAACATAATATCTGGATCCATTGATACTATAATCCTTTGAAGGACCCCACACATCTGTATGAATTAATTCAAGCTTGTTTGTATGCTCTTCTTCTTTATTCCTACCATCTCTTTGAACCTCTATAACTTGGGTCCATCTAGACTCTTGGTTAACATATATGCTACCTACTATTGTGTTGTAGTACAAATGACTTCAATCTCTTTATCAAGTACCTTTTCCCTCAAAAGATGATATTGAATCTCAATATGTTTAGTCCTGGCAAACTTTAGCAAAAGATTCTTCAAATACCTTTCCTGTGTAACATACACTCCATGTTGAGTGTAGATAATCTCCATGTCTAGAAAATAGGATAGATTTCCCAAGTCACTTATTTTAAACTCCTTCTCCATTTGCTTCTTGAGCCTTTGGATTCCTTTGATATATATTCCTATAAGTATAATGTCATCAACATAAATACAAATGTATATGTAGCCATCTTCACTTGCTTTCACTAGCAAGCTAATATTTGCATTTGATGCTTGGTATCCAAGTTCATTCAAGAACTTTACAAACCTATAGTTCCATGCCGTTGGGGCCTGCTTCAAACCATACAAAGCTCTTTTGAGCTTACACACACAATCTGGTTCATTTGGATCTTTGAATCCTTTTGGTTGCTCCATGTATACTTCATCTACAATATATCCATTTAAGAAATCATTTTTAATATCCAATTGTGATAGCTTCCATCCTTTGCAATCTGCAATAGCTATTAATGTTCTAATAGTAGACATTTTAGCCACTAGAATATAAGTTTCATCATAGTCCACACCTTGTGTCTGAGCATACCCTTTGACCACTAGCCTAGCTCTATATCTAGACACCTTTCCATCTGGAAATCTTTTGGTTTTATATACCCATTTACATCCAATAAACCTTCTGATTTCTTGGTCTAGGTACCAAGTCCCATGTATCATTCTCAAGTAGAGCATCATGCTCTTCCTTCATTGCTTTTTCCCAATTTTCTTTACCTTTAGCTTCTGCATATGTTTATGGATCTTCATCTCTCTTCAACATGTAAGCATAATCTTTGGTTGTGATATAAGAAGTATCATAACTATACCTTATAGGTTGCTTCCTATCTCTTGAAGACCTTCTTAACTCTCCTTGAAGTCTGTGCTTCATCATGTTCTGGATCAAACGTTGGTCTATCTTCATCTTCAATTTGCATTTAATTGTTGTATCTATCATCATCTCTTTCATCTTCATATACCTATATCTTGGATTGTCCTTTCCTTTTCTTCATGATCTCTTCAGAATCTGCATGAATATTAGTTGGTCTTGTATACCATGTACCTTGCTCATCAATTGTCACATCCTTTGAAACAAGAAATTGCTTTGTGGATGGACTCCACAACTTGTAACCCATTTGCTTATCATCATACCCTATGAAGACATAATTTTTTGCCTTGGTTTCTAACTTATGTCTTAATTAAGATGGAACATAAGCATATGCCAAACATCCAAATATTTTGCAATGATCAAGAGTAGGTTTCTTACCCACCATGCTTCATAAGGAGTCATTTCCTCCAAAGATTTACAAGGTAACCTATTGATAAGATAGGTAGTTGTATTAACAACCTCTACCCATAAGTAATTAGGGCAATTCTTTTCCTTCATAATAGATCTAGCAAAATCCACAAGTGTTCTATTTCTCCTTTCTACAACTCCATTTTGTTGAGCAGAGTACCTGCAAGTTACTTTTCTTTTTATACATGCATTCCACAAGTAGTCATTAAATTCTTTGGAGAAATACTCTCCCCTCCATCTGACCTCAATCTTTTGAGCTTTTGTCCTATGATCCTTTTTGCATATGCATGATAATGTTTAAATGTATTAAACACTTCTAACTTGTCTGTGATCACATAGAGTGTGATCCATCTTGTTGCATCGTGTACAAACAAAACATAATATCTGGATCCATTGATACTATAATCCTTTGAAGGACCCCACACATCTGTATGAATTAATTCAAGCTTGTTTGTATGCATAAATCCCTGCTTGTTATATGATTGTTTATGTGCTTTACCTAGCTGACAAGCTTCACACTTGTATGTCATGTGGTGACCTTGAATATTGGATAGACCTAGCACTGATCCATTCTTTGCCATGTCTTTTATACCTCTCTCATTGAAATGTTCTAGTCTTTTATGCCATACGTCCAATTCAGTCATCTTTTGACTTCCATGAGTAAACAAGGCATGTCCTACATTACCTTGTACCTTGAGAGTAAAGATTCTACCTTCTTTTTGACCTACATTCTTTGTCTTTAATGATCCAATGCTCTTCACTTTGTGTTTGGTGTTGTCTCTTGTTTGTACTATATGTCCATTGACATTTTCTTCCATGTCAGTCATCAAGGAAATGTTTACACTCAGATGATTGCTACATCTTGAGTCAATATAGAACACTCTCTGGTCTTCATTTGGTGCTTCATGTGTAGCATTCATAATCAAAGTTGAATCCTCCTTTTGATCTGATGCATAGTTGTAGTAGGTGTTGTTGTGGGATTGATTTTGGAAATTTCTTCCACCTCCTCTACCATATGAGTTCCTACCACCTCTACCTCTATAATTACCTCTTTGATTTATTCCTCCTCTACCTTTTTTATTGTAGTTCTGATTGTAGTTTCCATTGTTCTGACTATTATGCCAACATTCATTGACCAAATGATTTGTTTTGCCACAAATCCAACAAGGTCTACTATTACCCTTATTCTTTCCACCTCTTCCTCTACGTCTACCATTTCCTTTACCTCCAATGAAGTTAGCTTGATTCGAGGTGCCTTCTTCTTCATTTGATTGTTGCTTGCCTTTAGCATTCTTCTTCTTGTCCTTTGAGTACATAGTTTGTCCTACACTTTTTTCATTCTCACCTTTAATATCCTATTCTCAAATGTTAGCATATATCCTAACAATTGATTTAGATCTAGAGTGAAATGATCTAATGATAATTCATTGATAATATGAAAGGCTTACACCTTTCATCTCCTCTTAGCCCTATAAGAATTTTTCTTACCAATTTATACTCTTCAATGCCTTCATCAATTGCACCTAAGCGATCTGCAATGTCTTTCATCTTTGTTACATAATCAAAAATTGATTATGACGCTTTCTTCTTGAAGGTTGTGAATTATGCCCATACTGAGGCCTTATTGGACTTGGTTGTATTCTAGAAATGTTCCTTCAAATATTCTAAATAATCATTTATTTCCATGTAGATAATACTCCTTGCTTGAACATCCTTCTTCATCCAAACCTTCAAATCTACAAGCTCTTCCCCAGTTGGAAGACTAGAGCCTTTAAACCCTAGCTTTTCTTCTCTTGTGATGTATCCCATCAAATGTTTGCCCATAAGATGAGCTTCCATTCTCATAGACCATGCCAGGTAGTTTTCTCTATCAAGCTTCTCTATTTGGATGCTTTCTCCCATCCTTCTGTTACCCGGTTTAGCTTTCCACTCCTTTCTTTAGCTTCGATTTGGAAATCTATAGTAGTCAGGACTTTCTTCTTCAGTCTTTTGACTTGATCTTCTTCTCTAGATCTGATACCATTGATGGAGACCTCCAAATCTCCAATGTCAAGTCTACCTTGACTCTAGAAAACTTCTATGACAAGTATAGACAAAAATTTAATCAAATACTTCAAAACTTTTCAAGTCCAAGACTGAAACATACTTCCTTCAGGTTCATATTTTGAACTTCTATTCTTCTTCAATAGTCTATCTGAATTTTTAAGTTCATTACCTACAAATGTCATGAATTATGAAACTCCAAATTATACAAGAACCTTCATATAATCCTTGTGCAACCTCTAGGAATAATTAACCTTTGATTCAACTGATTAATTCTCTAATTAATCACTAAGATCAAAAGTATGTCTGAAATTGATGTTTAGAAATGGATACTTTGACATAGGCGACTTTAAACACTGATTTCTCACAAACTAAAACCCATTTTACAAAATCCTTTTATCCATAGCTTCATTACCTCTCAACTTACATTTTGAAGGCTTAAACACAAAAAAATTTACACTAACCATTGAAATCTAAGCAAAACATTGATTGACAAGATGCATCATTTTTGAGTCTGCACTTTAGAGAGTTGACATATGAATGTTCTTATGAACCATTCACACACTATGAGGAGAACGAGACTATGAAAATTTAATCATAGATTGATTAAATCCTGAATAAGATGTTTCTACAAGGATTTATGATCCACATGATCATCTTGAGAGAAATGTGAATTAGAATGATGTCTAAAACTACAGATTTCCCTTGACACTTTTCTTCACCTATAATGATGAACTCTGCCTTATTTCTAATGTCACATTTGACTTATATATACAAGAATTCATAAGTGGATCATGACCATTACATTTTTATTCACTTGTTTTATTAATAATCCAACTATAATACACTAATTAGGATCCTCATGAAGTGAATACATGCTCAATCATATCTCACATCTTCTGTCCATTGCTTTCTTCATTCTAATTGATCTTTGTGTGCATCAATCTTCTCTTAATCTTTGTCCATGCTCTCATAAGCATCAATTTGTGATTGATCTATACCAACAATTCCACCTCTGTGGGAGGAACCTCACGAAGTCCATCCTCATCATCACTAGAGTCTTGGTCTATCTCAATTTTCCCCTTGTCATTTGTGTGGTCCAAGTCTGGAGAGAGCACATATATAGTGCCTTCTTGGTCTTCCTAGTAATCATCAGAATACTTTGTGTATGGATAATTGGGAACAGTCAAGAACCTAGGGTTTCTAAGCCTAACCGCTTGTTGATTGAGGCTATCTAAATGCATACCTACCCATAGAGAATTGTAACTCTGAAATTGTAGGATTGTGTGGTAATCTTGATTGAGGGGCCAAATTTTTTAGGGTTAACTGTCATATGCATTCATGTCTTTCCAATTAAAATCAATTTCGCTATTATATGAAGGCACATGAGGTGACTTGGACATATGTTACTGCTTCCAATCAAGGAGATGTGGCTTCTCATAGAAATCCTTTGTCCAAGTGTTCCACTCGACCTCACGTGCATGTATGACTCTTTTGTGAAAATGATGGAGTTCAACTTTCACCAAAAAAATTGACAATCAGTCACTTCAAGTATTGTGCTTCAAAAATATTTTAATATGTGTTCTTTCTTAGTGTGAATCAAAATAAATCCCATAAGAGTTTCAAACAAAAATCACCTTTTGATCACTTCTAATGATGTATTCTTGAAAGAAAATTGTTAGCGTGCTCTTTTAAATGTTCAAAATTTTCAAAGAAATTGCAATCTATACAAAACTTACAAAATTTATCCCATGGGCTTATCAAATCAATAAGTTTCCATGAAAATCCAATCTTCATGCAACTATCACTCATCAAGTTATTCATGAAGTTAGTTTCCTTGATTTTTCTTCACCCGTTAAAAAAGAAGAATATCCAACTAAATACAAAAACACTTCCCAATGAATATTAAACTTAAGGATCTCCCCCTAAAAAAGTTGAGGTCCTAGTAATTAGAATGGATTCTTTGGATTCTATGGAGATTGATTGTCTTGAAAAATTTTCAAGTCTTTTTATGCAATTCATTGAAGGTACTCTAGGATTCTTTTGTGGTTTACTTCCTTGCTAGATTGAAGGCAAAGAGAGGAACTCCTCACACTATTTTCTTTCCTTGAAGTGAGTTGCTCAAAGATTAAGATGACTCCAATTCTTTGAGGCTTTGCCAAGAACGTAGCGAATTTGGCATCTTCACGTCATGTCTTAGGGAAACAATTAAAAAAAAATAATCATAATCTTGATATCAATGGTTGACATTTTTAATAATGGAAACACTCAACGAGTGTCTCGTTATAACATGCAAAAGCCTTGAGATGTAACAAAGATGGAAAAACTCGGCATAAATATGGAAACTTTGGGTCCCTCCTTATTCCATAGGTTGTTACTCCCATAGGGAGTACGAATTTCCATTTCTACGTGCACCTTTAGTAGGTGCCTAAATCTAGGTTAGGGTAGTTGGTATTCACAATTCTTCTTATTTTTGCAAGGTCTTTCACCCTACTTTCACATTTTCATCAATTTTATCAATCATTTGACTATGGAAAGTGGTCTTTGTAGTGTTAAGCAATTGAATCTATACTTCTCTAAGAAAGGATCAATTTTAGAAGAAAGTTCTAAGAGTATAATATATATCGCTATGATAACTTTTTGGGGATATGGCTCTAGGATCCTATCTTTACACCAATTAACTAGTTTCAAAATCCATCTCTACCCCCATGCAATGATTTGGTTAGCTTGGAATGACTTACATATCTCACATGGATAGAATGGTTCTCTTCTGTCTTAAATTGATGTTATGTATCACACAAGGCCTTTCATATGATCCCTCTTATTTTGATATAAAGTGGGAAGTGATAGCCATCCTGAGCGTGTTTATGGGGATATGCATCCTCTTATTGATCTTTCTCTTAATTATGAAATCACACACTTAAGTTCCGATTAAGCTTGAATTCATTCAAAGGTATAAGTGTAGGCAAACATAGCACCCATAGGACCCCCCATATCCAACAAATCTTAGGTTAGATGGTTGACATGTATAGGAGATAGAAATTGAAGGCCCACTAAAGTAGAGCTCGAGAAGGGACAACCCTAAGGCTATACTAGGTAACTATTTTGAACTAGCTGGAGGGCTCAAGTAGTTTGAAATAGCCCAAATACCAACAACAAATTGTACTATCATATCAAGCATTGCCAAAGTGTCCAGCAGTGAGATCGTACATCATCAAGAGTCCTACCAACAGTGATATTTTAGAATGGCTCATTGAATACCCATCTTGACTTAGGCTTCTTGCAGCTTAGTCATGTGTCATGTGCTTACTCTATTAGTTCAACCCTTGCATGATTATCCCTCTTATTTTCTACTTTGCCAAATCAGCCATGCTCGTTTGCTTCATGAATCCTAATTAATGCCTTCTCTCTATTTTTAGTGTGTTGATCTTCATAACCACTTTTTATCATTAGTGATTGCTTGTTACCATGTGGTGATTCTTATTTTATTGACACCGATCCTCTTGGCCACTACTTACTAGGAGTGAATTTTGCCTCTATTTCCATGTACTTGATGACTAATTTGATTTTATTTTGGTAACTTTTTCCACACCAAAAGTGCTTTCCTGATGCTTTGATCCTCTCAACAACCACCTATGATGTGTCCAATTCTACTTAAACTTGACAAGGTCCGATGAGTTGGTGTGTGTGCCAAGCTCTATAAGGCTTCCTAAATACTAATGTTGTTCTAGATCTAGAATTCCATAGGCATATGTGTAGAGAGGGGAAAAGTTGAGAGACATCACCACATTGCATACTTCTTGGATTTCCTTTTGAATGTGCATATGTATGATTCTTCAACAAGGAAGCTTCTAGAACTAGTAGAACTAACGAAACAATGTCTCAACTACAGCCTAAGTGTTCTAGGCTCTATCAGAAGCACTTATGAGACTTTAAGTCAGTAAAAAAGTGAAAAATAGACCATAGATTCATCCATTTCTCATTTTATGCAAGATCTTAGCTCCAACACTCAGGTGGATTAAGCGGTCAAGTATGAGGGCAAGTACTAAATCAAGCTCAACTTCAAAAAGACAAACACACTAGGAGCTACCATTTTTTAAGGCAATTGTGGATCAGGCTTCGAAAAATTAGAGACTTAAGTCTTCCAAATGTAATCATGGTCAAGCCCAAGGGGGAGCTACTTATACACAAAATGGGAGGCTCTATATGATGACTAACAAGTTAGAGAGGATCAATCCATAAGGCATAGAATTCACTGACAACACAGGTGTTGGTCCCTATCCAAATCTAGGCCACAGGTGTTGGTCCCTATCCAAATCTAGGCCAAAGTAAAGCAGAATCAAATACTTTTACCATCATAGCACGGACTATATGCCTTACAAATTACATCATCCATAATAGGTCTATCCCCGAGGTGTACGTTCTCTCATATATATATACGCACACAAAGTGTAAATCTCTTGTTGTGTCTTGAGGTGCTAATTGCGTGACTAGATTGTCGAGTATCCCCAATACATAGTCAATTTGTGGATCATTCATCAACGAGTATTTTACTCTTAATTGTTTTTCTTCTTTTGATATCTTTTATTGGACATCATCGATGTGATCATGATCTAACTTGTAATGCATAGATATATGGATGAACAAGAGTACTTGTTTCGCTTGAAATAAAATTTATAATCATGTTTATGTGTTCAAGTGGGGTGGATTTGAATGGTTCCATTAGTGCTGAATAATCTTGTCTCCTTTTTCTGTTGCAGGAATGCGATGGCATCTGTGTATGCCGCCAGGAAGAGGGCCTTACAATGTCGATGGCCACGATAAACGAATTTCGTGACAGGCGTCCAACACAGAGCGTGGCGCATCGAAGTTGAATCCAGCAATGGAGGGCACTTAGCATAATTCCACATTGATCGTGGAACAAGTAGCTTTGGCACTACCTGGGGATGGTGTCTGAAGTCTCAATGAGAATTATGAACATTCTCTTTCGGATTCATTACCGCACATGTAAGAGTTTAAGGTTTCCATAGTGTGTCTCGCCATGCCACCAGGAAGAGGGGCTTACAATATCGATGGCCACGATAAGAGAATCTCTTGCCAGGCGTCCAACACAGAGCCTGGCGCATCAAAGTTGAGTCCAGCAATGGAGGGCACTTAGCGTAATTCCACATTGATCGTGGAGGAAGTAGCTTTAGCACTACCAGCGATAATTATACGTGCCTGAGGATGGTGTCTGAAAGTTTCAACGAGATTTATCAACAGTTTCTTTCGCATTCACTACTGCACATGTAAGAGTGTGTGTGTGTGTGTGTGTGTGTAAGAAAACTACATGAGACAAAGTAATTCCTTCCATTTAGGCATCTATGTCTGCTCTGAGTATGGTATGCCGCCAGGAAGAGGGCCTTACAATATCGATGGCCACAATCAGAGAATTTCTTCCCAGGCGTCCAACACACAGCGTGGCGCATCAAATTAGTTGAATCCAGCAATGGAGGGCACTTAGCGTAATTCCACATTGATCGTGGAGGAAGTAGCTTTGGCACTACCACTGATAATTAGACGTGCCTGAGGATGGTGTCTGAAAGTTTCAACGAGAATCATCGACAGTTTCTTTCAGATTCATTACTGTACATGTGAGAGAGTTTGAGGTTTCCATAGCTTGTCTCGCTAAATAAGCACATTTTGTTCAATTGCGTAGACCGGCCCGAGGTTAGTACTTATCAACTTTTGAATCACGTCATGTCTTTGCTACTCGGCGTAGAGACGTTCCTAACTTTCGGTCTTCGCTCATGAATTTATGTTGCAGACATTTTTGAGATTAAAGATTGCATATTCCTTTTTTTGAAGAGTGATTTCTGCTGATCCATATTTTCCACAGAAGATGAGCTCTCCACAATTGCCAAAGCAAGATTTTTTTGAAGCCCATCGTAAGCACATTGACCTCCCTCAAGACAAGAATCAGAATCCATGTTGTTGCACACCCCAATACGGTTTCTTTGAAGTCCATGTTCTTGCACACACCCAGTAGGATTTCTCTGAAGTCCATCATGTTCACATTGATCTCCATGAAGACATGAAGCAGAATCCCCCAATAACTCCTAGCCTGGACACATGTGATGAAGATGTGGGATAAGTCCTCCAACCGACCACAAAAAGGTGCACAAACCCCCACTTTGATACTTTTGGCTTTGTTGTACTAGGTCACAACTCATTGTGAGTACCAACCATTGAAGAATGGACTCCTTTGTGCTGATGGACTCCTTGGTGCATCTAAATGTATATCTCCATTGATGAGTACTCCAAGTCAACTTCCATGTGGTATTGAGCTTGCCAATGATTTTTGAGACAATTCCCTTAGACCTTTTAAACCTTTTATATATATAGTCAATAACATCATCCAACTCCAGATGCTATGCTTGTTGACAGTATACTCTATGAGCCTATTAGTGAGTAGGTACTTCATGTGCAGCAAGACATGTTTACAAGCAATATACATGTCAGTGAAGTTATGAATGATATTATTAGGAATTACCTCTTCATATTCCATCAGATCATTTTATATGAGGAGTCCAAACTTGGCACATTTGTACTCTCTAATTGAAATTATGTAATTATTCCAGTTGGTCATCTAGCCAATCCATATAGATTCCTCCAAAAAGAAGGAGATATTAGAAAAAAAGCTAGAGTGAGGAGAGTAATACATTTTAGCTTCCATCCAAGAGTTTCACATCTTGCAAATTAGAGGACTTCCAACAGGCTTGAAAATCTTGGGTGAAGTGATGATGTCCCAAAGTGAGTGGTTTTTCAAGGACCTGTAGTCATGTAAAGAAAAAAGATGGATTTTCCTCTTAATCGGAATGGCCCAAAAGTCTTGGGAATTAATCAATATGAGAACACACTTGGCATATAACTTAGTATCCATTTTAATAGGACACAATAACCCAATACCCCGTTCATATTTAGGAACACAACAAGTTTCCAAGGAGACTTTAGGTTCATATTTAGGAACACAACAAGTTTCCAAGGAGACTTTAGGGATCCTGTTGCTAATAGAGTTGCCTCCTCATAAGAACCTGTGATATTTAGGAACACAACAAGTTTCCAAGGAGACTTTAGGAATCCTGTTGCTAATAGAGTTGCCTCCTCATAAGAACCTGTGAATTATAGGAGCTTTAACCTGGAGTAAGTGCTTTTTTTTTTAGAGAGAACAACGAATGGAAATACAACCTCTTAAGGTAGAGGTACCCCTCATGATAGACTCATGGACGTGTTCAGCCAGGACTTGAACTCAGGACATCTTCCTACAGCTTCAAGGCGTCAGCCACTAAGCTACACGGGCTCAGACGAAGTGCTTTTTTTGTTAAGCATCTGGAAAGAAAAAAAGTCCACCAGCCAAGAGAGAATGTAGTCATCTAGAAAAGCTAAGTGATGATCAGTGCTTAGCTCATATAGATGCCAAATTCCCATTTTTCCACTTTCTTCATAGCCCCGTCATCGGGCTCCCCCCTCTCTCTCTCTCTCTCTCTCTCTACGTGCTTCTGCTCTTCGTGCACCAATCTGACAAGCCGATTGCCGTGGCTATCCCTCTCTCTTCATGCTCTTGCTGAAAATGCAGCTATGATAGTTCCTCCAGTCATGCACTTGCAGGAGCTTTTCAAGAGTGTTTGTTTTGCGAACCCTGTCTCGACCAGCTTCTCCGAGCATCAATCTATGGCGTTCTGCCTCCACCTCAGGATGGACAGTACTCAGTCTCTCCTCTTTCACCTCCAAAATCCTTTCCAGCAAATCAATGGCGTATTCCTCTTCCTAATACGTCAGACTGCTCTCCGAGACTTTCAATGTCCCTGTTGAGCTCTGTTGAGTTGCGCCGGATCAATTCTGAGGCTCTCACTTCATTATGTGATGCTGCAACCTTGCTTTTGCGTCTCCCACAGTTGCTGTTGACTCGTCCAACACCTAAGTCAACCATTTTTCATCGTCACACTAATTTCTTTCTCTCTGAGCGTCTATTGTGGGCAGTATGGCATCGATCCCTATGCGCTTAGATGTGTTTCCAAAATGATTGCCGGATTTATGAAGGACACAGGAACTCCAAGATATAGCATATAGGTGCGAAAGAGGCTATTTATTCGAGCGAGCGCCTGTAGATGAAGGGGAAGTCTACTAAGAAGAGGTGAATCAAAATGGCATATCTCTTCCACTGAGGAGGATGTATGCGCGCAATAAGCAATGCACGCTTGTGTCAGAGGATGACATAGGCGAGCTTCCAAATCGTAGGAAGGAGTGTTGAAGCTCTCCACACGGAGTTGCCTTTGCTTGACTCAGGAATTTTCACGAAGGAGCTATAGAACCAACTGATAGTTTTCCATCTTTTGCTCTAATTTGCTTACAAGTGCTGAAAATCACTTTTATTGGTTTGAGTATTGGTGCTTATAAGCAAGCACCTCATAATATGCTACTGAAAATGATGATAAAAAAAACATGATGATCAAAAGAAATGGAGACGAACTAAATTAGAAATGAAAAACTTACAAGAGAAGCATGGAGCTTGCTTCTCAAGGAGAGAGCCTCATGGTAGTGCATGAGTGAATGAATAGAGGAATGAGGCGCTCCTTATATGGAGTAAAAGGCAAAGAACATTGCATGTGATATAAATGGAACTTGCATGAGAGCTTGAGAAATGTGTCATGGACACAAAGAAAACCATCTTAAACCTTAGATTCCATGTGAATTTCCTATATCTCATGTTTGGTTAAGATTTTGGACAAGTTAATGCTTCCATTGTGTCCGGAACGTGCCAAAACCCCAAGATCGACTGTCTATTTGCTCAATTCTAACGCTCAGAGGTTTTATTTCTAATTGATGACATCATCAAATTGTAATCGACCTTGAAAACCTATATAAGGAGGGGTTGGCCACATTCATTCTCAGTCTTGCCAATACCAGTCTTGGAAGCTCAAGGAGTCGTGACCGCCAAGTAAGTACCCTCCAAGTTCTAGTTCGAGTTCTTGTCTTGTTCCTTATTCCAGTCTTGTCTAGTCTACTTCTTATACATCTTGTCTTGTCCTCTTGTAATCTCGTAGTACGAGATCTTGTTGAGTTCTTTCTTATATGTAGTTCATCTCCCAGAAGGGAGTTCTTGTAATCGAGATATCTTGTTCCATACCTACAGTCCCGGGTTGAGGGATCTCCTGTATCATCTCTAGTTCAGTTTTCCATACCTATCGGTCCCGAGTTGTGGGACGTCTTGTATTGGCTACGTATTCTGGTATTGTTTCCCCTTCGTGGGTGATCTTGTAATCAGAAGTATGTTTCAGAAATCCTGTCTGCTATAGTAAGAGAGCACAATCTAGTGCTCCCCTGACATTTTGGCAAGACTAACTTCATCAAGACTAGGCACCATGGATTACCTGTGCAAGCAGATCCAATCTACCATAAAGGACTTGATCGAACATGTCCAAGAGATGAAAAGATTGCTATGATAAGATGATCGATCTCTTTCAAGCTATGCCTTGAATATCAAGATGTTGTTTCGTGGAACTACATATCAAGAAGACTACATGGTTAATCAGTTTCGAAGTGGCCTCAATCCTGAAGTCACTGATATCTCTTGCTATCCATGCCTCAAGCAAATACCTTGGAGGATGTTATCAATCAAGCAATTCAGTGTGAGAATCAGTTGTTAAAAGAAATCCAAGTCCAAGAGTCAGAAGTCTTGAATAATGAAGACACTACTCCTCGAGAATTCGAACCAAGAATCTTTGAAGCCCAAAAAGTCATTACAAATGATATGGAGTATGCATGTTATGAAGATATCAAGAAGGTAAAGGATAAGGAGGAGTTCATGTTCAATCAAGGAGGTGTGCTTACTCAACACTCTTCATCAAAGATCTTGGAAACACCACAACATTCCACTAGAAGCTCAAAGGATCTATCGCATGAAGAACCCAAGGAAGCTCAAGAGAGACCCAGTCCCTCACCATTGATCAAGATTAAGGATCATGAATAATTTGAGGTCCTGCATGTATTAGATTCAAGGATCTCTCGAGGAAGATTGGAATGCCTTATTCATTGGAAATTGTATGATATCATTGATCGTACTTGGCAACTTATAGAAAATATTCTTCAAGAAAAACTCAAGGTTCATGAGTTCCATAGGAAGAATCCAATGAAACCCAAGCTAGAGAACATGGCCGCTCCTCGTGGAACTTGTCACTTGAGGGGAGGTGATGTCATGGACACAAAGAAAACCATCTTAAACCTTAGATTCCATGTGAATTTCCTATATCTCATGTTTGGTTAAGATTTTGGACAAATTAATGCTTCCATTACATCTCGAACGTGCAAAAACCCCAAGATCGACTGTCTATTTGCTCAATTCTGACGCCTTGAGGTCTTATTTCTAGTTGATGACATCATCAAATCGTAACCGACCTTGAAAACCTATATAAGGAGGTGTTGGCCACATTCATTCTCAGTCTTGCCAATACCCGTCTTGGGAGCTCAAGGAGTCATGACTGCCAAGTAAGTACTCTCCAAGTTCCAGTTCCAGTTCTTGTCTTGTTCCTTGTTCCAGTCTTGTCTACTCTAGTTCTTGGACATCTTGTCTTATCCTCTTGTAATATCATAGTACGAGATCTTGTCGAGTTCTCTCTTATATCTGGTTCATCTCCCAGAAGGGAGTTCTTGTAATCGAGATATCTTGTTCCATACCTACAGTCCCGGGTTGTGGGATCTCCTGTATCATCTCTAGTTCAGTTTTCCATACCTATCGGTCCCGGGTTGTGGGATGTCATATATTGGCTACGTATTCTTGTATCGTTTCCCCTTCATGGGTGATGTTGTAATCAGAAGTGTGTTTCCGAAATCCTGTCTGTTGTAGTCAGAGAGCACAATCTAGTGCTCCCCTGACAGAATGTCCCTTGCATGTGAGATAAAATGGATGCATGTGAATACAAATGAGAAGGATATCTCACCAATTATACCTTGATTACACCACATCACAACATATTAGATCAACACTATCTCACCATTTCTCCACCACTTCTTGCACATAATAAATTCATTCCATTTTTCCATTTCTATTCTTCATTGCACTCCCTCAATTATCAATTGCATTATTCAACCCTGTTGCAACCCGTTTGGTTTCATTATCCCATTGAAACATCAAAATCATCTTCAAAGCAAGATCATTTCAAATGTGATGGATGGCCATGGCAAAGGATCCAATTACTGCATTTTTTTCATGAGAGTGCTCATAGGATTGCATGTGAAGCAGGGCAAGGAGCGAAAAATAGAGAAACATTGATGGAGTGCATATTAGAGGTATTTGGGCATGCATGAGAGGCAATAGTCAGTAGCCTTCGTGCGGATTGTTCTTGTTCTCATTATGCACAGAGGAATCGTCCATGGGATCATATTGCATATTCATGGATGCACCTTCCTTCCTCCATTATGTGGGATAACTTGGATTTTAAAAATTGGAGGAACTTATCTGGAGAAGTCCTAAGTTGGATTAATAATTTGAATTCAACTTCTAGGGAACTCATGACCCACCTCTACATACTTAGAAATGACCTTCTCCCTCAAGCATAGAAATGGGCATGCTCCAAGGGAGATGGCCACTATGTAGTCTCTCTCTTTGTCTCTCTCTTCCACCTTCTTTTTCTAGCTCTCATTGTAGTTCATACACCTAACAAACACAAAAGAAAAAGATTCCAAAGTACACGTATACACCTATTTCACAATGGGTGGCTCAACATATAATGTGTCATCAACAAACCCTCTACACGTTTTATTCAAACATATGCACATAAATCCATTTCATGAACATTTGGCCCTTCACATTGCCATCAATAATAATACTTCATGCTTGATCACTTGTACATATCTTGCTTGAGCAAGAAATAGCCTATGCTAGCTACTTCTAGTTGTGAGGTTGAGTATAGTGTAACTTGCATGGCTATTCTTGAGTGTGTATGACTTAGATGACTTATGGATAATTTAGGTTGTTGTCAATCCTTTGCCATTGCCATCTTTATTGAAAATTGGAGTGCATACAAAAATAGAAAGAACCAAATGTTCCATGATCACCTAAAACACATTGTGATGAATTATCTTTATTTTAGGAAGATTATCCGTGTTGGAGGTATCAAATTGTCTTATATATTGATAGCATACGATAATCTTGTAGACCTTTTCACAAAGGATTCCCACATGAGCACAATACAAACTTAGAAATATCATTGTCTATTGTGCTCCTAAGCTTCTTCTTTATCATGTTGTTTTGTGTGTTTTCCTACTCTTTAAAGTGTAATAGGAGCATCACGTGTTGAGCTTTATATCTCAACTACTATGTTTTGAATTGGATTTCCTCTTCCTATAATATTGATAATGGTGCATTGTTTAGATTTGGTGGCATGATAAGAGTCCGAATTCAATTGGAAAATGAATGATCAAACCATAAGTCAAGAGGTGATTGCATACAACTTCAATGAGTGCATTTCCAAGGATAAAATAAAAAGCCAAACGCTATGTTTGAAATTCAAAGCCACTGATTCCTGAGTTTGAACGCTTCAAGGTTATGCTCATGGCCAGACAGTGCTGCACTCACAAAATGATGATACCATGGTGGTAGTTAGTTTCCCTGGATATGTAGCATTTACATGGTGTTTCTGAGTGATGTCTTGTACAGTGTCTGTATACTTTGTGGGAACAATGGCGGAAGTGGATTCAGAATTCGCCCGGTGAGAGGTTTTCGGTCTGCATTCAGTCGCCGCTTCAATGGCTTGAGGCCATCAGTTAAGTCGCCTTCTTTCAACTTTGTATCAGGAGCACGCCGCAGCCTGTCGCGATCGATTGCCGATTGCTCAGTTTTGAGCTTTCCAACGGAACCATGCCTCCGAGATTCTCTCTTCACATTCAACAGCTTCATACAGAATTGTTGCAAGACGAAATGTCTAACCGATGCCCATCTGATCTACGCTCATATTCTAAGCCATGGCTTCGAACCAGATGTTTTTCTCGGAACTTCCTTGGTCAACATGTACATCCAGTGCGGATGCATAGAGGCCGCTCGCAGAGTTTTCTACAAACTTCCCAATCGGGATGCACTCACGTGGAACATGATGATTTTTGCATATGCGAAAGATGATTCAGCAGAGGAGGCTATCAATATCTTCGATCACATGCAGGGGACTGGCATAGAATTGAATGAATTTACATATGTTGGTGTCTTTACAGCCGCTTCAAACCTATTGTATGTAGAAAAAGGTTATGAAGTGCATTCATACGTTGTGAAAATCGGGGCTTACATGAATTTATACATGTATAATGCCTTGATGGATCTATATATCAATTGTAGACGATTCGCTGACGCATGCCATGTATTTAAAACTATGGATGCTCATGACGAGGTATCTTGGAATACATTGATTACTGGAGCAGCTAGATTTTTATCTGGTGAGCAAGCATTTTCATTTTACAGACAAATGGTTACAGAGGGTATCCATCCAAATGAAATCACTTTTTTGAGTTTGATTAATGCCTGTGCAAGTATAGGTGACTTTGAACTAGGTAAGAAAACTCACATAGAACTTAACCTATCTAAAATCAACCATAGTAGACCAATGAAAAATACATTGATTGACATGTATACCAAATGTGGGAGCATGAAGCATGCGTGGCATATTTTTTATTCAATGTCCGTAAAGGATGAAGTGGCTTGGAATGCAATCCTTGGTGGTTGTGCAAGGAATGGGAATAGTGATATGGTTATTCTTTGCTTCTGCCGCATGACAGAAGAGGCTTTGTGTCCTAATGAAGTCACTTTTTTAAGTGTTTTACATGCATGCGCATCAAAAGTAGATCTAAAGCAAGTGAGACAGCTGCATGCCTGCATGGAACGATCTTGGGTCATGTCAAACATGGACATAAGCAGCAGGCTTCTTGATACCTATGCAAAGTGTCTGTGCTTGGATGATGCTAGAGAAATTTTTGAGCAGTCATTCAAGAAAAATGTAGTGTTATGGACTGCCATGATTGCTGCTTGTGGACGACATGGCAATATGGATGAGGCGCTAGCCCTATTCTGTCAAATGGAACAGAGGGGATTGAAGTCCAATGAGGTGACCTTTGTAAGCATAGTAGATGCATGCACTAGTTTTCGCTGCCTTGAAAATGGCTATTTAGTTCATTTCTATATTTTAGAAAAAGGCTTTGAGCCAAATATACCTCTAGAAAACGCTCTGATCAAATTTTACTCCAAGCTAGGGTGCCTTGCAGATGCATGCATTTTGTTCGATGGCATGAAGCAACGAGATGTGGTGTCTTATACAATATTAATTGCAGGGTTTGCTGAAAATGAGCTCTATGAAAAGGCGCTTAAGGTTTTTGGAAGATTGGTGATAGATGGTGTCAAACCTGACCTGGTTACCTTCACAACTGTGAATCATGCGTGTGCTAACATTGCTGCCTTGGAACAAGGCAGGGTATTACATTTCTATCTTACATATATTACAGTTTCTGTGGATGCCACTGTGGTTAGTTCTGTAATAGATCTATATGCCAAATGTGGCAGTTTAGATGATGCTCATTATATTATTAACACATGTGCTGACAAAGATATTATCTCATGGAATACATTGGTGTCAGGTTGCTCTCAGCATGGACAAGTAATAGACCTTCCCCAGCTTGTTAATTGCATGGAGAAAAATGGAGTGAGGTTAAATGAATTAACTTCTTTATCTCTTCTTTCAGCATATGGTCGTTCTGGCTTGGTTCCTCAGGGTATATGTCTCTTCAATTACTTGGCAGGGAACCTGACTGCATCTCTTTTTGTTGAACACACTGCATGTATGGTAGATTTGCTTGGTCGAGCAGGGTGCTTGGATGAGCTTATGTACCTTGTTCAAATGATGCCATTCCAACCTACTGCAACAGTATGGGGTGCTCTTTTGGGGGCATGTAAACTGCATGGTCTATTGGAGCTGGCTGAGTATGCGTCGTGGGAAATTATTCAGCTAGAGCCGCAAAATATGGCTGTATTTGTAGTTCTTTCTAACATGTATGCAACACCATAAAGTGTGGACAGAAACATGATTTTTTTCGGGAACCTTGGGTCTTCATTTCACCCTCACAGTATTAACTCCTCATAGGATCCAAAAGGGGATGGAAATATAGAGGATGGATTTCACAATAACAAAAGATATCTTATTTGCTGAGTAACATAGCATTCAGAAGAAAGAATGCTTCTCAATTCCTAGTCAGGGATCAATGGATGATTTAAACTTTTAGAAGAGACGAAATTCCATTTTGTTCGATTGAGGATATGGATATGCCGCCATCTGAGAGGATGGCTGTCTGGTCGTCTCTGTTTTGTTCTGTTTGTCCTTGACACTTTCTGCACCCTTCATGTATACAAAATTACAATCTGTTTCCTGCTGTTTCTCTGGTTTATTTTCTGCTCTCTCATTTTGCTCTTTATGCTTCCAAACAAGAATACACTCGTTATATTTACATTAAAAAGCTGTTCAGAGGTTAATATTGAAGCTTGAATTCTTAAGGCTTGCAAGTCATGGAACATGGTTGCTAGCATCCCGTTTAGAATAATATTCCAATTGGTTATGATTCAAAACTATTGTGCCAATTAGTTTTACCGAACATACTATACTGGTGTGTTATATTACAGATGCTTTTAAATGTAAGATCCATGCTTCTTTGAAATGGTGAACATTTGATTCGAATAGGGTGCTGATTATGACTACAAGATTCTCGGTTTTATCTTTTCATTTAGTAATCTGATTTATTCAATAGTGGACCTTGTGAGTGAGAATTAGTATGAAGTTTGAAGGTACATGAAGATCGTAATAAGAGATAACAACTTACTCCACAATCCTCTCTTCTGATTGGAAAGCAAAATCATTTTCGTCCTCGTTTATCACTTATTGAAGCACATTTATCTGGATATAAAAGAATTAACTGCCATTTTTAAAATTGCTAATGTCTCAGAAAAAACTGATCTATAAAGTCAAGATGGATTCTCGAAGCCATTGTGGATATTTCAGTGTTTGAGTACACCAAAGACCTGAACCACGAGTTTCTCTTCTTTGAAATAGACTTGGATAAGGTTTATGCTAAGTTAGAGTGGACCAAATCATCAACCTTTGCTTGCATTACAAATGCTTTTAAATGTAAGATCCATGCTTCTTTGAAATGGTGAACATTTGATTCGTATTGGGTGCTGATTATGACTAAAACATTCTTGGTTTTATCTTTTCATTTAGTAATCTGATTTATTCAATAGTGGACCTTGTGAGCGAGAATTATTATGAAGTCTGAAGGTACATGAAGATCATAATAAGAGATAACAGCTTACTCCACAATCCTATCTCTTCTGATTGGAAAGCAAAATCTGTTCGTCCTCTTTTATCACTTATTCAAACACATTTAACTAGATATAAAAGAATTAATTGCCATTTTTAAAATTGCTAATGTCTAAGGAAAAAGTGATCCATAAAGTCAAGATGGATTCTCGAAGCCATTGTGGATATTTGAGAGTGTTTGAGTACACCAAAGACCTGAACCATGAGTTTCTCTTCTTTGAAATAGACTTGGATAAGGCTTATGCTAAATTAGAGTGGGACTACATTCATCAACCTTTGCAAGACATGGGTGTTAGATATGCTCAATACTCCATCCTCAAGTAACCACAAATGATCCCTGGTGCTCTAAGTTGCAAGGCCCCCATTATGAGGAGAAGCCATTGTGAGAGCCCGGACATTTGTGGAACCCTAACTTCTAAGTTAGATGATGTCTATGTGTGACCATTGATGGTTATAGATGATCTATGTGAGCCTAGCCATTAGGTTAGGTATGGCATAAACTTTCGGGCCATTGGGTTGCTATTCAAAGTGAAAATAAAGGCCTTGTGCTGTCGCACGGTTTCCATAGAACCTTAATGGGGGGAGTGCAGAGGGGGGCTTGCCCCCTTCGGCAGGGTCGGGGGGGCCTATCCCCCCTGGTCTGTAGGGCCGAGACAGTAGGACTTCTGGTCGTGGAGATTTTGTCAGATTGTATATTTTACGAGCTATTTTGTATCTCCAGACTATGTTTATCTATACCGAACCGCCTTGTAAAAGCTATAAGCACGGCCTAGGTTGAGCTTTACATAGCATTGTGCACTAGTAAGCCCTTCATCTAGAGTCTGTCTAGATCGCCATCTAAGCTCCACATTGGGAGCACACCGGTGGATAACACCATCGTTGTAGCTGCATTACACTCGACAATATGAGGATTTGAGTTCTATATCTCTCAATCTACATCTATCTTTGTCTACATTTTTCTCTCAACTCTGTCTATTGGTCTATTCCATTCTGCTGTTATTTTCTTACATGGTATCAGAGCTTAGGAGGCTTTGAGTGGTGCCGACATAGAAATGCAGAGGTTATAGAGGTCTCAACGACAAAAGAGAGAAGATGTCAAGCGGTGCGTCATCATCTATGACTAGGAATCAAGGTGGTTCATCAATAGGAGTAGATGGCACACAAGAAAGAGCAACAATGATGCCGGTCATCCCAACGTTGCAGATACGACCACCAATCTTCATGAAAGGTAAACTTGATGGTACAAATTACACCCTGTGGAAGTTTAAAATTACTTCTATCCTTGATTCATATGAGCTTTTGGAGACTGTTCTTGGGACTGCTCATGAGCCTCAAGAACTTACACCTGATCCAAATAATCTTGGTTGAATGATTCCTCCTGATGCTTATCTTCTACGTGCTTGGAAACATAGAAACGCAGTTGCACTTTGTGCTCTAGTTACAAGTACTTCTGATAGTGTTCTCACTCTCATTCAACATACTACCAAGACATGTGAAGCATGGAACATATTTAGAAATCAATATGAAACTCGTAATCAGACATGGATTCAAAACTTGGAGAATCAGCTAGCAGGAGAAAGGTTTGCTAACGGGGGGAGACTCCAGAGGTGTTTATCACTCGCATAAAGAATCTAGGAGATCAAATGGCAGGAGCAGGTATACAAAAGTCAAGCGAGGAGCTAGCTCGGCATTGTCTTTGAATCTGTCCACCTAAGTTTGATGGTTTGGGAACTACTCTTAATACTCAAATCAGATCTCAACCACTAACTTTTGAAGAATCCAATGCCTTACTCATGGAGGAGGAGCTGCAGCTCAAGGCAAGGAGTGGTGCCAGCAAAGGAGATGCTTCATTCATAGCAAATGCCAAAGGAGGCAAAGCAGACTCTTCAAAAGATGGAGACAAAAAGGACGGCAAAAAGAAATTCAAGGGAGAGTGCTTCCACTGTAAGAAGAAAGGACATAGAATCCAAGAATGTCGCATCAAGAAGGTAGAAGAGAAGAGTGGCTCTTCAAAAGGCGGCAAGGGTAAGGAGTCTACCAACACAACAGAAACAAAGCTTGAGTTATTTGTTACGATAGAGGAGGTGTGCTCCTCGGCTAAAGATTCAGGAGCAGATGACTCATGGGTGTTGGAAAATGGTGCATCTCGTCACATGACGAGCAAAAAAGACCTTTACAGTTCCTTATAGCCTCTAAAGGAACCCATCACAATAAAGGTAGGGAACAATGCAAGATGTCCTGTAGAGGGCGAAGGTACGATTTCTTTCATTAACTCTAATGGTGATATTAGAAAGCTTTCAAATGTGTGGTACATTTCACAAATAGAATGAAATCTACTTTCAATAGCTTCTATAACTGATCAAGGTCATCAAGTATCTTTCAATAAGACAGGAGCTAAGATTATGGACAATAACAACAACGTTGTTGGGACTGACATAAGGAGGAACAACTTGTATGAGTTGTGTGCTCTTACAACCACTACAAACGTGGGCACAAGTAAGCTATTTGCATGAGAGATTCAGTCACATTGGATACCCTATACTGAAGGAGATGCATTGCAGGGGTATGGTTGCACACCTACCATGGATTACAGAAATGAAGGAACCATGTGAAGCTTGCATGATCGACGAGCAATAGAGGAAGGCGTTTCCACAAGAAAGCAAGAACAGGGCAAGCTATCCTCTAGAGTTGGTGCAAGCTAACTTGTGCCAAAAAATGCCTACACAAGCCTTGGGCGGATCTTCCTACTTCATGTTACTTGTCGACGACTATAGCAGGAAGATGTGGGTGTACTTCCTTTGCGATAAGGCTCAAGCTTTTGGTAAGTTTAAAGAATGGATTCAGCTTGTTGAAACTGAAATAGGGAAGAAGATGAAGAAATTCAGGACATACGGTGGTGGTGAGTTACAGAGTTTGAAGATTTCCGCTAGAGTAAGGGAATCAAGCATCAACTCATAGTGGCACATAGTCCTCAACGGAATGGTGTTGCAGAATGTCGGAATCAAACCATCATGGAGATGGCAAGGTGCATGTTGAAAGGAAAGGGTTTGCCTAATCAATTTTGGGCAGAGGCTATCAACATTGCTGTCTACATCTTGAATCGAAGCTGCACTAAGGCACTTGATGGAAATAATCCACAGGACGCCTACACTGGTAAAAAACCTCCAGTTTCCCATTTCAAAGTATTTGGAATTGAATCTTATGTACATGTTCGAGATAGGGAGAGAAACAAGCTTCAACCAAAAAACATTTCCTACTAGAAGGCCTATTCAGGAAAAATGGGAATTACACAGGATTTTGAGATAGTTCTTTGTGTCCTAATGTTTTATGTTTCGACTGATTTAAACATCACAACATGTTATTATCTCTTGATTAGAGTATATTAAATTAAGAATTTAATATTAAGGATAATTGTATTATAAATGGGGCATGAGGGTTGGCCTCAAATTTAAGAAGTTAACATAGTAAGTAATATAAATGGGACTTGAATAATTCCCAAATTTCTTGAATCGGCCTTACTAGGGTACAACAAAGATAAGAAGGCTTATACGATTTATGACCCTAAGGCTAAGAAGATCATGACGAGTTGTGATGTGATGTTTAAGGAGCAGCAGCTACATGCAGTGGAGGAGGAAAAGAGAGCTTCCACTTTATCATCAGGCGAAGGGGCAACTATGAACCTGGCCCAAGAGCTATCCCTTCTACACAAGAGAAGGAAGCATCATCTTTAGATGATGAGTCTCAAAGTCACCAACCTGCCGACACCCAAGTGTAAAAGCCATTGCCACATTGGGTGAGGTAGCTCTATGATTCTGCAAACCCTATCCCACAGTCACTAGAACAGGTTACAGATGGACCGAGGCGATCATAGAGAATAGAGGAACAGAGACGGGCAAGCACCCATATTGCAAACACAACCCTAATGGCTGATCTCATTCAAGAAGAAGCAAAGCAACCAACCAATGTGGAAGAAGCGATCCAGATCCAAATTGGAGGGCTCCCATGCAAACAAAATACAAAAATATCATGAAGAATGGATCTTGGGAGCTAGTGGATCGACCCCCTAAGCATAAAGTCATTGGCACCAAGTGGGTATGGAAGCTAAAGTACAAGGCTGATGGCACTCTAGAAAAGTACAAAGCAAGACTTGTTGCAAAGGGCTACTCACAAGTTGAAGGCATTAATTTTTGTGAATCATTTGCCCCCACTGCAAGAATGACCACTATCTGAGTAGTACTAGCTATGGTTGCACATAAGCATTGGCGAGTCTATCACATGGATGTCAAATCAGTGTTCCTGAATGGAGACCTCAAGGAGGAGGTATATGTGTCTCAGCCACTAGAGTTTGAGGCTCCCCATTCTAAGAACAAGGTATGTAAGCTTAAGACGGCATTATACAGGTTGAAACAAGCCCTTAGAGCATGGTACCAATGGATAGATAAGTATCTCTTGGATCTAGATTTCAAAAGATGTGCTTCTGATGCTAACTTATATGTTCTAAAGAGAGGAGGGAAGGCAATTGTGCTTGTACTCTATGTAGATGACCTTGTGATTACAAGAAATGATGATGCTTCTCTTCAGCAAACAAATGATGCCCTGAGTTCAGAATTTGAAATGACAGACTTTGGCTTAATGCGTTATTGCTTAGGCCTTGAAGTTTGGTAGGAACTAGGGAAGATTTTCATCTCTCAACAAAAGTATGCAAGACGGATATTGAAGGCATTCAACATGGAGGATTGCAAGGAAATTTCTACACCTATGGAGGTCAACAAAAAATTATCTATTGAAGATACTTCACCTCCAATGGATATTGGAAGATGTAGGAAATTAGTTGGAAGTCTCATCTACTTGTGCAATAACATACCAGATATCTCTTATGCTGTTGGAGTAGTAAGCAGGTTCTTTAATAAGCCTTGCCAAACTCATTGGAAGGCAAGCATGCAAATACTCATGTATGTGAAAGGAACCACTGATTATGGTATTCTTTATGAAGACGGATCATCTCTGGTCAGATACAGTGACTTAGATTGGGCAGGAGATATTGATACTAGAAAATCAGTTTGTGAGAGCCTGGACATTTGTGGAACCCTAACTTCTAAGTTAGATGAGGTCTATGTGTGACCGTTGATGGTTATAGATGATCTATGTGAGGCTAACCGTTAGGTTATATAGGGGATAAAATTTTAGGCCATTGGGTTTCTATTCAAAGTGAAAATAAAGGCCCTGTGCTATCATGTAGTTTCCTCATAGAACCTTAATGGGGGGAGTGCAGAGGGGGGCTTGCCCCCTTCTGTGGGGTCCAAGGGGCCTATCCCCCTGACCCTGTAGGGCCGAGATGGTAGGACTTCTCGTCATGGAGATATTGTCAGATTGTATATTTTACCGACTATTTTGTATCTCCCCACTATGTTTATCTATACCAAACCACCTTGTAAAAGCTATATAAGCATGGCCCAGGTTGAGCTTTACATAGCATTGCACACTAGTAAGCCCTTCATCTAGAGTCTGTCTAAGCTCCACATTGGGAGTGCACGGGTGGAAAGCACCATCGTTGTAACTGCATTACACTCGACAATCTGAGAATTTGAGTTCTCTATCTCTCAATCTGCATCTATCTTTCTTTGCGTTTTTCTCTCAAATGTGTCTATTGGTCTATTCCGCTGTGCTGTTATATTTCGTACAATGGGCTTCACAAAAGATTCATAAATATGGTGTCAATCCTTACGGGAAACTTGTCCAACAGAATACATGTCAATGGCAAGTTATCCGAAACTTTCTTCCTCAAGCATTCTATTAGAAAAGAATGTCCTTTGATGTCCAAGCTTTTTGCAATCGTGACAAATATAGTTGATTAAGACAAAAAAGAAGTATCTATTAAACTCAAATAATCATTGAGTTGATAAATAATGATGGAAAAATACGATCATAAAAAACAAATAAGGATATGATTTAAGTAGTAAAGCTAGATTGCTTCATATAAAACATTTTTTGCCATCGGTACGTAAAAAGCTACATAAATCCATTTATTTTACCTAAAAGATTTTCTTACATCACATCTCAATGATGCAAAATCATTACAACTAAGTTTAGATAGATATAAGTCATGAAAAAAAGTCCCCTCTACTATTGGTGAAGTACCCACTTGATGATTGGATCATTCTTTTATAAGAAAGGAGTTAAGCAAAAGAACACAAAAGCACTAGCAGAGAAGATAAGAGATATAGTAGAATTTCAAAAAATTGCCACTATCAAAAACTAAAAAGATGATGGCATTTTCCACATGTGCGCTCTCAAGGTAGAGCTTTAATGGTGATATACACAACTCTAAATAGAGAGTTACAAGGTAGAAATATGATGGCTCAATTTTATATCTGGGGTAGTGCAGAGATCATGTATATATATGTTGGAAAACAATGTCACATAAGTCCAAGATCCATTTAGGGTAAAAACCCTAATTTTGGTATTTAGTCATTTTTTGGCACAAAAATGGGTACAAAAATGGGTAAAATTTTTATGAGCCTACGTTGTAGAGCTTGAAGAGAGCTTTCCAATGGTATATGACATTCAGTCATCAGAGATCAGATTTGGGAGAAAACGCTAGCCCTAATTTTTAGTTGATTTAGGGTTTTGACCTCATATGATAGCTCGGCATAAGGATCATAAAAACGTTGTCAAAACATTCATCAGGTAGTCAAAAGTGTGAAAAAGAAGGTCAAGAAGTTATTTTTAAAGTTAGCTAAAAGCAACTTTAAAAATAAAGCAAACTCACTTAAAAATAAAGCAAAAGCAATTTAAAAGTGATGAGATTGAAATAAAGTGCTTTTTAGTGAGTTTTTTGCATGAGACACTCAAGGCTATATAAAGAAGTGTTTGGGTCACTTCTGGGACATCTCACACCAATTGCAACGTCAACTTTGGTCCCTCAGTAGAGGTGGTGCTCTAGCACACATGGGGTAGCCATGGTGCACTCTAGCAGCATGTTGAGAAGCAGCTATGGAGTTCTTCTTGGAGAAGAGTGTGCTCACACTCTTGCTTATGGAGAGGACTTGCCCATCAGCAGCTTGGTGGTGTGGATCAGCCATCTACATAATGTATATTTGAAGATTGTCTTCTACATGAAGATTTTGGTGTACTTCAAAGACATTGGATGGATCTTAACATAAGATTTTCATCTTATGTTAACTATTCAGGTACATGTTCTCTTTATGCACATAGGTACTACTTGAAGTATATGGAAGTGGCATCCATATCAGGAGGAGTCCTATTCGACATAGGTACAAGAGAATCAGTACATGTATGCTTTATGCATATTTGGATGAGGTATCCGAGAAGGTATGTTCATATGAGTTTGAGGATTTCTGGCAGCAAACTTGTTAGCATTCTTTGCTACTTTTGTAAGTATGTGATCTTTCACACACATATCTGACTTAGGGTCTTCCATAGCCTAAGTACAGATGAGGGTTTGCTGATTATCAGTTTTAGACTGATCTTTCATCTTTTTGTCACTCATATTCACTCTTCTACAACCTATTAGGTCACACATCTCATATATATATATTCAGATTTCTGTCCATACGTCTGAATATGTTTGTTACATTTTTATATACACTCTTCCATCTATTTTTGATCACATAAAGTGGTTAGGATTTTGAATCCCACATTGTAAATTGACATTTGTATATATGATAGTAAGCAGTGGCTTACGTAACACTTTACACATGTTGTCTAAGTTATCTCTATCTTTGTCTCATCATTTGTATGATTAAATGTGGTATGTTCATGTTTTGTCAATATTGGAAGATTGTTGGATTCTATGTTGTAAATCCTGGACCTATGGAACCATGAACCTGTGACATTAGTTATGGGCCTACCTAATTTCCAACATTTGGTATCAGTGCATGAAGGTTCACATGTTCCCAGACTTCCAAGTTTACAACATATGATTTAAGGGCATCTTCTAATATTTGACATTTGACATGCACACTTAATCTAGATGAGTAGAGATTTGAGAATTAGACAATTTAGTCACATGTTTATTTATCAGTGTGAAGTATGAAGTTGATGATCTGTTAGGAGCCGAATACTTTTGGAAAAGTATGAAAAAACTTTACAGAAAGTATTGTTTGGAGACCAAGACTTGATGAAGAGAAGGCTACTTCAAATTCAAGGAAGAACAATGGTTTGGAGAAGATGAAGGAATCAGATCAACATCAAATCAGAGGTATCAATTTCTACTATCAGATTATCATTTGTAGGTCATATCTTAGAAGAGCACTTATGAAGAGATTTGAAGGATTCAGGGAGTGCTTTTATACACTTCCATTATTTGAAAGTTAAAGGCTACATCAAAATAGGTATCTAGAGGTTTTTCTAGAGAGTTTTGAGAGATCTCTTTCATGGCAAGAAAGCTCATCTAAGAAGACAAATGTGGAGAGCATCAGTTTTGTTTTCAGCCAATCTTGTGTTTAAAGTTGGTTGGAAGTTTTTTTTTTTTGCTCACATTTTGTATCTAGAGAGGTAACTCTAGAAAGGTAATTCATCATTCAGCCAAAAGGTTGGTGAACTTAGTCATATCATTCATTTAAAGCAGAATTTTGATTCAAAGATATGAGGAGATGGTAAAACATGATTATATATTCACTTCCATTTGTATGCTATGTTTATTTTGTCTCTTACTCTTAGCACTAGAGGTAGAGAAAAGTTCATTTGAAGAAGTCAAGTGTACTTGCTACTTGAAGATGAAGAGAACAAAAGGTATGGAAGAGAAGTTTGAAGATGTTGACATCATCAGGTGGAAGAAAGATGCAAAAGAAGAAAGTCCAACATTTCCAAAAGAAAAGCAGCTATATATTCCCTCAAAGAATTCTTGGAGTGTCAATCCAGAGCTACTTGTATATGACAAGTTGCAGAGATTCTTCTTGACCTAACTCTTGAGGTAAAAGAGTTTTTTGTGGAAAATGTTGGAGACTTGGGTTGAGGTTTTTGTGTTTGGAAAACGTACCTCATTTCAGTATATTAAAAAATTCAAGAAAATTTTGATTTTTTTGATGAACCAGTGAGTTGAAGAATCTACTTTCTATGTTTATCTTGACTTCTGGATACATCATTAGGAAAAAAGGTGAACCCTGCATGGGCCTTGTAAGGATTCCTAATTTTTAGGGATTAAGCCTAATTCTTTTGTTGTCTAAGGGGACAAAGTGCATTTAATAGGGCACTTTTTAGTAGGCTGGAGTAGGCTTTTTTTAAGGCTTACTAGGCTCCTCTCTCTCTTCTTTTAGAGAGAGAGAAAGGGAATCTACTTTCCACATCATCAAACTCGAGCATGTATGGGAATAAAAAAATGATTTTTTTTTAAGTCTCAATTTTAGTGTTTATTTACTTGAAAGGGCTCATTTTTTAATATATATGTCAAAAGTGACTTTTTTTGAGTTTAGTTTTTAATTTTCCTTTTGAAAAAGTAATATTTTTAAAATCCCTCCAAAAGTAGAGTGCCACATCATCAAATCCGTAACTACTCTTCACCCAAAAAATGACTTTTTCAAAATTTCAACATTTTTGGCTATTCTCAGTGGAAAAACACACTGTGACCCATCCACATCCAAGAAAACAAACTTTTCCTGTGAAAATCATGTTCTAGCATCTCTTCCAAACAAATTTATGGTCTCTTTCTCAGTATTGTTTAATTGTTGGAAAAGATGGTGTTGACACCTATTACAAACCTCACATCAGGACATCCTCATGCCCCAGCATCAACAAGTATCCATGTTCGTGTGCCCAGAGAGTTTGCTCCAAATACACAGTGCAACAATGATGTGAACTCTCAAAATGAGCGTCGTGAAGCTGGAGAAAAGAATATTGATCTTTGGATTCATGGTTCATTATACCCTCCTGATCCAATGTCTTCTTACCATCCAACATTCCATAACCTCTCAACTTTACTTCAGTTCATCGGTGCCGGTAAAGCTGGGCTCTTAGGTTATTGTCAACGATTATCTACACATTCAACTATCATTACTAAGTATTGGATTCAACAATATCAACTAAATCATACAAGGTTGGTCGCTTTTGAAAGCACAATCATATCTTTACAAGAAAAGCTTGCAGAGCTTGAAAAGCATATGGAAGAAAAAGAGAGAACAATTGAGAAATTAAAAAACACTGTCCAACACTTGAGAGAGACTCCACATGGGATGCGACGTAGGAGATGATCATTAACATCCTTTGACTCTCTTTCAATTGGTGGTGGAGCATGCAAACGACGAGTTTTTGCGATAAGGTTTGGCTTGTATTTGTTTCTCTTTTTGGAAGACTTATATATATATATATATATATATATATATATATATATATATATATATTTTTTTTTTCTTATTATGTAGGTCATTCGTTGAAGATGTTAGTGCGTCATCAACAACAGAGGATCAATTCAAGTTATTAAATTCTTGTTTGACCAACAAGCAGGTGGTTAGTATTTTGGATTCACGGATAGGAAACCTTATCAAGAAGCAAGTGATTAAAGATTTCACAAAAAAGTTACAAGATATTATCACTCCTAGAGACGTGCAGATGGTATGTGATGAAGCAGGAATTAGTACTAAAGGATACAGTGCATTGTACAACCTTTTGAAGCATTCATTAGAAAGAGAAGGTATTTTGCAGAATATGTTTCCATCTCCTTACAAGGTATCACTAAAGAAGTCAATGTCCAATGAAGATATAACTAGTATTCTTGGAAACTACTTGTATATAGAGGATATTATGCCTATGTCTATTTATCATTTATCTACATCCAAAAAAGAGTTGAAAAGCGTAGTTGGAAATGGATTTCCTTACACAAAGTACAACAACATATTCGTGGATTTGGAGAGGCTTCAACATGCAATGGTTCAATTTTACAAATCTACTATACCAGGTATGTGCACTATTGTTACGTTGATATACATAGTATTTTGATGTTATAAAGATTTTGCTAATTTATGCAGATTTTAATACCAAATTATAGTTTATATTGAAGTTAGATGAATGCCAGATCATAAAGGGACGACGAATGGAGAGATTGAGTTTGACACTCATGAATGAAGCTATGAGAAATGCCATATCTGATGAAAGTAGTAACTCTAGCTCTAAGTCTACATATAGTGTTCAATCTGAGAAAGAAATATGGTGGTTGTAGTGCTATTGAAGTACCTAAAGAATCCAATGATGTTCTTTCATGGATTTTTAGTAGGACCCCATGGATCACTAAAGTAATAGTTTCTCAAATTCATGGTGCAAAGCTCCACATAGAAAACTTTGGTGATTTTGAGATAGATTGGCACTTGGGTGGGGATTTAAAAACTATCAAATGCATGTTAGGTTGCAAGCAAGGTGCATCTGCTCGTTATCCATGTCCATTTTGTACTCGAGGCTACAAAGTAACAAAGGGACAACAAAAAATACTATCTAGCTTAGATGAATACATAGATGCACCTACTTCCACGGAATGGGATAGACCTTTGTTAAGGTGTCCAATGTTAGAAATACCTAACTGTGACACATTAGATAAAGATTGGAATCCCATTATTCCATTTCCATTAGTTAATGTTCACTTTTGCACATTGCATGCTTTCATGAGAATATTTGATAGATTATTGAAGCTCCACATAGAATATGCATTTTCCATGAAGCCAATTGATAAATCTGTATAAACAATTAAAAAATTGGAAGAGTTGCTTAATTCGATTGGTTGTCATGGTGGTAATGTAACTCTAGTTGTCAAAAAACCTGGTGAATTGCAAAATAGTTTGCAACAAGTGTCAATGACAGGGAAGAAGGCAAGAAAATTTTTCAGAAGAGGTGTAAGCCCTAAGAAAAATGAATGCAGGGAGCTATGGAAGACTTGTGCATGATCACCACTGATAATGATTCTCAAATTGACCTTAGTAATAGGCGAAAGAAGGTTTGGTCATGCTTAGATAAGTTGGTAGGCTTAATGAGTCTTAATAGCTCCAACAAAAATGACCGTCAGTTGTTTCAAGATACATTAATGGAGTTTGCAAAGTGTTTCATCCTATCTTGGGGAGAGAGCAATATTACACATTACATTGTAAGTTTTCTTATTTTTTCAATTTTCTTGTTGATAAGATTGTGTTATATGAACTTATATCATTTCTGCATATTTTATTTGCACATGGAGCATTTTTTATGCATCGATATGGTTCATTGGAGATTTTTAGTACACAAGGAATGGAGAAGTCACATTACAAGGCTAGAGGTGTTTACTTCAAGAACACACGACATGGTGGTGGTGGAATGCAATCAAACTATATGGAAGAGATGTTTAATTGGTTTTATCGTACTACATTTTCAAGGACATATGCAATGGAACGAGCCAAGGAGTCGAAAGTTGCAAAACTTGCAAGATTTAATCAACACAACTTAGCTAGTGAAAAATGGAAGTCATCATTGGGACCTTTACGTCATGCTCAATGGCGGGCTACAAGAACACGACAGGGTTCATCATGGAAGTGAAGTCATTTAATACATTCATGGCATTTTCTGAATAATTCATAAGGTTTGCTACACACTAATCTCTTGTTTGCAATTTTTTAAGGTAATTTTTAATTTTTAAACTATTTTTTGTCCATTCAGATGTGAACAGAACCTTTTTAAGTGAAACATTATAAAAGGAGACTCATTGTCTCATTTCAACATTCTAGCACTATAGAGGATGGCACAAACAAAGCAAACTGCAAGGAAGGATCCCATTAACTTTCCTACCTATGTGCAAGGCACTCAGAAGCCACCATGGATGAATCACCACAAAAGGGGACGTAGTGTCTCGCACTCTGCATCCCATCGCTAAACAGGTGGTGGCCATACCTCTGGGAGTGAACAATTGCATGAACAAGTGGAACATGGGCAATCTAGGGAAGAGGCCATAAATCAACCCCAATCACCACCATCATCATATGATGAGCCTCCATCACCAAAGAGACCAACAAAGACAAGGGTGAAGGAGCGTGCTCATAGACAGGTAGTTTTTGATGATGATTTTGATGAATCGCATGAGGATGTGTCTCAACAACGTTCACAATCAAGTGATGAGAGTCAAACACTATCACCATGGGGTAACGAAGAAATACCTACAAATCATAGGGTTACTGTAGCGGGAAAGACACTACCATCAAATAAGGGGGCCATACCCAATGATCAAGAGAGGGAGCAAAGCCAGCAACAACATCCTGAACAAGGAGAAAGGTCAAGACGTGTGCAACGGAAGAAGAAAGTCTTTCAACCTCGTCGTAGACCACCCCAACCAAGACCACAAGAAAATGTCCAACGAAGACCACAACCACCACAAGCTAGAACACCACAACGAAGAAGAAGATATACGAAGGCATTTGCAGAGATAAGGCACTATCAAAAGACAGCTGAGCTTCTCATACCTAGAAGACCCTTTGCAAGGGTGGTCAAAGAAGAGTTACAAAGGTATTGTGCAGGGTTAAGGATCCAAGCTCTAGCTTTAGAAGCTTTACAAAAGGCAGTTGAAGCATTTTTGATATCAATGCTAGAGGATTCCAACCTGTGCGCCATCCATGCTAAGCGAGTCACTATACAATCGAAGGACATACAGTTAGCTAGGAGAATTAGGGGTGATCGTAGCTAAGTTTTTTAACTGATCTCTACGGACAAGAGATTCTTTGTAAATATTGCCATTTTCAATGAAACATTAGCACTTTTCCTCTATTCCATTTATAATATCATTATTTAGAATGAAACATGAGCAGCCATTTTACATTTCCATGTGTTTTCTTGTGATAATCTCTCATATATCAGTGATTGTTTTCTTATCTTGTCATTTTGATCTAGTGATAATATCCATGTACTGAAATTTCTTTCTCATTTAAGGTCATGTAGGTCTTCTAGGGCATTGGGAGGCCAAATAAGGCCCTGCCACAGAAACACGGGAGAAGGCCCTGCAAGCGTTTTGCAGGGCCTTCTCCCGCGTTTCTGTGTTAAGACTATGAAGTGGTTGTTCTTCCACTAAACTAGAAGGAAATATGACTGTAGCAATGAAAAACATATGAGATGAGTAATTAAGACATTTAACACCATGAAGCATTGAAAAAATAGAAATACTCACAATGGATTGGATATCTAATTCTATTGGAGTTTTCTAACTTCATGGTTGAAACTGTGAAGACATGTTGTACAATAGCAACCATCCCACCATGTGTTTGCTGCTTGAAGCCTAAAAGCTTACCTTTCCAATGAAGATCCAAATTTCCACGATCTCGAACACGATGAGGACCAAGTCCAGATGGCTGCATGTACACCCATGCACCTTTGCAAAACTCTTGTGGTATCCAACTTCCTTCCATTGTTTTGATGTTGTGGCACGTCATTGTGTGAACTTTGTCTTTTGGTCTCCTACGAGCTCTGGAGCTTTCCATGGGAGTAAGAGTTGTTGTCATTGCTGCAGAAGTTGGGAGAATGGTAGGAGGAGAAACAACGCTTCTATTGTATGGTATGGAGGGAATAGAGGTGAAAAATATGACTTTGTGGGTTTTGGGTATGAAAATGGGAGTTTGAAGAGGGAAAATAGAGTTCTTTGAGTTATTTTGAAAAAAGTCACTTTTTTAGTTCACAAACATGCACGGATATTGAATTAGAAGTCAAAAATAGCACTTTTGACCCTGAAAAGTGATATGGAGGTCATTTAATGGTATTATGATGAGTTTTACAACTTTTAAAAAATTTTGAATTTTTGGGCCCAGCCTGATTACGAGATTTCTTCTCTCTCTAGAAGACAACCCTGAACATAGAGGAATCTTGTCCCCTCTTCCCCCTTCAGCCTAGTATTTTATAGGGTATAGACTGTGGCCACCACCCTCTTTTGATTGGTCCATCACTAATCACTCCTTAAGCTAAAAGGCCCATCCAGGGTTCACCTTTTTTCCTAATGTGCTAGTATTAAAAAAGGTGTTCCATTAAATCCTATCACTTGATTGAGAAGTGGAGTTAGCGAAAAGAAATTCAAGCAGGTACTATCAGATTTCAACCGGGTAGAATATGAAGATATGAAGTATCAACTTGCAGCTTTTGGGGAGTTCTCAATGTGAGAAGTTTGTCCACTTATGTTTCAGTAGAATTTGCAGATTCTTGAGAAGGACTTGGTTAAAGAAAAGTTTTTACAACTTTAGGTGAGAAGCATGGACACTTGGAGACATTCAGGTAGCAAATCAAACATTCAGTCATGAAGGTTGCATAAGAGCAAATTCTACACAGGTATTTTGTTGGAGAGATCATTGATCTTGGATGATCTCGTATGATCTTGTAAGATCTTGATAGATCTTGATAGATCTTGTATGGATGATCTTGAATGATCATGAAGATCTTGGGTATTTATGAGTTAGCTATCTATCCTTTGTTTGTGAAAGTTCTTTAACATTGGAAGAAGTAAGTCAAAGATTCAGATTCTATCGTATTAGTGTTGCAGAGGAATAGAAGAAGATACTTGTTATGTTGTAGAAGGTTATGAATCCTAAAATGCTTTCAACAAGGTTTTTATGATAGATCAGCTAACATTATTCTAGATTTTGGGAAGCTGAAAAATGACAGGGGAAGCTATTGGCATGTGCACAATGCTAATAAAAGGGTTCACATTATTTGTTTCAGACACAGGTATTAATGTTATGAAAAATCAAATTTATGAAGGAAGACACTAGATTTCATAAAGTCTGAAATATTTGAAGAATTCTGGATACTATTGTTAAATCATCCACGGGGGTGATGAAACATGAAGACTTATTTCAGCCATATGTGAAAGAATACAGAGTCATACCTATAAGAATTCCAACTATTCCTATATCAGGTATTCCTATATGTCCTTTGTCAGTTTCTCTTTATTTTCCAGCTTTGAAAGAAGAAGGAAGAAGGAGAATGTCTGGAGAAAGTTCCTGTTAGGTGTCCCTGTTCAGGAGAAGGTTCGAGAGTTCTGTTGAAGAGAAATTTGATATTTTAGAAAGGTATGTTTTCAAAAGTGCACACATATATGTTTATACCAGATTCTAAAGGAAAGAGGTATGAAGGACTTACAGATAGAACAAGGATGAAGACAAGATGATATCATAGATATGAAATTTTGGTGAGACTCATAGGTTGAGTTGAGTTGAGTTGAGTACAGTCAGAAATGAACGAGCAGTGTTCATTATACACTAAGTTGTGAGTTGTCAGTCACAGGTTCCAAGATTCAGTACCTGATTTTGTTTAGTGTATTTACATGACACAGCAGAAGTACATTGAGAAACCTTTCTTAAGGTAAATGCAAATATGTGGATCCTAGTGTATGATTACAGGTTTGAGAAGACAGGAGATAACAAGTTCAGAGTATTATGGTTCATATTCAACAAGTTCAGTTTTTTGAAGTTTGAAGAAAGTCAAATTCAGTTTTGAAGAAGACTTTTGAAGAAAAGGCTTGAAGGTCAATTCGAGAGTACAAGTTTGAAGTTTATGAAAATTTGTAGATGAATGAAGTTACATATCCAATTCAGTTTGTACCAATATGAAAATTACAGGGGGGATTGTTGGAAAACAATGTTACATCAGTCCAAAATCCATTTAGGGCAGAAACCCTAATTTTGGTACTTAGTCATTTTTTGGCACAAAAATGGGTAAAATGTTTATGTGCCTATCTTGTAGAGCTTGAAGAGAGCTTTCCAATGGTATATGACATTCAGTCATCAGAGATCAGATTTGGGAGAAAACCCTAACCCTAATTTTAGGGTTTTGACCTCATATGATAGCTCTCTGCATAAGGATCATAAAAGTGTTGTCAAACCATTCATCAGGTATTCAGAAGTGTGAAAAAGAAGGTCAAGAAGTTATTTTTAAAGTTAGCTAAAAGCAACTTTAAAAATAAAGCAAAAGCAATTTAAAAGGCGATGAGATTAAAATAAAGTGCTTTTTAGTGAGTTTTTTGCATGAGACATTCAAGGCTATATAAAGAAGTGTTTGGGTCACTTCTAGGACATCCTACACCAATTGCAATGCCAACTTTTGTCCCTCAGTAGAGGTGGTGCTCTAGCACACATGGGGCAGCCATGGTGCACTCTAGGAGCATGTTCAGAAGCAGCTATGGAGTTCTTCTAGGAGAAGAGTGTGCTCGCACTCTTGCTTATGGAGAGGACTTGCTCATCAGCAGCTTGGTGGTGTGGATCAGCCATCTACATACTGTATTTGAAGATTGTCTTCTACATGAAGATTTTGGTGTACTTCAAAGACATTGGATGGAGCTTAACATAAGATTTGCATCTTATGTTAACTATTCAGGTACATATTCTCTTTATGCACATGGGTACTACTTGAAGTATATGGAAGTGGCATCCATATCAGGAGGATCCCTATTCAGCATAGGTACAAGCAAATCAGTACATGTATGCTTTATGCATATTTGGATGAGGTGTCCGAGAAGGTATGTTCATATGAGTTTGAGGATTTCTGGCAGCAAACTTGTTAGCATTCTTTGCTACTTTTGTAAGTATGTGATCTTTCACACACATATCTGACTTAGGGTCTTCCATTGCCTAAGTACAGATGAGGGTTTGTTGGTTATTAGTTTTAGACTGATCTTTCCTCTTTCTATCACTCATATTCACTCTTCTACAACCTATTAGGTCACACATCTCATATGTATATTCAGATTTTTGTCCATACATCTAAATATGTTTGTTACATTTGTATATACACTCTTCCATCTATTTCTGATCACATAGAGTGGTTAGGATTTTGACTCCCACATTGTAAATTGACATTTGTATATATGATAGTAAGCAGTGGCTTACCTAACACTTTACACATGTTGTCTAATTTTTCTCTATCTTTGTCTCATCATTTGTATGATTAAATGTGATATGTTCATGTTTTGTCAAGATTGGAAGATTGTTGGATTCTATGTTGTAAATCCTGGACCTATGGAACCATGGACCTGTGATATTAGTTATGGGCCTACCTAATTTCCAACAATATAGGCTAATGGAGAGATTTGGCCTTCCATGAACAACTATACATGGGTGGTACAACGTGGGCAGCCACTACCTGTGTAATTGCCATACGTGGCTTAGGTTGGTTCAACCAACCTAACAAATATAAATAATTTTTGACTTTGAAAAGAAATACTCCATAGAATATTCCCTTTACAATCGTGCATGGGGCACTACCCCCAAACCCCAACCAGGGGGACTCCTAGTCCCCTTGATACCCCCCGCCCCCCCCCAAACCAGGGGTTCTGCTTGCCTCCTTAGATCCCTAGCCCTGGTTGCTCCCCCTGCCCCGAACCCCACTATTGGTGACCTTGGTAACTCCCTTCCCTTACGATACCTTACATGGTCCAATTTGACCTTCATCCAACATGCAAGTTGGGATTCTAATCAATTGGGTAATGCACGCTTGGCTTCTCCTCATAATGGGGGCCTTACAAAATGTGCATTAGTACATACAATAATGAGGGTAGACATTGGTCATATACTAACACCCCCCCTCAATGTTTAGGTCTCGGTCTTATGCCCATATGTTGAAGATGCCTATTGATCTGCTCTTTTCCAAGTGCTTTAGTGAATACATCGGCACAGTTTGCTTCTGTTGGGCAATATTCTAGCTCTACAATTTTATCTTTGATTAGCTCACCAACATAATGGTATTGTACTTCTATATGCTTGGTGCGAGCATGAAATACTAGGTTCTTTGCAATGGCCATACAACTTTGATTATCACATTGAAGTATAATGGCTATTTTTGATTGAAAACCTAGATCTAAAAGAATTCTCCTTAACCAAAATGCCTCACAAGAGGCAAAAAAAGCTTCTTTATATTTTGCTTCAATAGAGGAGAGTGCGAGAGTTGGTTGTTCCCTACTTGGCCAGTGAAATGTTCTTGAACCAAGTGACAAATAATATCCAAAAATCAATTTTATAGAATCACAATCTCTAGCCCGATCCAAATCACAATATCCTTGAAGTGTATCACATGTGGTATAAATAATGCTAAAATCCAAGGTCCCTACAATGTACCTTAGAATTTGCATTCAAGCATTCCAATGATTCTCCTTAGGTTTGTTAGGAAACTTGCTTAAAACTCCAACAACATAACAAATGTTTGGTCTAGTGTTGCACAAAAAATAAGAATTCCAATGAGCTTCGTATACTTCTTAGCATCTACATCAAGCATGTTATCATTCATAAATAGCTTATGATTTACCTCCATAGGTGTGCCAATTGGTTTGCTGTCCATCATTCCAAATGTCGTAAGCATTTCTTTGGCATAATTCTATTGTGAGATAAAAATGCCATGTTTTCTTTGCCATACTTCAATTCCCGGATAGAAATGGACTAGACCTGAGTTTGTCATTTTAAACTGAGTTTCTAATTTGATCTAAGTTTAACTGATGAGTTCTTCATCATCTCCTGTAATGATTAGATTATCTATATATGCAATAACAACAAGTAGCTTGCTATCCTTTTTTATTACATACAGGTTATCATCAGAAGTACTTCTTTCAAAACCCATATTCTTGAAAAAGTTATATATCCATTTGTGTTGGTGCAAAGTTCAAGCCTACACATTTGGCTAGAAGTTCATGAATATTTGAAGCTCCATGGAAACCATTGCTAGGAAGATCTTTTATCTTTACCATTTGTAAAAGTCACTTTGACTTGGAAGAATCATTGTAATTACCACTAAACTCGTGGAGTTTATTAGTTGAAAAGTCACGACTTTAATTGAGGGAATATCTCCTAGATTGGAGGACTACTTTTAGTGAGAGCCAATGAACAATTCAAATTCAAATTTCAAATATATCATCTATAAAAGATGTATGAAAAACTAGCGGGGAGCATGGCTCCATATCCGAGTTATCTCTGTCCACATTGTAAGAGAGTGAGGCTCACATTATAGCCTACACTACTCACCATCATTAGGTTTTGATTATCATGTCTATGATCTTGTACAACATTGTTCATTAATACAATAGATCTACATTACTCATCTATGGTCTCTCTGTTATAGTCATTCATAATAGTCAAATTGTACTGCTCATATCTCAGTCATTACTTTATCATTTTAAACGTTCTATAGCTTTTTGGAATCCAATCCAAGTTATCTACATGCACACAATTTTTGAAGACAATCTATTCAACCAATTTGGAGAAAAGCGCGTCTAAGCACTCATTGGTCAAACCCTGCACAGGTCCTAAAAAATTAGGGGTAATGATTCAATTCCTAAATTGATTGCTCTATGTTTAGTGCATCATTTTAAGTGACTCCACTTGAAATCATTATCTTACTAAGGTAATTAGATACATCCATAAGTAATTTTTCTAATTCCTATTGTACTGGAAGCACTGAGCATAACAAGCAGCAGGTGTGTGAACAAAAATATAAGGTTTTCATTAATCCTTCAACTTGGAAATAGTCTGTGTTGGTTCAATCATTTCTCACATCATCTCCAAAGTACATAGGCACTTATTTAGTGTCATTGGAAAGCTAAGAGGGCCTACAACGCAACTTTGAAGCGAGAAGGGGCTGGTACAAAGCAGGATTTGGCACTACCTACTCATTTCTTGGAGTGTCCATCCATCTTTCCCAACAGTGGTATCAAAGCAAAGCTAAGGTAAAATGGGATATTGTTTCCCTCTTTCATTGATAAATTCAACAGGAACAAGTATCAAGCATGGTCCTTGAGGATGAAGACATACTTGCAAGGAAGGAGCCTCTATGGATACATCTCAGGAGATGAGGAGATGCCCATATTCAGAAGCAAACGACAACCTACAAGAGAGGAGCATGAAAGACTCAACACATGGTGTGCCAAGGCTGCATTAGCAAGGTCTTACTTACTCAATCTTTGGTTTTCTTCTTCCACATATTAGAAACTGTAAGACATCCCAAGAGATTTGGGAAATATTGTCTTCCTATTTCTCTTCCAACACAAGGGCTATGAAGAAGCAATTGTGGATTGAGTTTATCACTCAAAGAAAGCAACCCAAGCAAGGCATCTCAGAATATGTGATCAAAGTCAAAGATGCAACAAATCAATTGGCAAGCATAGGAGAAGAAATTGAAGAGAAGCAGATTGTAAGACAAGTAATTAATGGTATTAAAGCTGATGACAAATGGGAGAGCTTCACAACTGCCATGGACTTGTACATGGACATGCAGATTCCAGACCTTACCACTGTCATGGGGAAACTATTTACCCATGAAGCCAAGCTCAACAAGAATGGAGATTCATCAAGAGGTAATAGCTCTTCTGCCCCTATACACTAATAAAAGTAAGTCCAAAGAGAAAGGGAAGAACAAGAAGGTTGAAGATGAAGGAACTACCTCCGAAGCCAACTATGCAGGGAAAGGTAGAACCTCAAGAGGAAGCGGTAGAAGAGGTAAGCAAGGTAGGGAGAGACCTTAGAACTCCTCACCATGTAATATTTGTGGATTGTCAAATCATACTACAGATGAGTGTTAGAAGAACTTCAAGAATCAGAGAGGTAGAGGTTATCAAAGAGGTGGATATACACAATCAAGAGGAAGATTCATCATCATCAAGGATACAATAACGCTTGGTGCAAAGTTCAAGCCTACACATTTAACTAGAAGTTCATGAATATTTGAAGCTCCATGGAAACCATTGCTAGGAAGATCTTTTATCTTTACCATTTGTAAAAGTCACTTTGACTTAGAAGAATCATTGTAACTACCACTAAACTCGTGGAGTTTATTGGTTGAAAAGTCACAACTTCAATTGAGGGAATATCTCCTAGATTGGAAGACTACTGTTAGTGAGAGCCAATGAACAATTCAAATTCAAATTTCAAATATTTCATCTATAAAAGATGTATGAAAAATGCGCAGGGAGTGTGGCTCCATATCCGAGTTATCTTTGACCACATTGTAAGAGAGTGAAGCTCACATTACAGCCTACACTACTCACCATCATTAGGCTTTGATTATTATGCCTATGATCTTGTACAACATTGTTCTTTAATACAATAGATCTACATTACTCATCTATGGTCTCTCTGTTATAGTCATTCATAATGGTCAACTTGTACTGCTCATATCTCAGTCATTCCTTTGCCATTCTCAATGACCTATATCTTTTTGGAATCAGCTCGATGTTCTCTACATGCACACCAATTTTGAAGACAATCTATTTAGAGAGTTTGGAGAAAAGTGCATCGAAGCATGCACTGGTCAAACTCTGTAGAGGTCCTAAAAAATCAGGGGTAATGATTCAATTGCTAAACTGATAGCTCTATGTATAGTGCATCATTTTAAGTGATTCCACTTGTAATCATTAGCTTATAAGCTAATTAGATACCTCTAAAAGGAATTTTTTGAATTACTATTGTACTGGAAGCACTCAGCATAACAAGTAGCAGGTGTGGGAACAAAAATAGAAGGTTTTCATTAATCCTTCAACTTGGAAATATACTATTTTGGCTCAATCATTTCTCACATCATTTCCAAATTACATAGGCACTTATTTCATGTCATTTCAAAGCTAAGAGGGCCTACAACTCAACTCTGAAGCAAGAAGGGGCTGGTACAAAGCAGGATTTGGCAGTACCTACTCATTTCTTGGAGTGTCCATCCATCTTTCCCAACAGTGGTATCAGAGCAAAGCTAAGGTAAAATGGGAGATGGTTTTCCTTCTCTCATTGATAAATTGGATAGGGAACAACTATCAATCATGGTCCTTGAGGATGAAGACATACTTGCAAGGAAGGAGCCTCTATGGATACATCTCAATAGACGAGGAGATGCCCATATTCAGAAGCAAAGGACAACCTACAAGAGAGGAGCATTAAAGTCTCAACACATGGTGTGCAAAGGATGCGTTAGCAAGGTCTTTCTTACTTAACTCAATCTTTGGTTTTCTTCTTCCACATATTAGAAACTGTAAGACATCCCAAGAGACTTGGTAAACATTGGCTTCCTATTTCTTTTCCAACACAAGGTCTAGAAAGAACCAATTGTGGATTGCGTTTACCACTGAAAGAAAGCAACCCAAGCAAGGAATCTAAGAACATGTGACCAAAGTCAAAGATGTAGCAGATCAATTGGCAAGCATAGGAGAAGAAATTGAAGAGAAGTAGATTGTACGACAAGTAATTAATGGTATTAACGGTGATGACAAATGGGAGAGCTTCACAACTGCCATGGACTTGTACATGGACATGCAGAGATGAGACCTTACCACTCTCATGGGGCAACTATTTACCCATGATGCCAAGCTCAAGAAGAATGGAGATTCATCAAGAGGTAATAGCTCTTCTGCCCTATACACTGATAAAAGTAAGTCCATAGAGAAAGGGAAGAACAAGAAGGTTGAAGATGAAGGAACTACCTCCCAAGCCAACTATGCACGGAAAGTTAGAACCTCAAGAGGAAGGGGCAGATGAGGTAAGCAAGGTAGGGGGAGACCTTATAACTCCTCACCATGTAATATTTGTGGATTGTCAAATCATACTACAGATGAGTGTTAGAAGAACTTCAAGAATCAGAGAGGGAGAGGTTATCAAAGAGGTGGATATACACAATCAATAGGATATTTGAAGCTCCATGGAAAACATTGCTAGGAAGATCTTTTATCTTTACCATTTGTAAAAGTCACTTTGACTTGGAAGAATCATTGTAACTACCACTAAAGTTGTGGCATTTATTAGTTGAAAAGTCATGACCTCAATTGAGGGAATATCTCCTAGATTGGAAGACTACTTTTAGTGAGAGCCAATGAACAATTCAAATTCAAATTTCAAATATCTCATCTATAAAATATGTATGAAAAACTTGTAGGGAGTGTGGCTCCATATCCGAGTTATATTTGACCACATTGCAAGAGAGTGAGGCTCACAGTATAGCCTACACTACTCACCATCATTAGGCTTTGATTAGTATGCCTATGATCTTGTACAACATTGTTCTTTAATACAATAGATCTACATTACTCATCTATGGTCTCTCTGTTATAGTCATTCATAACGGTCAACTTGTACCCTTCATATCTCAGTCATTCCTGCATCATTTTCAATGATCTATATCTCTTTGGAATCAGCTCCAAGTTCTCTACGTGCACAAAATTTTTGAAGACAATCTATCCAACCAGTTTGGAGAAAAGTGCAACGAAGCACACACTGGTAAACCCTACAGAGGTCCTAAAAAATTGGGGGTAATGATTCAATTGCTAAATTGATTGGTCTATGTATAGTGCATCATTTCAAGTGATTCCACTTGGAATCATTAGCTTATAAGCTAATTAGATACCTCTTAAAGGAAGTTTTCTAATTCCTATTGTACTAGAAGCACTGAGCATAACAAGCAATAGGTGTGTGAACAAAAATAGAAGGTTTCCATTAATTATTCAACTTGGAAATAGTCTATTTTGGTTCAATCATTTCTCACATCATTTACAAAGTTATAGGCACTTATTTCGTGTCATTAGAAAGCTTAGATGGCCTACAACTCAACTCTGAATCAAGAAGGGGCTGGTACAAAGCAGTATTTGGCAGTACCTACTCATTTCTTGGAGTTTACATCCATCTTTCCCAACGGTGGTATCAGAGCAAAGCTAAGGTAAAATGGGAGATGGTTTTCCTTCTTTCATTGATAAATTGGACAGGAAAAACTATCAAGCATGGTCCTTGAGGATGAAGACATACTTGCAAGGAAGGAGCCTCTATGAATACATCTCAGGAGATGAGGAGATGCCCATATTCAGAAGCAAACGACAACCTACAAGAGAGGAGCATGAAAGACTCAACACATGGTGTGCCAAGGATGCATTAGCAAGGTCTTAATTACTTAACTCAGTCTTTGGTTTTCTTCTTCCACATATTAGAAACTGTAAGACATCCCAAGAGATTTGGGAAACACTATCTTCCTATTTCTCTTCCAACACAAGGGCTATGAAGAAGCAATTATGGATTGAGTTTAACACTCAAAGAAAGCAACCCACGCAAGGCATCTCAGAATATGTGATCAAAGTCAAAGATGCAGCAGATCAATTGGCAAGCATAGGAGAAGAAATTGAAGAGAAGTAGATTGTAAGACAAGTAATTAATGGTATTAAAGATGATGACAAATGGGAGAGCTTCACAACTGCCATGGACTTGTACATGGACATGCAGATTGCAGACCTTACCACTGTCATGGGGAAACTATTTACCCATGAATTCAAGCTCAACAAGAATGGAGATTCATCAAGAGGTAATAACTCTTCTGCCCCTATACACTAATAAAAGTAAGTCCAAAGAGAAAGGGAAGAACAAGAAGGTTGAAGATGAAGGAACTACCTCGCAAGCCAACTATGCAGGGAAAGGTAGATTCTCAAGAGGAAGGGGTAGAGGAGGTAAGCAAGGTAGGGGGAGACCTTATAACTCCTTACCATGTAATATTTGTGGATTGTCAAATCATACTACAGCTGAGTGTTAGAAGAACTTCAAGAATCAGAGAGGTAGAGGTTATCAAAGAGGTGGATATGCACAATAAAGAGGAAGATTCAATCATCATCAAGGATACAATAACTATTGGTGCAAAGTTCAAGCCTACATGTTTGGCTAGAAGTTCATGAATATTTGAAGCTCCATGGAAACCATTGCTAGGAAGATCTTTTATCTTTACCATTTGTAAAAGTCACTTTGAGTTGGAAGAATCATTGTAACAACCACTAAACCCGTGGAGTTTATTGGTTGAAAAGTCATGACTTCAATTGAGGGAGTATCTCCTAGATTGGAAGACTACTTTTAGTGAGAGCCAATGAACAATTCAAATTCAAATTTCAAATATATCATCTATAAAAGATGTATGAAAAACGCACATGGAGTGTGGCTCCATATCCGAGTTATCTTTGACCACATTGTAAGAGAGTGAAGCTCACATTATAGCCTACACTACTCACCATCATTAGGCTCTAATTATTATGCCTATGATCTTGTACAACATTGTTCTTTAATACAATAGATCTACATTACTCATCTATGGTCTCTCTGTTATAGTCATTCATAATGGTCAACTTGTACTGCTCATATCTCAGTCATTCCTTTATCATTCTCAATGACCTATATCATTTTGGAATCAGCTCCACGTTCTCTACATGAACACAGATTTGGAAGACAATCTATTTAGGGAGTTTGGAGAAAAGTGCATCGAAGCATGCACTCATCAAACTCTGTAGAGGTCCTAAAAAATCACGGGTAATGATTGAAATGCTAAAGTGATTGCTCTATGTATAGTGCATCATTTTAAGTGATTCCACTTGGAATCATTAGTTTATAAGCTAATTAGATACCTCTAAATGGAATTTTTCTAATTCCTATTGTACTAGAAGCACTCAACATAACAAGTAGCAGGTGTGTGAACAAAAATAGAAGGTTTTCATTAATCCTTCAACTTGGAAATAGTCTGTTTTGGTTCAATCATTTCTCACATCATTTACAAAGTACATAGGCACTTATTTCATGTCATTGGAAAACTAAGCGGTCCTACAACTCAACTGTGAAGCAAGAAGGGGCTGGTACAAAGCAGGATTTGCCAATACCTACTCATTTCTTGGAGTGTCCATCCATCTTTCCCAACAGTGATATCAGAGCAAAGCTAAGGTAAAATGGGAGATGGTTTTCCTTTTCTCATTGATAAATTGGATAGGAACAACTATCAAGCATGGTCCTTGAGGATGAAGACATACTTGCAAGGGAGGAGCCTCTATGGATACATCTCAATAGACGAGGAGATGCCCATATTCAGAACCAAAGGACAACCTACAAGAGAGGAGCATGAAAGTCTCAACACATGGTGTGCAAAGGATGCATTAGCAAGGTCTTACTTACTTAACTCAATCTTTGGTTTTCTTCTTCCACATATTAGAAATTGTAAGACATCCCAAGAGACTTGGGAAACATTGTCTTCCTATTCCTTTTCCAACACAAGGGCTAGAAAGAACGAATTGTGGATTGAGTTTACCACTCAAAGAAAGCAACCCAAGCAATGAATCTCAGAATATGTGACCAAAGTCAAAGATGTAACATATCAATTGGCAAGCATAGGAGAAGAAATTGAAGAGGAGTAGATTGTACGACAAGTAATTATTGGTATTAACGGTGATGACAAATGGGAGAGCTTCACAGCTCCCATGGACTTGTACATGGACATGCAGATTCCAGACCTTACCACTCTCATGGCAGATCTATTTACCCATGAAGCCAAGCTCAAGAAGAATGGACATTCATCAAGAGGTAATAGCTCTTCTGCCCTATACACTGATAAAAGTAAGTCCAAAGAGAAAGGGAAGAACAAGAAGGTTGAAGATGAAGGAACTACCTCCCAAGCCAACTATGCAGGGAAAGGTAGAACCTCAAGAGGAAGGAGTAGAGGAGGTAAGCAAGGTAGGAGGAGACCTTATAACTCCTCACCATGTAATATTTGTGGATTGTCAAATCATACTACAGATGAGTGTTAGAAGAACTTCAAGAATCAGAGAGGTAGAGGTTATCAAAGAGGCAGATATACACAATCAAGAGGAAGATTCAATCACCATCAAGGATACAATAACTCTTGGTGCAAAGTTCAAGCCTACACATTTGGCTAGAAGTTCACGAATATTTGAAGCTCCATGGAAACCATTGCTACGAAGATCTTTTATCTTTACCATTTGTAAAAGTCACTTTGACTTGGAAGAATCATTGTAACTACCATTAAAATCGTGGCGTTTATTAGTTGAAAAGTCATGACTTCAATTGAGGGAATATCTCCTAGATTGGAAGACTACTTTTTGTGAGAGCCAATGAACAATTCAAATTCAAGTTTCAAATATATCATCTATAAAAGATGTATGAAAAACTTGTAGGGAGTGTGGCTCCATATCCGAGTTATCTTTGACCATATTGTAAGAGAGTGAGGCTCATATTATAGCCTAAACTACTCATCATCATTAGGCTTTGATTATTATGCCTATGATCTTGTACAACATTGTTCTTTAATACAATAGATCTACATTACTCATCTATGGTCTCTTTGTTATAGTCATTCATAACGGCCAACTTGTACCGCTCATATCTCAGTCATTCCTTCATCATTTTCAATGATCTATATCTCTTTAGAATCAGCTCCAAGTTCTCTACGTGCACACAGATTTTGAAGACAATCTATCTAGCCAGTTTGGAGGAAAGCGCATCGAAGCACACACTGGTCAAACGCTGCAGAGGTCCTTAAAAATCGAGGGTAATGATTCAATTGCTAAATTGATTGGTCTATGTATAGTGCATCATTTTAAGTGATTCCACTTGGAATCATTAGCTTTTAAGCTAATTAGATACCTCTTAAAGGAAGTTTTCTAATTCCTATTGTACTAGAAACACTGAGCATAACAAGTAGTAGGTGTGTGAACAAAAATAGAAGGTTTTCATTAATCCTTTAACTTGGAAATAGTCTATTTTGGTTCAATCATTTCTCACATCAATTCCAAAGTATATAGGCACTTATTTCGTGTCATTAGAAAGCTAAGAGGGCGTATAACCCAACTCTGAAGCAAGAAGGGGTTGATACAAAGCAGTATTTGGTAGTACCTACTCATTTCTTGGAGTGTCCATCCATCTTTCCCAACAGTGGTATCAGAGCAAAGCTAAGGTAAAATGGGAGATGTTTTTCCTTCTTTCATTGATAAATTGGATAGGAACAACTATCAAGCATGGTCCTTGAGGATGAAGACATACTTGCAAGGAAGGACTCTCTATGGATATATCTCAAGAGATGAGGAGATGCCCATATTCAGAAGCAAAGGACAACCTACAAGAGAGGAGCATGAAAGACTCGACACATGGTGTGCCAAGGATGCATTAGCAAGGTCTTACTTACTTAACTCAATCTTTGGTTTTCTTCTTCCACATATTAGAAACTGTAATTCATCCCAAGAGACGTGGGAAACATTATCTTCCTATTTCTTTTCCAACACAAGGGTGTTGGAGTTAGATGTCTGTGGAAGCACACAAACAGCACAAGGAAGACGAAGAAGCTTGGAGCACAACACACAAGACTGAATGTATTACTAGAGAATGTACAAAGATAACTATCCCGTTAGGGAAATAGGCGTATATACAAGCCGGGGGAAAAAAACCTCCTAAAGAGGGAAAAAAGTGCCCCGACGGTCCTAGAGTGTTCACACACATCACTACCTAAATATATCAACAAATCCCCCCTGGGAGTGATGCGGTGAACAAGGAGCTGGCACTCATGTATAAGGAAGTGCCAAGCTATGTGGAAATCACTCCACGAAAGGAAGTAAGCCCAAAGCTTTGCGGAAAGCTTCAAACTTCTCCCTAGACAGATCCTTTGTGAAAAGGTCTGCAATCTTCTCCTGCGTGGGCACATATGCCAAGCTGATCTCCCTAGCAGAGAACCTCTCCCTGACATAATGATAATGCACCTCAATGTGCTTAGTGCGAGCATGGAACACAAGGTTCCTTGCAACTGCCAATGTGCTCTGACTGTCAGTGAAGATGGTGGTGGCAGAAGACTGACTCACAACTGGAAGTGGCCACAGTAGGCTACTTCTTGCTCAACCAAGATAAACATGAGCTACCAAGCATGAAGAAAAAGCCACTAGTGGACACACGAGTGTCATAGCAACCAGCCCAATCAGAGTCAGAAAAAGCATGCAAATCTGGCGGTAGTGATCCCCCCCTGGGATAAAACAATCCAAGTAGCCGAGTACCACTCAAGTAGCGAAAGATGTGCTTAACCGCCTGCCAATGCTTGACTCCTGGGCAATGCATAAATCTGCTCATCTGTGAGACAACAAACTGAATATCTGGCCGAGTAATGCATAAGTAAATGAAGCATCCAACAGCCTGCTGATAGAGAACAGCATCAAATGCATCTCCAGCATCATGAAGACTCAATCGTAAACCTGTCTCCACAGGAGTGGCAATAGGCTTACAGTATTCAAGGCCAAAACACTGCAATAATGTGTCAATATATTTCGTTTGACACAAAGCCATTCCACCATCAACTTGCATAAACTGAATGCCCAAATAGTGATACAAATGCCCCAAATCAGACATCTCAAATGAGCCATGCAAATCAGCCTTAAAATTAGCAATATGCTTCTCAATAGGACCAGTGAGCAACATGTCGTCAACATAGACAACAATGATCAGAAGCACATCATTAGCATGCTTAACATATAAGGTGCTCTCAATTGGACTGTTCTCAAAACCATGTGCAATCAGATAGGCATGTATCTTCTCATACCAAGCACGTGGTGCTTGCTTTAAACCATATAATGCCTTCTTTAACCTGCACACCTAGTTTTCATGCCCTTTCTGCACAAAGCCATGGGGCTGAAGAACATACACTTCTTCATGCAAGTCACCATTCAGAAATGCAGTTTTAATGTCCAACTGATGTACATTCCAACCATGATGGGATGCAAGTGCACAGATGCTCCGAACAGTAGTCATACAACATGTGGGTGCAAAGGTCTCATCAAAATCAATGCCTCTTTCCTGTGCATAACCCTTTGCAACAAGCCTAGCCTTATACCTGTCAACTGTACCATCAGGTTGACACTTCAGCTTGTATACCCACTTAGTACCAATGGCTTTCTTGCCAGGAGGCAAGCCACATAAAGACCAAGTACCATTCTTCATTATAGCATCATATTCAGATTGCATTATAGCAGCCATCCAATTTTCTGAATTTTGTGTTTCATCAAAAGACATAGTACCAATGGCTTTCTTGCCAGGAGGCAAGTCACATAAAGACCAAGTACCATTCTTCATTATAGCATCATATTCAGATTGCATAGCAGCCATCCAATTTTTTGAATTTTGTGTTTCATCAAAAGAAATAGGCTCATTCTCATCACAAAGACTAGATGCAGCCATAGCATAGAAATCTGATGCAAAGGAGGCACTATGAGAGCCTGAACGGGTATGATATGACAAAGGTGTTTCTAATTTGCTGTCATGCAAAGTCTGCACCAACCATTATGACATAGTTTTTGCCTGCTCAATATCAGCTCTCTCATCAACAAGTGCATCATGTAAATCTGCATCAGAAATGGAATGATCTGCATCATCATATGAAACCTGCAAAGGCTAAGAAGTTGCCTCATTAGGACCAGCACTAGACTGTCCACCTGTAAAAAGAGGCATCAAAGTATTATACATGTCTTTGGAGCTAACAGATGTCTCCTTAGTACACGAAAGCAATGGCTGAATAACATCTTCCACAAAAACAATGTCACGACTAACCAGAATGCGTTTATTCTGTGGATGATACAGACGATAGCCTTTGCTTTCAGAACTGTACCCAACAAAAATACATTTTACTACCTTATCATCCAATTTTCTGCGATGTTGTTCAGGCACTAATGCATATGCTAAACAACCAAAAACACGCAGATGCACAACAGATGGCTTGCGATCATGCCAAGCCTCATATGGAGTGATAGATTGCAGTGCTTTAGTGGGACATGTGTTCAGTACATATGCTGCACACATGACAACCTCAAGCCAGAAACTAGGTGGTAAAGCCTAACTCTTAACCATACACCTCGCCATCTCCATTAGTGACATGTTCTTTCATTCAGCAACTCCATTTTGTTGAGGTGTATACGGTACTATACATTGGTGTTTTATCCCACGTTCAGCCAAAAATGCATTAAAATTAGACGACATATATTCCCCCCCTCGATCACAAAGGAGGGTGCCCATTTTACATGCTGACAGATTTTTAGCTAAAACCATAAACTGTTTGAAGCACATGAACACTTCAAACTTTGCTTTGAGTGGATATACCCATGCATGCCTGGAAAAATCATCAATGAAAGTCACGAAGTAAAGGTAATTTCCAAAAGAGGATGTCTGCATAGGACCACAAACATCACTATGTACAAGCTGCAATTTCTGCATAGCCCGAACTGAACCATCTTTTGGAAAGGACGAACGCTGCATTTTGCCCAAAATACAACCTTCACAAACATGTTTTCTAGGTGCCTCAAGTTTGGGCAAAGAGGACACCATTTCAGATTTCTGCAGGCGTAGCAAGCTAGCAAAATTCAGATGACCAAAGTGTGCATGCCAAAGCTTTGCATCTGACATAGCCTGAGAATCATGAACTACACATGCCGAATCATTCACAGATCTTTCATAGTCTATGAGCTTATACATCCCACGACATAAAATGCCAGAAGCAATAATCACATCACCATTTGATAGATCATGAACTGTACACTTGTCATCAACAAATTTCACAACCAAGCCAATCTTGGCTAATGCAGAAACTGATAACAGATTCTTCTTGATCCTTGGCACAAACAAAGCATCTGACAAAGTGAAAGAACTACCATCAGCAGTAGTCAAAATGATCTTACCAACTCCCATAACAGGATAAGAGGAGTTGTTGGTGCATGTAAGAGTATTCCCTGTAGGGGCAGGCTCGAGTGAAGAGAAGAAACTACGCTGTGAGGTAATATGTTTGGTCGCGCCACTGTCAAAGTACCAAACATGTGAGTCTACTGCAAACATGCACTGCTCATGAGAAGATGGGTCAAAACTGCAAACAATAGTAAAGGACCATTCTTCTTCCTGCACAAGATTAGCAGACTTCGTTTTTGGTGTAGAGGCTTTTGCAACAACCATTCCAGCCTCTTTCTTCTTTGCCTCTTTTGCAGCCAATTTTGGACAGCTCTTTATGATATGATCATTCCCTTTACAGTACTTACAAAACAATTTCTGCTTTTCTGATTTTTTCTCATATTTGTCTTGGTTCTTCGAATGTGCAGCATTTGCAGATTTCTGCTTACTAGTAGAAGAGCTCCATTTTCCTTTGCCCTTCTGACTAGCTAGGAAAGTTTGATCTGCAACACGCATAATGGACCTGTTCTGCCTGGACTGATCTTGCTGCAAGAGAACAGAGACTAACTCCTCAAATGACAAGGCATTTGGATTGCCTTTCATCATCAATCGAAGAGTAGAAGCAAAACTCTGATATGAATCAGGAAGACCATTCAGAACGGTCTGCACAAGTGAGCTATCTGGTATAACCTCATCTGTAGAAATCAACTGTTCCTTCAAGTCTTTGATGTTTGTTAGGAAACTGTACATAGAATCACCTTCATTCATGTGCTCACTCTCCAATTGTTTTCGGAGATAAGCAAGACGAGCCTCATTCCTAGCTTGGTACAAGGTGGTAAGTGTATCCCAAACATCCCTAGCTGTTCTGGAAGAGCGAATGTGAGGAATAATGGCACGTTTGACAGACAAAGCTATCAATGCATGTGCCTGAGCATCTCTGCCATCCCAACAAATCTACTCTGCAGTAGGTGTAGTAGAAACAGCAGCACGAATAGGAATCTGCACAATATCATCTTCGACACCATCTCCATAAGCTTGAGCACCTGTATTTGCAGTACCTGTTGTTATAGGTGTAACAAGACGTCTTTCAACACCCTGCACAATGTTCCACAATCCTTTTGCAACCAAAACATATCGCATCATATAAGCCCATAATGGGTAGTTGGTACCATCCAACTTATCCTCAACAGCCAACATACGGAATACATCACTGCTTTCAGCCATGGTCGGTGACTAAAATACCTTGATGCAGAAAATTGATTGTATCTCAAAAAGTTGAACGGAACTACCCAGACGAGTTCTGCTAAACCTGTAGCAGACTTCGAGACGCTTATATTGGCAGACCGAAACAGGTATATACCTTTGGCACAAAAAGACGAAATAGCCTGCACAAGCACTACGATAGTGTGTTCGGAGGCCGAAAGGAACTCAGATTGTGATTTCGACACCACAGAGCAAAGATATTTTGATCTCTGAAACACCTTGAGTATGCTCACCAAATTTTGTACGATTTTGAGACTGCAACCGGAGAGGTGTAGACGACACCCTAGATGAAGCGGCGACTTGCTCTCATACCAATTGTTGGAGTTAGATGTCTGCGGAAGCACACAAACAGCACAAGGAAGAAGAAGAAGCTTGGAGCACAACACACAAGATTGAATGTATTACTAGAGAATGTACAAAGATAAGTAGCCCATTAAGGCAATAGGCATATATACAAGGGGGGGAAGAAAACCTCCTAAAGAGGGATAAAAGTGCCCCGGCAGTCCTAGAGTGTTCACACACATCACTACCTAAATATATCAAGAAAGGGCTAGGAAGAACCAATTGTGGATTGAGTTTACCACTCAAAGAAAGCAACCCAAGCAAGGCATCTCAGAATATGTGACCAAATTCAAAGATGTAGCAGATCAATTGGCAAGCATAGGAGAAGAAATTGAAGAGGAGCAGATTGTAAGACAAGTACTTAATGGTATTAAAGCTGATGACGAATGGGAGAGCTTCACAACTACCATGGACTTGTACATGGACATGAAGATTCCAGACCTTACCACTCTCATGGCAGAACTATTTACCCATGAATTCAAGCTCAACAAGAATGGAGATTCATCAAGAGGTAATAGCTCTTCTGCCTTATACACTGATAAAAGTAAGTCCAAAGAGAAAGGGAAGAACAAGAAGGTTGAAGATGAAGGAACTACCTCCCAAGCTAACTATGGAGGGAAAGATAGAACCTCAAGAGGAAGTGGCAGAGGAGGTAAGCAAGGTAGGGGGAGACCTTATAACTCCTCACCATGTAATATTTGTGGATTTTCAAATCATACTATAGATGAGTGTTACATAAACTTCAAGAATCAGAGAGGTAGAGGTTATCAAAGAGGTGGATATACACAATCAAGAGGAAGATTCAATCATCATCAAGATTACAATAACAACTACAATAACAACTACAATAGAAACTACCAAGGAGGCTACAGATCAAGGAAAGATTACAAAAGCTATACAGAGGAGCAAGAGGACTCTCTTCTAATTATGAACATGACTTCAAAACCAGGTATAAATGATGACCATCTCTTCTACATTGACTCAGGATGCTCAGCCATGTGGCAGGCAATGTAGCTCTTCTCTCTGACCTTGAGGAACCAAAGGATAAGCATCATGTACAAATAGGTGATGACACCAAACACTCAGTGATTAAAGTAGGAAATGTTAAGACCTCTGATGGAAACAAGAATCTGGTGAGCAGGGTTCTATATGTACCTACAATTACCAAGAATTTGATGAGTGTTGGATCGATTGTGGAAAAACGTTTGCAGGTCAGGTTCAACCAATATGGAGCATTTGTGGAGGATCCCCAACATGGATTCAAGAGAATTGCCAAAGGAGAAAAGACATGTAGATTATTTACTTTTTAACTTGAAGATACAAGGGATATTGCACTTTATAGTTACAAAGATCAAACACTATCAGAGCTTGAAATTGTTGACGGCATGATTGCTCGTACTTGATCTACATTTGTATCCACATGAGTGCATCTCCATTTTGTATCCAGGAGGCACTCTATTTCTAGTCTATTTCCATTTCATATTGTATTTTCTTTGTATTTGGGTACCTTGCCATGTGCTTCTACGAGTTGTATTCATTCTCCTTTCAGGAGACTTATCCCACATATGATGTAATTTTGAGAGCCCCTCCCAAATCTATATAAGGAGGGCCTCTCCCCTCATTTGTACTTGGTTAGAAGCTTGAGGAGCCTACTCGATGCTCTTGGCAAACTCATTTCTTTGTTTTGTGAGAGTACTTTACTTTTCATTTTGCTTCCACGTGGGTACTCTCTACATGGTATCAGAGCACTAGGTGGAGGTCTTGGTGGTGCATTTGGTGGCCATTTTGGTGGTGGTGCTTGAGTGGTGGTGGCTTTGCTTTCTCCTCATTTAGAGAGGCTTTTGCCATCATAGTTACTCTTTGGGGCCTCATTTTGCCCATTTTCCCACCCTCCCACCCTTTCTATCACTCTTTACATCCCTCCCACACTTGCATTTAGTAGTATTTTGTGCTCATTTCGTGGTTCATTATTGTAACTTTCGTGTGGAGACTATATTGTCTTGTCATACAACATGGAAATTTCTTGAGCTCGCTGCATTTATCTCAGTTTTTGAAGTGTTTATAAACACTTTGTATAATTATTGATGCATCTCATTGTTTAAAAGTGTCTATACACACTCTTGTTATGCTCCCGGTGGCGTTCATGTGTTGCTGTGTATAGCACCATGTGCAGTAGTTCGAGCCTTTGAAGCTCTGCATTGGATGATCAAGGCATCATAGATCTGTTGCATTCGACTGCAAGAGAAGCTTTCTTCGGTGTAGGTCACAACATCACGGATTACATTCTCTAGGAAGATAATTAGTAACAAAGTTCCTGTGATCAAATGACAAGTTCACCTACACCCGTCTGAAACAGACAGGAAGAACTTCTTTACTGCTTCTGTATTTTATAACAACACAAATGTGCCATTTTCTGTGGAAACAAGATAGTGAGAGAGAGAAATAGAGATAGTTTCGCGCATCTGACAGTGACCTTCCTGAACGTTGGAATGTCTATGAAGGACTCTTATGCAGAGAATCGGTTGTAGACTTGCGTTCTTCATCATTCGGGTGGTTGATGTTAGAGAGGCATTTGGCAGTCGAGATCCTTGTGCTTGGATTGAAATTCAGCTAATTCGGACTCAAGAAGTGAACTTTGGACCTTGCTTATACTCTTGTCGAGGCTAAGCCCCTGTGCAAAGCACGCAGGAGGATCAGTGTCATCCTCGCACCATTGATGATATGAGCTTGGAGAAGAAAACTAGAATGAGGATACCGATTGATTCCGCTGCCCCTCTTCACGGCCCTCCGTCCCTGATTTCCAGAGAATGAATAAGGTTCTCTGATCTCACAAAAAGAGCATGTACGTCGAGGTCACAAGTGTGTGTGCACAGGTCCTCATCGGTGTAAAACGTCTGGTACCTAGGCTTGGAAGAGAGCCTCCATGAAGGAAGCCATAGCGTGGCTAGGGAGTCATCGAAACTCCAAAAGATCAGCACCATAAGTCGACAGAGAAGGTTAGACTCTCTGCATGTTGACTGCGACGACACAGTAGCTGCACCATCCTTATGCAAGAACGAACACGTGTTGGAGTTCAGTGCGCATCTGTTCTACGTCACCAGAGAGAGAGAGAGAGAGAGAGAGAGAGAGAGAGAGAGAGAGAGAGAGAGAGAGAGAGAGAGAGAGAGAGAAAGAGAGAGAGAGAGAGAACACTCTCTGTAGCTATGCATGCATCCTTCTCTGCGCGTATCTGTGCTATCCATACGTTGGTAGGTGATGATTCAGAGAAGCTTCATCAGGCAATGAATCTGGCCTCGATGCAATTATCAGATTGACGTAAGGGCTTACATTTTGTGCAACCACACATTCTATCGTACCACATGGCAATATCTAGCTTAATCGTGCTATAGATAGCATTTGATATTCCATTTGATTGGCTGCGAGATTTGTTCTAACTAACGGGCATATCCACTCAAATCTTTTTATATATTTTGGTGGCATCAAATGCATCGACGTGAATGACGATGAGTTAAAAGAATTATGCGTATTTTTTTGCCACTCTTATTTCTCTCGAATTTGGAAGACATTGAATCAAGTCTTCATTAAGGAATTTTTCTACACACCCATTCAAGTACCAAATTTGCCACTCCCAAAGGGCACGTTGAAATCTTCAAGTAGCCATTACTCAAGGGTACTATCACACCATTTGGCATTTCTCAAAGTGCTAATTTATAACGTTTCCAAGGGTTCACCCTTGATTGCTTTTTTTGCCACCACAAGAACATTTTAAGCAAGAGTATCAACTCTTTTGGCACACTCAAGGCACTATGTGCCCTTCCCTGTAACATCAAGATTATAAGAAGTCTCGTGTGTGTGCATTTGTGGGTTGGAGGCTAGTCTAAGCCCACCCACATAGTTTCTTGCGTACCCAAGCCTCCTCTAAGGCTCAGTCGATGTGCAACGGGCTACTCTAGGCCCTCCACTCGCGTTGAATCATCTTGGTGTTGTACAAGTGCAGGGCTACTCTAAGCCCCCCCCCCCTCCCCCCCCCCAAGAATTTTCAGTCTGGTATCGAGTCGTTCATTTCAAGCTTTGCAATTATTTTGCTGCAGCATTTTTGGCAAGAAGATTTTGGTAGTGTTTATAAACACTTTATCTTCAAATCTTGTGCGTTTGGTGAAGATTTTGGTAGTGTTTCTAAACACTTTTATCTTCAAAGCTTTGTAATGACCAAAAGTGAAGGTAGCTCATCATCTATGGCTAACTTCTTACCATCTTTCACCCCTATTTTTATGCCTAAGGATGAACGCCTCAACGGACAAAATTACAATCTATGGAAAGATGTCATGCACGCCTATCTCTATATGAATCTTGTGTTGGAGAAACAATCACTAATTGGACATATATTTGAAGGTCAAATCTTAGGAAGAAAACCCCATGCCTATGTGAAGGGACAAATTCACAAGTGTATCATATTTGTAAAGTTAGTTCACTTTAGTTCTAGAAGTTTTTTAAAAAATCACGAGAATACGAAAATCTATATAAGTTAGTTTGTATCAACTGATGCGGAGAGAGAGAGAGAGAGAGAGAGAGAGAGAGAGAAGAAGAAGTAGAAGGAGTTCATTTTATACGATTGAGTATAGTCGGGTTTCTCTGAGTGAGAAAGCATCTGTAAAACTTCTGAGTTTTCATAGCTATGAGAAAGAACTGAGTAAAGTTCTGTGTATGAGTCTCTCTCCATCATCTCCATGCTTGCCTACTGTGTGATGAATTCAAAAGTTCAAGTTTTCTGAGCAATTCGATGCCTGGCATCAAATCTTGGCTGATAAGTCATTGTTTTCATTCTCTGTGTGTTACCTGTTGTTGAATCTTCTAAAAACATGAAGTTTGTGGAGCAACTCGATGCCTGGCATCGAGTCTTAGCATAAAGTCGATGCCCGGCATCGACTTCTAGCATACAAGTGGTCTTATTCATGTGTGTGTAAAAGAGAGTATTTCTGGTGCAGAAAAAGAGCCTAAAAAAGCTCAAAGTCGATGCCCGGCATCGACTTTGGCTGAAATTCGATGCCAGGCATCGAATTTTTTATTTTTGGACACCGAAATTACTAAAGAAGGCAAGATTTCTAGTTTTGGAAGGTCATACAGGGTCATCTTGTGAGGGCCATAACTTGAGTTCTAGAGATCCGTTTCATGCGTATGATAGCTTGTTGGAAAGATCTACTCTTCTAGTTTCAGGATTTAAAGTTTCATGGAGAAATAATATGTGAGCTAGGAGAGATTAGCAAAATACTGAAAGTATGTCATTTCGGTGACTAGGAATTTCTGTAGAAGCAAAGTTCTCACTTTAGGCTATCATTTCTCAAAGTTTGGAGTGGAAATGAGTTAATGGTGACCATAGAGGTGTTCTAGTGTCACATTAATTCTTTTCTTGTGGTGTTTCATACATCAACAAGTGGTATCACAGCAGAAAGATTCTCGAGAGCAGAAGACGACAAAGGTACGAGAAGTTTTGTAAAGTTTTCCATTAAAGTTTGAAAGGTGAAGCATTTGAAGGCACAAGGCATCAAAAGATTACTTCAAAAGTATATTCATACACAAAGAACTCCAAAAGGTATTATCCTTTATCTTTAAGCTCACAGGTTGCAGCAGAAGGAAAGGAGTATGGAAGATCATATCTCCATTGACAAACTGGACAGAGATAATTACCCCGCATGGGTAATGAGAATGGAAGCCTTACTTATGAGTAAGGATCTCATGGTATATGTAACAGGTGAAGAAGAGAAGCCAGTATTTGAAGATGAAAGCCGACCAAAGAAAGAAGAACTTGATGCTTTAAAGCATTGGCAGAAGAAGGATGCAAGTGCAAAAGCCTACATCTACAATACAATCTCTGATCATTTGCTACCACACATCAGAGGATTGGAATCATCTGAAGATATATGGAATGCATTGGAGTATCATTTCCAAAGTACTACCAAAGCAAGGAAAGCAAGTCTATGGTTAGAGTTTACAACATTCAAGAAGAAGCCAAGTCAAAGTATTAGTGATTATGTCACTAAGATGAAGGATCTAGCAGATAGTCTTGGATCCATAGATGAAGATGTTGAAGATCATAGATTGATTGGTCAACTACTTGCAGGTTTGAGAGGGGATGAAAGGTGGAAACCTTTTGTCTTATCAACAGAACTTTCATTAAATCATTATGTTCCAGATTTCAACCAGTTGCTTGGTTTGATGCTCACATATGAGCAAGACTTGAAGGGAGATGGAGATAAAGGACAAAGTTCTGCAATGTACATGAAGAATAAGAAGAAAGAAGATAAAGGTAAAGAAAAGGATGAAGAGGAGTCGAGTTCTGAGGTTTATTATGCAAGAGGTAAAGGCACTGGTAGAGGAAGAGCAAGAGGCTTTGGAAGAGGAAGAGGTAATCAGAATAACAACAAGAAAGCTTGTTGGATCTGTGGATTGAGTAATCATTTGGCTCATGACTGTTGGCACAACCAACAAGGATCAAACCAGAATCAAAACAACAATAGTAGAGGTCGAGGTGGAAGATATCAAAGTAATTTCCAAAGAGGTAGACAAAGTCAAAGAGGAGGCTATGGTAGAGGTGGAGGAAGAAGTTGGGGACAGAATCAATCCTACAACACCACCTACTACAACTATGCAAATGACACACAGAATGAAAGTCATACATCATTGATGATGAACTCAATCAGCACATCAGATAAAGAAGATCTAAAGGTATTTTACATTGACTCTGGATGTTCTAATCATTTGTTAGGAAACATAGAATTGATGTCAGAATTGAAAAAAGGCATTTCTAGTCACACAGTTCAAACTGGTGATAATACAAGACGTAGTGTACATTCAATTGGAAAAGTGAAATGCAAGAGTGGAGCAGATTTGCTAACCAATGTTTTGTATGTTCCTACAATACCTAAAAACTTGATTAGTGTGGGACAGATAGTTGAAAAAGGTTTTCAAGTTAGGTTTACAAATGAAGGAGTATTTGTGGAAGATCCAGAGAATGGATATAATCAGATTGTCTCTGGTAAGAAAGAAGGTAGACTCTTTACTTTAAGAGTACAAGGGAACATTGGTCAAGCTTTGCTTACACATGGTGAAGGAGTGATTACAGAACTTGATCTCTGGCATAAGAGATTAGGTCATTTCAATGAAAGAGGAATTAAAGCTATGGTTGCTAATCAGTCTATACTTGGATTACAAAATGTGCAAAGTCAACATATGGTTTATAAGTGTGAAGCATGTCAAATGGGTAAAGCACACAGGTTACCATTTCAAAAGAAAGGATTCAAACATGATGGATTACTTGAGCTCATTCATACAGATGTATGGGGACCAACAAAAGAAGGATCTATCAGTGGCTCAAGGTATTATGTTCTTTTCATTGATGATGCTACAAGATGGATAACATTATATGTTTTGAAGGAAAGATTAGAAGTGTTTGGAGCCTTCAAACATTTTCATGCATATGTAGAGAGAGTCACAGGTCAAAAGCTTAAGAGACTGAGGTCTGATGGAGGGGGAGAATACTTCTCCCAAGAGTTCAATGATTATCTTTGGAATGCAGGTATTAAGAGAGAAATAACCTGCAGGTATACACCACAATAAAATGGTGTAGCAGAAAGAAGGAACATGACTTTGGTTGAGTTTGCTAGAGCTATGCTAAAGGAGAAGAACTGTCCAAATTATCTTTGGGCTGAGGCTGTAAATATAGCCACATATCTTGTGAATAGATTACCATGTGCAGCTCTGAATGGAATGACTCCATATGAAGCTTGGTGGGGTAAGAAACCAACACTAGATCATTGTAGAGTGTTTGGATCAATTGCATATGCTTATGTGCCATCACAGCTTAGGCATAAACTTGAACCAAAGGCAGAAAAATATGTGTTCATTGGTTATGATGAAAAGCAGATGGGTTACAGGTTGTGGAATCCTCCAACAAAACAATTTCTTATTTCTAGAGATGTTACATTTGATGAACAGAAAAGTTGGTATGCAGATCAAAGTCATACAGCTGAAGAATTTGAAGAAGAGGTAAGAAGATGTGAGAAAGGAAAATCAATTGTGGAGGTGAATAGAGATGAAGACTATATGCAAGCAAGTACATCCAGAAGTGGATCAACAAGAAGAAATGAAGAAGCTCCTATATTTGATGAAGAGGTGTATCCAGACACTTATGAAGAATGTGAACCAAGAAGGTCAAGCAGGACAAGAAAACAACCAGAAAGGTATTCTTATGATACTTCTTACATAACTCAGAAGAATTATGCTTACATGGTCAAAGATGATGAAGAACCTCAGAACTATGATGAAGCTAAAGGTAAGAAGCAATGGGAAGAAGCAATGAAGGAAGAGTTCAATGCACTGGAGGAGAACAAGACATGGGAACTTGTTCCTAAACCAAATGGTAAGAAAGTAATTGGAAATAAATGGGTTTATAAAGTGAAGAAGCTTGCAGATGGAAGTATAGCCAGATACAAAGCTAGACTGGTGGTGAAAGGCTATGCCCAAACCTATGGCATAGATTATGATGAGACATTCAGTCCTGTAGCTAAGATGTCAACTATAAGGACAATCATTGCTATTGCAGCTTCAAAAGGATGGACCCTAAGTCAATTGGATATAAAGAATGCATTCTTGAATGGATACATTTCAGATGAGGTATACATGGAACAACCTCAAGGGTTTATAGATTCCAAGTATCCAAATTTTGTTTGCAGGTTGAGAAGAGCATTGTATGGATTGAAGCAAGCTCCAAGAGCTTGGAACTATAGACTGGTGAAGTATCTCAATGATCTTGGATATCAAAGTTCAAAAGCAAATTCAAGTCTACTTATCAAAAGAACAGAAGAAGGTACAATCTACATTTGTATTTATGTAGATGACATTATAATCACAGGTACTTCAGACAAAGGAATCAAGGAGGTAAAGAGATTACTTGAAAAAGAATTTAAGATCAGTGATCTAGGAAAGTTATCATACTTTCTTGGAATGGAAATCACTTACACAGATCATGGCATATATGTATCACAAGAAAGGTATCTTCTGAATCTATTGAAGAAGTTTGATATGGAAAATTGCAGAGAAGCTTCAACTCCACTTGAAGTTAATCACAGGCTCAGTAAATATGATGGTGCAGAATACAAAGATATGAGGAAGTATCAATCTCTTGTGGGTAGTTTGATTTATGCTACACTAACAAGACCTGATCTTAGTTATGCAGTGGGAGTTTTATCAGAATTCATGCATTGTCCAAAGGACCCACATTGGATTGCAGGTCAAAGAGTTCTCAGATATATCAAAGGAACTATAAAGGAAGGATTATATTATCCTTTTACATCAGATTTGAAGTTGAGAGCCTACAGTGACTCAAACTGGGCAGGTAATCAGGATGACAGAAGATCAACTCATGGTTACATGATATACATTGGTGATAAGCTTGTAAGTTGGTGTTCAAAGAAACAACATACAATAGCATTATCATCAACTGAAGTAGAGTACAAAGGACTTGTGGAAGCAGCTAAGGAGGTCATATGGATGCAGACATTGTTCAAGAGCTTAGGCATTGATCAAGGTACACCTACAATACATGGAGATAATATGAGTTCACTTTATCTTGCAGCAAATCCAGTATTTCATGCAAGGACAAAGCACATAGAGATACAATATCATTTTCTAAGAGAAAAGGTAATGGAGAAGGAGATTGAAGTGGAGTACATTTCTACTAAAGATCAGTTAGCAGACATAATGACAAAGAGCTTGGATGGTGTGAAGACCAGCAGATTCAAAAGCATGGCAGGAGTAAAAGAAAAGAAGATGATATGAAGAAACAGGGAATGTCAATTAGTGATTGAGGGGGAGCTGTTGGAGAAACAATCACTAATTGGACATATATTTGAAGGTCAAATCTTAGGAAGAAAACCCCGTGCCTATGTGAAGGGACAAATTCACAAGTGTATCATATTTGTAAAGTTAGTTCACTTTAGTTCTAGAAGTTTTTAAAAAAATCACGAGAATACAAAAATCTATATAAGTTAGTTTGTATCAACTGACGCACACAGAGAGAGAGAGAGAGAGAGAGAGAGAGAGAGAGAGAGAGAGAGAAGAAGTAGAAGGAGTTCATTTTATACGATTGAGTATAGTCGGGTTTCTCTGAGTGAGAAAGCATCTGTAAAACTTCTGAGTTTTCATAGCTATGAGAAAGAACTGAGTAAAGTTCTGTGTATGAGTCTCTCTCCATCATCTCCATGCTTGCCTACTGTGTGATGAATTCAAAAGTTCAAGTTTTCTGAGCACTTCGATGCCTGGCATCGAATCTTGGTTGATAAGTCATTGTTTTCATTCTCTGTGTGTTACTTGTTGTTGAATCTTCTAAAAACATGAAGTTTGTGGAGCAACTCGATGCCTGGCATCGAGTCTCAGCATAAAGTCGATGCCCGACATCGACTTCTAGCATACAAGTGGTCTTATTCATGTGTGTGTAAAAGAGAGTATTTCGGGTGTAGAAAAAGAGCTTAAAAAAGCTCAAAGTCGATGCCCGGCATCGACTTTGGCTGAAATTCGATGCCAGACATCGAATTTTTTATTTTTGGACACCGAAATTACTAAAGAAGGCAAGATTTCTAGTTTTGGAAGGTCATACAGTGTCATCTTGTGAGGGCCATAACTTGAGTTCTAGAGATTCGTTTCATGCATATGATAGCTTGTTGGAAAGCTCTACTCTTTTAGTTTCAGCCTATAAAGTTTCATGGAGAAATAATATGTGAGCTAGGAGAAATTAGCAAAATATTGAAAGTATGTCATTTCGGTGACTAGGAATTTCTGTAGAAGCAAAGTTCTCACTTTAGGCTATCATTTCTCAAAGTTTGGAGTGGCAATGAGTTAATGGTAACCATAGAGGTGTTCTAGTGTCACATTAATTCATTTCTTGTGGTGTTGCATACATCAACATCTTCTTCATGAGGTAGTAGACCGGACAGACCCCGAACCCAAAAGGGATACCAACTTAGACAATTGGCATGTGTGGAATGTCAAGGACAAAAGAGCTTTATGTCAACTGTTACTTGCTTGTGATGAACTGACGAAAGGATATATCACTGCCTGCAAGACATCCAAGGATGCTTGGGATACGTTATTCGCTTTGTATGAAGACAAAACCCCTTCGAAAATATATGCATTAGAGGCCGAGTTTCATAATTTGACCATTAGGCCACATGGCACAATTACCAAGGTCATAGCCCAATTTGAGGATTACCTGCTACGAGACATTTTTCACAACTTTGTATTATGGGGGCCAAGTCTTATCTTGGGAAGAGGTTCGTCGACTATTGCTCCTTTACGACTCGTGAGCCAAATCGATTTCCTCACAAGAATCAGCCATGAAGGCCAAAGTCCCATTCAATAAGGGCAAAACCATAATTCATCAGGCTAGCAATGGCTCTAAGCAAGGATCGCATAATTCATCAAAGAAGTTCACTTGTAATTTTTGTGGAAAACCTGGCCACATTGAAAAATATTGCTTCAAGAAAAAGAACCAAGACAAGTCTAAGTCTAATTCCAAGAGTGAACATCATTCTCACTGCACAAGTGAATACCTATTTTTCACAAGTGAACACAAAGCACTTGTGGCAACCACTCCCAAGAAAGAATGTATTTTTGATAGTGGTGCTTCATCCCACATGTGCCATGATAAAGATGATTTTCATGAGTTTGAAGAGCACCAAGGACAAGTTTACCTTGGAGATAACAAGTTCATTGAAATCCAAGGAAGAGGAAAAGTTCAAGTCACTAACTCTGAAGGCGAGGCCAAATCACTAAAAGATGTTCTTTATGTCCTAAGCCTCTGTAAGAATCTTCTTTCAGTCAAAGCCATCACAAAGTGCAACATGACGATTCAGTTCGATCACAAAAAAGTTCAAGTCATTGATCGTGAATCCAATGAAGTGATAGCTCAAGGATATGAAGATAAGGGTCTCTATAAGATTTCAAGTTTTATGGCCAAGGATTCTAGTCTCAACTTGTGGCATTGTAGATTTGGACATAGCTCTTGCTTAGCTAAGATCTCTTCCAATCATCGTGTCAAAGGTCTACCCAGGATCGCACAATTGGAATTGAATTGCAAAGCATGTGACAAGCAAACAACTTTCTATTTGCCTAAAGAAGCATCCATTTCTGCAAATAAACCCTTAGCATTAGTCCATATCGACATTTGTGGACCTATGAGTACACCTTCTCTAAGTGGGTCAATTTACTTCTTCCTGATTGTAGATGACTTCACTAGATACACATTGTTGGAGCAAGTCTATGACAAGCCTAAGTATTGGCTTGAGTCCCACAAAGTCTTAGAAGAAGCTTTAAAAAGAAGACTATGTAAAGTTCACTTGTGAACTACCTCTTGTAATTTTTTGAAGAGTTTACTTAATGTAAAAGTAAGAGAATCTTAAGTGGTTGAGTCCACATGATCAAAAAGGGAAAGAGGAGCCACGAATTCGTGATTTGTGGTAGGTAGAGAATCAAATCAATCATTGATTGATTGGAGAGTGATTGAGGGAAGTTAGCCTCCCAAATTCAAGTATAAATAGATGGTAGTTTTAGTCGTGGTTAGAGAGACCTATGTGAAGACCTCCAAGAGCTGAGCTTTATGCCATATCAAGGTGTGATTACAAGGCACACATATGTATCAGTAAGTCATTGTATTGTACAAGCAATATACTTTCATTTTCATGATTATTTGAGTTCATCTTTCCATGTTCTTGTGAAGTGTACTACTCACTGCCATTACTCTCAGTTTTTCTCAGTCAGCTTGCAGAGATGTTTTCTCTGAGCTTGGTGCATCATTTTCAGTGATTTAACTTGGTAAAGTTAGCTCTATAAGTCTACTATATGCTCACAAATTTTCATGTCATTTGGATGTTGCAAACTTCAGTTATAATCATTTGAAGTCAATAGGGTCTGTTCATCTTCACTTCTCTGTCAGGTACCCGACTTTTTTACTCATCTTGTCAGAGCCATTTCTCAATGGTTACTTATCCACATTCAGTGATAAAGCTTGTTGGATTGAGCTTACTGTGTAGTATAACCATATAAATTTTCATAATCATTGGATTCCTACATTTTGAGTTATGTTGATTTTTCTGCTCACTGGTCTCAAACTGTAGCAGCCCGTGAAAATCGGATGATGTCATCAATTGTTAAAACTCATTCTCAGTGTGTGGTTCATTATTTTTGATGAGATTACTCTTGAAAGTTAGCTCTTTAAGTTACCTAGATTTCCCCAAGAGGAATTAAGCTAATTGCTACTGTACTCAGAGAATTATGTAAAACACTGGATAGGTGTATGAACCAAGAATAGCAAGTTTTCACCTCTGAGCTAACTCCAACTTATTTGTTTTGATCTATCTTTTTGAGAGTGATCTTCCAAGGTACATAGGGTGTCTAATACATCCATTGGCAAGTTAAAAGGGCCCACCATATACTCCTGGAGTTCATTTGGCTGGTGTAGATCAAGGATTTTGCAACACCTCTTCATCTTCAAGCACATACCTATCCACCTCTTCATAGTGGTATCAGAGCAAGGTTGGACAACATGGCAGATGGATTTCCTTCATCAATTGACAAATTGGACAAAGGTAACTACTCAGCTTGGTCATTAAGGATGGAAGCTTATCTCCAAGGTAGAAGTTTATATGGTTATGTGGCTGGAGATGAAGTTATGCCAAGTTTCAGGAACAAAAGTCAACCAACACAAGAAGAGCAAGAAAGATTGAGCACATGGTGCTCCAAGGATGCACTTGCAAGGTCTTATCTCCTCAACTCTATCTCATATTTTTTGTTGCCTCACATTAGAAGTTGTAAGACATCTCAGGAAGTGTGGGATGCACTTGAAGCTTTCTTTTCTTCAAGTACTAAAGCTAGGAAGCATCAACTATGGTTGGATTTCACAACTCTCAAGAAGGCTCCCAAACAAAATGTGACTGATTTTGTCACAAAGCTCAAGGACATAGCAGATCAGTTGGGAAGTATTGGAGAGGTAATAGATGAAGAGCAAATTGTAAGGCAGGTCATCAATGGCTTCAAGGCAGATGACAAGTGGGAAGCATTCACCACAGCTATGGATTTGTACATGGACATGCATGTACCTGATTTCAATACACTCATTGGACAACTACTTACTCAAGAGGCAAAGCTTATAAAAAATGGAGAAAGCTCTAAAGGTAATCAATCTTCAGCTTTATAAACTGATAAAAGCAAGTCCAAAGATAACAAAGGAAAGGCAAAGAAAGTGGATGATGAAGCAGGTACATATCAAGCTAACTATGCAGGTAGAGGAAGACATGGCAGAGGTAGAGGAAGAGGAGGTAGACAAGGCAGGGGGAGATCCCAAGTCTCCAACTCATGTTCTATTTGTGGACTAACTAATCATACAACTGAAAATTGCTTTAGGAATTCCAGGAACCAAAGAGGCAGAGGATACAATAGAGGAAGTTATGGCTACTCAAGAGGAAGGTTCAACAACTACCATGGCAACTACAACAACTACAATCATTCAAACTATCAAGGAGGCTACAAAGGAAGGAGAGACTACAATAACTACACAGAAGACTCAAACAAAGAGGATTCATTATTGATCATGAACATGGATATGCCACAAGGTAAATTTGATGAGCATGTTTTCTACATAGATTCAGGTTGTTCAAATCATGTGGCAGGAAATGTGGCACTCCTATCAGATTTAGAAGATCCAAGGAATAAGCATGAGGTACAAACAGGAGATGATACAAAACATCATGTGGAGAAAATAGGCAATGTCAAAGCACCTGATGGAAACATCAACCTACTCAGTAAGGTACTCTATGTCCCTACCATTACAAAGAATTTGATAAGTGTTGGGCAGATAGTAGAGAAAGGGTTGCAAGTCAGGTTCACAAAAGCAAGAGCATTTGTTGAAGATCCAAGTCAAGGATTCAGAAGAACTGCAAAAGGTGGAAAGACAGGTAGATTATTCACATTTGAATTACAGGACACTAGAAACATTGCTCTCTTTAATTATGGTAGTCAGACACTCACAGAATTGGAAGTATGGCACAAAAGGTTAGCACATATTGGTGAAAGGTCATTAAAGCAAATCTGCAGGGACCAAAGTGTACTTGGACTCCCTAATTTGTCAAAACACCATATGATTTATAAGTGTAGTGCATGTCAATTTGGAAAGTCTCACAGGTTACCATTCATGAAGAAAGGTTATATGCATGGAGATCTCTTGGAGTTGTTTCATACAGATGTATGGGGACCTAGCAAGGAAGCTTCAATATCTGGATCAAGGTATTATGTTTCCTTTATTGATGATTGTAGCAGATGGACTATCCTATTCTTTATGAAACACAAAGATGAAGTTTTTTCATGTTTCAAAGATATTTGGCTCTTGTGGAGAATCAAACAGGTAAATCACTAAAAAGGCTAAGGTCAGATGGAGGGGGAGAATACTTCTCCCATCAGTTTGATTCTTTTCTTCAAGAAAGAGGAATCAAAAGAGAGGTAACTACAAGGTACACTCCTGAGCAAAATGGAGTGGCAGAAAGGAGGAATAGGACAATTGTTGAAGCTGCAAGGTCTATGTTAAATGAAAAGCATTTACCTAATTACTTATGGGCTGAGGCTGTATCTACAGCCACTTACTTGATTAACAGGTTGCCTTCAAAATCCCTTGATGGGATGACTCCATATGAGGCTTGGAATGGAAGAAGACCAAGCTTAGATCATTGTAAAATTTTTGGATGTATTGCTTTTGCTCATGTTCCTTCACAGGTTAGAGGCAAGATGGATCCAAAGGCAGAAAGGTGTGTATTTATTGGATATGACAACAATCAAAAGGGCTACAGGTTATACAACCCTACCAACAAAGGATTCTTGGTAAGCAGAGATGTAGTTTTTGATGAGAACAATTCATGGTATAAAGATTCATGCAGGAAGATCAATTTACCATATGATCTTGAAGAAGATTTTCCAAAGCTTGGTAGAGAACAATCAAAGATTGAAGAACAAGACACCTCAGAGGATGATGAAGAATCTCACATGGAAAAGATCAAAGCATGGAAGTCTAAAGGTAAAGCAAAATTGCAGGAACTTGGACATGAGGCAGAATCATCACATCATGGCCTAAGAAGATCTATGAGGGAAAAGAAAAAACCAGAAAGGTATGGGTTTGACACCTCATTAGTAACTAAACATTCTATCTACATAGCACAGGACATAAACCAAGAGGAGCCATCATCATTTGAAGAGGCCAAAGCAAAAACAGAATGGAAGCATGCAATGAAGGAAGAGATTGAAGCACTTGAGGAAAACAACACTTGGGATTTGGTGCCCAAGACTTCATCCATGAAGGTAATAGGCTCAAGATGGGTCTATAAACTCAAGAAGAATTCTGATGGTTCCATTAACAGGTATAAGGCAAGGCTTGTAGCAAAAGGCTTTGCACAAACTCAGGGAATTGATTATGAGGAGACCTTCTCTCCTGTGGCAAAGATGCCTACTATTAGGGTTTTGCTTAGTATTGCCTCTTCCAAGAATTGGAAGATACTTCAACTAGATGTAAAGAATGCATTCTTGAATGGTTGGATAACAGAAGAGGTATATATGGCACAACCACCTGGTTTTGAGAGCCAAGTTTATCCTGATTATGTGTGTAAACTTAACAAAGCATTGTATGGTCTCAAGCAAGCTCCAAGAGCTTGGAATTTCAGGCTTGTTTCATTCTTGCAGGACAAAGGCTTTCAACCAAGCAAGGCAGATCCTTCACTCTTTATTAAAAAGAGTAATTCCGAGGTCATCTACCTATGTGTATATGTAGATGATATTATATTGACAGGAAATGATGCAGATGGTATGAAGAAGATCAAAGATAAGATGAGAGAAGAGTTCAAGATAAGTGATTTGGCTTCACTTACCTACTTCCTAGGTTTGGAAGTTGTCTACAAAGATCATGGTTTGTTTCTCACTCAAAGGAAGTACATTAAGGACATGTTGGCAAAATTCAAGATGCAAGATTGTAAGATTGCAGGTACTCCAATGGAGGTCAATCACAAATTGAGCTCACATGAAGGTGAACTCATAGAGGACATCACATCATATCAAAGTCTAGTGGGTAGTCTCAACTATGCCACATTGACAAGAGTAGATATATGTTACAGTGTGAGTGTGCTAAGTCAATTTATGCACACACCAAGGAAACCACATATGGATGCTGCCAAAAGGATTCTCAAGTATCTCAAAGGAACCATAAATGAAGGACTTTATTATCCTTATGTATCTGATTTAGGTTTGAAGCTATTTTTTGATGCAGATTGGGCTGGCTCCAAGGAAGATAGAAGGAGCACTTCAGGTTATCTTACCTTTGCAGGTTCAAAGCTTATTTCATGGTCATCCAAGAAGCAACCCACAATTGCTCTCTCTTCTACTAAAGCTGAATATAGAGGTCTTGCCATAGCTACACAAGAAGCTATGTGGATGAAGACATTATTCAAAGATCTTGGATTGGAGTTTGGAACTCCAACTATTTTTGGTGACAATATGAGTTCTATTCATTTGGCTGCTAATCCTATTTTTCATGCGAGGACTAAACATATTGAAGTTCATTATCACTATGTACGAGAGAAGGTTCTAAGCAAAGAGATTCAAATATCATATGTGTCCACTCATCAACAATGTGCAGATATTCTAACCAAAGCATTGGATGGTACAAAGCTTTGCAAATTCAAGGCTATGATAGGTTTGCAGGTAATCTTGGAAGATTGAAGACCTCAAGCATACTTGGCTTGAGGGGGAGCTGTTGGAGCAAGTCTATGACAAGCCTAAGTATTGGCTTGAGTCCCACAAAGTCTTATAAGAAGCTTTAAAAAAAAGACTATGTAAAGTTCACTTGTGAACTACCTCTTGTAATTTTTTGAAGAGTTTACTTAATGTAAAAGTAAGAGAATCTTAAGTGGTTGAGTCCACATGATCAAAAAGGGAAAGAGGTCGTGATTTGTGGTAGGTAGAGAATCAAATCAACCATTGATTGATTGGAGAGTGATTGAGGGAAGTTAGCCTCCCAAACTCAACTATAAATAGATGGTAGTTTTAGTCGTGGTTAGAGAGACCTATGTGAAGACCTCCAAGAGCTGAGCTTTATGCCATATCAAGGTGTGATTACAAGGCACACATATGTATCAGTAAGTCATTGTATTGTACAAGCAATATAATTTCATTTTCATGATTATTTGAGTTCATCTTTCCATGTTCTTGTGAAGTGTACTACTCACTGCCATTACTCTTAGTTTTTCTCAGTCAGCTTGCAGAGATGTATTCTCTGAGCTTGGTGCATCATTTTCAATGATTTAACTTGTTAAAGTTAGCCATATAAGTCTACTATATGCTCATAAATTTTCATGTCATTTGGATGTTGCAATCTTCAGTTATGTTCATTTGAAGTCAACAGGGTCTGTTCATCTTCACTTCTCTGTCAGGTACCCGACTTTTTTACGCATCTTGTCAGAGCCATTTCTCAGTGGTTACTTATCTAAATTCAGTGATTTAAAGCTTGTTGGATTGAGATTACTGTCTAGTATAACCATACAAAGTTTCATAATCATTGGATTCCTACATTTTGAGTTATGTTGCTTTTTCTGCTCACTAGTCTCAAACTGTAGCAGCCCGTGAAAATCGGGATGATGTCATCAGTTGTTAAAACTCATTCTCAGTGTGTGGTTCATTATTTTTGATGAGATTACTCTTGAAAGTTAGCTCTTTAAGTTACCTAGATTTCCCCAAGAGGAATTAAGCTAATTGCTACTGTACTCAGAGAATTATGTAAAACACTGTGTTGAAGCTCAAAGTCAAGGACAAAGCATGGAAGCACATCAAAAGGTGAACACACAAGGAAAGGGAGCAAGTAGGGAGCTCCAAGAAGTGTATGTCAAATTTTCAGAAGAATCCCCTACAAAAATAGTGATTTTCATCACTAAAAACCATTGTAAATACCATTATCTATTTTTAGTAACTCCATTTTGTTCAAGCCGAGGAGTCCTCGAGCTTGAGGAGTATTAGAAGTACCATCGTACCAATTTTCATAATTTTTAGACTTCGTTTGAGCCCTCAAATAAGCCCTGGAACCTAATTTTTAACTAGGCTGGACACTAGGTCTGGAGAGGGCCAAAACTAGTCAAAAAACTATAAAAAGAGCTAGAGAGCTCATTTTTGGGGTTAGCTTGTTAGAGAATAGAACTTTGGTAAGAGAACTCTTTTGCAATCTAAGCTTTCCATTGTTCCTCTCTTTGATCTTACTTTGTGCGCGTGTGTGTGTATGTGTGTGCATGTTTGTGTGCTTTCACTCATGCACTTGTGCCTTCACTTGCTCGTGGTCTTCATACCGGTCCTCACGTCTCCGCGGATTGACAAGTAAAGGAGGTGGTGCTTACACTTGAGCTACACCAAATTTTGGCGCCGTTGCCGGGGAGAGAGCTTCGAGGACGAGCGTTGTGATGGTAAGATCGTAGATTTGCGACGTTGGAAGGTAAAAAAATTGTCATTTCAGTTCATTTTCTGTTTTTTCCTCTTCATCTTCATCATCATCATCATCTCCACCTTCTTCCATCTTGTTCTTCATAGAAATTTCTTGTTTTTTAGTGCATTTTCACCATTTTCATACCATTTTTCATGCATTATTGTGTGGGAAGGAGTTAGGAGGTGCAAGGGAGAGCAAGCGCAGTGTTTTCTTCATGATTTTTTGCTCATATGGAGCTCGCCATAGCCGGCGCTCAGAAATTTGAATTTCCCGCCAAAAAACGCGATTCTGTGATGAAAATCGCGATTCTGTGAAAATTCAAAATTTTTGAAAAATCACGATTTTCTATTTTCCCGCCTAAAAGTTGGCTAAAAAAATCACGATTTTGTGGTCATTCTCAGAATCGCGATTCTGTGATTGTGCTCAAAATCACGATTTTCATATAAAAAAAAACACGATTTTCTAAAAACACGATTTTCAGCGGGCTCAAAATCGCGATTCTCACAAATCACGATTTTCAGCCAAAAACACGATTTTGTGAAAAAAACACGATTTTGTGAATCACGATTCTCTGAGTCGAAATCGCGATTTTCAAAAACACGATTTTGTGCTCAACGTCGCGATTTTCAGAAACACGATTTTGTGCTCAACATCGCGATTTTCTTGTCAAAAACACGATTTTGAGAAAATACGATTTTCAGTGGGCTCAAAATTGCCATTCTCACAAATCACGATTTTGTGCTCAACATCGCGATTTTCAGAAACACGATTTTGTGCTCAACATCGCGATTTTCTTGTTAAAAACACGATTCTGAGAAAACACGATTTTGTGAAAAAAAACACGATTTTGTAAATCACGATTCTCTAAGTCAAAATCGCGATTTTCAAAAACACGATTTTGTGCTCAACATCGCCATTTTCAAAAACACGATTTTGTGCTCAACATCGCAATTTTCAAAAACACGATTTTGTGCTCAACATCGCGATGTTCATGCCAAAAACACGATTCTGAGAAAACACGATTTTGTGAAAAAACACGATTTTGTAAATCACGATTCTCTGAGTCAAAATCGCGATTTTCAAAAAACACGATTTTCAAAAAACACGATTTTGTGCTCAACATCGCGATTTTCAGAAACACGATTTTGTGCTCAACATCGCGATTTTCTGAGTTCACAAAATCGCGATTCTCTGAAAGTTCACAAAATCGCGATTTTCTGAAAGTTCACAAAATCGCGATTTTCTCCAAAGGTCCTGTTTGCCTGTTTTGACCCCTAGGAGCCTGAATTGGCATAACTTTTTCATCCAAAGTCCATTTTTTGAGCTCTATAGCTCGTTGGAAAGCTTGTTGATTTTGAGATAGGATAATTTGAAGTTGACCCTCAAGTGGGACTAGGGAACCAAGGGGACTCCAAAGAATTTTGAACCATACCAAGGGGAAAATTTGGACTCTTGACTAAAGCTTATGAACCTGAGATCTGGTAGACACTTAGGCAAGGATAAACAAAGCATTAGATCTTCTGAGGCTAGTGTCAACCATACATCCAAGTCTTGGGCACAACAACTAAGTGGTCATCTTTTACTAAGTTCAGACACAAGTGATTCAGAAATGTCTTTTAGTATGGGAAAACCTGCAGGTGGCTCAGGGACTGCCCATCTACAAACACCAGAAGGGCCCTATAAGACACAGTTGGAATATATTCAGACCAACCAATTAGGTGCTCGCATCTATGAGGATGGTCTGAGGCGATCAGTGGTCCAACTCAAAAATCCAGATCAATCCTTTGGACTTGAACACCCGGTGGTCAAGTTCGAAGAGGGTTCATACATTGATAAGGAAGGAACCATGTATGTGGTCACCAACCTACCAGATAGGACTGATGAGTTTGGAAATGTCATTCCTGAGAATGAAAATAGGAGACCTAGAACAAGGAAATGTAGGACAAGGACCCCAGACTCCTAGAGGTAAGTCAGTTTTGACCCGAGTGATCACTCCAGACTGGATCCCTCAAGATAACAAAAGCATAGAACTATTTTTGAATAGAGAAACAGAGGAAGCCTTTTGGAGATTCAAGCCAGATCAACCTAGCCAATTGGGCATAGTCATCATCTACGAGTTCAAGGATCCAGAGATGCCAGGCAAAGTTGTTTACCTGGATAACACATCAGAGAAAATTTTCTTGGTAACAGAACATGATAGACATGCATATACTTGGAAGAATGAATTGATTTTCCCCCCACCAAGATCCAATGTTTCCCATGGCCTCCAAGGAGTAGGATCATCCCACGCTCATGAAGCCCAGAGAGAAAGAACTAGAGAGAGACCTGAGGTAAGTTTTGCACACACCGTGGGCAGGAATAGATCAGGATTTGAAAATGAAAGACCTGAAAGAGAGAGACATCAAGCACATAGGCAAAAAAGAGATGAACATGATTTTCCATTGCCTAGACCCCGAGAGCACCCAAGAACCCTTAGACCCACTCAAGTGATCAAGGCAATGAAGAATTATTTTGACGGGTCAGGAGATCCTTATGATCATGTGGCCGAGTTCAAACAAGTGTTAAGAGCTGAACAGGTTGAGGATTTATTCACCCAATACGAGGCATTTGGTTTGACTCTTAAGGGCACTGCCTTGGCTTGGTTTCAACCATTGAGTAGTCGCAACTATCGCGATATAGGTCAACTGCTAGACGAATTCATTGTAGAATTTTCCAAGAGTGGTATCAGGCATAACACATCATCCTTGATCCATAGTTTCAAGCAGACACCCCAAGAAACAGTGCGACTAGCAGGTAGAAGGTTCAGACAGTACCTAGAAAGATGCCCTGCTCCCGAGTTACCCACACCAGCCAAACAAGTGGCTTTGTTCTTAGATGGCTTACTGAGCACAAAGTTAAGATCATATGTATATTTGAAAGAGCCTAGATCCATAGAAGAGTGCGTGCGGACATGCATTGACATAGAAGATAACTTGGGTGAGGAGTTAGGATTATCCAAACTCTATAAGGTTTCAGATAGTTCTACTAGTCATACTTCAAAAATCTCCACGAAAATAGAGGAGATAGCTGAGCAAGTTGCCAAGAAGCTGGGAGTCCAAAATAAACAAACACAGAGAGTCACTCCAGTGAATCGGTGTTATACTTGTGGGGGCGACCACATGGCTAATGTATGCCCAATGCAAAACCAAAACATTAGAGAAAGGAATGCTCCATATTGCACTATTGAGAGAAAATACACAAACCACACGGCTCAAGATTGTCCCTACAATAGGCAGGCTGTTAGACGGAATTATCAGCAACCTTACCCACAAGGTAGGTATCAGAACCAATACCAACAGCCATATTATAGACCACAACAGCAATATCAGGTACCATATAGGCCACAACCTGTCTTGGGAAACTAACCACCAGCTCCAGCCAACGTGATTCCAGTCAAATATGCTGTGGGAGAGGAAAATCCAAACAGAGCATCGGTGCCCCTAACACCATTGATACCAGATAATGATTCTCATGCTCATAGTTCAGACTACTCCCATGAAGGTAGTCCACATGCGTATTACACAGAGTCACCTGAACATAGTGAGATTTACTCGTATCAATATGAGGCACCACCTATGGAGCAAAATTGGGAGCCAGAATACTCCAATGTCATGTACACAAATCCTAACCCTAGGCCCCAATTGAGACAAATGAGACCACAAGCCCCTAGAGGATCTTGTTTTAGATGTCAAGGTGATCATTTCATTCGTGACTGTCCCCACCCATCATCTCCGAGTCAAGGACAGGCTATCACAATACAGGCTTTTTGCCCTGATTGTGGCAAAGACCATCTCCCTAGAGATTGTCCAAGAAACCCCTCCAGCGCACCCAAGATTACACCCATTAATGTGGTAGGCTTAGTGGCGGATTCAAGTTCAAGTAGCAGTAATGTGGCACCTATACAGGCAGTTACTAGGGCACAAGCATTAAAACAAGATAAACCAGCAGAGCAATCGGAGTTGAGTGAATCAGGAGAGCCTAGTAAGAGGAAAACAAGAACATGGAAGGATACCAGAGAAAAGGCCAATCGTAAGTGGAATAAAAAGTTATCGGAACTAGAAGAAAGCTTGAAAGACGCAAAAACAAAAATAGAAGACATTGCATCTCAAAACCCCTCGCATACCGAAACTCCATCCATTCCACCTCATCGTACCCCACCACCCATTGTAAATAGACCGCAACCAGGGTCTGTTCTTGCAGATCCAACCCCAGAAGGCCTGGACATGATGTTCAAGGCCTACCAGGCTCGACTTCAAGAAGGGCCTATAGCTGCAAACCTAGACAAGAGTTACCCTAGAGCGGACTTAGAGATTGAACGGATGAAAATGTGCATGAAAATGGTAGAACAAGCTCAAGCTATACTTGAGACTAGTCAAAAGTTCAATCAGACAAACTCTGTCAAAGGGGATTTGCATTTCCAGGGCTTACTAGAACGATTAGAGCAGTTGGTAAACAAACCACAAGTTTCTTTACCTCCACAGGCTCAACCAGTTATTGAAAGAGGAAGCTCACCACCAATGGGAGCTTATGTTCCTAATTCCACGGATCCAGGAATACCTCCTTCAATTCAACAGTACTCTCAAGAATTCTTGCGGGAAATACAAGAAGAGAAATGGGCCAAGGAGAAGGGTAATTCCCCTCCTATTCCTGAGATTGATGATCTTCATGATCAATTTCCCCAAGACATTCCATCTATTTACGGAGATGAAGCAGAACAACAAGAAGACGAAAGGTTAGATTTTGAATCTAATACCTTAGAAGAACTGCCTCAATTTCCAAGCCCATGGGAATCTGAATCTCTCCAGATTAGAGCTCCCACAATACTAGTAAGAAATGAAGACTCAGTGGTTCCAAGGAACACGGATGTCGTGAAGAACACTAAGGTTCAGTGTCATCTCACTGTAGAAGAGCTGCTCAAAGCAAAACCTGAGCTTTGGAATCATGTGAAGGATCAGGTTCCAGAACTTGATTCCAACATGCCAAAAGCAGGCTCCAAGCAAAGGGTACCAAAGATACCTCTAGACAAAATAGGGGACATGTGTGAGGGTGAAGAAGGTAATACTTATCTTCCAATCACCTACCAAGGTTACACAACCAAAGCAATCATAGATTCAGGTGCTGGTGTTGCTATTGCGACCACCTCCTTGTGGAAGCAATGGGGCAAGCCCACATTAAGACCAACTAGAATGAAGCTTCAAATGGCTGATGGTCATTTTGAAAGACCTCTAGGATTGCTAGAAGGGATCACTCTAACCACTTGTGGTGTAGAGTTTGAGCACACATTTGCTATATGTGACTTTGAGAAAAATAATGTCTATGAGATGATCCTAGGAAGACCCTTCCTACGACAATTGCAAATAGTACATGATTGGGGAACTAACTCCTTGTACTTACAGCACTTAGGGGTCACCACCAAGGTCAATTTGAAGGATTACACCTTCAGAGATGTACCACCCCTACAGTGGAATTCTATCCACAAAGCGAAAGAAGATTCCATCTCTGTGCATTCTGAAAGTTCACCTGATCCATCATGGCTACATGAAGATACTCATTTGTGGATGTGCAAGGTCGCAAAGGAAGAGGAAAAACGTTTAAAGGCAAGAGAAGAAGGAACTTCGCTAGGAGATAGACCAGTTAGAGACCCAGCCTACACACCGATGATCTTTCCAGATGAGGAGTTTGAGCCTCATGGCTGGCCAGAAATCTTAGCCACCATGGACATTACTGTCAATGAGGAACAGTGGACACCTCATTGTGATGAGGAGGGTTATGATATCTCAGTGTTCATGTGTCAACCCTTGCTAGAAGAATGTGACCTTAGTGATGTCATAGAAGAAGAAGAGAATGACGATGATCTGGAGTCTATTGTGATGGATAGTTGCTTTAACTCAGAGCAGCACTATCTAGAAGATATAGGAGTGTTCACCCAGAAAGAAGAAGAACCTCTCACAAGTATTAAAACAGTAAACTCAAAGGATGGAAGTGAGAGTAGTCAAAAGAAAAAGAAAAGAAAAGCAGTGAAACAAGAAGAGGAGGAATCATTGTTTGAAGTACCAGAAAACTTCAAGAAATATGAAGTTGACGACCGCAAAATTTTGGTACGAATGCCTAAGAGAGAGGCCATCATAGGAGAATCATATGATAATAAAGAAAAGACCAAGAAGATTGTAGTGACCATTGAAGAGAACGAAGAGAGATGCACATATATAGGAGATGACCTAAGTGCAAGAGAAGAAATGGAGCTCATAGCTCTATTAAGGGAATATAGGGATGTGTTTGCATGGCACTATAGAGACTTGAAAGGGGTAGAACCAAGAATTTGCTCTCATTCTATCCCCATGACTGCTGATGCTAAGCCCACCAAACAGAAGCCCTACACATATAATGATACCTATGCAGCCAAAATAAAAGAAGAAATTGATAGGTTGATTGAAGCTGGATTCATCTATGAGATTGAGCATACCGAATGGGTGTCCCCCATTGTTGTGGTACCCAAGAAGAACGGGAAGTTGCGAGTGTGTATTAACCTTAAAAAAGTTAATGCCGCTACGATTAGAGATAGTTATCCACTTCCAATCACAGAACACCTATTGGAGCGTGTTGCAGGCAAGGAAGTTTATAGCTTCCTTGATGGATTTTCAGGTTACAATCAAGTAGCCATTGCCCCAGAAGATCAACACAAAACAGCTTTTGCTACAGAGTGGGGAATCTTTGCATTTCGTGTGATGCCATTTGGGCTCACCAATGCACCTGCAACATTCCAAAGGCTCATGTGTCATGTCTTCAAAGAGTTCTTGCGAAAGAGCTTAGAAGTGTATGTGGATGATTTATGTGCTCATTCCCAAGAAAGAAGGTTTCACATCCCTGAGCTCAGACAAATCTTCAACAAGTGTAGAGAATATCGAGTGTGTCTGAACCCAGAAAAGTGTGTGTTTATGGTGCGTCAAGGTAAAATCTTAGGTCATATTGTTTCTAAGAATGGAATCTCAACAGATGAAGATAAGGTACGAGCCATAGCGGAGCTACCAAGGCCAAGGAATATTAAAGAGGTACAAGCCTTTATGGGCCATTGTGGATACTACCGTAGGTTTATCCACATGTACGCAATCATAGCTAGATCCCTTTATGCCTTGTTGTCTAATTTTGAGTGGAACGACGAATGCGAGAATTCTTTCAACGAACTGAAGAAACGTTTGTGCACGGCACCAATACTCACCACTCCTGATTGGAATAAACCATTCCATGTCCATGTGGATGCATCCAATCATGCCATAGGATGTGTGCTAGCACAACCCACAAGTGAAGGAAACTTAGATTTGCCCATAGCATATGCTAGTAGACAGCTCACTGTAGCTGAACGGAACTATACCACAACTGAGCGAGAGGGCTTAGGCATGGTATATGCTGTGAAGAAGTTTAGACACTATTTATTGGCCAACAAGTTCAAGTTTTTCACTGATCATCAAGCTTTGTTATATTTGGTCAATAAACCTTGCAATACTGGACGCTTAGTAAGATGGTTCCTCTTACTAATGGAATATGACTTTGAAGTTGTTGTCAGGAAAGGTAGAACCCACCTTCGGGCAGATCACCTTTCTCGCATCACTTCAGGAGAGTCACCGCAAGGAGTGTCTGACGAATTACCCGATGCTTATCTGTTCAATTTAGAAGTTGTTCCTAAATGGGCAAATAAGTTGGTACCAGTCCTAACCTTTGGCCCTGCAAATAAGAATGTGAAAACATCACAAGAAGAAATTGTTAAATCACAAAAATATCACATATTAGCAGGAAGCATGTACAAACAAGATACTGAGGGTGTATTAGCTTGTTGTGTGGAGGATGATGAACATAGTAGTTGGTTGCAACAAGCCCATGAAGGAATGCTAGGAAATCACTATTCTAAACAACGAACATTGCAGAATCTAAAGCGTTTAGGAGTGTATTGGCCTAGCATGGACAAAGAAATACATGAGTGGATTAAGAATTGTCCAAGGTGCAGAGAGAGACCCCCAGTGGAGCATGCGACCCTTTATCAAGTGTCATTAATTCCAGATTGGAGTGCTCCATTGGTAGAGTTTATGAGATTGGGAAGATTACCCAAAGAGGCTAGTCTAGCAAGAAGACGAAGCATGGAGCAAGAGGCTCAAGGCTATGCCTTAGTAGGGGAAGAGGCAAAGATGGTTACTTAAGACTATGTGTTCATGAATCAGACTATTTAAAGGTCTTAGAGACTGCACACAGCGGTGTTGCAGGTGGACATTTTGGTCCTGACCGAGTGATCAAGACCATTCTATTCTCAGGACTTTGGTGGCCCACTCTTCATATGGACGCACATACCTATGTGAAGAAATGTGACACATGCCAACGTGCACAATATCCAGTGAGAAAAGACGAGATGCCCTTGAGGCCAATGATGGGAGGACGTGCATTTTCGAAGTGGGGCATAGACTTCATAGGTCCTATTAACCCCCCAGCTAGAAACTCCCATACAGAGTACATCATTGTAGCCACAGATTACCTTACAAAGTGGGTAGAAGTCAAAGCCACAACAAAGAATGATGCTCAGACTACTGCTAAGTTCTTATTCGAGAATGTGTTCACGAGATATGGACTACCAATAGAGTTGGTGAGCGATAGAGGCACACACTTCTTGAATGAAGTCATTGAAAATCTTCTCCAAGAATTCTTGGTGATACATAAGAAATCTGCCCCCTATCACCCACAAGCCAACGGACAAGCCGAGAGTACCAATAAGATCCTCTGTAACGTATTGACAAAACTGGTAAATAATAAACGCTCTGATTGGGACAAACAACTTCATCATGCTGTTTGGGCTTATCGAGTTGCCTACAAAACGGTACTCAACGCCACCCCATTTCAGATGGTCTTCGGACAGAACGCTGTGCTACCATTAGATTTCTTAATCCCTGCCTTAAAAGTAGCACAAGAGTATGAGTGGAATGGGCATGAATTGTCCTCTAGGATCTTTGATCTCGAACGCTTGGGTGAGACGAGGCTACAAGCGGCAGCAGGCATCTACGCTGCAAAGAAGAGGCAAAAGGCATACTTTGATGCACACATCAAGGATAAGGGATTGAAAGAGGGAGATCTAGTGTTGGTATACACACTAAAACAACATGCCCGTAAGTTGGAAAAAAGAGGATACGGACCCATGATCATTAATAGAATTTCCACTAGTGGTGCAGTTCAGTTGGCCACGCTAGAAGGAGATATCTTGCCAAACTATATTAGTGGCTGTAGAGTCAAGCTATATCAAGAACCTCTTACTGAGGATATGCTAATGAGACTCAACACTGCTAAGAAGTGAAAAGATGAAGAGTTAAGAGTGAGAGAAGAAGCACAGGTAGAGGCCAGAGAGCGTATTAGGCGAAATAAGTTAAGGCGATTAGGCCTAGAAGTCAACTCAAAAGCCCCAAAATATCACATGGATATGTGTCAAAAGTCAGGCATAGCGACTTCTCAGGTCATTGACCGAAGACCCTTTGTGACCATAGAGATAGGACAAGGGAAGGGTGCAAGGACGGTGAAAGCATTGATTGACTCAGGTGCAACAAGTAGTGCAGTTAGACTTTCCTACTGCCAAGACTTGGGGTTGAACATCAATCCCATAGAAGCTTATCTCATAGGATTGGGAGGTGTGGAAACCCCTTGTTTGGGCGAGGTGGAACTTCCCATCTACCTTCAAGATGTTCCAATGAAAGTCAAAGCGCTAGTATGTCAAGATGAGAACCTTACAGAACCACTTGTCTTGGGTCAAGATTGGATCTATGACCATGCAGTTAACTTAAACCTAAGAAGTCAAATTCTTCAAGTTTGGGTACATGAACAATGCATTACGTTAGAATTAGAGAACTGCATGCTCCTAAATCATGGCACCACACACTCTCTTAGTTCTTCCAAGACTAATCATATGAAAGAAGATGTTGTATGTGTCAAATGCTCTATGATGTAGAAGGAGTCAATCGTGGAAGACCAGGTTCGAAGGCGGGTGGATCTTTCTTCTTCTCCAAAGAATCAAGTAGCCACAATAGTGAGTCCACCACACAAGCGAACACAACCGTTCACGACAACTGCTACATCAAATAGAAAGACACCATTCGATAAAAAAGCAGTTCCGAGCATGAAGCAGATATGGGTACGCAAAGGAGAGCAACCACCAGCCTTGCCCCCACAAATCCCATCCATGCACACCAACCAGGCCAGAAGACGAAGGAAGCAGCTCAGACAAGCTCAATCACAAGGTATCCAACAAGTTTGGGTGCCTAAGAAGTTAGCTGCAGCTCAACAAGGGCAATTACAGATGTGGGTACCTAAGAAGCTCCTACATCCACAACAACCTTTGTTCTCCCACATGCAAAAGGTTTCAACAAAGAAGCCAAAAAGAGAAAAGGGTAAGAACCACGTACAGAGACCAAAGGAAGATCAAATCAGCTCTTCAACATTAGTAGGAAGACATGCAAAAAGGATATGGGTTTGGAAGCCAAAAAGTGCAAGTAGCCTCCACCGAACCAAAGCATCAACCACACTGGATACCACAGTTCAGAAAGCATCCAAAGAGAAAGACGCCTGAAGTGACCTCTACAGTGCCAAATGATGTTCTAAAATGGACTCCAATAAGGAGGATTACATCAGTGCGAGACTCAATGGATACCTCCACCAAGGTCGGCATCAACCTCCGCAAATAACATCGAAAGCCTCGAACGAGCAACAACCATGTGCTCCTTGCACAACCCTGTCTTTTGCACCATTCAGGTCATGCATTTCCAAAGTATGCATTAATATAGGGACACATTACACGGCCGTGCATAGACACACTTGAGAATCCCATGCACAAGAGCACAGTGACATATGTCAAACATTTCTATTGATATTAACTTTTGTGTTCTTGTTTTGTGATATCCTTTTCCTCAAAAAAAAACAAAAAGGGGAGAAAGAAAAGTGGGAGAGAGCTTGTTCCCAGGTTTGGCTTATGAAACATGAATGAGTCATCCTTAGTTGAAGGTGGAACTGTTGATTACTAGGCATTTATCAATTTGGATAGAAGTGTGTCTCGGCCAGCAGTGAGATTATTGCTGCCTTATCTAGTAGATGACAAGCATTTGGCATGAACATGGCATCTACAACTATGATTTTCTCTTACCATGGTAGGAATGAAGAGCTTGAAGGCCCACAACTTGAGTGATGCTTAACTACTTCATGTACCAGAGCATCCAAGGAGATATCTGCAAAAGGTAGTTCTGGAGGAGAAGACTCCTGCATATGGTGAGCTAAAGAGAATATGTGAAACTCAGCTTGGTGTAGTTACCCGCTGTTGCTTGCCAAGGAATATAAAGCAATTCAATTCTCAGTATTTGACAAATGTTGCTTTGAAAAGAGGAGAGAGGATCCACCACTCAAAAGATCTCATCAGTGGACAATCAACATGGACATTCATCAACAATGTTCCATCCCAAAGGCCGAGTGTACAACACGAAGAGACAAACATCCATCAACCTTCTCCATGGTAAGTATCTTTACTCTGGAAACACCATAACCATTATAGTTTAAGAAACCTCTTCGTCAGCATACCCTTGAGCACTTAGCTCAAGACCCGCAATTTTTGCACCATACTTCTTCCAATGCATTTTCCAAGTAAGCATGCGTAGGGCTACATTACAAGGCCGTGCACAAGGCACATACTTTTTTCAACCCAGGCACGAACACACTTACCCATCATTCATTATGGGTTATGAGTAGTTGGCATGACTGCTCTCAACATCATCTTTGGAAGAGCTAGCGGACGTCATGGGAGCAACATCCATATCTCGGAAGCAAATTGAAGCCAGTAGTTGCTCCAAATCACTCTTGACAACCTCTTTTGAGCAACTTGCAGTTTTGAAAGCTCACAACGACACATTCTTGCTGGAATCCAAGGAACCAGCTCATACAACGGATGGACACCACCTCTCAAAGCACTACATAGAACAACCCTTCCAACAAGGGTCTGTCAGGGATGACAGACTCGAGAAGGGGGGGAGTGTTGAAGCTCAAAGTCAAGGACAAATCATGGAAGCACATCAAAAGGTGGACACACAAGGAAAGGGAGCAAGTAGGGAGCTCCAAGAAGTGTATGTCAAATTTTCAGAAGAATCCCCTACAAAAATAGTGATTTTCATCACTAAAAACCATTGTAAATACCATTATCTATTTTTAGTAACTCCATTTTGTTCAAGCCGAGGAGTCCTCGAGCTTGAGGAGTATTAGAAGTACCATCGTACCAATTTTCATAATTTTTAGACTTCGTTTGAGCCCTCAAATAAGCCCTGGAACCTAATTTTTAACTAGGCCGGACAAACTCAGGGAATTGATTATGAGGAGACCTTCTCTCCTGTGGCAAAGATGCCTACTATTAGGGTTTTGCTTAGTATTGCCTCTTCCAAGAATTGGAAGATACTTCAACTAGATGTAAAGAATGCATTCTTGAATGGTTGGATAACAGAAGAGGTATATATGGCACAACCACCTGGTTTTGAGAACCAAGTTTATCCTGATTATGTGTGTAAACTTAACAAAGCATTGTATGGTCTCAAGCAAGCTCCAAGAGCTTGGAATTTCAGGCTTGTTTCATTCTTGCAGGACAAAGGCTTTCAACCAAGCAAGGCAGATCCTTCACTCTTTATTAAAAAGAGTAATTTCGAGGTCATCTACCTATGTGTATATGTAGATGATATTATATTGACAGGAAATGATGCAGATGGTATGAAGAAGATCAAAGATCAGATGAGAGAAGAGTTCAAGATAAGTGATTTGGCTTCACTTACCTACTTCCTAGGTTTGGAAGTTGTCTACAAAGATCATGGTTTGTTTCTCACTCAAAGGAAGTACATTAAGGACATGTTGGCAAAATTCAAGATGCAAGATTGTAAGATTGCAGGTACTCCAATGGAGGTCAATCACAAATTGAGCTCACATGAAGGTGAACTCATAGAGGACATCACATCATATCAAAGTCTAGTGGGTAGTCTCAACTATGCCACATTGACAAGAGTAGATATATGTTACAATGTGAGTGTGCTAAGTCAATTTATGCACACACCAAGGAAACCACATATGGATGCTGCCAAAAGGATTCTCAAGTATCTCAAAGGAACCATAAATGAAGGAATTTATTATCCTTATGTATCTGATTTAGGTTTGAAGCTATTTTCTAATGCAGATTGGGCTGGCTCCAAGGAAGATAGAAGGAGCACTTCAGGTTATCTTTCCTTTGCAGGTTCAAAGCTTATTTCATGGTCATCCAAGAAGCAACCCACAATTGCTCTCTCTTCTACTGAAGCTGAATATAGAGGTCTTGCCATAGCTACACAAGAAGCTATGTGGATGAAGACATTATTCAAAGATCTTGGATTGGAGTTTGGAACTCCAACTATTTTTGGTGACAATATGTGTTCTATTCATTTGGCTGCTAATCCTATTTTTCATGCAAGGACTAAACATATTGAAGTTCATTATCACTATGTACGAGAGAAGGTTCTAAGCAAAGAGATTCAAATATCATATGTGTCCACTCATCAACAATGTGCAGATATTCTAACCAAAGCATTGGATGGTACAAAGCTTTGCAAATTCAAGGCTATGATAGGTTTGCAGGTAATCTTGGAAGATTGAAGACCTCAAGCATACTTGGCTTGAGGGGGAGCTGTTGGAGCAAGTCTATGACAAGCCTAAGTATTGGCTTGAGTCCCACAAAGTCTTAGAAGAAGCTTTAAAAAGAAGACTATGTAAAGTTCACTTGTGAACTACCTCTTGTAATTTTTTGAAGAGTTTACTTAATGTAAAAGTAAGAGAATCTTAAGTGGTTGAGTCCACATGATCAAAAAGGGAAAGAGGAGCCACGAATTCATGATTTGTGGTAGGTAGAGAATCAAATCAATCATTGATTGATTGGAGAGTGATTGAGGGAAGTAAGCCTCCCAAACTCAACTATAAATAGATGGTAGTTTTAGTCGTGGTTAGAGAGACCTATGTGAAGACCTCCAAGAGCTGAGCTTTATGCCATATCAAGGTGTGATTACAAGGCACACATATGTATCAGTAAGTCATTGTATTGTACAAGCAATATACTTTCATTTTCATGATTATTTGAGTTCATCTTTCCATGTTCTTGTGAAGTGTACTACTCATTGCCATTACTCTCAGTTTTTCTCAGTCAGCTTACAGAGATGTTTGCTCTGAGCTTGGTGCATCATTTTCAGTGATTTAACTTGGTAAAGTTAGCTCTATAAGTCTTCTATATGCTCACAAATTTTCATGTGATTTGGATGTTGCAATCTTCAGTTATGCGCATTTGAAGTCAACAGGGTATGTTCATCTTCACTTCTCTATCAGGTACCCGACTTTTTTACTCATCTTGTCAGAGCCATTTCTCAGTGGTTACTTATCCAAATTCAGTGATTTAAAGCTTGTTGGATTGAGATTACTGTCTAGTATAACCATACAAATTTGCATAATCATTGGATTCCTACATTTTGAGTTATGTTGATTTTGCTGCTCACTAGTCTCAAACTATAGCAGCCCATGAAAATCGAGATGATGTCATCAGTTGCTAAAACTCATTCTCAGTGTGTGGTTCATTATTTTTGATGATATTACTCTTGAAAGTTAGCTCTTTAAGCTACCTAGATTTCCCCAAGAGGAATTAAGCTAATTGCTACTGTACTCAGAGAATTATGTAAAACACTGGATAGGTGTATGAACCAAGACTAGCAAGTTTTCACCTCTGAGCTAACTCCAACTTATCTGTTTTGATCTATCTTTTTGAGAGTGATCTTCCAAGGTACATAGGGTGTCTAATACATCCATTGGAAAGCTAAAAGGGCCCACCATATACTCCTGGAGTTCATTTGGCTGGTGTAGATCAAGGATTTTGCAACACCTCATCATCTTCAAGCACATACCTATCCATCTCTTCACACACATGGGTTTATTCACTCAAGCATAAAGAAGATGCCATTTCCAAGTTTAAGGAGTGGACAACAACAGTTGAAGAAGACTTTCCAAGTTCTTTGAAGATCATCTGATCTGATGGAGATAGTAGCTTTGTCAACCCAAACTTCTTCAAGTACTTGAACCAACATGGAATCAAGTATCAAGCCAAGCAAGATACTCAAGAAGGTATTGCATTACAAAAGAGTTGAAGTGTGATCCAAATGGCCAAAGTTATGCTTAGACAAAAGCAACTTCCACTAAAGTATTGGGGTGAAGCAGTACAGACATCAGTACACATTCAGAATAGAGGTTTCTCAGATGTTTTGAAGAACCAAACCACATTTGAAGCTTACTTTAAGAAGAAACCAAGTGTGAGCTATTTCCGCATCTTTGGTAGTGATGCCTACGTCCAAGGCCATGATGATGATCGGCCTAAGCAATACATTTTCATTGGATACAATGAGCGACAAAAGGCATACAAACTCTATGACCCAAAGAGTCACTCAGTTACAGTAACCAAAGACTGCACCTTTGATGAATACTCTAAGTATTCATCCCTTTTGGATCCTCCCATTTCAGATTCAGAGGGGGATCATTCTAGTTTTGAACAATCACACTATGTGGAGCATGCTCTCTTTTACATGACTTTCTCGATCATGATATAGTTTTGGAGCAAGAGGAATCAGAGATATCATCTCAGCTTATACCTCATATGGATATACCTATCGTACCATCGAAGGCTTATATTTCCCCTCAACTTTAGTCGGGCATTACTTCAAGATCAGTGACTCGTCATTTTCCATTCCTATCTTCGAGAGTCCACGTAGCTCATCTACAACAACATTCTGAGCATGTACTTTTCCATTCATGGAGTCCAGCATCTGGTCACTTACCACAGGACACCCCTATATCTACTTAGATTCATCACTCAGTTGGATCCTATTCTGAGCCAGCTTCTCGGTTGAGAGGGGCTTCCAAGGTTCTACCGACACACATCAGGACTTTGTACACTCCATGGAGGACTTCAGCATACATATGTACTACCATGTGACTATGATTTTATGCTTTATGCTTTATGTTTCACTCTCGCAGGACCTACTTCTTGGCACTACACATAGTGTGGTGGACATGGTGAAAGCTTTGGAGATCCGACATACCACATGGAGTCATATCTCACATGGAGGTGATCTCGTCCAGTGAGATCTTGCTTCGTTCCTGTACCTCATTGGTGGCGTACCTCTGGAGCATTCGCTTGATCCATCTGGTGGACATATTATGGAGTACCTAGTGATCCCGCATGATCGATACCACTTGGAGGCTATGGATTCCCAGACATCGACTTCCTGGTGCTCGTGTTGCTGTTGCTGATACATTCTTGGTGGACCTTTCTCACATACCCTAGCAGCCTCCATACACTCCAAAATGGAGCTGCAAAGGGGGTGTTGACGACATGATTGCTCCTACTTCATCTACATTTGTATCCGCATGAGTGCATCTCCATTTTGTATCCAGGAGGCACTCTATTTCTAGTCTATTTCCATTTCATATTGTATTTTCTTTGTATTTGGGTACCTTGCCATGTGCTTCTACCAGTTGTATTCATTCTCCTTTCAGGAGACTTATCCCACATATGATGTACTTTTGAGAGCCCCTCCCAAATCTATATAAGGAGGGCCTCTCCCCTCATTTGTACTTGGTTAGAAGCTTGAGGAGCCTACTCCATGCTCTTGGAAAACTCATTTCTAATCCACATAATTTTACCCATTTCATGGTCTACTCATTTTGTGTCTCACACATTCTTTGTTTTGTGAGAGTACTTTACTTTTCATTTTGCTTTTGCATGCGTACTCTCTACAGAAATTTGGCATAAGAGATTAGGGCATGTTGGTGAAAGAACCTTAAAACAGATATGTAGAGATCAATGTGTGCTTGGGATACCTAATGTATCCAAGCAACACATGATCTATAAATGTGGTGCTTGTCAGTTTGGAAAATCTCACAGGTTACCCTTCTCAAGGAAAGACTACATGCATGAGGACTACCTAGAGCTTGTCCATACAGATGTATGGGGACCAAGTAAGGATCCCTCAATTTCTGGATCAAGGTATTATGTATCTTTCATTGATGATTTCAATAGATGGACTGTCTTATACTTTATGAAGCACAAAGATGAAGTATTTACTTGTTTTAAAAAATATCTTTTACTTGTTGAGAACCAAACAGGAAGAAACCTAAAGAGACTAAGGTTGAATGGTGGAGGTGAGTACTTCTCAAATGAGTTTGATGCATTCTTGCAGGACAGACGAATCAAGAGAGAAATTACAACAAGGTATACCCCTGAGCAAAATGGGGTGGCAGAGAGGAGAAATAGATTAATTGTTGAAATAGCTAGGTCAATGTTAAATGAGAAAAATTTACCTAATTACTTGTGGGTGGAGAGTGTATCTATTGCCACTTATCTTATAAACAGGTTGCCATCCAAATCACTTGATGGGATTTCCCCATATGAAGCATGGCATGGTAGAAGACCTTCACTTGATCATTGTAGGATCTTTGGATGTGTAGCTTATGTGCATATCCCTTCTCAAATAAGAAGTAAGCTAGATCGACACTTCCCTAGTTAGTAAGCACTCTGTTTATCTTGCAAAAGACTTGTCATTTGAAGAGCCATCATCATATGAAGAGGCAAAGACCAAGGTAGAATGGAAGGAAGCTATGGATGAGGAAATTGAAGCACTCAAGGAGAATGATACTTGGGAGCTAGTACCAAAGAAGGAGTCTATGAAGGTAATTGGTTCTAGATGGATCTATAAGATCAAAAGAAATTCTGATGGATCAATAAGCAAGTACAAAGCTAGACTTGTGGCTAAGAGTTTTGCATAAACCCAAGGAGTTGATTATGAACAAACCTTCTCACCTGTGGCCAAAATACCAACCATCAGGGCATCAAAGAATTGGAACATGTATAAATTGGATGTAAAAAATGCATTTCTAAATGGTTGGATTTTAGAGGAGGTGTACATGTCTCAACCTCCTGGCTATGAGGACCCAAGCAAGGTAACATATGTATGTAAATTGAACAAAGCTCTTTATGGATTGAAGCAGGCACTTAGGGCATGGAACCATAGGTTGACTACATACCTTTAGGATCAAGGATTCATCATGAGTAAAGCAGATACTTCTCTGTTCATTAAGAGGAGAAATTCAAAGGTAATATACCTATGTGTATATGTTGATGATATCATACTCACAGGTAATGATGCTAATGGCATCAAACAGATCAAGAATCAGATGATGCAAGAGTTCAAAATTAGTGAACTTGGAGCACTAAAATATTTTCTTTGACTTGAGTTAGTCTATACTAACTCTAGAATTTATATAACTCAGAGAAATTATATACAAGATATGTTAAAGAAGTTTCATTTGCAAGATGCCAAAGTAGCAAGTACTCCAATGGAGGTTAATCGGAAGTTAAGTGCTCATGAAGGTGATGTGCTTGAGAACATTGCAGGTTACCAAAGCATAGTGGGAAGCTTGAACTATGCTACATTGACAAGAATTGATATTGCTTATGGAGTAAGTGTTTTAAGTCAGTTTATGCACAAACCTAGGGCACCTCATTTGGAAGCTGCCAAAAGGATTTTGAAGTACCTTAAGGGCACTCAAAATCAAGGATTATATTCTCCTTACACCTCATACTTGGACATCAAGATATATGCAGATGTAGATTGGGCAGGTTACAAAGATGATAGAAGAAGTACCTCAGGATATTTATTCTTTGTAGGTGATAAACCTATATCATGGTCTTCAAAGAAGCAACCTACTGTTGCTTTGTCTTCTAGAGAGGCAGAGTATAGAGGATTGGCCAATGCTACTCAAGAGGCCATATGGATCAGATTACTATACACATATTTGAGATTCCATACTACATCTCCAATGATTTTTGGAGATAATACAAGCTCACTACATCTTGCAACAAATCCTATTTATCATGCTAGGACCAAGCGTATAGAGGTCCACTATCATTATGTGAGAGAGAAGCTATTGAGCAAGGAAATTCAGTTGGCTTATGTGTCTACTAATATGCAATGTGCAGGGTTATTGACTAAAGCATTAGATGGTACAAAACTTTGCAGGTTTAAGTCAATGATTGGATTGCAGGACATTCAGGAAGATTGAAGAAGAAGACCAAGCCAAAATGTTTGGCTTGAGGGGGAGTTGTTGGTGCAAAGTTACAAGCCTACACATTTTGCTAGAAGTTCATGAATATTTGAAGCTGCATGGAAACCATTGCTAGGAAGATCTTGTATCTTTACCATTTGTAAAAGTCACTTTGACTTGGAAGAATCATTGTAACTACCACTAAACTCATGGAGTTTATCAGTTGAAAAGTCACGACTTCAATTGAGGGAATATCTTCTAGATTGCAGGACTACTTTTAGTGAGAGCCAATGAACAATTCAAATTCAAATTTCAAATATATCATCTATAAAAGATGTATGAAAAACTCGCGGGGAGTGTGGCTCCATATCCGAGTTATCTTTGAACACATTGTAAGAGAGTGAGGCTCACATTATAGCCTACACTACTCACCATCATTATGTTTTGATTATCATGCCTATGATCTTGTACAACATTGTTCTTTAATACAATAGATCTACATTACTCATCTATGGTCTCTCTGTTATAGTCATTCATTATAGTCAACTTGTACTGCTCATATCTCAGTCATTGCTTTATCATTTTCAATGATCTATAGCTTGTTGGAATCAGCTCCAAATTCTCTACATGCACACAAAGCTTGAAGACAATCTATTCAGCTAATTTGGAGAAAAACACATCGAAGCACTCACTGGTCAAACTCTACGGAGGTCCTAAAAAATCGATGGTAATGATTCAATTGCTAAACTGATTGCTCTATGTATAGTGCATCATTTTACGTGATTCCACTTGGAATCATTAGCTTATTAAGCTAAATAGATAGCTCTAAAATGAATTTTTCTAATTCCTACTATAGTGGAAGTACTGAGCATAGCAAGCAGTAGGTGCGTGAACAAAAATAGAAGGTTTTCATTAATCCTTCAACTTGGAAATAGTCAGTTTTGGTTCAATCACTTCTCACATCATTTCCAAAATACATAGGCATTTATTTAGTGTCATTGGAAAGCTAAGAGGGCCTACAACGCAACTCTGAAGCAAGAAGGGGATGGTACAAAGCAGGATTTTGTAGTACCTACTCATTTCTTGGAGTGTCCATCCATCTTTCCCAAGAATTGGTACCAAGCCTATGATACTTCCTTAAGGCCATACAAATCTTTCTTCAATCTGCAATTTTTTTGTTGAATTGGGCACCTCAAAACCTGGTGGTTGAGATACATCCTTGAGGTGACCATTCAAAAGTGCAAATTTGACATCCATGTGGAAAATATGCAAGGTCTTTTGTGTAGCTACTGCAAGTACCATTCGAATAGTTCTTACATGATGTGTTTGTGTGAAGGTTTCTTAAACATAAAAACCTTCAATTTGTGAAAAACCCTATGCATCTTATCTTGGTTTATACTTTTCTAATGTGCCATCTGCTTTATACTTAACTTTTCAAATCCATTTGGTATTGATCAGCTTCTTCTTTGGAGGTAGGTGGACTAGCTCCCAATTATGTCTTTTTAGTATATTATCATACTTAGACTCCATTGCCGCTCTCCGACTTGGATCATGAAGAGCTTCTTCAATGGTGTAGGTTCCTTTACTGAGCCCATGATATCTACCATTAGAGCCATGTTAACAATTTGTTATGAGGCTCTTATTTGCTCCTCTATTCTCTTTGATATAGGTAATCCATCCGAGGATGATTCTAGTACACCTAAGTGTGGATTGCAATCATCAAAGAGTTGTTTTTTCCACTTTGGTAGTGGCTTACGTTGTGCAACTAAACTAGTTGGCTTTTTACTAAGGAAATTTCACTATCAGATGTTTCCTCCTTCTCAACTTTAACATGTTTTTTGATAGGCACAAGGTGAGCTATTTCTCTGGTTGATGAGATAATAGATTCACCTTTATCTTCTACTAAGTGTGGTCATTCATCAAACACCACATCTCGGCTGACAAAAATCTTCCTTGCCTAAGGATGGATCACTAGCAAAGAAGATAGCAGATATAGCAGAATTTCAAAAAATTGCTACAAACACTGAGTATAAAGATGATGGTGTTGTCCACCCGTGCACTCTCAAGGTAGAGCTTAAATGGTGATCTAGACAAATCTAGATAGAGATGTATAAGGTAGAGGTATGCTAGCTCACTTCAATACCTAGGGTAGTGCATAGTTCACCTTTATATAGGCTAACGGAGAGATGTGGCCTTCTACAGATGCCTATACATGGGTGGTAGAATGTGGCCACCCACCATCTACATAATCCCCATACATAACTTAGAACATTTCAATCAACCTAACAAATATGAATTGAAGTATTTCGATGGTGATGCACCACAGTGCACTCTCCTTCTTCAAAGCTCAACGATGATATCCTCGGAGTAGAAAACCAAGCTCCAAGCGCCGCACATGGTTATCTGCACAGTGAACCTTCTCAAGAATAATGTGCTCAGTGGCTAAGCAATCTCTAATGAAGTGATACCTCACCTCAATGTGTTTGGTCTTTGCATGATAGGCCAGATTCTTAGCCAAAGCAATGGCACTCTGACTATCACTTAGCAAATGAGGTACATGCTGAGGTAAACCCATATCACAAGCAAGATGAGAAAGCCACAATGCTTCCTTACATGCCTCACTTGCTGCGACATACTCTACTTCTATGGTGGAAGCAACTCTATATTCTTGAAGATGAGATCTCCAAGAGATAACACCTCGAGCAAAATGAAAAATGTACGTTGATGTAGACTTACAATTGGCTACACAACCAACATAGTTAGAATCTATGTAACCAATAATGGATGATTTCCCTCTACCTTGTTGATATATTTAGGTAGTGATGCGTGTGAACACACTAGGACCACCGGGGCACTCTTTTCCCTCTTTAGGGAGTTTTCACCCCGGCTTGTATATACGCCTATAGCCCTAATGGGTTACTTATCTTTGTACATTCTAGTGGTAATACATTTAGTATTGTATGTTGTGCTCCAAGCTTCGTCTTCTTCCTTGTGTTGTTCGCGTGCTCCCCAGATGTCTAACTCCAATAATTGGTATGAGAGCAGGTCGCGGCTTCATATAGGGCATCATCGACACCCCTCCAGTCACAGTCTCAAAAGCGCACAAAATTTGGTGAGCATACTCAAAGCTCATTTCGACCTCCAAACGCACTATAATAGTTCTTGTGTAGGCTATTTTGTCTTTTTGTGCCAAAGATATATATAGGTTTCGGTTGGCTAGTATAAGCGTCTCAAAGTCTACTACAGGTCTAGTGGAACTCATCAGGGTAGTTGTGTTCAACTTTTTCAGATACAATCATTTTTTTGGATCTCTGATACCCACAACATCACACTGGTAAGATTCATCAAGTCTCATAGTACCAAGAGACTTTGTTGCATATTTAGAGAACCATTCTCTGTGTGATGTCACATGGAAAGAAGCACCAAAATCTAGCAGCCACATGTGGGAAAGAGAATTAGCCATAAGAGCCTTAGTTGGCATAGTACTATCAAGTGTCAACACATCAACATCATCAAAAATAGCATTAATTTCTTCAATCTTCACAGTCGAAGTACATGGTGTAGGTGATTGTTTAACATGCCCATCAACATTCTATCATTTACCTTTAGCATTCTTTAATGCATAACAATCTTTCTTCATGTGTCCTTTCTTATGACAATAATGGCATTCGATATCCCTCTTCCTTGATTTACTTCTACTCTTATTCCGTTGACCATTCTTTTCCTTGTTCTTGCTCCTGCCAAGTTGCTGATTCTTTCCTTGATAAGAATCACGAACATTATATGCATATCAATTCTGAGTGCCAACCATAGCTTTTCTATGAATCTCCTCACTCAAGAGAGCTCCACATATGTCATCATAGACCAGTTTACCACCAGGTGCACTGTTGCTAATAACTAGGCAAAACGTATCCCATGATGATGGAAAGGTGCATAACAACAAGACTGCTTTCATTTCATTCTCCATATCCATTTTCTAAGTCTGTACTTGGGAGAATATAGCATCAAACTCATTTAGATGAGCAGCAACATTATCTGTGTCCATGCAAATGTCACATAATTTTCTCATCAAATACACTTTATTTGATGCCGTCTCTTTTTCATATGTATTGCATAACTTCTTCCAAAGCTCCTCTACACTTTCATAGTCTAATACTATAAGTAAACATTATCTGCCACATGCAATTGAATGGTAGACCTAGCCATTTCATCTTACTCATCCCAATCATCTTCATCCATGTCAATAGGCTTCTTTGAGATTCCATTTATTGGCTTCCATTTCCTCCTTTGAATCAGCACATCTTTAATCTGATTCTTCCATAGAGCAAAGTTTGTGCCATCAAATTTTTGGATATCAAAATGGTCTTTGCCCTACAAGTTATAGCTCCTCCTTGGAACACTAGCAATAGTCCCTGATCCATCAGACATGCTTGAGACCTCTGATGCCATGATGGTAAACAACTAAATAGAATGATAATGGAGCTAGAAGAGTCCAAACACCTCTAAGGCTCAAAGAAGGATGACCAAGTGTCAGATTCTGGGAGAGAATACAACAATCTTCCCAAAAAACTAAATAAATGAACAATAATGAACAACCAAAAGGATTATGTGAGAATAAATGTGATCACACCAATAAGTTTATCAAGGTGCAAATCAACCACTGTATAGTTGACAAAACCAAAAAATCTAGAAAAATTTTGCCAGAGTATCCTCTACAAAATGAGCATATGACTAGTGTCAAAATCTCATAAAACTACAAGTACTAACATGTTTACCTGCATAGTGAATCACTGACTCCACTACATATAATCAGTTACATGAAAGAAGCCAACTAGGCTTATCGAGCACCTATGAACAACTATCATACATCTCCTATGGCGAGGCTGTGTAATTCTTCTACGTGCATCACCAAAGAGACCCCGACGTCTGGGTGTCTCCCAATCAAGAAAACCTCACCATGACCCTCTTTATCAAATGTAAAAGGCTTTATGCAAAAAAACGTAACTGTTATATCAATGACCACGTGGATGTAAATAAGCGGTATCCACAGAAGCGTACATAGTGTATATGCGCTCAATATATGTAGTAAAATGACACTGAAAGGCTGAATGCACAAGCCAAAAGCTAGCCAACAACACTTGCAAGTGTCTATCAACTCTGTTGTTTAGGTTTAAAACTTGCATAAATTTGCAGTGGTGCTCCCACAATAACTAAAAACCTTTCGAGAAACTTGTTGTTTTACGAGTGTGGCTAAAAACATGGTCCCAGAGGTGAATATTTATTTTTGGAGAAGTACAAAGAACACTTTTCCTGATATTCTTGAAATTGTGTGAAGAGACCTATGCATGAAAGTACTCCAAAATTGCTCCAAAAATCACCCCAAAAATGCTTCAAAAATAGGCTTTGAAAGCAAAGAATGAAGCTTTGAGGGACCAAAACATGTTCAAGGTGATATTATCCTTAGTTTTTCCCCTTCTTCAGACACCAGAAGAGTGTATCTTAGTGGAAAGAGATTGCCACGATTAAGCGAGCTCTAGAGGGAACAATACTAGGATGGGTGACCTCTCGGGAAGTGCTAAGAACCTCTATATTCCTTGATCATTGAGGTCCTCGATCACGTGTAGCCAATGGTGCCAATGGTGACTTTGGTGACTCAGATGACAAGGTATGCCAAGGTCTATGCCTTGGTCGCCGCCTTAGTCATAAGCCTTGGAGAAAGCCTTGGGTGGGCAAGCGGGTGCTCGCTTTGCTTGCACAAAAGGAACAAAGTTTTTATGTCAAAACACTCTGATACCAATTATTATTTTGATGCTGATGCACCACAATGCACTCTCCTTCTCTAGAGCTCCACGATGATATCCTCGGAGTAGAAAACCAAGCTCCAAGCACTGCACATGGTACTTTGCACAAAGGCTATAGAATATGTAGAAAAACACAGTACAGAGGGAGCATGAACACAGACTTCTTAGGTATTACAAATGCGATTAAACTTACAATCTGTGGCTAACCATGCCACTATATGTTTTATTAAAGAACATACACAAAGAAGTGTCTGGTGGCCATTTGGCCTTTCACATGGACACTAACAATAACATGCATGATTTCTAACTTCAACATGGAATATTCCATGGAGTATTCACTTTATCATCGTGCAGGGGCTGCTACCCCTATACCCCCATCAAGGAACCAGTGGTCCCCTAGGACCCCTCGAGCCAGGCGGCCCATTGTGCCCCTTGGATCCCATAGCTAAGACTTCTCCTAGTCATCCCGAACCCCACAATTGGAGACCCTGGTAACTCTTTTCCTTACAATACCTTACATGGTCCAATTTGACCTTCATCCAACATGCAACTTGGGATTCCCATCAATTGGATAATGCATGCTTGGCTTCTCCTCATAATGGATGCCTTACGAAATGTGCATTAGTACATACAATCATGAGCGGTAGACATTGGTCATATACTAACATCTTTCAAATTCTTGACCTTTTAATTGCACAAAATTTCATCTCATGGTCAATTCTTCATCCAGTGTCCATTCCAATTGCTTCTTTGAATTCCTATAGCTTTGCTACATCAAGAGACTTTGTTAACATGTCACCTAATTGTAAGTGAGTATTGAAGAATTGGAAACATTTTCTTTGAAAATAATTTATTTTTTATGACGTGGTAATGCACTTTACATGTTTAATCCTTTCATGGAACATACAAAAATTTTCAAGTAAAAAAGTTTAACTAGACTTATCCATCCTTAAAAGACTCCATAAACCACATGATCTCACAAGAAACTATTGCAAAAATGCTGCATTGAACCTTTATTGAAGGTAATGCAATTGTGGTTTGTGAGCTCATTGATACGACCTTGGTACCGAGCATGAATACATACCCTATTGTGGTTCATGTATAATCCTTTGATCCTATTCAATTCACATCATTCAACCCCTCAGAACATAGTACAAATCATGATGGATGGTGTTGATGTACATTCTCATAGGTTTTCCTTGACCTAAAACAACTTTCATGCCAAATTTATGCCATACAACCATTCATTCATATACAACCAAGATTCATGCCAAATTTACATCCATTCGTGCCAAATTTATGCAATACAACCAAGCTGCATCTTCTTTGAGCAAGATATATCCCAGATATATCTGCATATACAAATTCAATACCAAATAAATACTTTAGGTACCCAAGATAAGTGATCTTGGATTTTCTTCAAGGTTTGGTTTGATGTAATTTATATATTCAATGTCATCTCTTCTAATGCCAAGCCATTTACATGTATGTAAACGTATACAAACTTTCCTCCTTCCTTTTTCATGTATAGAGATGGGATTCTATTTGTTAATTTGTACCTAGATCCTACCAAATATAATATAAGATTCTAGGGCATTTTTTCCCTCTTTAGGAGTGAAAAATTATGCCTAAATTTAAAAAAATTTATAGGATTGCTGAGGCACAAACAAAAAAGTACATCTCCACCTTAGGGTCTAATTCCTTCAATTCTTCAGGTCTATGTATATAATGCAAAACCAAAAGGTCTCATATGTGAGAGGCTATGTTTTCCTCCTCTCAATTCTTCAAAAGGTTTGAGAGATCTCATAACTCGTTTGTGAAATGTTTTGAAGATGTATATTGTTGGGAGTTTTGGGAGCGTGGAACGCCCGCAAATAGAACAATGGTAAGGAATCCTAGGATCACAAGACACATTAATATTAGAAAGGGTTTGATCTATAAAGATAAGTACATCATTAGGATGATGTGTATATATAAAAAAAAAATCAAGGGAAAAGACCTCCTAAAGTGGGGTAAAATGTGCCTTGATAAAATTAAGTATATTCACGCATATTATTACCAAAATATACTTAAATATCCCCCTTAAGAGTGATATAGCAAAAACATTCTTGGCACTCCTATATAAGGAAGTACCACATTATGTGGATTATGAACAATCCACAAAAGGGATGAAGCCCAAAGCTTTGCACATATTAGGAAAATCAATGCAGTTTTTTCCCTCTTTAGGAGGTTTTTTCCCTTGCTTGTATGTATGCTTATAACCCTAATAGCTCACTTATGTTTGTACATTCACTTGATAATACATGCGTTGTGTTGTGCTCCAAGCTTTTTCTTCTTTCTTGTGTTGTTTGTCTGTTTTCATAGACCTCAAACTCCAACAATTGGTATCAGAGCAACTTGTTGCTTCATCTAGGGCATCCTCGACATCCTTTCAATCACAATCTCAAAATTGGTGAGCATACCCAACGTGATTAGGAGTTCAAAACTGCTTTGTTCTATGGTCTCAAAATTTTGATATGAGCTCATTTTGGCCTCCAAACACACTATCACATTGATTATGTAGGTAATTTTGTTCTTTTGTGCCAAACATATATATAGGTTTCAATTTGCCAATACAAGCTCTCAAAGTCTACTATAGGTTTAACAAAGCTCAATAGGGTGTTTCTGTTCAACTTTTTGAGATACAATCATTTTTTTGCATCAAGGTATTTAGTCATTAGCCATGGTTAAAAGCATTGATGGATTTCACATGTTGGCTATTGGGGATAAGTTGGATGGTAATAATTATTGTTGATATATTTAGGTAGTGATGTGTGTGAACACACTAGGACTGTCGAGGCACTTTTTTCCCTCTTTAGGAGGTTTTTTCCCTTGGCTTGTATATACGCCTATTGCCCTACTGGGCTACTTATCTTTGTACATTCTCTAGTAATACATTCAATATTGTGTGTTGTGCTCCAAGCTTCTTCTTCTTCCTTGTGCTATTCGCATGCTTCCGTAGACGTCTAACTCCAACAATTGGTATCAAAGTAGGTTGTCGCTTCATCTAGGGTGCCGTCGACACTCCTCCGGTTGTAGTCTCAGAATCACACGAATTTTGGAGAGCATACTCAACATGTTTTCGAGATCAAAACATCTTCGCTCTGTGGTGCCGAAATCACGATCTGAGCTTATTTCGGCCTTCGAACGCACTATTGTAGTGCTTGTGCAGGCTATTTTGTCTTTTTTTGTGCCAAAGGTATATACCAATTTTTGTTCGCCAGTATAAGCGTCTCAAACTCTACTACAGGTCTAGTAGAATTTATCTGGGCAGTTCTATTCAAATTTTTGAGGTACAATCAATTTTCTGCATCAAGGTATTTTAGTCACCAGCCATGGCTGAAAGCAGTCATGTATTCCGTATGTTGGCTGTTGAGGATAAGTTGGATGGTACCAACTACTCCTTATGGGCTTATATGATGCGACATGTGTTGGTTGCAAAAGGACTATGGAACATTGTGCAGGGTGTCGAAAAACGTCCTATCACACCTGCAACTATTACAACTCCAGGTACTGAAGCTGATGCAGAAGGTGTCGAAGATGATGATATTCTACATATTCCTGTTCGTGGTGTGGTTTCTGCTGCACCTACTGTAGAGCAGATTCATTGGGATGGCAGAGATGGCCACGCACATGCATTGATAGCTTTGTTTGTCAAACATGCCATTATTCCTCACATTCACTCTTGCAGAACAGCTAAGGATGCTTGGGATACACTTACCACATTGTACCAAACTAGGAATGAGGCTCATGTTGTTTACCTCTGAAAACAGTTGGAGAGTGAGCACGTGAATGAAGGTGATTCTATTCCTCACATTCACTCTTGCAGAACAGCTAAGGATGCTTGGGATACACTTACCACATTGTACCAAACTAGGAATGAGGCTCATGTTGTTTACCTCTGAAAACAGTTGGAGAGTGAGCACGTGAATGAAGGTGATTCTATGGACAGTTTCCTAACAAAGATCAAAGACTTGAAGGAACAATTGATTTTTGTTGATGAGGTTATACCAGATAGCTCACTTATGCAGACCGTTCTGACTGGTCTTCCTGATTCATATCAGAGTTTTGCTTCTACTCTTCGGTTGATGATGAAAGGCAATCCAAATGCCTTATCATTTGAGGAGTTAGTCTCTGTTCTATTGTAGGAAGATCAGTCCAGGGAGAACAGGTCCATTATGCAAGTTGCAGATCAAGCTTTCCTGGCTAGTCAGAAGGGCAAAGGAAAATGGGGCTCTTCAAGTAGTAAGCAGAAATCTACTAATTCTGCATATTCGAAGAAGGAAGATAAAGATGAGAAGAAATCAGAAAAGCAGAAATTGTTTTGTAAGTACTGTAAAGGGAATGATCATGTCATAAAGAACTGTCCAGTTGTGCAAGAAGAAGAATGGGCATTTACTACTGTATGCAGTTTTGACCCATCTTCTCATGAGCAGTGCATGTCTGCAGTAGACTCAGATGTTTATTATTTTGACAGTGGGGCGACCAAACATATTACCTCGCAGCGTAGTTTCTTCTCTTCACTCGAGCCTGCCCCTACAGGGAATACTGTTACATGCGCCAACAACTCCTCTTATCCTGTTATGGGAGTTGGTAAGATCATTTTGACTACTGTTGATGGTAGTTCTTTCACTTTGTCAGATGCTTTATTTGTGCCAAAGATCAAGAAGAACCTGTTATCACTTTCTGCATTAGCCAAGATTGGCTTGGTTGTGAAATTTGTTGATGACAGGTGTATAGTTCATCATCTGTCAAATGGTGATGTGATTATTGCTTCTGGCATTTTATGTTGTGGGCTGTATAAGCTCATAGACTATGAAAGATCTGTAAATGATTTGGCATCTGCAGTAAATGATTCTCAGGCTATGTCAGATGCAAAGCTTTGGCATGCATGCTTTGGTCATTTGAATTTTGCTAGTTTACTACGTGTGCAGAAATCTGAAATGGTGTCCTCTTTGCCCAAACTTGAGGCACCTGGAAAACATGTTTGTGAAGGCTGTATTTTGGGCAAAATGCAGCATTCGTCCTTTCTAAAAGATGGTTCAATTCAGGCTAGACAAAAATTGCAGCTTGTGCATAATGATGTCTATGGTCCTATGCAGACACCTTCTTTTGGGAATTATCTTTACTTCGTGACCTTCATCGATGATTTTTCCAGATGCATGGGTATATCCATTGAAGGCAAAGTCCGAAGTGTTCATGTGCTTCAAACAGTTTTTGGTTTTGGCTGAAAATCTATCAGCATGTAAAATGGCATCCTCTATTGTGATCGAGGGGGGGAATATATGTCTTTTGATTTTAATGCATTTCTGGCTGAACGTGGGATAAAACACCAGTGTACAATGCCCTATACACCTCAACAGAATGGAGTTGATGAATGAAAGAACAGGTCACTCATGGAGATGGCGAGGTGTATGGTCAAGAGTCAGTCTTTACCACATAGTTTCTGGCTTGAGGCTTTCATGTGTGCAACATATGTACTGAATAGGTGTCCCACTAAAGCACTGCAGTCTATCACTCCATATGAGGCTTGGCATGACCGCAAGCCATCTGTTGCTCATCTGCATGTTTTTGGTTGTTTGGCATATGCATTAGTGCCTGAACAACATCGTAGAAAATTGGATGATAAAGCACTAAAATGTATTTTTTTTGGGTACAGTTCTGAAAGTAGAGGCTATCGTCTATATCATCCACAGACTAAACGCATTCTGGTAAGCCATGATGTTGTTTTTGTGGAAGATGCTATTCAACAATTGCTTTCATGTACTAAGGAGACATCTGTTAGCTGCAAAGACATGTATGATACTTTGCTGCCTCTTTTTACAGGTGGACAGTCTAGTGCTGGTCATAATGAGGCAACTTCTTAGCCTTTGCAGGTTTCATGTGATGATGTAGATAATTCCATTTCTGATGCAGATGTAGTATGATGCACTTATTGATGAGAGAGCTGATATTGAGCATGCAAGAACTATGCCAAAATGGCTGGTGCAGACCTTGCGTGATAGCAAATTAGATGCACCTCTGTCATATCGTACTCGTTCAGGCTCTCATAGTGCGTGTTTTGCATCAGATTGCTATGCTATGGTTGCATCTAGTCTCTTTGATGAGAATGAGCCTATTTTGTTTGATGAAGCACAAAATTCAGAAAATTGGATGGCTGCTATGCAATCTGAATATGATGCGATATTGAAGAATTATACTTGGTCTTTATGTGACTTGCCTCCTGGCAAGAAGGCCATTGGCACTAAGTAGATATACAAGCTGAAGCGTAAACCGGATGGTACAGTTGATAGGTATAAGGCTAGGCTTGTTGCAAAGGGTTATGCATAGGAAAGAGGCATTGATTTTGATGAGAGCCTTGCACCTACATGCCGTATGACTACTGTTCGGAGCATAGGTGCACTTGGAGCTCATCATGGTTGGAATGTACATCAGTTCGACATTAAAACAACATTTCTGAATGGTGACTTGCATGAAGAAGTGTATGTTTTTCAGCCCCGTGGCTTTGTGCAGAAAGGGCATGAAAACTAGGTGTGCAGGTTAAAGAAGGCATTATATGGCTTAAAGCAAGCACCACGTGCTTGGTATGAGAAGATACATGCCTATTTGGTTGCACATGGTTTTGAGAACAGTCCAACTGAAATCACCTTATTTGTTAAGCATGCTACTTATGTGCTTCTGATCATTGTTGTCTATGTTGATGACATGCTGCTCACTGGTCCTACTGAGAATCATATTGCTATATTTAAGGCTGATTTGCATGCCTCATTTGAGATGCCTGATTTGGGGCATTTGCATCACTATTTGGGAATTCAGTTTATGCAAGTTGATGGTGGAATGTCTTTGTGTCAAACGAAATATATTGACACATTATTGTAGCGTTTTGGCCTTGATGACTGTAAGCCTATTGCCACTCCAATGCAGACAGGTTTACGATTGAGTCTTCATGATGCTGGAGATGCATTTGATGTTGTTCTCTATTAGCAGTCTATTGGATGCTTGATTGACTTATGCAACCAGATATTCAGTTTGCTATCTCACAGATGAGCAGGTTTATGCATTGCCCAGGAGTCAAGCATTGGCAGTCAGTTAAGTGCATCTTTCGCTATTTGAATGGTACTCGGCTACTTGGGTTGTTTTATCCCAAGGGGAGATCACTGCCGCCAGATTTGCATGCTTTTTGTGACTCTAATTGGGCTGGTTGCTATGACACTCGTGTGTCAACTAGTGGCTTTTCCTTCATGCTTGGTAGCTCATGTATATCTTGGTTGAGCAAGAAGCAACCTACTGTGGCCACTTCTAGTTGTGAGGCTGAGTATAGGGTAGCTTTCACAATGGCTATTGAATGTGTGTGGCTCAGATGCCTTATGGTTGATTTGGGTGTTGGTCAGACTTCTGCCACCACCATCTTCACTGACAATCAGAGCACATTGGCAGTTGCGAGGAACCCTGTGTTCCATGCTCGCACTAAGCACATTGAGGTGCATTATCACTATGTCAGGGAGAGGTTCTCTGCTGGGGAGATCAGATTGGCATATGTGCCCAGGTAGGAGAACATTGTAGACCTTTTCACGAAGGCTCTGCCTAGGGAGAAGTTTGAAGCTTTCTGCAAAGCTTTGGGCTTACTTCCTTTTGTGGAGTGATTTCCACATAGCTTGGCACTTCCTTATACATGAGTGTCAGCTCCTTGTTCACCGCATCACTCCCAGGGGGGATTTGTTGATATATTTAGGTAGTGATATGTGTGAACACACTAGGATTGTCGGGGCACTTTTTTCACTCTTCAGGAGGTTTTTTTCCCCGGCATGTATATACGCCTATTGCCGTAATGGGCTACTTATCTTTGTACATTCTCTAGTAATACATTCAATTTTGTGTGTTGTGCTCCAAGCTTCTTCTTCTTCCTTGTGCTATTCTTGTGCTTCCGCAGACGTCTAACTCCAACAATTACCCACCTATGGGAATATATGATGCATCATGTATTGTAGCAAAAGGGTTGTGGAATATTGTGAAGGGCATTGAAAAACATCCTACTACACTTGAAAATATAGTTATTGAAGGTGATGAAGATGACATTGAAGATGGTGATCTTCAATCTCTCGGTTGTGTTGTAGTTCCTATTTACCTATTGCAAAGAAACTTTTTTGGGATGGAAAAGATACTCAAGCACATGCATGGATACATATTTTTTTTCAATTAAACATGCCATTATCCCTCACATTTACTCTTACAATACAACAAAGGGTGTTTGGGATACACTTACAACTTTATACCAGGCAAGAAATGAGGCTGGTGTTGCTTATCTATGAAAATAGTTGGATAGTGAGCATATGAATGAAGGAGATTCTATGGATAATTTTTTGACAAAGATGAAAGATTTGAAGGAGCAGTTGATTTTTGTTGAAGAAGTCTTGCCAAATAGTTCACTTATGTAGATTGTTCTTAATGGTCTTATAGATTCATATCAGAGTTTTGCTTCTACTCTTCAATTGATGATGAAAGACAATCCAAATGCCTTAACATTTGAGGATTTGTCTCTATTTTGGTGTAGGAAGATAATTCTAGGCAGAACATGTCAATTACGTGTGTTGTAGATCAAGCTTTCTTAGCTACTTAGAAGGGCAAAGGAAAATGGGGCTCATCTACTGGTAAGCAGAAATGTGCTAATGATATTCATAAAGAGTTGTCCTAAACTAGCTGCAAAAGAGGCAAAGAAGAAAGAGGCTAGAAAGGTTGTTGTAAAGGCCTCTACACTTAAACATAGTCTGCTAATTTTGTTTACAATGAAGAATGGGAATTTACTATTGTTTGTAGCTATCAAACATCTTTTCATGAGAAATGCATGTATGTAGTAGAATTAGGTGTTTGGTACTTTGATAGTGGGACAACCAAACATATTACCTTGTAGCAAAGCTTCTTCAATTAACATGAGCCTTCACGTATAGGTAATACTGTCACATGTGCTAAAAAATACTCTTATCTTGTAATGTGAGTTGGTAAAATAATTTTGAATATTATTGATGGCAGTTCTTTCACATTCTCATATGCTTTATATGTGCCAAGGATCAAGAAAAATCTATTGTTAGTTTTAGCATTAGCCAAGATTGGCTTGGTTGTCAAATTTGTTGATGAAAAATGTAGAGTTTATGATCTTTCAAATGGTGATGTGATTGTTTCTTTTGGCATCTTGTGTCGTGGATTGTATAAGCGCATAGACTATGAAAAATCAGTGAATCATTAAGCATGTGCAATTCAAGATTCTCAGCCTATCTCAAATGCAAAGATTTGGCATGCAAACTTTGGTCATCTGAATTTTGCTACTTTGTTTCACGTGCAGAAATCTAAAATGGTGTTCTGTCTGCCCAAACTTAAGGCACATTGTAAACATGTCTATGAAGGCTGTATTTTGGGAAAAATGAAAAACTCCTCCTCTCCAAAAGGAGGTTCGGTTTGAGCTCGTCATAAATTGCAGTTTTTTCATGGTGATGTTTGTGTTCCTATGCAGATACCTTAGTTTGAGAACCACTTTTACTGCATGACTTTTATTGATGAATTCTCAGGCATCCATGGGTGTATCCATTGAAAGAAAAATCCAATGAGTTTATGTGCTTCAAACAATTCTTGGTTATGGCTTAAAATCTATTAGCATTGAAATCAAACACCCTTCATTATGATTGAGGGGGGTAATACATATCTTTTGATTTTAATGCATTTCTGGTTGAGCATGGGATAAAACATCAGTATACAGTGTGGTATACACCTCAACAAGATGGATTTGTTGAAATAAAGGATATCTCTCTCATGTTTGTGTTGATTGTTGAGGAAAAGTTGGATGGTTTGAACAAGACATTGTCCGCATAGATGATGCATTATGTATTGGTATCATAATTTCTATGGACATTATGTAAAGTGTTGAAAATATCTCTTGTTGTAATTACAAATACCAGGAGCCTAATCAATGCAAGTAATTTTGAAGATGTTATAAGATCTAGTTTTAATATGATTCCTATTTTGACTATGTAAAGCACACCATTAGGGACCCCAACCACTAATCAATAATTGCAATGGGATGGAAAAGATGTAGAAGCACATGCCATGATTTCTTTTTCTACTAGTTGTTCCATTATCCCACACATTTTCTCATATAAAATAGCAAATGATGCTTGGACTACTCTTTTCACACTATATCAAGAAGGGAATGAGGCTCATATTATTTACCTCCAAAAATAGTTGGAGAGTGAGCAAAGACTTAAAAGAACAATTGATTGCTATGGATGTTTTTTTAATAGTTCATTTGTACATATTTCTCTTGATGGGCTACTTCAAAGTTCACTCCTTTTATATTTTTGTTTCTCCTCTTTAATGAAGATGAAATGCAATCCTAATCCGTTGTCATTTTAATATATTTTTTCCATGCTTTTGGACTTATAATATACAAATGTAACATTCAATTTTTTATGCAAAAAACTCTATGGCTTCTTCATGTAAAATATCTCCTCATGGTCTTCATTAAGGAAATAGTAGTTCACTTAAAATTGAAAGAATTTTCATCTCCTTCAGCTAGTCAATATAATTAGGGTTTTAATTATTTTCTTTTCATCTATAAAATTGAAAGTTTCATTGTAATCTATGCATTGTGAAGATCTCTTAGAAACCAATCTACCTTTATACTTTGTTATGCTTCCATATGCATTCCTCTTTACCTTTATACAATACACCTAGGTGTTCTCATTGATCATCATGCTTTATTCATTTAGTATTAGAGTACATGTTCTATCTTTTCAAGTTCTTTAATATCATATTCTATATGTTTGAACCATTCTTCACTATGTTTGGCATCTTCATCTGTGTTTTGATTCTTGAGTACTTAACTCATATATGCACAATGCTTAGATAGTTAGGAGTTTTGATCTTTCTACTATTGGATATTGGCCATCCAAATCTACCTACATGTGTCCTTCATTCTCATCTTGATTCGTTTTATTGATTTTGTTCTTGGACTTATTAGTCCTTTTAATTCTTCAACTTTGTGATGAAGTTTTATCTAACATGGATCCTTCATGTGAGATATTTGGTCCACTAGAGACCATGATGATTTGCATCTTATTCTCATGCCTTCAATTTTCTTCAAATGTTTTACTTGCCAATAACAATCCTATACCATGAGTTTTACTAATCAAACACCAGATCCCTAATTCCGTTATTAGAGATATATTTCAACATACCAAATTTTTAAGATTGTTGGGGATCTTTTTTCCCTCTTTAGGAGGTTTCCCCCCAGATTGTATATATGCTCATAATCTTAAAGCACTACTTATCTTTATAGATTCAATTTAGCAATAATCTATGTGATCCTAAGCTTGTTATTCCTTGTGTTGTTCTTATGCATTCTTGGTCCCTAAAGTTGAATAATTGGTATCAATGCTATTGCCAACATACCCCCACTCACTATCTTAGATTTCTATGAAACTTGGTGGGCGTATTCTTGGTAATTTATACTTCAAAAATATCTTCGAAGATTTGTGTTCAAATCAAAGATGGATTTAAGATTGTATTAGCCTTTGAATGAAATATTATAGCAATTGTCTAGGTAATTTTATCATTTTGTTCCAAATATATACACAAGTTCCTATTCACTAATACAAGTGGCTTGAAGTTTGTTATAGTTCTAGCGGAGCTTAATTGCATTATTTTATTCAACTTTTTGAGAAACAATATATTATTTGCATCATGGTACAACTATTGACCATGGTTGAAGACAATGATGTGTTTTACATGTTGGCTATTGAGGATAAGTTGGATGGTTCCAACTACTAATATGACATGCATTGGATGCAAAGGGCTTGTGGAATATTGTGCATCGTGTTGCAATGCAACCTATCACAACAAGAAATATTCGAAATGCAATTGATGGAGGTGGTGTTGAGGATGTTGAAGGTTCGCGTTTTGGTGTAATCTATGTTTTGCATCCTAATGCAACTCCAATTTTGGCTATGTCAAGTACACCACCAAAATCCTTAGCCATTGCAAAGCAACTTTGATGGGATCAAAAATATGCACAAGCACATGCTTTGATTACTTTATCTGTCAAGTGTGTATCTCTCATGGAAAACAACAAAAGATGCTTGGGATTCTCCTATCACAGAATATTACATAAGAAATGAGGTTTGTGTTGGTTACTCTAAAAACAATTGAATAATGAGCATATTAATGAAGGTGTTTCTATGGACAATTTCCTCACATAGATAAAAAATTTTGAAGGAGCAATTTATTGTTGCATTTAAGATATTGTTGGAAATTTCAATTGTGCAAACTATTCTAATAGTTTACCTCATTGTTATCAAAGTTTTTCTTTTTTCCTTGGCTAATGATGGGAGGAAATAAAAATGCCTTGAATTTTGAAGAGTTAGTATCCCTTTTGTTATGAAAGATTGATCCAAGTAGAAGAAGCAGAATACACATGTTGTAGATTAAAATTTTGTTGCTAATTAGAAGGGCAAGGATAAAGATGGATCTTCTTCTTGTAAGAAGCTACCTAATCAAAGGAGGAAGGCAAATATTAGAAGAAAACATATAAGCGAAGAAATGTTTTCAAATACGATACGTCGAATGATCATATCATAAAATGTTTTCTAAGCTTCCTACTAAACAGGCAAAGAAGAAAGAGACATGAATAATTGTTATAGTCAGTGACAAAGAAGAAAAGAATCATGAATAGTTGTTGTCGGCACTTTTGCTTCTAAGATCGGGTTTGAATCATTAATGCAAATTGAAGAATGGGCATTTATTACACAATGTAGTTATGACCCTGTTAGGTTCTAACGCCCAGGAAAAAGTGATTATACGAGATTTTATGTTGTTCAAAACCCCTCGGAATCGGTCCAATTAGATTACCTGGAGCCCATAATTATCCCTCGAGGAGTCCTCCCTTGTAAATGGCTTGCAATGGATGACCATCTACAGAAAAATCGCCCCCCAAAAGGAGATCAGCATCTTCAGCTCAGGGAACCTGCTTTACCTATCTTATATTGAGCTTCAATTATTAGTAAAAATTTTCAATGCACACAGCTATACAACAATCTAGTATGCAGACATACCCATGCACATACTCATATTGTCGTAACCTTGTGGCAGTCCAGCAGCAAAAGTGTAATTGTAAGCTCGTAGTACTAGAGATTTTATTTATTTTTGGACGTGAGGTCATCAACATATTTCTATCTAGGATTGCGAAATTGAAGTGAATAACTCACTAAGCCTAGGATCTTCCCGTATCCCCCACTTTCCATGGATTACTCCCATATTCCGGTTTTGAACCCTGGACCTCACAGTCCAGGTCAAAGTTTTACCACTGCACGATGGATTCCCTACGATATGGACATGAATATCCATTATAAAAATCTACTAGATAAACAGAAAGATTATCTTGCACGTGTATTAGCATGACGTTTCAGAATGGAGAGTGTATTGGTTAATTTTGCTCACTTAACTCAGGATGTACTACTAATCTGAACAGATTAAGAAGTACTTCGAGGATAATTCGCAGTGTAATCATTTAAATCAGCCTACCGTGAATTTAGCACATCAGTATATATGATGCACCATACATTCAATATTTCCACTGCAACACAGGTTTTCATGAAAGGCGATAGGGCATAGACTCGGCAAGAAAATTTTATCGAGTAATTGATGGAGAACAAACTGAAAGGATCCGAATTGAATATTAGATGGAGCTTATGAATACTCAGAAACGTTCAATTTAAACAATTACACCATATGCGTTTAGGTTCCCGTGCTAGGTTCAATTTAAACTAGTGCACAATATGCGTTTAGATTCCCGGGGTAGTAGGTATGCTTTCCTTACTGTCGTCCCTGCAAGCGGATTTCGACTACATGTGCATGAAGGAAAGCTTTCATTCCCCCTCGACACTGGGCTTCATCTCAAATTCTAGTTTGCAGCTTTGTAAGCGCCAAATGACATACTTCACAGCTCATTAGGCAAGCTGAAATGGCCTCCATCGTAGATGAATTGAAATTTTGAATACCATATAAGCGTTAATTTGTGTAAAGCCTAAGCATCAAGTCTTCCAAGGAGTGTGAAGGCAAAGAATGGTCATCACGAACAGAAAAAACAAGACCGCTTGACAATACAAATGATATCAGATTAACTTACCCATACGTGAAGCAATTTAAAAATTGTATAAACTTTCCTAACGCTGCCAGGAGATAGAAATTGAATGCATTAAAATCAACTGATATTGAAGTATTGTGTTTTCTCCCATGGAAATCCTTATAACATTGTGATTACCAGAACGCATTTGTATGATTCGCTTTAGTAAAAAAAATACTGGAGTCTATTTGAAGGAGAACTTCCTTGGCACTTTAATATGCAGGGGTCTTGCTAGTTGATTAAGCTTACGAACGGAACAAATAACTTCAGGAATATCAAAACTACTTTAATCATTTAGTTCTTGATGAACAATAAACTCCGACTGGTAATTAGAGGGCTACGATTAGAATCCGTAAAGCATAATTCACACACTTTACCTGTTACCCAGCAAGGCATGCAAACTTATAATGATCTGCTCCTCCTCGGAAGAAAAATTCCCACGCTTAATATCAGGCCGAAGGTAATTCGTCCAACGAAGCCGACAGCTTTTCCCACACCTAAGAAGACCTTCCTCTACGTCTGCTTTCTTCTTCTGTGCATGCACGTAGCAGCATCCAAGGGAAGAGATGTTCTGCGCCAGATTACCTTCTCCCTTATCTTTTCTCACGGCGTATCTTGTCCAGCCCACGAACTCCTCCGATGTCTCCCTCCGATTTTCCTTTTCCAATAATCAACTAGTTCCGATTAAATCTTGCGCTCTTTCTTTGATGATCCGCTGCAATCTCCCCCCTTCTTGGTATGCATCAGATTAGAGGCCTTCATGTCTCCTCTTCCCAGAGAATCATGAGCTAAATTTGCCAGCCCGACCGACCTGAATTGACCTCCTCCTTCCTATATCTCCTCTAAAAATTTGACACCACTGAAGCGTGCACAAAGGACAGCGCTGCAGGCCCTCCTTTTAGTTCTCCCCGGCACACCCGACTACTCAGAGAGAGAGTCCCCGCTTGCGCACCCACATACCCCCCCCCCCCCCCGCTATGCGATCTCTCCAAAAAACGAAGAAGAATGGCGGATGTCGATGCCCCCCATAGACAAAAGAATGAATGAAGATAATCTAGAGAGAGAGAGAGCAAAGACGCCTGCCCTCATCCCCTTTTCTGGCAAAAAAACGGAAAGGAGGGGGGGGAGTCTCCTGACAAAAATGACCTTCCTGTCAGAACTGAAACAAAAACGGCCTGCCAGCACTTTCTCCAGGAGCCCAGCACTGCTGTCAATTCTTGAAGTCTGTCGATTAAGTGATGGAGATTCACCTTGCATATGATCCTGATTCGATTGGTTTGCACTATTGACCGATCGGCCCCACAGATAATCAGTTAATGTTGACCCCAGCTGGGGCCGTACTTGAAGGCAAAATTTTGTTGAACATAATATGTACTTCAAGGGAATAGCAAGACTTCCTCTAGGTTGTATTACTGAAATAAATTGCCTTGAAATTGTTTGATCACCACCTGACGCTCGTCCACGAACGCGATGCCACCTTCGACGCCTCACAAGGTCCAGACGTGATTTTGCGCTTGACTTAACTGAAATAGGTGGCCATCTGATTGATTGAAAATCTGGACCATATGCCCAGCACGTCCAAAAGATCCACCATACATGTGTAGTGTTCAACATTTGGTAGCGCGCCATATTTTGTCAATCAAACCAGAATGACTACAGGCATTGAGAACACTTGCCTTGGTAAAAGGATCTGGATTTAGTCCTTTATATTTCATGACCTCAAAGCATTCAAGAGCAGCTTGACCGTGGCCATGTTGAGCATATCATATCAACCAAAGCATTGCCGACTGCAATATCACTCCTATGTAAACCTTCTTTTGCAATCTTATTGTGAGTTTGCTCCCCCTTGTCAACTGCTCCTATGCTTCCGTAAGCTCTTATTAACAATGTGAATGTCACTGCATTTGGAGTTACCCCCTTCAAGTTGCATGCATACGAATCATCATTGCATCTCATTTTCACAATTTCTGCATACAACTCCTGCCCACCGTCAATGCATTTAAGTCTTGCACAAGCTTTCAATACAACCACTGAAGCAAAACACCGGCCATCTATTCTTATTGCAAAAAACCTATGTTCAAACAAATACTTTCCAAAATGGGCATGTTAATGCATCAAAATCGACCAGTTCATGAGCTAACATACTCCCCTTTTCTTATTTGCGAAGTCGTCCTCGACGAGCCATTCTCGCTGCAATCTAATCAAAATAGCCATGAAAATATCAGTGTACAACAAGCTTGCATACTCTTCCATCGAGCCATGATTCCAGGTGGACCTGCACTCATTGAAGCTATTAGTACTAAAAAAAATCACTCATGAATACATACAAATCAGTCACTTCCAAAATGATCCAAGAACATGCACATATATGCATTCCATTTCAGCCATGTATCAATTTGCTCATACATTCCATTATGGAAAATGGTCTCAACCAAAATAACACATGCATACCTTTCCATGTTTTACACATGCAACTATGATTGTGGAAAACAGAAAAGAAAATACCAAAATAAACAACAATAACTGAAATGAATCCAACAGGACATGCAAAAATACCCAAAATGCATACCCCATTATTGCATCTACTATTCGCTATGTACAATTATTCCATGACTAGACATTCCCAAAGAATCCCCATCGTCGTCCTACAGAAACCATCGAGACTCGAGTACAAGTCAAGACCTACATAAAAACCCTGGAGTGTCCCACACACTAGAAAAACCCTCAGATAGAGCACACAAGTTATAAAGCAAGACCGTTGCATTACCTCGCTAAAGCCTCATCCATAAGTACATATAGAGTCTCCGTGCCTTCAAGAATGTTGATTCAAAGTGAGCTGATCTGTCACAAGCCATCACATACCAATCACACAAGCAAATAACGTTCCCTTCCAGGCGATCATCGCCCTCTCCTCTCTCTCTCTCCCCCTCAGGAGTGGAGAATAACTTCATATGAAAATTTTATTTTAATCACACGTTGGCCTACATTGTCACTGGATGCGATTCGTGGACCTGACCGCCCGATCAGGTTGATGCCACCCATCTACCAATGCAATGCAGCGCACAACACACAAACACACAATGATAACACCTAACATATATCAGCTAGCCCATAACGAAGCTAGATACGGCTCGTGGTCGTGACTACCCAGCCACGATGGCTCCACCTACCTACCAACCCGTTATGGCGCGTAGCTAAGACACCAACATATATCTTCCAAGCCTATGGCGAAACTAGCTGCGGCTCGTGGTCCTAACCACTCGGCGAGGATAAATCCACCCACCTACTAGCCCACCATAGCGCATTGGTACGATCACAACAACACAAAATTTTTTCTTTCTTTTCTTTTTCTTTGTTTTTTTTTTTTTTAATAGTTTATTAGTTCACCCATGTCTTGAGAATTAGGGAGAGGAAGAAAGGGACTTTTCCCACTGTTTCCACACATGCATGCAAACATATACACTCTAGCCTTTGACAGATCAACCACCTCTTCACTCCATTCTCTCAATTACAGACACTACATATGTATTCATCGAGTTGACTTTTCACTTGGTAACTATAGCCAGCTATGCCTAGTCCCTCCTGTACCTATCCTTAGACGATCTAGAATGTGAGTCCCCGGAATGTCTCATGTAGCCTCACATCGTACTCGCATCCCGACAACTTCCCTAGGGCGAGTCAGGCTCAACTTCAGGAGCTCCGTCATCACTCCCTATCGTTAGCACATCTGCCCAAGCCCATGTGATATCGTTTTCCTCGTTAGGCATTTCCCTCGAAGGATCGAAATAGTAATATCGATCTCCTGCCCATCCTACATGTCGAGTCAAGTATTCCTCAAAACACTCAATGTAAAATGCAACACCCAAACCCTGGTTTATAAAGCATTCCAGCCAATGCGCTTCCTCAACATCATATTCCGTCTCAAAGTCGTCGACATCTATGTCCATGCGGGCGAATGTTTGGTCCGAGAAATATATCCTTAACTCGTACAAGTAGAGTTGCGTTATTTGATCTGCCATTTCGTTACTTAGCTCCTAACAGTCTCTGCGCAACATAAGAAAAATAATTAGAAGTCCAAAATTCTTGAGCTAGCAAGGAAGAATATTTATGACACACAAATCATAGCTTACATATGCGCATATATATATATATATATATATATATATATATATATATATATATATATATATATATATATATATATATATATATATATATATATATATATATATATATATATATATATATATATATATATATATATATATATATATATATATATATATATATATATATAACTATACATGTATGTACAAGGAGTCTACTACGTCCTTCTGCTTGGATCTCGTCTAGCTTCTCCTGTCCTAATATTACTTGAAATATGGTTTAACTCTAAGCGTGTTAACCTTCACAGGAGCATATTCTTCTCCTAAATCTTGAATTTGCATGGAACCGTTGGAGTTGAGTTCCACCACCTTAAACGGTCCTGCCCATCTTGTCTGTAACTTCCCCGGGAATTTATAATATTTACTATCATAAACTAGCACCAAATCCCCTTCTTGAATCACATAGGTTTTAAGATTCTTGTCATGCCTCTCCTTACGTCTCTTCTGAATAGCTTCCAAACTTTGCTGTGCGAGGAGTCTCTTTTCTTCCAGCTTGACCAGTTGTATGTACCTCTCCTTTAATGACTCTTCCTCGCCCAACCTAGCTTCGATGGCCACTCTTAATGTCGGAACTTCTTTTTCGATGGGAAAGATGGCTTCCTCGCCATATACTAGAGAAAACGGAGTGCTCTTAGTCGTCACTCGATAGGATGTTCGATATGCCCACAAGGCTTCCAAAAGTCTCTCATCCCAGTCTCGCCTATGCACAGCTACTATCTTTGTCAGAATCTGTTCAAGAACTTTGTTGGTAACCTCCACTTGTCCATTTGCCCTCAGGTAATATGGAGTGCTTTTTCTATGTTTGATCTTATATAATTCCATTAATTCTTCGATCAATTCGTTGACAAAATGGGTTCCTCTATCACTTACTATTTCCAACGGGCATCCGAATCGAGTGATAATTTGTTCATACAAAAATTTAGCTACATGAACAGCTCGGTCAGTCTTCAAAGCTTTGGCTTCCACCCACTTGGTAACATAGTCAGTACAGACCAAGATATACCTATTGGATCTTCGTCGTGAGGGAGGATCAATAGGCCCCACAAAATCAATTCCCCATTTCTCAAACGGCTTAAGAGCCAGCACCGGCGTGAGAGGAGCAGCATGTGCTAATGTGGGTTTGCCCATTCGTTGGCATCTGTCACATTTCTTACAGTATGTGTGCAAGTCTTTGAACAGCGTTGGCCACCAATACCCGGCCAATAAAATCTTTCTTGCCGTCAATTCACTAGCAAAATGCCCACCACAAGGTTCTTCATGCAAAGCCCTCAACACTAGGCTTGCTTCTTCTTCCTCGAGACACCTCTGATAAATGCTCTCATGAACAAAATATCGATAGAGTTGCCCCCCGATGATGCTATGGTGCTTTGCTAATGCTAACAGTTTTTGCTTCTCTCTCTTGCTTGCTCCTGGCGGATATTTAGTAGTGCACAAGAAATTCACCAAGTCGGCATACCAAGGTACTTTAGCATCAACCTGAAATAGATGCCCATCAGGAGCATCGTCGCGCACACCAGAGATTGGCTCCTCATTAACAATTCGAGATAAATGGTCAGCCAATATATGTGCTTTGCCTGGTCTGGTTACCACTGTGAACTGAAATTCTTGGAGAAGGAGCATCCACCTCATCAATCGCCCTGATAACTCTGGTTTATTAATGATATACTTAAGGGCTTCATGATCCACATAAAAAGTGAAATGCTTTCCCATCAAGTAATGCCGATACTTGTTCACCGCAAAGATCATCGAGAGGCATTCCTTCTCCGTAGTCGTGTAGTTCCTCTCAGTGCTATTCAAATTGCGACTTGCGTAATAAATAGGGTGGTCCAACTTCTTTTCATCGGCTTGGCATAGTACTGCTCCAACCACAGTATGAGAAGCGTCGGTATGCACATGGAATTCTCTCATCCAGTCGGGTGCTACCAAAATCGGTGCATTTATCAATCTCTCTTTGATCGAGTCGAATGCAACTTGACACTCGTCAGTCCATTGGTATTGTTGGTCTTTCCTCAAAAGATTCGTCAGTGGTGCCGCTATGGATGCAAAATTTAATATAAAACGTCGATAATAATTTGCATGGCCCAAGAATCCTCTGAGTTGTCGCAAGTTTTGAGGTGGTGGAAGTTGTCCGATCTTTTCCACCTTATCCTCGTCAACCGCAATCCCTTTTTCAGAAATAACATGTCCCAAAAGCAATCCTCTCCGCACTCCAAATGTGCACTTTTCAGGATTTAATGCGATGCCTTTTTCAATGCTTCTTCTTAAAATAGCTTCGATCCTCTCCATCATGTTTTCATCGTCGCCTCTGATCGCAAAGTCATCGAGAAATATCTCCATCCAATCCTGCAAGTAGTCTTGATATGCAGCTATCATTGCTCTCTGGAATGTGGCCGGTGCATTGCATAATCCAAATGGCATCACACGATATGCATACGTACCCCATTCTGTAGTGAAAGTAGTTTTTGATTGATCCTCTTCATGGATTTGGATCTGGTTGTACCCACTAAAACCATCCAAAAATGAGTACAATTTATGGCCAGCCACTCTGTCCAAGATTTGATCAGTAAAGGGCAATGGGAAATGATCCTTCTTCGTGCGTTCGTTCAGCTTTCGATAATCTATGCAAATACGGATTTTCTTATTTTTCTTCGGAACAACTACAATTGGTGATACCCATTCGCTGGATGCGATGGGATATATGAATCCTGCTTCCAATAGCTTAGTCAATTCCAACTTGATCAATTCCGAGTAGACTGGATTCGTCCGCCTAAGTCACTGACATATTGGTCGTGTGCCTTCTTCCAAGTCTATATAATGTTGGTAGATTCGGGGATCAATTCCTCTCAAATCACTGTATGACCATGCAAAGGCCTTGCTGAAATTTTTGAGTGTCATTTTAATACAATCTCGTACTCCATCTGGTAGCTCTAACCCCACGCTCAAGAATTTTTCTGGAAAAAATTCCCATTTTTCCAACTGAGCTTCTCGCGAATATTCCTTATTCCTTGATGACACTGTGATTGGAACGTGCTCTCCAATCACGCGTGCATCGTTGGCCAGTAAATCATTGTTTTGTTCTTTTTCAACCACACCCAATTTCTTAAGTTCGGCTTTTGCAATGGCTTCCCGCACTTTAGTTTTACTTTCCGCTTCTCTGTCTGATTGTCGACTTCTCCTTAGAAGCTCTTCTTCTAGCATTCTAACCCTTTCTTTCAACTGTTGCATTTCCATTGTCGGAGCTAACTCCAGTTTCAACTCTTCTCTTGAAGTTCCCTTCTCCAGGGATTGAGTAGCTTTGTTTTTACTTGCGTCTATACTCAACATGTAGCACTCAAATTCTCTTGTATGTGTCAACCATCCTAGCAGCTCCTGATCGGAATCGTCATTATAGAGCAATGGATTTTGATACTCTCCCATCTTCGTGTCTTGATTCTTAAAGAGCTGTAAGTTGAACCCGTCTTGAAGCAGATTTTTGTAGGTATCTGTGTTCAAAGAAAACCTAGCTCGTGCAATCTCGTGGCTTGCTTTCTCCTTCTCTTTCTTTTCCATCTCATCGACTATTATTGTTTTCTTCTTGTTGCTTGAGGGTGGGGATACTTGCAACTGAATCCGATCAGACTTTGGCCCTATTGAAATAAAACCTGTGCGCCAGTCATGCACACATTCGGCTTGCACCAACCATGGCCGCCCAAGTAGGATCGAGAAGGTAGCCTCTGAGGTCCTTGGTCTTACTATCAGATAATCAACTTTAAACTCTAAACCGCCCACAACTGTACTTACATTCTTCAAAAGGCCCGCAGGCTTCACTTGTGTTTGATCCGCCATTCTCAAAGACATCGGCGTCTCTTCCATGTGGTTGAGGCCCAAAGCTTTCATCATGAACTCAGTCATCAGGTTGACTGCGGCTCCACTATCTAACTGAGCACCAGGGACTGCATACCCTTTAATCTCGACTGTCACAGCTGGAGCGTTTGAATCAATTTGCGTCGTAATGCTTTGAATGATCCCTTGGACATCTTTATCTTGTCTATTTTTATCTCGAGCTTTCCTTGGCTTCTTAATATATTCGTTGTAGAATTGTTTCCTATAAGCAGGTGAACATTTCAGCAATGTGCCAATATCCAGCGTGACTTCCGTGTCAGCGAGCAACTTTACAATATCTACTTCTTCCAAACTTTGTCTTTCCTTTCTACACTTCGAAGCCCTTAATCTTTCGGGGAATGGTGCTATGCCTGGCACAAACTCCCTAGTCACTGGTGGAAGAATCTCTATCTCTTCCCCATCCTCAAGCTCTTGCTGCTCAACAAGTCCTCCAACTTGGTTTTCTACCTCTTCGTGTTTAGCTATCTTCTCTTGGCTCCCTCCTTCACCTTCGCCTCCTGGATTCTTCTTCGAATACTCTTGAGTCCTTGTGACTACTGCCACAGTTGGATCTTTGTGTGGTTTCTTGGCCTCGTAAGCATCCACAAAGTGCATTGACGAGCTAGAGCCTTCTTGAGGGTTCGGTGTCTTGAACACTACTCCGATCGTAGGAACGTGCTCTTGAGCTCTTGATGTGGAATGCATCTGAGTATCAACATAGTTCGAGGACCCTATTGGTCCTTTTTCCTTGCCGGCGGCAGCTCTTTGTTTTGGACAATCTTCATCAAAGTGGCCCTCTCCACTACAGTACCTACATAGTGGAGTATAATCAATTGGTTTCTTTTCGTTTGGACATCTAGATTGAGTATGGCCAAAGCCATGACATCTCCAGCACTGGATTGGACCATCTCTTCTTTGATCACGTGCGGCTCCTCTTGGATAGTCTCCTCCTTGACCCTGAGCACCATATCCATAAGTCGGTCTGTTTTCCCAACGAGATGTAGGTGGGACACTTTGAGCGGGCAATCCCGTGTAAGGTCTTTCTCTTGTATCTCCTGATTTCATGGTCCTCTCTTCATAGGCTCTCTTGTTGTAACATCGGTCCTCCGTGTGATTTGTTCTTCCACAAAAAGTACAACGCATCCTAGGTGGTGATCTGTCCGTGAATACTCTCGAGACTGTAGGGCATTCTGAAGCCAAATGGCCGTAACCATGGCACTTTCCACACCATGTATTTGATCGAAACACTTGATTCGGGTTTGTCGTGACCTCTGGTTTTACTGTGTATGTCTCCTGAGTCATTGTGGCAGCTTTTATAGCTTGTGTGACCAACTCTAATATTCGTTCTTCGGTTAGCGCAGGCTTTACCTCGCCTGGCGTGCTAGTGGCAGCTACAAAAGCCGGGGTCGTCAATGCGGGACTTCCTTGGCCAGGATCTTTCATCGGTATGTTTCCTGGGCCTCCCATAGGCTCGTATAAGAGCTCCATCTTCCTTTGTTGGCATAATTGTACTTCCTCCCAAAGCCTCGCTTGTTCCTTAGCATCCATTAAAGTTGCAGGTCTTGTCAGGCTGATATGCTGCTGTGCCGTAGGATCTCTCAATCCCGAAATGAATCTTCGTTTCAATGTCTCATCGTTCGGGGCATTTGCGCCCATCTTTCTTACCAACGTTTCCATTCTCTGAATATAGTTATCGATGCTCTCATTGACTCCTTGTCGCAAATATTCCATTTGTTGGGCCAATCTATCTTGGAAGCCTTGTCATCGAAACTTTGCCAAGAAGGCTTCCTTGAGCATTTGATAAGTTCCACGCTCTTGTGGTGTCAAATTCCCATACCAATTGGCTGCCTCATCACGGAGAATAGCCGGAAAAATCCTCAACATTTGATCCTGGTCAACTACGTCATTGGCCTCACAGGTAACCTCAAACAACTGGATAAAACTATCCGGATCTTCGTCCCAAGTACCTGAGAACTTGGTGAAGTCCCCCAAGTGAACCGAAATCCGCTGAGCCATTTCGAACAGAGGTGTGATGTCAATATCACTTCGATCCCAGAAATTTAGCACACGTGGCTTCAGGATCCCTCCTTCAAACTTCCGCACTTGATTCGCGACTCTCCTACAGGAGTACACGTTTTTGGCCGATTTCTTCGAACCAATCGAGGTCCACTCCCCTGGCGGTTCCCACCTTCTCCTTTCTCTTTCAAGGGCTCTTCTCTGAGCGCGTTCCTCTCTTTGAGTTTGTGTTGCTCCTGACGATGAGCTTCCCTCGCTCATGTACTAGATCTTGGGGTCCGCAAGCTCGGCCAACCTGTGGCGCTAGGCGAACCTATGGCACTCTCTTATAGAGACGTACCAAGCTATTCCCGGCAAACGCACCAAAATGATAGGCTCCTAAGCCCAAGGAACAAATGCCCACAAATGCTTATGGTGTGCTCAAATCACCTCAACCTAATTGATTTGCATTTCTTGAGCCCTAATTTACCTTCAAACACACTTGTATGTACGCACTATCACTCTCTCAAGTCCTATTACTCTCACGCACTCACTCTTCCTCCCACTCTTCCCTTTACCTCTTGCGCACTCATGTACTCATACACCCCTACACGTGCATACATGCGTACTATCACACACATGCCTTTTTATACCATCACACGCACACATGCCCGTTCACACCTGTACCCACACACATTCATTCCTCCCTCTCATTCATGCACACACTCCCCCTCAGATATTCACGTACAGATGCTAACATGCATAATCAAGTACATACACTTTTACACATAGCTTCCCTCTTTCACACATTCACACACTTCCTTCATCCCCTTTCTTCGAGTCCACCGAAGCTCTCACCAATATTCAGTGCTTCCTTCCATAGTGTGGCTCTTTACACCAACAACAGCTCTGATCATTTGTGTATATACGTACAAGTCACATAGAAAAATTGTGCAACTCAAAGAGCACAATCCAAGTTATCTCAGATAAAGTCCTTCTTGAGGAGTCCATCCTCGAGCTCTTTGAATCCTATCTTCTTCCCTTTCGCCTCTATTTCTTCAACTATCTTGTCCTTGCTGCTGACACACCCCTTTCTTTACACCTTTGAGGTTTGGATCCGCTTAGACTAATGTCACGTTGTCATAAAGGAAGTGCTCCTCAAAGAATTGCTCAAAGTCCTCTTTGAACTCAAACATTAACTTCAAATCCGCAACCACCCTGGACTGAATGTTGAATTCGCCCCCCAAACGTAGTGTGTTACTTCTTTGCACTCCACTCAGAAAACTATTCATAGAGAACAAGAGAAGCTTAAGAATATATGCACATACATTCTTACAAGGACATAAACATACTCAGAAGACACTGAAAATGACTTTAAGTTTTTATTTCCTTTGCACTTTCGAACAAATCCGGATATGGCTTCGCTTTTGAAATTGGACAATCACATTTTTTCTTTTCCGTCTAAAGCAGTACTTTAATAATCAAGCTTTTTGTTCGTTTAGAAGCTGGTACTAGGAATAAAACCTATACCTTCCAGCTTATAATTTGATGTTGCAGAAGCAATGCCTTTGAAAGAGCCTCCATAACACTTGAACATGAAATGAATGATATTGTGCTAACAGATGAAGAGAACGCTTCAAACATGTTCGGTCTTCAAAGATGTTGCAATAAACAGTACGAATTCCTAGAAGGATGTTCCCAAGGTGGGCCCTTTCCTCACCTCCTACTCGGTGAGCATTTGTTGCATCTGAATAAGAATTGTGCTACGTGCTCTTCAAGAGCAGACTCTAGTAATCTAGCCTCCTGAGCAGCAAGGTGAGGAGTGAAAGTGTGCATGTTCACATGGCTTCCTGTAATCTGCAAGCATGTCAAGTGAACCATTTGGCACTTTTTGCATATGCACAGCAAACTATGCCTCGTTGTCCATGTATCTAAAGATGTCATTGAACACACAGTAACCTCACTCCTGCGGAGCTGAAAGACATATCTTCAAACCATTTGTGTTGCATACTCCAAGTCGCACCTAGAAGATCTCCCCTTGAGCTATTTGTTTCTAGAAGTTTTCATTTTATCCTCTAGGTCCCCTAAAACATTCTCTGCAGACTAGTCCTCTCTTGCCATTTGTGCTCACATCAGGATTTATACCATGCATATCATCCTCATGTGAAGCTTAAAACATCATCAGCACATAAAGAAACCTCTTTTACCTAGATTGATATATCATGTTCTCTGCTCCTTTTGTTTTTTGGCAACAAGCGAAAACCAATTTAAGTCTATAGTGATGCTATTCCCGTACAAACTTCTTCATAAACTAGTGACAGAAGGAAAGGTCACCTGGATTGCTAAACCTCTGCTCTTTTTCTCCTCTCGATGGCGATCCCCTTTTTCTGTGGCTACGAACTCATTCTCTCTCATGCGTTTCCACATGATTTTCTTTCAAGGTTCTGCATCTGCCCCCTTTTTTTCTCCGCAGTACCTACGTATCCCTCTCCTAAAAAAAGGGCACCGAATGCCTGATACACCGGTTATGAAGCCAGATGGCTTGGATGAAGAGTACTCGGTAACCTTCTCCAAATACCAAGCAGATTTCTTCCTCTCAGAAGTTCCTGTTCTCCCTTCATTTGTATCGAGCGCCCCCCAAAATGAGCAGAGTTCCCCCAAAATATCAAAGAGGACCCCCCCCAAATCGTCGCCACCTCTCCTTTTTTGATAAGGTGAAGTGGGAAAAACCCATCATTTATCTTTTAGAAAACCTTTTATATGATTGGTTGCGCCAACCTTCATGATCATCGCTCTTTTTCAGTGGTTGTAACCCCAAATATTTCCCATCAATCACCTAATCACCCTTCGAGTACCTGAAATCAAACATGTTTTCCTACCAAATAGAACCACATTAGTGCATAAAACCAACCATTTTCTGAGCTAACAGACCCATCAACACATGATCATTGTATGTCTACTATGGATTTAGATGTTTGGTACTTTGATAGTGATACAACCAAATATACTACCTCTCAATGTAGTTTCTTCACCTCACATGAACTTGCCCCCATCAATAATAATATCACATGTGCAAATAACTCCTCATATCCTATGATGGGACTTGGAAGAAATATCCTTACTACTGATAATGGCAGTATGTTCAACATTGCCAATAAACATGTATGTGCTAAGGATCAAGGAAAATTTGTTATTAGTGCTAGCACTAGTTGGTAAAAATGTTGATGATAGGTATACAATTCATGATCTCTATAATGGCAACAAAATTGCTGCATCTAATACATTGTGGCTTGGACTATATGAGCTCACAAATTATGGAAAATTTTTTGATGATTATGCATGTGTAGTACATGATTTGCATGCCATTTTAGATGCAACTTTGGAATGCATGTTTTGGTCATCTCAATTTTCCTTTTTGTTACACTTGCAAAAGTTTGATATGGTCTCATCTTTATGTAGATTTGAGGCACTATTAGAACATGTCTATAGGGGATATATTTTGGTTAAGATGCATCATTGTTCATTTCCAAAAATAATACAATAAGAGCTAAATAAACATTGCAATTTTTCAAAGTGGCGTATGATCCTACATAAACAACATCTTTTGGTGATTACCTTTAGTTCATGACTTTCTAGAAATGCATGAGTCTACCCACTAAATTCAAACTCTAAAGTATTTAGCATACATCAAATAGTTCTTGGTTATGGTAAAATTTCTATCAACACAAAAAATGGGAACCCTTCATTTTGATCAAGGGAGAGAGCATATTTCTTTTGAATTCAATGTCTTTCTGGCTATGCATGGAGAAAACACTAGTGTACAGTTTTGTATACATTATAAAATAAAGGTATTTTAAAGAGGAAAAATAGGTCTCTCATGGAAATGGCAAGGTGAATGGTCAAAAGTCAAGCTTTACCTCATCATTTTGGCTTGAGGGCATAATGTGTGCTGCATATGTACTTTATAAGTGCCCAACAAAAGCTTTATAGTGCTTTGTATGAAGCTTGTCTTGGTTGCAAGCCACTTGTTGCTCATTTGCATGTTTTTTATTGTGTGGCATATGCATTATTTTATGGAAAACAATGAAGAGTCCCAAGTGTATATTCAAGCTTTTGGGCTTGCCATATGTACCAACACAACCTCCATCATAACAACAAAGACCATATCATTATGTGCCTTGTGGTCTGCCAATAGACTATAGTCATTGGCAATATTACTAGGCACCTAGGCTTCAAATGGGTCAACAAGATCCTAATATGCCACAACATGTCCTAGGACAACAAACCCATCCACCACAAAATGTTGTTTCCTATGAAATACACTAATCCATCATAAAACAAAGAATCAGCCATTGGACCTATTTCATTTGCACCACCTCCAAACGTGTAAGAATCTGCTTATGAGTATCTTGGAGGAGAGAAATATTATATGAGGAGCCACAAATGGACTAGTCTTATTCTTATGAAGCTTTGTATTATGGTCAAGATTCTAACGGAATCAAGGACCAGAGGGAGGTTATTCTAATGTGTCACACACCATTGTTAGACATCATATGAGGCAAAATAGAGTGCCATCAATGAGAGGGCTTTGTTACAGATGTAACAAAGACCACTTCATGTGTGATTATCCTCATCTATCCAATTAACAACCTAGTGCTAGAATTGAGTGTGGATTTTTCATAAAGTGTGGGAGAGAGCATCTCTTCATGGATTTCTCCAAAACCCCTAATAAAGGAAAGATTGTTCAAATAAACATGATAAAGATAGTAGGACCTACATATACAAGCCAAGACACTTCAATAATAGTGCAAGGATTGACTAGAGCTCAATCACAACATAGAGAAGTAAAAAAGGAGTTTGAAATTTTCAACCCCTTTGATAAAAACGAGGAAGAGAGAAACCCTAAGATTGTAGAAAACACGCATAAAAGTGTGAAATTCCATTGAGAAAGGTAAAATCAAGATTGGAAAGCCAAGAATGGGAAATTTAAGAGAAAATGGAAATGATGAATGAGTTATTAACAAGAAAACTTGTAGAAAGAACAAGAAAAAAACCAAATGCTTAGCAAATCTCTAAAAAACCACATGCCATCATTGGCTCAAGTTAGACTAGTTCTAGAAAACCTAAGAGGAATCACACAAAGAGCCAAATAGAACAGTTCCAGCAAATCCTACGTCTAAAGACTTACAAATGTCCTTAAACGGATGTCAAGCGACAATGGCCACAGGACCCAGCTTAGAGCACCATGAACAATGCTATCCTAGAGGAGACTTAGAAAGGGAAAGGTTAGCAGAGTGTAAGAAAATGGTAATCATACCAAATAACAAGATTATAGAACTTCAACTCATTGAATTTACCCAAAAAAGGCACATAAAGATCCATCATAAGTCCAAAATAGATCACATTAGACAACTTCTCACATACCACAAGTGCTAAGAATGGAAGTAGAGATTGAGAAAACCATCCTAGATATTATGAAGCTTGGCCTCAAGGAATTTAGCAAAGAGTTCATGAAACCAAATGGAAGAAAGAGCAATATACCAAGCCACCTTTCCTTGAGATATTCAAAGAACATTAGAACGACCATCTAGAAGGATCTTGTTCTGGTGATGCTCAAAACCTTAGCATTCATGAGGAAGAATTTATGAGTCTACACAGTCTTCCTAACTTACGAGGGGGGGGGGGATTTGAAGCTAGGTCAAAATACAAGAGAGTGCCAACCATAAGAAAAAGGTGCATGAAATGAAGTGAGTCAAAACCATCAACAATAGAATCCCTAAGGAAAACTAGATTTTGGTGCATGCTCACTTTGAAGGAGTTAGTGAAATTCAAAGTACATCTTTTGAACAAGCTAGCCCAATGATTGAAGCCACATGAAGAAGCCAACTTGGAAATCGGTTCCACTCTAGCTAGATCATGTGTAAAACAAATTTCATTTGATAAAATTGGGGAATATAGTGAAGGGGATGATGGAAACACTTGTTTGTCAGTCCTCCACAATGCTTATACAACCAAAGCAATATTAGGCTTAGTAAGAGGAGTTTCCATAGCTACTAAAGAGCTTTGGGAGAAATGGGAAAGCCTTCCTTGAGGTCCACACATATGAAATTGCAATTAGAATATGGACATGTAGTGCATCCTCTTGGAGTTTTGGAAGGAATAGTACACTCCACGTATGGACTTAAATTTGGAATACTTGGCTATTTGTAGATTTGGAAAGAGAGGAAATTATGAAATGAGCTTACAAAGACCTTTCATGAGACAACTTAGTGGTTCAAGTTTGGAGACTTAACTCATTATATTTGCAACGTTTATGTGTAACCACTAAGATCAATTTAGAAGATTTCTCTTTTAGAGACATTAATCCACAACAATGGAAAGCTTTCCATGAGGATGAGGATATAGCCTCCATACATAATGTGCACTCAGAGGATCCCTCCTGGATGCAAGAATGAATGACCATCTAGGTTTGTAAAATAGCCATATGAGAAGCTAGAGTGCAGTGAAAGGTGCTCTATGACTGTAACTTATGGAATTTAAGATAAATATCATCCATCATTATTGAATATGAAGTATGGTGGTATAGGACACTAGAATTTATATTCACATGGATGTAGGAAAGATGGTATGGGACATCAGACCTTGACATGGTAGGAATCTTTCAGTGAAATTGAGTCCCAATGGGCATTGAAACTTCATAGATGAAGATGTAGTACACCTCTCTATTTCTCTAGATCTGAAATTTTGGTAAGTATCGCACATATTGTAGCACCCTTTCTCTTTCTTTGTGTTTTCCCTTTTCTAATTTCTCTTCTCTTTAGTTTTGCAGGAGCTTTTTGGCGTGAGTTCTTTAGAATTCAACGAAAGACAACATTAAGTGGACTTTGATGACAATGCTCCAAACAATTACATCGAGGTAAGTGATTGTTTTGTTTTCGATTGATATAGAGCAAGATAGAGAGAGAGAGAGATGAAAGAAAGAGAGAGATCTAGAGAAACATAAAGAGAGAGAGTGTGTGTGTGAAAGAGAGAGAGATAGAGAGAGAGTGAAAGAGAGAGAGATGAAAGAGAGAGAGAGATATGAAATAGAAAGAGAATGAGATAGAGAGAGATGCATACATACATACACACACATACGCATACACATACTCACATACATATTACATACACACATGCATATTATATACACACTTGTTGGAGATGAGCTTATTTTCATGTGAACACCTCTTAGCAAGAGGGTAATCCTAAGCAAAAGCCTTATCTCATTTTGATTGGCCAATGGCCTCATCCATTTTGTATAAGAAAGCACTTTTGGTTGCAAACAATGAGAGGCACAATTTTTATGTGATATCCGTGCGGACTGAGAGAGTCTATTTTTGGCATCTCTTCTTATCTTATCCTTCGAGAGCATACGGTGCTCATCTCTCTCTATCTCTTCACAACGTCTTTCTGATCATCTCTACATCACTCCCTCGTGTTTATCACCTGCTACGCTGTTGTGTGGCACTCATACCTCAACAACTGGTATCAGAGCAAGGAGAACGCTTGAGAAGGCAGTACCGGACAGGTATTATCGCATTCTCTGCTGCACTTTTATGACTTCACAATTCCGCAAAGTTCTCTGCAAGTGGCAGAGCTGGAGAGCCGATCAGAAACTTGCGCAACACATCATCATTCTCATTATTGAGGCGTCAAAGAATCTGTTCTTCACTCTTTGATGAGGCAGACACCCGTACGGGGACAATAGCCACCTTCATGCCACCTATGGTTCGGGTGGAAATTCAAGCAGAGTACGCAGCGAGGGTCCCTGCAGGGGCAACGAGTGTGAAAAAATGCCATTGATGCTACCTTCAAACCTCTCTATCTGCAGGATGAACATATATGTGCTCGCGCAAATGAAGTGATCACTGTAATAACTGAATGATTGCATTGGGAGTGTCATTCTTCAACCGAGCCCGAGCCCTGGGAAAGATAACTCTCTGAGCGAAGGTGAAGGCCACGTGAGTAATATAGTCAAGTGCAAACTACTACAACGTGTTTGGTTCAGTATTCAAGCAGGTATATCTTCGGACGATGCACGAGCTTCTGAAACTTCCTATCAATTTTAAAGGACGATGGAGGCATGTTTTGCACACATAACTTGCATAAAATTCCATTTGTTTCAACTAACGAAGAGCAGCACAATGTGTTTCTACTATGTTTGCGCAAATATATTTTGGTAGAAAAAGCCTTTGACGATTGACAGCTGTAAAGAATAAAACCTCTCAGATACGTTTGGGGCATATGTTATTTACCTTATGTTGTTTATTTGAAGAGGTCAACTCCATTACTCAATTCTAAATAGAGCCCATGGGTACATTGTATTTGAACATATGATTTAAGAGCACTTCACATGTTTTCTTAAGCATATAAATGTAAAGGAGTTAGACACTGACCTTGGAGAGTCTCCAAGAGTTAAGACCTCTCCTACACACAATGAGTGAAAATAAAGGAGTTTATAAGTTCAAAGGGGTAGGATTTCATACTTGGCAAACCAAACTTCGAGGGTATTTAATGAAGAAAAGCTTGTGGAATGTTGTAAAGCCTCTATCTACAAATGAAACCATTACAACTAGGGCTCAAAATGCTCAATATGCAACCAAAGATGAAGAAGCCTTAGGCATCATTCTCACCTCATTAGATGATGAACACATCCATCACATAGATGAAGCCCAATCCTCTTATGAAGCTTGGTGCACACTTGAACGTTTATTTGGATCGAAGGCAAAACATTCAAAAATGTCATTGAAAATCCAATTGTATAGCCTAATGCATGAACATGGAGAAAGTATTGCATCTTTAGCTAATAGGCTTAAAAGTCTTTGTACACAATTAGCACATTGTGATGTAAAGATAGATGATGAAGACAAAGTGGCTATCTTCATTAAAGCACTTCCTGAGCAATACTCAAATATCAAAACCATCCTCAAGGAGAAAGTGCCAATCCCTAGCTTGGAGGACGCAATCAACTCACTTCAAGAGGAAGAAAAGAAGTCAAACTTGTCAACAAATGGAGCCTATGCAACATACTCAAAGCAAAGGAACAAAGTCTTTGAGCCATGCAAATATTGCAAGAAGACTAATCATCCTTCATCAAGGTGCTTCTTCAAAAGCAAACATGAAGATCAAGGAGGAGGCAACAACAACAACAAGACCAAGGATAACAAAGGTAAAGCTCATGTTGTAGAAGAATTAGAACATGATGAAATCAATTATGTCATCTATGATGATATATTGTAAAACCCCCTTCTAAAACCCAATTGTAAAAGGCCTATGTCTATAAAGGCCCTTAAAATCATGTAAAGCTCCTAGTGGTCCTAAAACCAAATTAAAACCCAAAATCTATGCTAGATGGTGCCATATGCCACTAGATCCTAAAACCCACTTAGGATGCCATAAAATCTAAAAGCCTTAAAACCCATGGCACTAAGCCCTAAAATCATAAAAATCAAGCTCAAAGGGGGGATTGTTGGAGATGAGCTTATTTTCATGTGAACACCTCTTAGCAAGAGGGTAATCCTAAGCAAAAGCCTTATCTCATTTTGATTGGCCAATGGCCTCATCCATTTTGTATAAGAAAGCACTTTTGGTTGCAAACAATGAGAGGCACAATTTTTATGTGATATCCGTGCGGACTGAGAGAGTCTATTTTTGGCATCTCTTCTTATCTTATCCTTCAAGAGCATACGGTGCTCATCTCTCTCTATCTCTTCACAACGTCTTTCTGATCATCTCTACATCACTCCCTCGTGTTTATCACCTGCTGCGTTGTTGTGTGGCACTCATACCTCAACAACACTCACATACATATTACATACACACATGCACATACATACACATACATATTACATACTCACATGCATATGCATACACACACATACATACATACATGCATATTACATACACACATGCATATACATACACACACACATATGCATACTCATACTCACATACATACGTGTACACACACATATACATACATACATGTACACAAACATGTATACATACACATGCATATGCATACATACATAGACACATATTTGCATGTACACACACACATACATACATACACATGCACATATACATACACATACACACTCACATATGTATACACACACATATGTGCATACACAAATGCATATGCATACACACATGCATATGCATACATATATACACACACATATGCATGTACACACACACATACATACATACACACATGCATATTACATACACACGCACATATATATACAAACTCACATATGTATACACACACATGCATACATGCACATACACATACACACATCACATATACATACACACATATACATGTTTTAGGGTTAGGGTTTTAGGATTAGGGTTTTTGACTTTTACACATATACACACATAATACATACACACATGCTCACATATACAAATGCATACACACATCTCTTTCTCTCTCTCTCCCTGTACATACAAATCTCTTTCTCTCTCCCTCTCTCTCCCTACACACACATCTCTTTCTCTCTCTCTCTCTCTCTCTCTTGCATCTTGGTAAGTGATGCGTGTTTCTGTATGTCTTCTCTTTTTTATTTTCTCTTTTCTTTTGTTTTGCATGAGCTTTTGGCATCGATTCTTTGGAATTTGACAAGAGATGATGTTGATTGGGCTTTGATGAGAGCGATCAAAAGAATTACATCGATATAAGTGATTGTTGTGTTCTTTATTATAAATAGAGATGGAGAGAGAGAGAGACAGAGAGAGAGAGATGAAAGAGAGAAAGAATAAGAGAGAGAGAGAGAAAGAGGGAGAGAGAGAGATAAAGAGAGAGATATAGATAGAGAGAAACAGAGAGACATAGAGATACATACACACATGCATACATATTACATACACATATGCACATGCATATGCATACATACACACACACACACCCGTATACATGTTTTAGGGTTAGGATTTTGGGATTAGGGTTTTCTACTTTTACACATATACGCACATAATACATACACACATGCACACATATACACATGCATACATACAAAAACATACACATATACACACATCATATATACATACACACATACACACATATGCATGTTTTAGGCTTAGCTTTTTAGGATTAGGTTTTTTGGTTTTTACGTACATACACACATGCATACACACATATACACACATGCATACACACATATACACACATGCATACACACATATACACACATGCATACACACATATACACACATATGTGTATATACATACACACATATGCATGTTTTAGGGTTAGCTTTTTAGGATTAGGATTTTTGGTTTTTACGTACATATACACATGCATACACACACACACACACACACACACATATATATATATATATATATATATATATATATATATATATATATATATATATATATATATATATATAGATATATATATATATATATATATATATATATATATATATATATATATATATATATATATATATATATATATATATATATATATATATATATATATATATATACACACACACACACACACATGCATGCCCGCATACACACATACACATGTTTTATGTCTAGGTCTTTAGGAGTAGGCTTTTAGAGTTTTTACATATATATATATATATATATATATATATATATATATATATATATATATATATATATATATATATATATATATATATATATATATATATGCATACATACATATACATATATAAACACATAATACATATACACATACACATATATATACACATGCATACACACATGCATACACACACATGCATACACACACATACACACACACACACACACACATATATATATATATATATATACATGCATACACACATATAAACACATAATACATATACACATACACATATATATACACATGCATACACACATACACACATATACATGTTTTAGGTCTAGGTCTTCAAGATTAGGGTTTTATGATTTTTACATAGATACACATATGCATACACACACATACACATATATATATTCACATACACATATATATACACACACGAATACAGACATAAACATGTTTTAGGTCTAGGACTTTAGGATTAGGGTACAGATACAAATATACACACATAATACATATACACATACACATGTATATACATAGGCATACACACATATACATGTGTTCTAGTTCTTGTTTATAAATATCATGTCAATGTGTCTCATTTATTTGTACATGGTTCATGATTCATTTCGCTCATGTCTTTTTTATTTGACAATATGTTTTGCTTTATCAAATCATGTTTTTGTTGCATGTCATACATGTCACATGTACTCGGGTTTTTCTTGGGTAGAGTGTATTGTCCTTTGTTACATAACAGCATTGGAATGTTGTTGTAGCAAGAGACAACACTTGCCCCCAAAAAAATTTTGCAGATATGATTGTCGGTATAGGCGATGGTATAAGTGTTGGTATCCCCAGGCACATACCAATGCTTATACCGACTATTTTGCCTAGGGGCATACCATCGCTTATATCAATGCTTATACTGATGCTTATACCAATGCTTATACTGGCGCTTTAGTTTTGATGTCGACATCGACCCTTACACTGACATTGGGGCAAAATCCTGTGCATTCATTTTCCTTGGTAGAAGCCTCTATATACGCCTGATATGTTGTAGTTAGTACTCAAATCAAACTACAATAGATGAAGAGGTACTCTAAAGTTCTCTAAAAGATTTTGAGTAATCTCTTGAAGAGAAAAGACTTAAGAATTGTTTTTTATTTTAGAAGTTCCTAGAAGTCAACGTGTTTGAGAAAGTGTATTAAGATAATTCACTTTTGGATTTTCTTTGGTCTAGTTGAAATTGAGTTAATGAAACACTTGTTTCCTACATTATACCATGAATCTAAAGCCCAGTTGGACATAGTAATTCTTTAGCCAGGAAAAGGGTTATTCAAAGTTGGTTAGAAGTAAAACTTAGTTAAAAAAAACATCCAAGTTAGATGTTTTTAATCAACCCTAACTTCATTGAATTTGAAGAGAGTTCCCAAAGTCTTTAACTAGTCAAAGGATCCACCTACTTTTCTAAGTCCATGGACAATTGGTGCATGGAAATGGACTAACATAGCAATTTACTAATAGAGAGACTTAGAATCCACCTACTTTCCATGTTTATGCTATTGATGCCCAATCCACATGTAGTGAAATAATGAATTAGGTAGGGATGGTTTAAATCCACCCTTTTCATTCTTTCCCTACTTTGCACTTGATTCAACATCTCAACATGAAAAGCAATATGATGTTTATAATGATTGGGGCAAGGATTAGTCTACCTTCTGACTCTCCTCTTTTCAGATCCAATCCAAGATAGAATCCCCTTTTGATTAAAGAGACAAATTAGAGAGATGAAGACCATGATCAATAAGATTGGCCATGGGATGTGGGGTTTACTCCTCATAATATACTTCCACACATTTTTGAGGAAGAAAATATTTTAAGGGGGGAAGAATGTTTCATAAAAACATGGATGCAAAATGCTAAATTTATGGATTCAAAGGGTTGTAATGATGGAGATAACCCCTTGGGTTCTAATTGAACCCTTGGATTTTTGTATTTCCAATTGAAGGGTTTTGACACTTAGGATTTATTTTCCAAAGGTTTTGGTCTTTAGCCCTTAGGGAACTTTCTCAAGAGTTTATACTTGAACGTACAAACATGAGAGATATCCTTTTAGAATCCATGTGAAGATCATGTGGTTTCATGTGATGTCCAAGGTTATAAGCCCATGGATTAGCATCCATGTGGAGGAGACACTTGAGTAGCTCTCCTAACATTTCCCCTTGGAATTGGAGGTATATATATGGGTGGAGTTGGTTTGGTGGAGATGTGCATCTCTCTTTCCTTGGTAGGCTTAGATTATTCCCTTGAGTGGGCTTGCTAGTTTATCTTATAGTTGGTTGTAGTTCTTGTTGTGTGATAACACAATAGATCCCTTCTACATAAGCTAAAATGGCAAAAGTTCCATAATTTTAAGGGGTAAATAAGGAAAAAGTTGGCACAAAAAGAGTTTTAAGTTGTTATTTGCGTGGTTGATATTCTAGCTAAGGTTGGATTTTGATAGAGTGGGATAATTTCAATAAATATTAAAGAAAAAAGGGGACAATGACTAAGTATCTCCATGCAAAATCGTTCAAAGAATAGGGTGAAACTCTAATTTTTAGTGAGACACGTCTAAGCCACACTACTATATTTTTCAAGGATAATTACAAGAAGTTACATCGCTAGACATTACAATCCACCACATCAAACCCTTGTGCATTTTTTTAATGCATGGACGATCATGCATTCCAAGTATGAGGATGTATGTTCTAAGCATGGAATAGATGAATCCATGCAAGCAATGTTTACCAAAGGAATAACTCCCTCTAAAGTCGACAATTGTATTGCTTCCCTTGGTAGAAGTTCCACTACCTTAAAAGGTCCAATTTAGCTTTCTAGAATCTTGAACATATTTTGATCCACCCTGAACAACAAAATGACTAATCCTTTATTGATGTGCTTTTCACTTAAGTTCTTTTCATGCAAATCTTTCCTTTTCCCTTGTACCCACATCACATTGTGCATTGATTCTTCTCTTTTCTCTTCAAGTGCAGTGATTCATTCCAATTGACATCCACTATGTTCCTTCTTTTTTATAGTTGCACTCTGTTGGAGTTAGACGTCTGTAGAAGCACGCGAACAACACAAGGAAGAAGAAGAATCTTGGAGCCCCAACACACAATACAAAATCTATTACCACTAGAATGTACAAAGATAAGTAACCCGTTAGGGCTATAGACATATATACAAGTCGGGGGGAAAAAACGTCCTAAAGAGGGAAAAAAGTGCCCCGACAGTCCTAATGTGTTCACACACATCACTACCTAAATATATCAACAAATCCCCCCTAGGAGTGATGCGGTGAAAAAGGAGGTGGTACTCATGTATAAGGAAGTTCCAAGCTATGTGGAATCAATCCACAAAAGGAAGTAAGCCCAAAGATTTGCGAAAAGCTTCAAACTTCTCCCTAGGCAGAGCCTTCATGAAAAGGTATGCAACGTTCTCTTGCATGGGCACATATGGCAAGCTGATCTCTCCAATAGAGAACCTCTCCCCAACACAATGATAATGCACCTCAGTGTGTTTAGTGCGAGCATGGAACACAGGGTTCCTCGCAACTGCCAATGCACTCTGACTGTCAGTGAAGATCGTGGTGGCAAAAGACTGAGCAACACCCAAATCAACCATAAGGCATCTGAGACACACACACACTCAATAGTCGTAGTGAAAGCTACCCTATACTGAACCTCACAACTGGAAGTGGCCATAGTAGGCTGCTTCTTGCTCAGCCAAGATATGCATGAGCTACCAAGCATGAAGCAAAAGCAACTAGTGGATGTACGAGTGTCATAACAACCAGCCTAGTCAGAGTCAGAAAAAGCATGCAAATCTAGTGGTAGTGATTCCCCCTTGGGATAAAACAACCCAGGTAGCCGGGTACCACTCAAGTAGCTAAAGATGCGCTTAACCACCGGCCAATACTTGACACCTAATGTATAGACCTACTTATCTATGAGACAAAAAATTGAATATCTCGCCGAGTAATGCATAAGTAAATCAAGCATCCAACACCCTGCTGATATACAACAGCATCAAATGCATCTCCAACATCATGAAGACTCAATCGTAAACCTGTCTCCATAGGAGTGGAAATAGGTTTATAGTTTTCAAGGCCAAAACACTGCAAAATATGTGTCAATATATTTCCTTTGACACAAATCTATTCCACCATCAACATGCATAAACTGAACGCCCAAATAATGATGCGACTTCCCCAAATTTGACATCTCAAATGAGGCATGTAAATCAGCCTTAAAATCAGCAATATGCTTCTCATGAGGACTAATGAGCAGCATGTCATCAATGTACAACACAATGATTAGAAGCACATCATTTGCATGCTTAACATATAAGGTGCTTTCAGTTGGATTGTTCTCAAAACCATGTGCAATCAGATAAGCATGTATCTTTTCATACCAAGCACATGGAGCTTGATTTAAACCATATAATGCCTTCTTTAACTTGCACACCTGGTTTTCATGCCCTTTCTGCTCAAACCCACGTGATTGAAAAACATACACTTCTTCATGGAAGTCACCATTGAGAAATGTCGTTTTAATTTCCAACTAATGTACATTCCAACCATGATGAGCTGCAAGTGCAGAGATGCTACGAACAGCGGTCATTCAGCAAGTAGGAGCAAAGGTTTCATCAAAATCAATGCCTCTTTCTTGTGCATAACCCTTTGCAACATGCCTAGCCTTATACCTGTTAATTGTTCCATCAGGATTATGCTTTAGCTTGTGTACCCACTTAGTGCCAATGGCCTTCTTGCTAAGGGGCAAATCACATAAAGACCATGTACCATTTTTCATGATAGCATCATGTTCACATTGGATTGCAGCCAAAATTTTGTGCTTCATCAAACAAAACAGGCTCAGTCTCATCACAGAGACTAAAGGGACCATAGCATAGCAATCTAATGCAAAAGAGGCACTATGAGAGCCTGAACGAGTATGGTATGATAGAGTTGCATCTAATTTGTTGTCACGCAAAGTCTGCACGAGCCATTTTGACATAGTTTTTGTCTCGTCAATATGAGCTCTCTCATCAATAAGTGCATCATGTAAATCTGCATAAAAAATAGAATGATCTACATCATCACATGAAACCTATAAAGGCTGAGAAGTTGCCTCATTAGGATGAACACTAGACGATCCACCTATAAAGAGAGGCAGCAAAGTATCATACATGTCTTTGGAGCTAACAGATGTCTCTTTCATACATGAAAGTAAAGACTCCATAGCATCTTCCACAAAAACAACATCACGACTAACCAAAATGCTTTTAGTTTGTGGATGATACAAACAATAGCCTTCTCTTTCACAACTATACCCAACAAAAATACATTTTACTGCTTTATCATCCAATTTCATGCGATGTTGTTCAGGCACTAATGCATATGTCAGACAACTAAAAACACGTAGATGAGCAACATATGGCTTGCGACCATGTCAAGCTTCATATGGAGTGATAGACTGTAGTGCATTAGTGGGACACCTATTAAGTACATATGTTGCACACATGACAGCCTCAAGCTAGAAACTATGTGGTAAAGCCTGACTCTTGACCATACACCTCGCCATCTCCATGAGTGACATGTTCTTCCATTCAGTAACTCCATTTTGTTGAGTTGCATATGGCACTGTACATTGATGTTTTATCCCACATTCAGCCAAAAATGCATTTAAGCCAGAAGACATATATTCCCCCCTCAATCAAAACGGAGGGTGCTCATTTTACATGCTGATAGATTCTCAGCCAAAACCAAAAATTGTTTGAAGCGCATAAACACTTCAACCCGTTAGGGCTATAGGTGTATAAAAAAGTCAGGGGAGAAAAACCTCCTAAAGAGGGAAAAAAGTGCCCTGGCGGTCCTAGAGTGCTCACACACATCACTACCTAAATATATCAACACACCCACTTTATCATAGTAAATGATGAGCTCAAAGGGAGCCACGGCCTCAATCCCATATGCCAACTCATATGGGGCTATTCCAGTATTACCCCTTTGAACACTATAGTATGACCATAATGCATTGATCATAGCTTGTAGCTATTGGTGGGAAACATGTAACAAGTCTTTCTCATGATAGAAATAGGAATTTTGTTGGAGGTCTCTACTTTTTCATTTGCCCTAGGATAATATGGACATTAATTGTGATGACAGATCATACATCTTTCAAAAGTACTCTTCAAGATTTGTTTTACAAAAATAACTAAATCTATAATTGGTTACTTCTAAAGGACACCCAAATCTAGTAGAAATATCCTTATAGAGAAACAACGATAGTAGCTTTAGAAGGATCCACTTGAAGCCTTTGCCTCAAACCACTTTAGTTGCATAACATGTGGCCATCAAGACATACCTCTTTGATCCAAGGTGCCCAAGAGGATTGATGGGATCAATTTATTCCATTCCCCATCTCTTAAAGGGTTTCCATTGAGTGGAAACAAGCATTTGAAATTCTATCTTTGGGGGCTTTGGTTCATATTACTGACATGCTTCAATACACTTCTCAACCACCCACATTGCATATCTAAATACACTTGGCCACCAAATCCCCTTGTGCAAGATCTTGTGAGCTAACTCTCTTCCTATTCAATGTCCTTCTTCATGCACTTCATGTAGGATCCACATCACTTCATTTAGGGCAATACACCTCTCCAATATCCCATCCTGGTCCAACTTGTACAAAATTCCCTTTGATATTGAATATGTCTTACACTTAAGTAGTAGCCTCTACTTCCCCACAAGAGACATGCCTACAGGAAATTCACTAGAGGTAGAGGATTCAAAACCTCACTGTACCGTTTTGGCCTTGTGTTGAGAGGCGGGTTCCTTTTCTGATTGTGCAATTAGCTTCTCTATTCTTTCTAACAGTCCATCAAAGTGCAACTGTGTCTTCGCTGAACTAGAGATGTTAAATAGGCGACTGGCTTCAAACATGGTCTGAGCCAATTCCACCATCTTAGCACAAATTTTGGTTCGTTCTAGCTCTAGTTCTGCTCTAGGGTAACACTTTTCATGATCAGTTACGTTTGGCCCTTCTTGGATTCTGGCCTGATAGGCTTTAAGCATCATATTAAGGTCCTCAGGAGTGGGATCTGCTAGGACTGATCCTACTCTAGGGGGTGGTGGGCTTAGGTGAGGCGGGCTGGATGGAGATGGGAATGGTGGAGGTGATGGAGGTGGGGCAGTGTGAGAGGGAATTTGAGCTGTGAGTTCGGTTATCCTGGCTTTGGTTTCTCTTAGGCTTTCCTCAAGTTCACTCATTTTCTTTGCCCATTGTCTTTTCATTCTTTCACGACTATCTCTCCAAGCTCTAGTCCTCTTCTTGGTTATGCTCTTAGTTTCACTAGCCTCTAGGCTCTTTTCCTGGCCTACCCCTTGGTTTTGCTGCAATGCTTGAGCTCTAGTGACTACCTGTACGGGTGCAGTGGAAGTGACACTTCCTGTGGAATCTACCACTAACCCAATAACGTTAATAGGAGTGATTTTTGGCATATTATTAGGATTCTTAGGGCAGTCTCGTAAGAGATGCTCCTTTCCACACTCTTGGCAAAAGCCCTGGATCGTCACTGATTGGGTTTGGGTAGGTGCAGGCATGGGGCAATGACGAATGAGGTGATCTCCCTGACATCTGTAGCATGGTCCTCTAGGGAATGGGGGTCTTACTTGTCTAGGTTGAGGTCTAGGGTTGGGGTTTGCATACATGACGTTTGTGTAATCTGACTCCCAACTAGGTTCATTTGGCTCTTCACTATAGTAGGACTCACCATGTTCAGGAGACTGCATGTAGTAGGCCTGGGGGCTATCAACATGTGTAGAATCGAAACTATGGTCACTGGGGTCACTTTCTGATAGTAATGGGGTTACTGGTACTATGGCCCTATTCAGGTTTTCTTCTGCAGCTGCATACTTTACAGGGATCACGTTGGATGGAGCTGGAGGTTGTTGGGCTAACACAGGCTGAGGCCTTTGCTGGGCTTGATATTGTGGTTGGTAGGTTTGTTGGGGCCTAGCATACTGCTGTGGTGGATATTGGTTCTGATATCTTCCCTGTTGATATGGCTGAGGGTAGGTTTGCCTAACCGCTTGCTTATTGTATGGATAGTCTTGTGCTGTGTGATTTGTGTATCTTCGTTCTATGGTACAGTATTGGCTACTCGGATTTACTTGGGGTTGAGCCGTAATGGGACACACGTTCGCCATATGGTCACCACCGCAAGTATAGCACCTCTTTACTAGGACAAACCTTGGGATTTGTTTGCTAGAGACACCTAGTTTTTGTGCCACTTTCTCAGCGAGTTCCTCAATTGATGTGGATTGCGAGGAAGAGAGGCTAGAGGCACTATCTGAATCTTTGTATATTTTGGAAAGCTCTAACTCCTCCCCTAGGTTATCCTCGATGTCAATGCACATGCGTACACACTCTTCTATAGTCCTAGGGTCCTTCAGATACACATATGACCTCAATTTGGTACTTAGCAATCCATCCAAGAATAAAGCCACTTGCTTAGCTGGTGTGGGTAGCTCCAAAACAGGGCATCTTTCAAGGTATTGCCTAAATCTTCTTCCTGCAAGTCTCACAGTCTCTTGAGGGGTTTTCTTGAAGCTGTGAATCAATGAGGAGGTATTATGTCTTATGCCACTCTTAGAGAATTCAATAACGAAAGCCTCTGGGAGTTGGTCTATACTCCTGAATTGTCTCTCATTCAATGGTTGAAACCACGTAAGGGCTGTGTTCCTAAGGCATTGTACTGCGTGAATAGATCCTCCACTTGTTCAGCTCTCAAGACTTGCCTGAACTCAGCCACATGATCGTAGGGATCTCCAGTGCCATTGAAGTAGTTTTTCATGGACTTAACTAGTTGGGTCGGTCTCAGGGTCCTCGTGTGCTCTCTTGGTCTTGGTAGAGGGAATTCATCCGCCTTTCTTCGGTTCCCTGGGGCTCTATGTCCCTCAATTTCCACTCTATTTGGTTCCGTTCTCGTTCTTCCTCTTCCCAAGGAGTTGGCAAAGCTTACCTCAGGTCTATCTCTCTTTATGTCTCTCTGAACTCCATGAGCATGGGACGTTCCAGCTCCCGGGTGGCCAGAGGACACGTTAGATTTTGGTTGGGGGAAAATAAACTCACCCATCCTAGTGTAAGCATGTCTATCATGTTCTGTAACCACAAAGATCCTTTCTGAAGCGTGATCTAGATAGGTCACTCTACCTGGGCTATCTGGATCTTTAAACTCATAGATCATGATTGTTCCTATATCAATTGGCCGATCAGATTTATACCTCCAAAAGGCTTCGTCAGTCTCTCGGTTTAGAAGCAGATCTATGCTCTTGTTGTCCTGGGGAACCCACTCGGGATTGAGGATTCTAGTAAGAACAGATTTCCCTCGAGGGGTCCTGGGCTCCCCTCCTACATTCCCTTCTTCTAGGTCATCTATGTCCATTTCAGGGATCACATTCCCGAATTCATCTGTCCTCTCCGGGTGACTAGTGACCACGTATATGGTTCCCTCTTTATCAAGGTATGCACCATTTTCAAACTTGATAGCAAGGTGCTCTAGCCCAATGGATTGGTGTGGGTTTTTGATTTGGACCACAGATCTCTTAGGCCGTCTTCATAGATGCTAGCACCTAATCGGTTGGTCCTAAGGTATTCCAGCTGCATCTTGTAAGGGCCTTCTACCCTGTGCAAGTATGGCACTCTTGAACTTCCCGTAGGTCTGCCCATGCCTTGAGACATCTCTGATTCACTAGTCTCAGAGCTAGGGTAGTATGAGTGGGGGCTCAACTGCTGGGCCCAAGTCCTAGCAGTGTGGTTGACACTAGCCTCTGAAGACCTAAGACTTTGTCTATCTCTCCCTAGATGTCGCCCTGATCTAAGGTTCATAAGCCTAATTGAATAGCCCAAATTTGCCCAAGTACAACCTCGTTGCTAAGTTCTTCTGTATCCGTTAGTTGATTCTTTTTTAGTTGAGTACCGTGTTTATGTTCTTGTCTGATATCACGTCGTCAGGTATGCTTGAGTGTATTTTCCGCACTTGAAGTTTGTAGCTCAGTGATGAGTAGCACCTCCTTTAATGTAAATCCGGGAAGACAAGAGGATGGTATGAAGACCCCAAGCAAGTGAAGGCACAAGTGCGTGAGTGAGAAGCACACAAACATGCACACACATACACACACACGCGCACACACGGCAAGACAAAGAGTGAGGAGCAATGGAGTTCTTAGATTACTTTCAAAAAACTCTTACACGTTCATATCAATTACAAGCTCTCCCCAAAAATGAGCTCTCTAGCTCTATTTATAGTTTTTGACTAGGTTTTGGCCCTGTCCAGACCTAGTGTCCGGCCTAGTTAAAAATTAGGTTCTAGGGCCCATTCGAGGGCTTAAACGGAGCCTAAAAAATACGAAAATTGATATGTAGGTACTTCTAAGGCTCCTCAAGCTCAAGGACTCCTTGGCTTGCACAAAATGGAGCTACAAAAATATGAAATGGTATTTACAATGATTGTTAATGATAAGAATCACTATTATAAAGATGTTAATTTGGAAAAATTTGAAGGGCCTATCTGCCAGATTTGCGTCGACTGCTTTGTCTACTCAATCCTTCACCTCGCTCTGACTCTCTCCGCTGGCTTCCTTGTCTAGTCAGTCCTTGGGTGCCCATACTGCTCTCAACACCCCCCCCCCTCTCTCGCGTCTGTCGTCCCTGACAAACCCTTGTTGCTGGGAGTGTTGGATGTAATATTCCACAACCTGAGTGGCCAGCTGATGTTCTTGTATGCGTAGTCCTCTGGCCAAGTCTGTCATCATACGATCCCAATCAATTGGTCCTGGAATGTCCGGATGTGGCAGACGTAACTGATCTGCATGGATCACTTGTTCTACTGCGAATAGATGTAGCAAATGTGTGGGTCTGGGAATGAAAATTTTTGAGTGATATTCCCAGAATCCCGTAGAGAACATTTCCTCAAATGTCTGCTTGAAGCATGCGGGTAAGTACTTTATTCGTGCATGCCAAGCAAAGATTATAGTGACTGAGGGAGTCTGGCTCATGTCGTAGACTAAATCCTTGTTACCTTGAGAGAATCCAGGGGCAGAGATATATGGAGCTTGTACCTTCCGAAAGGTTTTGAAGACAATGGTCATGAGCTCGAATATTTTCATACACATTTTCGCTGCTATGTTGGGTACATTATTTAGACGTGTAGACCAGTGCCGAATTGTTGATATCATGTAGGCTACGGTTGGGGTCCCTCGAGGTGGAGCAAAATATGGATAGTTAACCCAAGCCGAGCATTCTTTATTGTTGCGTACCTTGATTGCAAATGCTTGCCATGATCTACGACGTACCACTGGGCAATAACATGGATTATACTTGATATACAGTGGCATGGTTGCCCAAGTGCTCATCATCTCTGGGTAATCGGTTAGTAGATGTGCACGCCAATTAGGCTGGAAGATCGAGCCAGCACGTGCATCTGTTGGTAAATCCCCTAGCTCAAATTGAGTGGCGAATGTGGGCTCCTTCCCTGTATGTCTTTTGACTTCTGCATTATAATCATGTAAAAAGACAAAATAAGGCATGTATTGCGACTCTGATGTTGTGATTAACCGTTGGTGGGATAGGTTTTGAAAGTAAGAAGACCGAAGGACAGTTTCTTCCAGATTTGTGAGAGATTTGTCACCTGTTTCTGGAGGGTCTCTAATTCTTCTGTAGAGTGTTGCAAAATTATCGGCTCCTGTTGAGCTGTTGGGGCACTGGCTATCTGTTTCTTTAGGTCTGCACATTCAGTCTCTAACTTTTCATATGACTCCAAGAAATTTGCATGCTCCTCAAGTAAGATACGAATGTCTTCTGATGGAACTGCTCTATACTTGGTAGGGCTAATGGTTGCTCCTGCAGTTCCTTCCATAGCCGCTTCAAAGTTGTCTTGGTTTTGTTGTTGAAGCCTCTTGTTCTCTTCTAGTGCTGCTGCCATATGCTTCCTTAATAACCCAAGGTTGCATCTGAGTGTAGCATTAGATATCATTTGCGCTTGGAGCACTATTTCTAGTTCCTTGACTGCTTGATCATCTACTGTCGATGTCTTTGATTCCAATTCGGAGTGAGCTTGTTGTAAGGTGGTATGCTTGGTTAGGAGCGTTTGGTAATCAGCTTCAAGAGTGGTGACTCTAGCTTGCAGACACTGAGACTCTGCCTGGAGGGTCGTAGTGCGTTCTTCCAATTGATGATATTCTTGTTGTAGTTGATGTGCACACTGAAGTAATGTGTTGAACGTGCTATTTACATTATGAGATGCAAGGGGAAAAGTTTGAAATGCAGGGGGGGTGGGATTGGGGAGGGAGGTAGTGAATGCTGTGTGTGCCAATGATGTGGTGAGTGGTGAGGTGGGGGGTGGTGGAGGGGGAGAGGGTGGAATTGTGGGGAGAGGTGCTATGGTGGGTGAAATGTCCATTGGTTCAGACAGAGTGGTGTGTATAGGGGCTACCATGTAGGTGGGTATGGTAGGTGAAGTGAGTGTGGTGTTCGTGTAAATTGATGTCGTTGCGAACATCGCGGAAATGTGCATCTGAAACATTGGAGAGCGGATGATCTGCTCCACAAAGGACGGGTATTGGGGTGGCGAGGTTAGGTTGAAAGAGGTGTAGGGTCCAGATGGGAAGTGAGGGTCATGGAATGGAGGTACCCGTATTGGGGGATAGGCTGGGAAACACAGGGTGCCTTCTATGGGTGCTGGGTTTCCAACCACACTTGGGATTATGGGATGGCCAGTTATGGGTTCGGAGGATAGAAGGGTTGAAGTGTACAAGGGATTGGTGACAAAAGAGAAGAGGGTGTCCTGTGAGGTGGATTCTCGGAATGAGAATGATGTGAATGAGGATGGGTTATAAGTGAAGGTAGAGGTGATGACTGTCGTTTCTTCCATGGTGGGAGGTGGTGGTGGGGGTGGAGACGGTGGAGATGGGGGATGTTGGGGTGAGATGGGTGATGTCTGAACGAAGGTTTCAGCAGAGAGGTCAATGGTGGTTGTGGGGGTAGCGGTGGTTTCAATGGGTACTTCTTGTTCTGTGACGGGTATCCTGATAGTCTTACCTACGCGTGGTAATGTGTCAACTCTGCATTTGTCATACCTCACGGACTGGCGGACTGTTGTGTGGACAGCCTCCGGAACTCCTAAAGATTCTGACACTAATTTGAGGGTGTCAATGAAATGTTGATCCACCCCATCATCTGATAGCATTTCTTGCATCAAAGCTTGACCTGACACAAGAGAGAGTTGATGCCTTTCTTGTACTGCTTTGATTGTGTCGTATAACCTTTGTAGTTGAGCTGTATATGTTGGTGCATCTACAAGTTCTGGAACTTTTTGTTGCTCATCTTGATGCTCTTGATCATAATCCTCCTCATCTTCCTCCTGTTCTTCATCTTCATCATCCTCTTCATCTACTTCCACTGTGGTGACAGGTACTTGGGAGGTTGTTGCCTGTGTTTGCACATTCTCCACTTGTTGTGCCTCTTCTGCCTCCAGCTCTACATCTTGTAATAATTGTTCAAAGTCTTCATTTGTGAGTTCTTCCAAAGGTGCACCACTAGGAAATTCAAGATCGGCTGGGATGGGAGGGAATATCAAGGTAGAACCATCGGTGCTGCGTCTTGGAAGTCGGAGTGTGAATGGTCGGACTCTTCGGGGTGGAGGGGTGACGTCTGGTGTTAGGGTGGCTCCACGTGGTTGAGCACAAGGGACTTGGACAGTACCTCTCATCTTCTTAGAAGGGGGTCCAGTGGTTGTCCTGCCTCTAAACTGCTCTACACGATTCCACATTAGGGCCCGTTGAATAGGGATGTCATAAGCCAAACACCTATAAATGATTCTCGTTACAGCGCAGCATCCATATAAAACTTGTTTCCGCGGCCATCGTTTGTGAGCCAGGTGTATCTGATCAATTATCCAGTGGGGTAAGTTGATGGTGAGGCTCTGTGTCTCTGCCGGATACAAATTAAACCAAATCTTTTTGGGCGGCATGGTGAATCTATCTTGTGCAGGAAAAGCAAAGTGTTGCATGCACATGCGAAGGTGTATTGCAATATTAGGCGTCATGGACACCATGTCCTTGAGTTTGGTGAGACTTCGATTCTTCATGTAATCAGGCACTAGGGTCTCTTTCTCTGTAGGAATATGCATTCCGTGCATATCTAGAGCCTCCTTCACCAAGTTGTTTGATAGCCTGAACCTCTTGAGCTCATTTCCTTTTGTCAGAGATGGAATCACAAATGAGCTTGCGCCTTTTGGGTTCTTGTTTGGAGTAAAGGTGTTGATGAGATAGTAGCATCGCATGAAGTCAGGCTTTGGGAGCCGTGCACTGAAATATGCATCCAATCCTGCCTTCTCCCATATCGAACGTAGACCTTCTGCATTTTGTAACTTCTCGAATTCTCTGGTAAAGAAATGGTATTTACCTTGCTTCCCATTGAAGTCCAACTCTGATTCCCATAGGTACGTTCCCTCACCCAAGGGTCCTGCCACTTCACTAAACCAGTGGGAAGTTTTTCCTATGGGCATGGTATGGCCACTGGGAGGGTCCGCAATAGGTATGATTTTGATGGCCTGCAATTCTTCTGGTCTTTCATTTGTCTCAGGCAAAACGGGTAAATTGTCTAAGTCCACCACTTGCTGGCTTGTTTCTGTTTGAGAGCTAGTTCCTGCCGCCTCAGCCATGTTGAAAACTTCGCAGCTGGTTCTGTGAGAATATATGAATAAATGTTAACATTGCAATGGACACAAAAATGACACTGTGTCCCCTGTTACAACATTAACATGAGGTTCGGGAGAGGTTAGGGGGTTAGTAAGTGCTCGGAGCTTGTGTGTGTAGTTAGGAATTGGGTAGACCTAAGAGCTAAGCGGAATGATGTGGTGTGAGAGTGAAGTAGTTAGTAGGTGGACATGGATTTACAATTGGGGTCCGGGGGTTTATTACAAGTTTTAGGTTGCCAAATGCAATGGATAGGTTTTGATTTCGACTTTGTGGAGGCTCTGGAGAGTGTGATAGGGTATTTACTTGAAAAATGGGGCTTTTTAGGGACCCATTTACGAGTGATTCTACTTGTGTCCATGGAAGAATATGTGTTAGTGCGTGATGTGTAAGACTGGGCCTCAGATGTTCGCGTGAGTGAAACATGTTGTACAGGGTTTGGCCTTGGTGTAGCTATTTGAGCCCACAAGCAAGCCTTAGGCACCCAGATTTGTCGTGATTGTGGGCTGGCCTTCATTGACTTCTTGGGTACCCAAATAGACTTCACTTTCACAGAAGAATTTATGAAGGACTTCTTATTAGTGTCGTGTTGTTGATTACTAATAAGAGGTTTTGGCCGTGGTGTTGGCCTAGTCGGAACAGGGTGTTCGCCTTTTCGCCTCCATACTTGTTTCATCAGCTGAAACAATCTGCTTTGCTCCTCTTTTTGGCCTCCAGTATAGGTAGTGTTCTGCTTCTTCTGTATTTGATCTGCCTTTGGTTGCTGCATCCCTCTGGCCTTTGGAACAGAAGGGAGTACCGTCTTATCCTTGACTCCGTTGTTGAGACAATCCTCTTTCTGCATCATACATTTTTGGACAAGAATAGCATGGTCAACTTCAAGTGCACCCCTGGAAGGACTAGGAGTTCGTGCCTTACCTAGTTCCTTGAGTGTCTCATTTTCCAATTCAAGTGTAATTCGACTATGATTTACCCATACCTGAAGAAGTCCACTTCTTAGGTTTAGGTTGACCGCATGATCATAGATCCAGTCTTGACCCAAGACAAGAGGCTCGGTGAGGTCCTCATCTTGACACACTAGTACTTTGATTGTCATTACTTCGTCTTGAATATAGAGGGGAAGTTCCACCTCGCCCATGCAAGGGGTTTCCACACCTCCCAATCCTATGAGATATGCTTCTATAGGATTAACAGTTAATTTCAACTCTTGACAGTAAGACAATTTAACAGCACTAGTGGCTGCACCTGAGTCAATCAAGGCTCTTACAGTCCTTGCACACTTTCCTTGTCCTATATCTAAGGTCATAAAAGGACGTCGATCAATTTTCCTATGGGAGCTGATACCTGAAACTTCACACATAGCCACGTGATATCCTTGATCTGCATATGCATCTGGCACAGGTTGCTCTCTACCTTGTCTTCTTAATTTCATTCTCCGTATGCGCTCTAAGGCTTCTGCTTGGGCTTCTTCTCGAATTCGCTTTTCTTCTTCTTTGTGTTTCTTAGCAGTATTGAGTCGACTTAGCATTTCCTCTGTGAGAGGTTCTTGATACAGCTTGACCCTGCATCCGCTTATGTAGCTCGGAAGAATATCACCTTCTAAGGTGGCTAGCTGTACCGCCCCACTCGTTGAGATTCTATTAACGATCATGGGTTCGTAGCCTCTCTTCTCCAGTTTCCTCGCATGTTGTTTCAACGTGTATACTAGTACTAGGTCGCCTGCCCTCAAACCTTTATCCTTAACGTGGGCATCAAAGTATGCCTTCTGTCGTTTTCTTAGCTGCATATATCCCTGCAGCCGCTCTTAGTCTTGTTTCTCCTAATCGTTCAAGGTCAAAAAGTCTTGAGGAGAGTTCATGACCCGTCCATTCATGCTCTTGTGCTACTTTCAATGTAGGTATTAAGAAGTCCAATGGTAGCACTGCATTTTAGCCAAACACCATCTGAAAGGGGGTGGCTTGGAGTACCGTTTTGTAGGCCACTCGATATGCCCAAACAGCATGGTGTAGCTGTTTGTCCCAATCAGAGCGGTTATTGTTCACTAATTTCGTCAGTACATTGCATAAGATCTTATTGGTGCTCTCAGCCTGGCCATTTGCTTGAGGGTGATAGGGGGCAGACTTCTTATGAACTACCAAGAATTCTTGGAGCAGCTTTTCAATCACTTCATTCAAGAAGTGAGTGCCCCTATCACTTACTAGCTCTATAGGTAGCCCGTATCTTGTGAATACATTCTCAAACAAGAATTTAGCAGTTGTCTGAGCATCATTCTTTGTCATGGCTTTTACCTCTACCCACTTTGTTAGATAGTCTGTGGCAACAATGATGTATTCAGCATGTGAACCCTTAGCTGGGGGATTAATAGGACCAACAAAGTCTATTTCCCAGTTAGAGAATGCTCGTCCACCCATCATAGGTTTCAGTGGCATCTCATCTTTGCGTATAGGATACTGAGTTTGCTGACAGACATCACACCGTTTCACATAGGTATGTGCATCCATGTGAAGGGTCGGCCACCAGAAGCCCGCAAATAGTATTGCCTTGATCACCCGATCTGGTCCAAAGTGTCCTCCTGCTACACCTTGGTGAGCAGTTTCCAAGATCTTGAGATATTCACTTTCATGGACACATAGTCTCAGGTAACCATCTTTACCACGTTTGTATAGATTATCACCAATGAGTGAGTAATCCTGGGCTTCTTGTTCTAAACTCCTTTTCCTAGCCAGAGTCATGTCTAGAGGGAATGTTTTCATCCTCAGGAAGGATACTAGTGGTTCACTCCACTCTGGCACTATGGACAGTTGATAAAGAGTGGCATGTTCCACAGGTGGTTTAGTGCAACAGATTGGGCATTCCTTGCACAACTTTTGGACATCAGCCTCCATAGTGGGCCAATGCACTCTGAGTCTCCTTAGTGTCTGTAGGGTTCGTTGCTTTGAGTAGTGTTGCTCTAATGCACCTACATGTGCTAATTGCAACCATTTAGCATACTCATCCTCTTCCACACAACAAGCCAAGATCCCTTGATCTGTGTGTTTGTACATACTTCCTGCCATGATGTGATACTTTTGGGCTTTTACTACCTCTCTATCCTGCGTGTTTATTACTGGATGGTTAGGCCCGTATGTCAATACTGGCACTAATGACTTAGCCCACTGTGGCACCACTTCCAAATTAAACAAGTAAGCATCAGGAAGGTCATCTGACACTCCTTGTGGGGCTTCTCCAGATGTGAGCCTAGAGAGATGGTCTGCTCTCACCACAACCTCGAAGTCGTATTCCATTAGTAAGAGAAACCATCTTACTAATCTACCTGTATTGCATGGCTTGTTCACGAGATATAGCAGTGCTTGATGGTCTGTAAAAAAATTAAACTTATTTGCAAGCAAATAATGTCTAAACTTTTTAACTGCATATACCATGCCTAATCCTTCTCGTTCGGTGGTTGTATAATTTCTTTCAGCTGCATTCAATTGTCTACTAGCATAGGCAATTGGAAGATCCATATTACCTTCACCAGTAGGTTGTGCGAGTACACACCCAATAGCATAATTGGATGCATCCACATGAACATGGAAAGGCTTATTCCAATCTGGTGTGGTTAAGATTGGTGCTGAACATAATCGTCGTTTAAGCTCATTGAAGGAATTCTCACATTCATCAGTCCACTCAAAGTTAGTCAGAAGTCCGTACATGGGCTTTGCGATGATGGCATACATGTGTATGAACCGGCGGTAGTAACCACAATGTCCCATGAAAGCTTGTACTTCCTGAAGGTAGCTCTGCTATGGCTCTCACTTTCTCTTCATCAGTGGATATGCCATTCTTTGACACTATGTGTCCTAGAATCTTGCCTTGCCTGACCATAAAGACGCACTTTTCTGGGTTTAGGCAGACTTGATATTCTCTACATTTGTCAAAGATTTGTCTGAGTTCAGGAATATGGGTTTGTCTAATGTTGGAATGAGCACAAAGATCATCAACATAGACTTCTAGATTCTTCCTCAAAAACTCTTTAAATACATGACACATCAGCCTTTGGAAGGTTGCAGGAGCATTGGTAAGCCCAAATGGCATTACTCTAAAGGCAAAAATGCCCCATTCAGTGGCAAATGCCGTCTTATGCTGATCTTCTGGAGCTATGGCTACTTGATTGTAGCCCGAAAATCCATCGAGGAAGTTGTACACTTCTTTGCCTGCTACTCTTTCTAAGAGATGCTCTGTGATAGGAAGCGGATAGTTATCTCGAATTGTGGCTGCATTAACCTTCTTCAAGTTAATGCACACACGCAGCTTCCCATTTTTCTTGGGCACGACTACGATGGGGGATACCCACTCAGTATGCTCAATTTCATAGATGAATCCAGCTTCAACCAGTCTATCTATCTCTTCCTTGATCTTGGCCGCATAGTTGTCATTGTATGTATATGGCTTTTGCTTAGAGGGCCTAGCATCTGAGGTCATGGGGATAGTGTGTGAGCATATGTCTGGATCAACACCCTTCAAATCCTTGTAACTCCAAGCGAACACATCTCTGTATTCTCTTAGCAAGGCTATTAACGCATGCTCTTCTTCCTCTGTTAGGTCATGGCCTATGTACGTGCATCTCTCCTCTCCTTCTTCTAGGGCCACTACTATTTTTTTGGTGGTTTCTTTGTTATCATAGGCCTCTCCTGATTGTGCCTCTCGTTTAGGCATTCTGATCATGACTCTTCTGTCATCTATCTCATACTTTTTAAAGTTTTCTGGGACCTCAAACAAAGATTCTTCCTCTTCTGGTGTGACTGCTCTCTTCTTTCTTTTCTTCCCTTCTTCCTTTGGGGTCACATGTGTGGCTAGCCTTACATCATTTGTAAGCTCTCCGTGCCTTTGGGGTTGAAATTCTACTTCATAGAAATATTCTTCATCTGATGCAAAAGGTGGATCCATAATGATTGACTCTAAATCGGAGTCGCTCGCATCTTCAAATGCATCAGGGCTAGGTTCGCATTCTTCTAGAACTGCCTCTCCCATGATTGGCTCTATGGAGAAGACTGAAATGTCATAGCCATCTTCATCACAGTGAGGTGTCCATTGTTCTTCATTGATGGCTACATCCATTGTTGCTAGGATTTCTGCCCAGCCGTGGGGTTCAAATTCTTCGTCAGGAAAAACTACAAGCGCATAGGCTGGGTCTTGAATTGATCTATGTGTTTCTTTTGCACCTATCTCTCTGGCTTCTTCTCTCTTCTCTTCTTCTACTGCTACTTTGCACATCCATAAGTGGGTGTCTTCATGCATCCATGAGGATCCTGACCCTATGGAATGCATAGATTCCGTATCATCTTTGGTTCTATGGATGGGATTCCATTGGATAGGAGGGACATCTCTATGAGAGTAATCTTTGAGATTTACTTTGGTCGTAACACCTAAGTGTTGCAGGTACAAGGAATTGGTTCCCCAATCCTGTACCACTTGCAACTATCGCATAAAGGGTCTTCCCAAAATCATCTCATAGGCATGATTTTTGCTAAAATCGCACATAGCAAATGTATGCTCGAACTCAACACCACATGTGGTGAGAGTTATTCCTTCTAGCAAGCCTAAGGGTCTTTCTATGTGACCATCGGCCATCTGCAATTTCATCCTCGTGGGCCTGAGTGCTGGCTTGCCCCAACGCTTCCATAGGGAAGTGGTAGCAATTGCAACTCCTGCACCTGAGTCGAGAATTGCCTTGGTTGTGTATCTTTGGTGTGTAATGGGAAGATAAGTGTTTGCCTCTTCACCTTCACTCATATCTCCTATCTTATCCAATGGTATTTCTGGCACTGTTCTCTGGGATCCTACCTGGGAACGAGGTTTGGCTATTTCTGGTACTTGTTTGGCTACATGTTTCCATAGCCTCTGGCCTTACTTTGAGTAGCTCTTCTAAGGTGAGGTTGCATTGTACTTTAGTGTTTTTCACTACCTCTGTGTTCCTAGGTATGACTGAGTCCTCATTTCGTACCATGACCGTGGGCGCTCTCATACATGTAGATTTAGCTTCCCATGGACCTGTGAAGTGGGGTAATTCTTGTAAAGAGTTAGACTCAAAGTCTAATATTTCCTGAGAGTGGGTGCTCTCCTGCTCCTCATAAATGGATGGGATGTCTTGTGGGAATTGGTCATGTGCGTCATCCACAAGTTCAATGGGAGGAGGGACTTCACTTTCTTTAGCCCATTTGTCTTCTTGAATCTCTCGTAGGAATTCTGGTGTAAACCGATTCATAGAAGATGATGTGTCTGGCTCCGTAGAGTTAGGCACATAGGCTTCAGGCACATAGGCTTCTGGGGCAGGAAGACCTGCTCTTTCACTTGCCTTGTCCTTATGTTGAGGGGCGGGTTCCTTTTCTGATTGTGCAATTAGTCTCTCTATTCTTTCTAACAGTCCATCAAAGTGCAACTGTGTCTTCGCTGAACTAAAGATTTTAAATAGACGACTGGCTTCAAACATGGTCTGAGCCAATTCCACCATCTTAGCACAAATTTTGGTTGGTTCTAGCTCTAGTTCTGCTCTAGGGTAACACTTTTCATGATCAGTTACGTTTGGCCCTTCTTGGATTCTGGCTTGATATGCTTTAAGCATCATATTAAGGTCCTCGGGAGTGGGATCTGCTAGGACTGATCCTACTCTAGGGGGTGGTGGAATTAGTTGAGGCGGGTTGGAAGGTGGCGGGTCAGATGGAGATGGGAATGGTGGTGGTGGGGTAGTGTGAGAGGGAGTTTGAGATGTGAGTTCAGTTATCCTGGCCTTTGTTTCTCTGAGGCTTTCCTCAAGTTCACTCATCTTTTTTGCCCATTGCCTTTTCATTCTTTCACGGCTATCTCTCCAAGCTCTAGTCCTTTTCTTTGTCATGCTCTCTGTTTCACTAACATCTGGGCTCTTTTCCTGGCCTACGCTGTGGTTCTGTTGCAAGGCTTGGGCTCTAGTGATTACTTGTACTGGTGCAGTGGAAGTCACACTCCCTGTGGAGTCTACAACTAACCCAATAATGTTGATAGGAGTGATTTTTGGCATATTATTGGGGTTCTTTGGGCAGTCTCGTAAGAGATGCTCCTTTCCACACTCTTGGCAGAAGCCCTGGATCGTCACTGACTGGGGTTGTGTAGGTGGAGGCACGGGACAATCACGAATGAGATGATCTCCTTGACATCTGTAGCATGGTCCTCTAGGGAATGGAGGTCTTACTTGCCTAGGTTGGGATCTAGAGTTAGGGTTTGTGTACATTACATTTGTGTACTCTGGTTCCCAACTAGGTTCACTTGGTTCTTCACTCTAGTAGGACTCACCATGTTCAGGAGACTGCATGTAGTAGGCATGGGGGCTATCAACATGTGTAGAATCGAAACTATGGTCACTGGGATCACTTTCTGAAAGCACTGGTGTTACAGGGACTATAGCTCTATTCAGGTTTTCTTCTGCAGCAGCATACTTTACCGGAATCACATTAGCTGAAGCACAGGGTTGTTGTGCTAGCACAGGTTGAGGCCTTTGTTGGTTTTGGTAGGGTTGGTAGGTTTGTTGGGGCCTAGCATACTGCTGTGGTGGACATTGGTTCTGATATCTTCCTTGTTGATATGGCTGAGGGTAGATTTGCCTAACGGTTTGCTTATTGTAGGGGCAATCTTGCGCGGTGTGATTGGTGTACCTCCGTTCTATGGTGCAGTACTGGCTACTAGGATTTACTTGGGGTTGAGCCATAATGGAACATACATTCGCCATGTGGTCGCCACCACAAGTATAGCATCTTTTCACAGGGGCAAACCTTGGGATTTGTTTGCTAGAGACACCTAGTTTTTGTGCCACTTTCTCCGCGAGTTCCTCAATTGATGTGGATTGCGTGGAAGAGAGACTAGAGGCACTATCTGAATCTTTGTATAGTTTGGAAAGTTCTAACTCTTCCCCTAGGTTATCCTCAATGTCAATGCACATGCGTACACACTCTTCTATAGTCCTAGGGTCCTTCAGATACACATATGACCTCAATTTGGTACTTAGCAATCCATCCAAGAATAAAGCCACTTGCTTAGCTGGTGTGGGTAGCTCAGAAACAAGGCATCTTTCAAGATATTGCCTAAATCTTCTTCCTGCAAGTCTCACGGTCTCTTGCGGGGTCTGCTTGAAACTGTGAATCAGCGAGGAGGTGTTATGTCTTATGCCACTTTTAGAGAATTCGATAATGAATGCCTCTAGAAGTTGGTCTATGCTCCTGAACTGCCTCTTGTTTAGTGGCTGAAACCATGTCAGGGCAGTGTTCCTAAGGGTTAGACCAAAGGCATTGTACTGCGTGAATAGATCCTCCACTTGTTCAGCTCTCAAGACTTGCCTAAACTCAGCCACATGATCGTAGGGATCTCCAGTGCCATCGAAGTAGTTTTTCATGGACTTAACTAGCTGAGTCGGTCTCAAAGTCCTTGTGTGCTCTCTAGGTCGTGGTAAAGGGAACTCATCCGCATTTCTTTGATTCCTGGGAGCTTTAAGTACCTCAGGTTCTACTCTGTTTGTTTCCGTCCTCATTCTTTCTCTGCCCCCTGGGTTGGCAAAGCTTACTTCTGGCCTATCTCTACTTCTGTCTCTTTGAGTTCCATGAGCTTGGGATGTTCCAGCTCCAGGGTGACCATAGGACACATTCGATCTTGGTTGGGGAAAAACGAATTCACCCTTCCAAGTGTAAGCATGTCTATCATGTTCTATAACCACAAAGACCCTCTCTGAAGCGTGATCTAAGTAGGTCACTCTGCCTTGGCTATCTGGATCCTTAAACTCATAGATTATGATTGTTCCTATATCATTTGGCCGATCAGATTTATACCTCCAAAAGGCTTCGTCAGTCTCTCGATTGAGGAGCAAATCTATGCTCTTATTATCCTAGGGAATCCACTCTGGTGTGATAATCCTAGTGAGAACCGATTTGCCTCGAGGGGTTCTAGGTTCTGTACCCATGTTGCCTTGCTCTAGGTCACCTAAGTCCGCTTCTGGGATCACATTTCCAAATTCGTCCGTCCTATCTGGGTGACTGGTGACTACGTATATGGTTCCTTCTTTGTCCAAGTATGCTCCATTTGCAAACTTGACAGCTGGGTGCTCTAGTCCTATGGATTGGTCAGGGTTTTTAGTCTGGACCACAGATCTTCCTAGGCCGTCCTCATAGATGCTAGCACCTAATTGGTTGGTCCTAAGGTATTCCAGCTGCGTCTTGTACGGGCCTTCTACCCTGTGCAAGTATGGCACTCCTGAACTTCCCGTAGGTCGGTCCATGCCTTGAGACATCTCTGATTCACCGGTCTCAGAACTAGGGTAGTATGAGTGGTGGCTCAATTGCTGTGCCCAAGACCTAGCAGTGTGGTCGACGCTAGCCTCTGAAGACCTAAGACTTTGTCTATCTCTCCCTAGATGTCGCCCTGATCTAAGGTTCATAAGCCTAATTGAATAGCCCAAATTTGCCCAAGTACAACCTCGTTGTTGAGTTCTTTTGTATCAATCACTTGATTTATTTTTTTTTTGTCGATTATCGTGTTTATGCTCTAGGCAGAAATCACGACGTCAGGAATATTTGAGTCAATTTTCGCACTTGAAGTTGATCGTTCCACGTTAGATTCTTTCCTTTAAGGTTATCGCATCACGAAGAAATTATGTTTAATCTTGAACTTGAGTGCATAGGTAGTCTTCAACTTGATTGATGCCTATCGTTGCCCTGACTTAGTCCTAGCACTAGTCGTTCTTAGCCTAAGCTAGGAATTGATAGAGGGGGTTGAGGATTTTCCAACCTTGAGTTTCCTTCTTTGTGTTGTTGCCCTGGTGTGCCCAGGACGCGTGATCCCAAGCTTGCACTTACTCTTGCTTAGAATGTCCTCAAGTGCTCTTGCTGGACCCGTAAAAGTCCCACGGTTAGCTCAAGACTTAGATTCAAATGACACAATAGACCACTTTCATGCATGTAACTCACAGACCAAATTATCCTTTGCTGTTATGGAAAACAATCCCAAGGATCCCTCAGTTTTCCTACCTCGGGGTATGGTCAACTTCAAAAAACCCTATCTAATAATCCTGATATTAATTTTCACGAGCTTTCCAACAAAACAAGAATCACAGCAAACGGATTTCGTATGAGGAAGTTATGTCAATTCAGGCTTCAGGGATTAAAACAGGGTTCAAACAGGCCAACAGGGCAACAGGTTTTCCTCGGGTTATTTGCCTATAGCCTCCTTATGTCCTCTAGAGTCTATGATCCATGTCCAAAATTAGCCAAACCTTCAAATTAAAAAACCCTAAAAAATTGGCCAAAATTGGCTGTCAATCGCGATCGACTGGGCTGTCAATCGCGATGGAAAGGTGTCAATCGCGATGGACAGGGTATCAATCACGATGGACAAGGTATCAGTCACGATGGACAGGGTATCAGTCGCGATGGACAGGGTATCAGTCGCGATGGACAAGGTATCAGTCGCGATGGACAGGGTATCAGTCACGATGGACAGGGTATCAGTCGCAATGGACAGGGTATCAGTCGCGATGGACAGGGTATCAGTCGTGATGGACAGGGTATCAGTCGCGATGGACTGAGCTGTCGGTCGAGATTGATGGGTGTCAATCACGATGGACTGAAATTTTTGGGGTTTTCTGTGAATTTGTGTCAATCGGGGCTCTATATGTCGCGATGGACAGGAATCTCGGCGAAAGGGGGTGTCAATCGCGATTTTTCTGTCGGTCGCGATGGACAGGGGTGTCCGTCGCGATGGACACGTGTCCGTCGGGGTCTGTCAATCGCGATGGACAGGCTGTCCATCGCGATGGACAGGCTGTCCATCGCGATGGACAGTGTCAATCACAATTGACTGGCTATCAATCGCGATGGACTAAAATTTTGCAATTTTTTCAAAAATTTTTGTGGATCTGTGCTGTGCAAGGTCTCTAGGCTACTGTGGTGCACTCAGCTGGCGACTGCGAGATAGTTCTGCACATTTCCGTACCTGCGCAACGTGCTGGAGGGGATGATGCTGCTGGATCCTGCAAGAAACTCAACAAACATGCATACACAAGGCACACAATATTGCTCTCTCGCTCTCTCTCACAAATGGAATGAGGGAAATGAGGTAAAGAAGGTGATATGATCAAAAACTGAAAATTTTCGCGATGATGGAGATGGAGGTGGGAGATGGTGATGATGATGATGATGGTGATGATGATGATGAGATGAGGAAAAGAAAAATAAGAAAAGTGAAGAAATTACCTACAACGCCAACGTCCCAAATCTACGTCTTACCATCACACGCTCGTCCTCAAAGCTCGATCCCCGGCAACGGCGCCAAAATTTGGTGTAGCTCAGTGATGAGTAGCACCTCCTTTAATGTCAATCTGGGAAGACAAGAGGATGGTATGAAGACCCCGAGCAAGTGAAGGCACAAGTGCGTGAGTGAGAAGCACACAAACATGCACACACATACACACACATGCGCACACACGGCAAAACAAAGAGTGAGGAGCAATGGAGTTCTTAGATTACTTTCAAAAAACTCTTACAAGTTCATATCAATTACAAGCTCTCCCCAAAAATGAGCTCTCTACCTCTATTTATAGTTTTTGACTAGGTTTTGGCCCTGTCCAGACCTAGTGTCCAGCCTAGTTAAAAATTAGGTTCCAGGGCCCATTCGAGGGCTTAAAGGGAGCCTAAAAAATACGAAAATTGATATGTAGGTACTTCTAAGGCTCCTCAAGCTCAAGGACTCCTTGGCTTGCACAAAATAGAGCTACAAAAATATGAAATGGTATTTACAATGATTGTTAGTGATAAGAATCACTGTTATAAAGATGTTAATTTGGAAAAATTTGAAGGGCCTATCTGCCAGATTTGCATCAACTGCTTTGTCTACTCAATCCTTCACCTCGCTCTGACTCTCTCCGCTGGCTTCCTTGTCTAGTCAGTCCTTGGGTGCCCATACTGCTCTCAACAAAGTTGATCGTTCCACGTTAAGTTCTTTTCCTATAAAGTTCTCGACTGTACAAAGATTATGTCGTTAGCTTGAACTTGAATATTTAGGTAGTCTTCAACTTGATAACTGCCTATCGTTGCCCTGACTTACTCCTAGCACTTCCCGCACTTAGCCTAAGTTACGAATTGATAGAGGATCTTTCCTTGTGTTGTTGCCCTGGTGTGCCCAGGACGCGTGTTCCCAAGCTTGCACTTACTCTTCTTAGAATGCCCTCAACTGCTCTTAATGGACCTGTAAAAGTCCCACGGCTAGCTCAAGACTTAAATTCAAATGACACAATAGAGCACTTTCATGCATGTAACTCACAGACCAAATCATCCTTTGCCTTTATGGAAAACAATCCCAAGGATCCCTCAGTTTTCCTACCTTGAGGTATGGTCAACTTCAAAATAACCTATCTAATAATCCTGATATTAATTTTCACGAGCTTTCCAACAAAACAAGAATCACAACAAACGGATTTCGTATGAGAAAGTTATGTCAGTTCAGGCTTCAGGGATTAAAACAGGATTCAAACAGGCTAACAGGTCAACAGAGTTTCCTCAAATTGCTTGTTTATAGCCTCCCTATATGTCCTATAGCCCAATAGTTATGCCCAAAATTAGCCAATTTCCTCAATTTAATAAACCCTAAAAAATGGCCGAAAATGGCTGTCAATCGCGATCGACTGGGCTATCAATCGCGATGGACAGGGCTGTCCGTCGTGGCCTGTCAGTCGCGATGGACACGTGTCAATTGCGATTGATGGGTGTCAATCGCGATGGACAGGGAGTGTCAGTCGTGATGGACAGAGGGTATCAGTCGCGATGGACTGCTGTCAATCGCGATGGACTGCTGTCAGTCGCGATGGACTGCTGTCAGTCGTGATGGACAGGTGGTATCAGTCGTGATTTTTCTGTCGGTCGCGATGGACAGGGGTGTCCGTCGCGATGGACACGTGTCCGTCGGGGTCTGTCAGTTGCGATGGACAGGCTATCCGTCGCGATGGACCGTGTCAATCGCGATTGATGCTATCAATCGCGATGGACAGAGAAAATGCAAATTTTTTTGAAATTTTTGTGGATTTGTGAAGTGCAAGGTCTCTAGTCTACTGTGGTGCACTCAGTTTTACCAAAAGATGAAGTTTTTTGTCAATCGCGATTGACAGAAACTTGCGACACAGAGATAGTTTTGCACAATTCCGTACCTGCGCAGCGTGCTGGGGATGATGGGATAGCCAATACCTGCAAGAAAACTCAAGAAACATGCAAAAAATAGCACACAACAGTTCGCTCTCTCGCTCTCTCTCACAAGTGAAATGAGGGAAATGAAAGGAGGAAGGAGATATAGTCAAAAAACTGAAATTTTTGCGATGATGGAGATGGAGGTGGGAGATGGTGATGATGATGATGGTGATGATGGTGGTGAGGTAAGAAGGAGAAAAATAAGAAGAGTGAAGAAATTACCTACAACGCCAACGTCTCAAATCTACGTCTTACCATCACACGCTCGTCCTCAAAGCTCGATCCCCAGCAACGGCGCCAAAATTTGGTGTAGCTCAGTGATGAGTAGCACCTCCTTTAATGTCAATCCGGGAAGACGTGAGGATGGTATGAAGACCTCGAGCAAGTGAAGGCACAAGTGCGTGAGTGAGAAGCACACCAACATGCACACACATACACACACACGCACACACACGGTAAGACAAAGAGTGAGAAGCAATGGAGTTCTTAGATTACTTTCAAAAAGCTCTTACAAGTTCAAATCGATTACAAGCTAACCTCAAAAATGAGCTCTCTAGCTCTATTTATAGTTTTTGACTAGGTTTTGGTCCTGTCCAGACCTAGTGTCCGGCCTAGTTAAAAATTAGGTTCCAGGGCCTATTTGAGGGCTTAAACGGAGTCTAAAAAATATGAAAATTGATATGTAGGTACTTCTAAAACTCCTCAAGCTCAAGGACTCTTCGGCTTGCACAAAATGGAGCTACAAAAATATGAAATGGTATTTACAATGATTGTTAGTGATAAGAATCACTGTTCTAGAGATGTTGATTTGGAAAAATTTGAAGGGCCTATCTGTCAGATCTGCATCGACTGCTTTGTCTACTTAATCCTTTGCTTTGCTCTCACTCTCTCCGCTGGCTTCCTTGTCTCCTCAATCCTTGGGTGCCCATACTGCTCTCAACACCTTGCCAACATTTGAAATAGTTTTTTATCTCCCAATGATTCCATCTACACACTCTCAATCGGTGATCCTTGAGAGGTGATCAACCATAAAGTTTTACTTTCCTAGAATAATATAGATTTCAAAATCGAATTCTTAGAAGATGAGCAATCATCTTCAAGACCTACCTATAAATGTAGATTTTTTGAGCATATATATCTTAATGGTTGATGATGAATAATGATTACAAAGTGCATGCTTAACAAACAATGCCTAAACTTCTACAATGCAAACACAATGGCTAAGCCTTCACGCTCACTTGTACTATAATTCTTTTATGTAGGAGTAAGAACTTTACTTGCATAGAAAATAAGGTGATCTTTCTTACATGTGCTAGATGGTTCTACTAAAATTTGCCCAATTGCACATAAATTTGCATCACTATTGACATGAAATTTTACGTCCTAATTTGGTGTGACAAGAAAATTTGAAGTGCATAAATTCATCTTGACTTCCCTAAAAGCTTGGTCTACTTTAGGAGTCCAATCAGGATTTTATGTGTTGTTTGTAAGCCATGAAAAAGGGCATGAAACATAAGAATACATCCTTATGAACCTTCAACAATAGCCAGTATGATGTAAGAAATTATGTACCTCCTTTGGAGACCTTGGAAGGGGCATTGCACAATTGCAACTATTTTCTTAGGATCCACTACAAGTTCTTTGGCAAACATGATGTGCCCAAGTAGGGTGACTTATATAACCATGGAATGGCACCCTTTTCGATTGATCTTTAGACCCATCTCGAAAAATTTCTCAAAGATTTCTTGGAAATTTGATGTGATATTGTATGTCTTCAAGAATGGACCTTTCATCTTTACTCAAGAACACTAAGAAATCATCCATGAATATCCTTAAGAATCGTGTGAGCTACTTACCCAATATTGCATGTATCTCTCTATTGAATGCAACAAGGGCATTCTTCAACATAAAAGCCGTTCTTCTGTACCTATATATTCCCCATGATGTGACAAAAATAGTCTTCTCTTGGTCTTCTAGGCGTATCGCTATTTAAGTATAACAGCTAAAACTATTCAAGAAATTGTATAATGAATGTACTACAACTTTTTCTAAAACATGATATGTGAAAGGTTGTGGGAACCCGTCTTGAATCCTGGCCTTATTAAGAGCCTTCAAATTCACACGTGCTCTAATCTTTCACATATTCGTCTTGGGCATGATAATCATGGAAGAGTCCCATCTTGAGTATTCCATAGGGAAAATAAATTGTGCTTCTTCTTATTTCATTAGCTCAACTTTCACCACCTCAACATACTTGGGATTAAGTTCATGAAGCTTGCTTCTTACTGATTGTGCCCCATCCACCAAGGGTATTTGATGCAAGCTTATGATCTTTGGGATTCCTTTATATGACAATGTAAGAAGGATGATAACTGATTTTAAAAAAAAGTTAGGGAACTTCCACAACCAACTTGCTAAGGGAATATTCCAAGCTTCATCATCACTTCCCAAGTTGATATCTTTGACACTCTCCACCTTCTATCCTTGGAGAAATCTTTTAGCTTGTAGGCATGTGGTGTTTGCAATTCCAATGATTCTCTCTTCTCTTAAGCCCAACCTTTAGGAATCTTCTCCATGTGTTGAGACTAAGAGCAAGAAAGTCTTTTGTTTGCTTATCTTTACTTTCAATACTTTCATATTCTACTTCTTCCCCTTTACCTAGATCTTCAAGGATTTCTTCGACTTATGATTCAATCTTCTCTTCTCATTGTAATTCCTCCTCTTAATATGACAACTCTTTGATTCCCACTACACAACATTATGATCCTTCCATCATCCACCTAATCAAGTTTCCCCTTCTTGATATTTGAGCTTTGGCATGAGCTCTTCTTTTTCTCTATTTATTATAGTACTTGAATCCATATGGACATGTCCACATCCACTATCCAAGTCAATTTGTATGTGTCCTTGGGTTTGTGATGTGACACACATTCTTGGAAAATTTGCTTCGTTTGGAAGAGCAATGATCACAAAGCCATCCAAAAACACACAGTCTTCAATCAACATCATGACCTTTTCCACAATGTCAATGGGTTGCACCCTACATCCATTTACAAGAGTGACAAAAAATGGTGCACTCTTCGTGATCACCAACTCCAACTGCCTTATAGTTTCATTGGAAATTATAATAAATCTTCCCTTGAAGCCTAACATAGCCGGTATGCAAACAAAAAGATGTGACTATTTTTTGCCACCCATCCATGTTTGAATCTCTACTTCTGAGACTCATGAATCATGTGTCTCCTCAAATCCCTCATGTATCTATATGACAAATGCACCACAAGGTGCCATGTAGAAATTTGGGCCACCTCATCCTAAGGGGTGTTCCCACCCAAGGATATATTATGTGAAATTTCCTTCCCCTTCAAAATATTTTTATCATTGAAAATGTAGGTGAAATGTATGTCATGGTAGGAGAAAGTGGTCGGAATTCCCTGAACACCATGCACTCTATGTACGTGGTCATGTGTTGTTTCCCCATATCATTCCCCTTAAGAAGCCTCATATGAAATCATCTCAAATGTTGGAAACCGTCTGTGTGGTGCATACTATCTCTAGTTATACCTATTTACCTAAATTTAATAATTTTGTTTGCTACCCTAGCATACTTCTTTAGTTTCTTAGAATTAGCATACCATTAAAAAAAATGCAATGATGCATGAGAGTGAACATGCATGTTATTACTTTCTATAAATAAAGATGCACAGAGCTTTATTTAAATGCTTAAACAAAGAAATTCAAAAATTCATATCATTCACCTTCTTAGACATTCATATGCACTAAACTATGCATCATGCAACAAAAATAGATGAGATAAAGGGAAAAGCAAAGAGTGAAGAAAACTTCCTTGAAAGAATCCAATGATCCAAATGCTCATCCATCTCACATGAGAAGCCATTCCTTGATCCTTTCATGTTTCCATGGTCTTAGAAGTCTTGAAATGCAGCTCATAATAACTCCGATGGAACTCCTCCTACATCACTTTGAATTAATTGCTAGCTACCAAAGGGCTTCTCTTGGCACATACACAAGTACACTCTAATTGTGTCCTTATGCTCCAGGGATAATTTGGCATCCTTGCGAAGGCATGTGGGTACTTTGGGATAATGAGTGTCAGGCTCTAATACTAGTATAATAAAGCTTCCCTTGAAGCCTAACGTAGTTGGTAGACGACACACAAAGATATGAGTATTTCTCACCACCTAGCCATGCCCAACTCTCTACCAGTGCGATTCACAAATCATGACTCTCCTCAACTCCCCCCTCTATCCATATGGCAAGTGCACCACAAGGTGCCATGTGGCAATTTAGGCCACCTCATCCTTGAGGGGTGTTCTCACCCAAGAATATATAATGTGACAAGCATCAAATTGATATCGTAAACTCCATCAAGGCTTATCCCATTGAGCTTTTGATCATGAATTGAGATACATAATTGAGAACTTTTAAAGTTTGTTACATGTGCAAAAATTGCTTACAAAGTCTTCGACAATAGACTTTGGTTGTTTCAAATATGATGCTTGTATAACTTTTAACATATCATTTCTTAATTTGGGGTCCATCTTGATTAATTGGTACACACTAACCTATTGGTATGTGTTCTTTAGTGTTCTATCCTCATAAATTGTTTTTGATGCACACTTCTCCTTGTCATTGTTGAGCTCCATGATGATGCTTCCAAATAATTCATCATGGTATTCCTCTTGTCTTGAAGGCTTGGTCTATCATGGGTCTCCTCTTATTGCAGTTTCTATTTCTCCTTGTCTTTGGACTCTTTTGACACTAACAAAGTTTCTTATCTCTTCTCTTCATGGTGTGCAATAGTGATCATGTTGATTGGTTTAATATGATTCTTTGAGCAATCCATTGTAAAATGTTCCTTTGCATTTGGAAAACCTTGGCATGGTGGGGAGCCCTCTTGAAAGTTAACAGTTTATCTAGATGTGCCATTACTCTCCACATCAATAATAGAGTATCGACCTTAAATCCCCTAGGTCATGTGGAATTTGAGTTGGAAGCTTCATTACTCTATGATGGGATCCATTTAAAATGTATGTGGAGGGATCCCTTGGTTGTCCAAGAAGACTACTAAAATGAAACCATCTAGTGTGGCACCAAAATGGATTCTCTTCTTTAAAAAATATTGCACATCTCATGGGAGTGCCTTTTCAATCCATTTATAAACCATGAATTCTGGAGAAGCTTCTGGTAACTTTGTCATGAGTGCCCTCACTTGTGTGACTAGCTCTAAGAGGGACTTTCTTGATCGCACCCTCAAGTTATCTAGTTGGTCCCAAACCTTCTCTACCATGTTCTTTGGCTTGAATACTTATGAAATAGCCATCTTTAAGCCATTTCATGTGCGAAAATGGGCTTTGTCGAACTAAGAATACCATTTGTCTACCAATCCATCTAAGATGGTCAAGAACAAAGCCAAAAAAGAATCCTATCTATCTTGTAGCCCCTACTCTTACACAGTGTTAAGAAACACCTCATATGATCATCGAGATCTTGATTTGCTAATCTAGTACATATGAGAAAGTTACTGCTTACCCTTGGTACGAGCTAATTTTCTTCCTCCATCATCCTTCTTCATGCAAAGCAAAGGAGATGCTTCTATTCATTCAATGTAGCAAAGCTTGTTGATGCTTCTAATCCAATGGATGACTCCTCTTTATGGATAGCTTGATCCTCTAGAAATCCTCTCTTTGATCTTATTACTCACATGTGCTGAGTCTACACTCTATGTCAAGTCCTTTCATCATTTCAAGTCCTTCCACTTACTCAAGTTCTTGCATTTCTTCAGGTCCCACTAGGCATGCCAAATGTTGAGACATAGGGGGTAAAGCACACAATCACTCACAATCCTCAAAGGGTTATTTTTGTAATGCACAATATATGCAATTCAATGATGATGGATGTCTTGACTAACTTAAAATGGGTTGGGTGTACCTCTTTACATCTTAAACTCACACAGTGCAAGAGAAATATTCAAGACTTTATCTTCACTTTCCATGAATCAGATCTTACTCATGGAATGTAGAGGCTACCATGGGACGTAGGGCAAAGTTCCTTGCATTTTTTGCATGTGTAGATGTTTCCTTTATCTTGCATGATGTTACAGTTTCTTCTACTAAGCCTATGGAGAGGAGAGGAGGGTGTAGAACCTGCATGGGATATGTGCAAAATTATTTTTTCCTTTTTCGTTTAAGGGGAAGGTGAGGTTGGCTTACCATTTTTCTCTGCAATATGTGAATTGAAGAAGAGAGCACAAAGAAGCATCCAGATGCATGCAAAAAACCTTAAATTTAAAAACATTTATCTAGCTCAAGTACATGACCTAGACATCTTGTAGCCAATATATCTCATCAAGATCCCTTCTACATAAGCCAAAATCACAAAACCTCCACAATTTTATGAGGTAGAAGGGACAAAATTGGTACAAAAAGGCTTGTTATTTGTTATTTGAGTGGCTGATCTTGTGGCCAAGACCTAAATTTGATAGAATGAGATAATTACAAATGGTTTGCGAGAAATTTCAATGCAAAAATGCTCCAAGAACAAGGTGAAACTGTAATTTTCACCTCTTCTTGAAACAATCCTAAGCCATACTACTAGAATTTTCAAGGGTAATTACAAGAATTTACATCACATAGAATTACAATGACAAATGATCTTGATCATTGAGCATCCTACTAAGATGTCCATGCTCTACCCTTTGTATCCACATATATTGTCATACGCCTTTAATCGCACATGTAAGGGATCCTCTCATGAGCTCTAGTGTGCTATTATGCAAGCTCACATTATCCCACATAGATGGTATTTCTCTATGTATTCCATATAAGGAGGTTCACCTCTTCTCATCCATTTATGTACTCCCATGAGGCTCTCATCTTGAGGTTCTAGCCCTATGATTCTTGTGTAAGTTATCATTTCATAATTTAGTTATTTTTTTTTCACATTTCATCATTGTGTTAATTCTATTGTATTTTAAGCTTCCATAGCTTGTTTATATGGAAATTTGGTTAGAAGGGACCCTATCACATGATTTTTGTAGTGAAAAAAATGTTTTCTTGGATGTGGATGCTTCAAAATGTGTGTTCCACGAAATGTGGCTAAAAACAATGAAAATTGGAAAAAGTCATTTTTTGGGTAAGCAAGTTGGATTTGATGATGTTGCACTCTACTTTTGTAGGGATTTTGAAAATATTACTTTTTTTAAAAGGAATTCAGAAAATGAGTTAGAAAATTCACTTCACACACACACACATGTTGGTGCAAATGAGTCCAAGCCTACATACTTGGACAACTAGCATGTATAGTTGTTGAGATATCAAGCTCAACATGTGATGATCCTGGATGACACGTACCAATTTTTTGTTTCTCTGACATGTATAGTGGTCACGCTGGTATATGTCAGGGATACTTCATTGAGCTTTATTAGATTTATCTACCGAGAGTGATGGCACATTTGTTTCTTGCCAGCTCACTCATTCGCGGACATTAGGTTTTTCCTTATGTACTGGTCTTTATATATTGCACTGGTTGTATTCTTGTTTTTAGGTCATTCTTGTACATTCCTTTTATGTAATAGAAGAAGAAGAAGAAGATCATTCTTCCTTGCCTCAACCTGTGTGTGTGCTTCTCCTTGAGAGTGAGAGTGTGTGGGTGAGCTCTCTTCCTTATCTCCTTCCTCGTGACATGGTATTAGAGCTAGCGTGGCTGTAGAGAGCTCGTGGAGAAGGCGACGGTGAAGACTATGCGGCAAGGCGTGGAGAAAACGCGATTTCACAAACGGCCTCCATTTGCTACAAAAATCTACCGTGAAGGTTTCGGAGCCATCTCGACCTCTATTTCGAGCCTGCAAGGTGGGGCCCACAGAAAAACCAAGTCAATTTCAGAAATTGTAACTTGCATTGTGTTCGGCAACACTCATATATTCCAGATTCAGAATTTCAAGCGATTCCGTGTACTGTTGATACACGAAAACTGTGTTTTTCTGAGATCGAACTGTCACGTCATAGTGCGACAGTGTTCAAGTAGAAGTGCTGCTTGTAGTGTGTTGCGGTGTTGTGAATTGTTGTAGAAATGGCAAACGCAGATGGAATGAGTCAGCTTATGAGTGATAAGGTAGACAAGAACAACTTCCATGCTTGGAGATTCAGAATGAAGAATTTCCTGATGGGAAAAGGCTACTGGAAGTACATCGAAGGAGAGAATGAAAATGCTCCGCAGTTACCAGAAAGGAATCGGACTGCAGAACATTTAAGAGCATATGAGGAATGGAATCAAGGAGCACGAAAGGTAATGTATTGGCTATTTGTTAGCATACAGTATAGCATGATTGGACACATACAGGATGCCAAGACTCCAAAAGAGGCTTGGAACAGTTTGGTCACTTTGTACGAGACCAATACAAAGGCACGGAAATTGCAACTCAAGAACGAGCTGCATAGATTGGAGAAAAAGAGCATGTCGGTAAGTGACTACACTCTAAAAATCAAAAGCATATGTGAGTCACTTGCATCTATTGGCGTGAATGTAGATGATGATGATAAGGTGGAAGTGTGCCTTTGTGGTTTAGGAGCTGCATATAAGCAGTTCAGAACTTCTATACAAACCAGGGAAAATATTCTGAATTTTGCTGATTTGGTCTCTATGTTGATCATTGAAGAAAAGAATCTTGGTAAGGATTCAAACTCCCAAGGAAAGCCTAGTTCTGAGCAGGTATTCTACTCTGGCAGAGGAAGAGGCAGAGGTAGAGGTTTTGGAAGTGGAAGAGGAAACAGTAACCAAGACCAAGGTCAACAACAGAATCATGCAGGAGGAAGAGGACAGTTTCGAGGCAGGGGGAGCCAAAGAGGTCGCTGAAATTTCCAAAGAAATGATTTAGGTAATGATAGTAAAGGATGTTGGAATTGTGGTAAACCTGGACACTTTGAACGTGATTGTAGGTTAAAGAATCAAAATAACAGAAGGCAACAAAACAACTATGCATCCACAAGTGCAGAGGATTCTGAGAAGTAGTTTATGGTTCAACATCACATGATGAATACGATGTCTGCTGGTGTTTCAAAATCGAATGATAATGTCTGGTATGTTGATTTAGGTGCTTCAAATCACATGACCAGTCATGCAAATTGGTTTAGTAGTTTGCAGAAAATGCCAGTTCCTGGATATGTTGAAACAGGTGATGACACATCGCATCCTATTGAGCATACAGGAAACATAGCATTGTCTATGGAGGACGGAAAGGTAAAACATCTCGTTGATGTGCTGCATGTTCCAAATATAACAAAGAATCTGGTTTCTGTTGGACAAATGGTTGACCAGGGATTACAAGTCAGGTTCAATGCTGATGGATTATATGTAGAAGAGTACAAGCAGGATGGACGATTGGTTGCCAAAGGAAACAAAGTGGGTAGGATGTTCACCTTAAATGTGAAGATTCCTGAAATGAATGCAGCCATGTTTGCGAAAGGTGCAGGAGTTATTGCAGATATAGAGATATGGCACAAACGGATTGGACATGCAAACTTGCAAAGGCTGAAACTGATGCAGTCAAAGGAGATTGTCCATGGACTACCAAATTTCAAAGTTGCAGAAATGCAAAAGGTATGTGCAGCATGTCAATTTGGTAAACAATCAAGATCATCATTTCCACATGACAAGCATGTTAGTGAGAATGTACTAGAAGTAGTACATACAGATGTTTGGGGTCCAGCAAAGACCACATCTATGGGCGGTTGCAGGTTTTATGTTATTTTCATTGATGACCATACACGCAAAGTATGGGTATATTTCATGAAAGAGAAGAGCGGGGTGTTTACTCACTTCCAAAATTTTAAAGTTCTGATGGAAAAGCAGACAGGGAAGTACATTCAAACATTAAGATCTGATGGAGGAGGTGAATACATGTCAAATGAGTTCAGCAGTTTTCTAAAAACTCATGGAATTCGGCGTCAGTTTTCATGCAGGTACACACCACAACAGAATGGTGTTGCTGAACGCAAAAATAGACATATTGCAGAAATAGCAAGAGCCTTGATGCCTAAGAAGAATATGCCTCATTGTTATTGGGCAGAAGCTGTGCATACTGTTGTATACATCATGAACAGAACTCCGACTGCTGATGTACATCAAGTTACACCTGAAGAGAAGTTTACAGGTAAAAAGCCAAACTTATCACATCTGAAAGTTTTTGGCTGTATTGCATATGTACATGTTCCAGATGAGTTGAGGACGAAGCTTGATCCAAAACCAGAAAAATATGTCTTCATTGGATATTCCCTTGAGCAAAAGGGGTACAAATGTTATAACCCACTCACATGATAGGTGAAGGTGAGCAGAGATGTGGTATTTGATGAAATGTCAAGCTTCTATGCAGATGCCAAAGAAGGACTGAATCTTGAACCAAATGACAAAAAAAATGCTGAAAAATCTAGTGCAGAATCTCAAGTTTTGAGTGGACCGGATGCATCACCAAGCAATAGTTCCAACTCAAATCCATGGAGTGGAAGATTGCGTGGAAATTTCAGTCCAGCAAATTCATCAAATACATCCAAGAAAGGTAAAGAAAAGCTTTCTGCTGGTAGTAAAACAGGTGCAAGTTTTGAAGACGTTGATGGAGATTCAAGCGGTTCAGAAAAGAGTCTTGATGAGGAACTTGGATTGCCCTCTGTGAGGACTCCAGGGGTAAGAAGGGCACATGCAAATGATACAAGAAGAAGTGACCCAGGACCAAGAAGATCTGGGAGGATGCGTAATTCAGTGCAACGATTGACATATGATAGTTACATGGCTCGCCATTGTGCCTACATGACAAAGGTAATACAAGATGCTGAACCTTCTTGTTTTGAAGATGCAATTGGTAATGCAGATTGGGAAAAAGCTATGGATGAGGAGATGGCTGCACTTTATGGAAATGATACATGGAAGCTGGTTCCATTGCCGCAAGGAAATAAATCCATAGGCTGCAAATGGGTTTACAAGGTAAAGCATAATGCTGATGGTAGCATAAGCAGGTATAAAGCACGATTGGTAGCTAAAGGTTATGCACAGACATATGGCATTTGTTGGTGTAATTCAAGCCTTAACAGTTGGCTTGGATATCAACCTTGAAGACTTCACATAAAGCTTGGAACCCTTGAAGAATATCTCTACATGAAGCAATAGTCATAGGAACCTATGCTTATAGACTATTACCATTTTACTCATTTGTAAAAGTCTAAATGACTTGGCATTTACTTGTATCACACAACTACTTGATTAAGTCGTGGAAAATTGGCTCATTGATTGAGGGAATATCTCAATCAACTTTTTAGGTGAAAGATTCTAGGAAATTAGTTTGAATTCAAATTCAAATCATCATTCAACTCCTATAAAAATCACAAGGAAAAAGTCGCGGGTACTTCTTCACTCTTCCCGAGGCATTTCTGAGTAAATCATTGAGTGTGTGAGTGCTACACCATAGCCTACACCTCTGAGTACCATTGAGCATCACATTCTATGCCAATGGGAATGTACAATCAATAGAATTAATACATAGTATTACATTCATTATCTCTGTTTTCTCTGAGTGACCATCTTCAACTTTGTCAACTTCCAAGAGGCATATCTCAAGATCTACTGAACAAAATTGGATGCTTCAAAGTGCATTGGATTCAGCTCATAGTCTACTACACACCTACAAAATTTCAAGGCCATTGGATCTACCATTACAGAGAAATCTCAATCGAGGTGCTCACTGGTATGTGACTGTAAGTCTCCTAAAAAGTCGGGGGTGTACCTTATTTTGCTAAAGTGATTTCTCTGAGTATAGTTTATCATTTCCTTTCATTCCACTTGCAAATGAAAGCTTGTTAAGCTAATTGATTATGTCAAAAAGCAATTAGATCAATTTTAAGTGTGCTGGTCACACTGAGCATAACTCTGAGCAGGTGTCAATACCAAAATAGCAAGTTTTTCAGGATTCTTGAAGTCACAAGTAGTCTGTTTTGATCTAATCATTACTCAACTCATTTCCAAAGTACATATAGCATATTTTGGTGTCATTTGGAAGCTAAGCAAGTATACTAAGCATATCTGGAGTCAAAGGAGGGCAGGTGTGAAGCAGGTTTTGCAGCACCAACTCAATTCTTGAGTGCATCCAACCATCACTCCCAACAGTGGTATCAGAGCATATAAGGTAATCATGGGTGATGGTTTCCCTTCCTTCATTGACAAATTAGACAGGAACAACTACCAAGCTTGGTCTCTAAGGATGAAGACCTATCTACAAGGAAGGAGCTTGTTTGGATTCATATCAGGAGATGAGGAATTGCCCTCATTCAAAGCTAGAGGCCTACCCACCAAGGAAGAGCAAGAGAGACTCAATCAATGGTGTGCAAAAGATGCTTTGGCAAGGTCATATCTTCTAAACTCTATTTCTGATTTCCTTCTACCACACATAAGGAATTGCAAAACTTCCCAAGAGACTTGGGAAACCTTGTCAACTTACTTTTCATCAAGCACAAGGGCCAGAAAGAATCAGCTATGGATTGAGTTTACCACTCTTAGGAAGCAATCAAAGCAATCTATCTCAGATTTTGTTACCAAGGTCAAAGACATTGCAGACCAACTTGCAAGTGTTGGAGAAGAGATTGAGGAAGAGCAAATAGTCAGACAAGTGATCAATGGACTAAAGGCAGATGACAAGTGGGAGAGCTTTACCACAGCAATGGACTTATACATGGACATCCAAGCACCTGATCTAACAACTCTGATTGGACAACTCTTCACACATGAAGCTAAGCTTACAAAGAATGGAGAGCAATCAAAAGGTAATAATCCCTCTGCCCTATACACTGATAAGAAAGATAAAGACAAGGGTAAAAACAAAAAGGTTGATGAAGAAGGCTCTACCTCCCAAGCAAACTATGCAGGGAGAGGTAGATCTTCAAGAGGTAGAGGCAGAGGAGGTAAGTCAGGTAGGGGGAGACCCTACAACCAATCTCCATGCAATATTTGTGGCTTGTCTAACCATACCACAGATGAATGCTACAAAAACTACAAGAACCAAAGAGGAAGAGGTCACCAAAGAGGAGGATACTCTCAGGGCAGAGGCAGATTCAACCAATCTCAAGGCTACCATGGCTACAACAATAACTATAACAACAGCTACAATCACAATGGCAAGTATCAAGGTGGATACAGAAATAGGAAAGACTACAACAATTATGCAGAGGAGCAAGATGACTCCCTATTGATCATGAATATGACATCTAAGTCAGGTATCAATGATGATCACTTATTCTATATTGATTCGGGTTGCTCTAATCATGTAGCTGGAAATGTTGCATTACTTTCTGATTTGGAAGAACCCAAAGGCAAGCATCAAGTGCAGATAGGTGATGACACTAAACACTCAGTTGTTAAAGTAGGGAATGTCAAAACTAGTGATGGTAATCAGAATCTATTGACCAGAGTATTGTATGTTCCAACAATCACAAAAAACCTAATGAGTGTAGGTCAGATTGTTGAAAAAGGTCTACAGGTCAGGTTCACTCAACATGGTGCATATGTGGAGGATCCAAGACATGGATTCAGAAGGATAGCCAAGGGAGAAAAATCAGGTAGATTGTTTACCTTTGAACTTGAAGACACTAAGAATATTGCTTTGTACAACTATAAAGATCAAACCCTATCAGAATTGGAGATTTGGCACAAGAGATTAGGTCACATTGGAGAGAGGACCTTAAAGCAAATGAGTAGGGATCAATGTGTACTTGGGATACCTAATGTATCCAAGCAACACATGATATACAAGTGTGGGGCTTGTCAATTTGGTAAGTCACACAGATTGCCCTATACAAAGAAAGGTTTTATGCATGAAGATTATCTGGAATTGGTGCATACAGATGTTTGGGGACCTAGCAAGGAGCCATCCATATCTGGATCAAGGTACTATGTGTCCTTCATTGATGACTATAGCAGGTGGACTGTCTTATACTTCATGAAACATAAAGATGAAGTATTTAATTGTTTCAAAGGTATCTTGCATTAGTTGAAAATCAAACAGGTAGACATTTGAAGAAACTAAGGTCAGATGGTGGTGGAGAATACTTCTCCAATGACTTTGAAGATTTCTTGCAGGAAAGAGGCATCAAGAGGGAGATTACTACAAGGTACTCACCTGAACAAAATGGGGTAGCTGAAAGGAGGAATAGACTTATTGTAGAGACAGCTAGGTCTATGCTAAATGAAAAGAAATTGCCAAATTATCTTTGGGCAGAGAGTGTATCTACTGCCACATATTTAATTAACAGGTTGCCATCAAAGACACTTGATGGAATGACACCCTATGAGGCTTGGCATGGTAAGAGACCATCTCTGGATCATTGCAAAATCTTTGGTTGTGTTGCATATGTGCATATTCCCTCACAGGTAAGGGGAAAGCTAGACCCTGAAGCTGAAAAATGTATCTTCATTGGTTATGATTTGAATCAGAAGGGATACAGATTCTACAACCCCTCAAACAAAGGCTTCAAGGTAAGCAGAGATGTCATCTTTGATGAGAATGATTCATGCTATGAAAATGAATGCAGGAAGGTTAGTCTACCTTATGACATGGAAGCAGACTTCCCCAAGCTTATCAAGGAAGAATCAATTCAGAAAGAGGACACAAGCTCAGATGATGAAGACACCATCAACATTGAAGAATTCAAGGCGTGGAAATCCAAAGGGAAGATGAAGATGAAACAACTAGAAGATAATCCAGAATCCTCAACACAAGCAATGAGGAGGTCTCAGAGAGAAAAGAAAAAACCTATTAGGTATGGGTATGATACTTCCCTTGTAACCAAGCATTCTGTATATCTTGCAAAGGATCTCTTGAATGAAGAACCAGGTACATTTTAAGAAGCAATCACTAAACCAGAATGGAAGGAAGCAATGGATGAAGAAATGGAGGCTCTCAAGGAAAGTGATACTTGGGACTTGGTACCCAAGAAGGACTCTATGAAGGTGATAGGATCCAGATGGATCTACAAACTCAAGAGGAATTCAGATGGTACAATAAACAGGTATAAAGCTAGGTTGGTAGCCAAGGGTTTTGCACAAACCCAAGGCATTGATTATCAGGAGACATTTTCTCCTGTGGCCAAGATGCCAACTATCAGAGTTATGGTGAGTGTAGCTGCATCCAAGAATTGGAACATGTACCAATTAGATGTGAAGAATGCATTCTTGAATGGATGGATATCTGAAGAAGTCTACATGTCACAACCACCTGGCTATGAAGATCCCAAGAAGGTAAATCATGTTTGTAAATTGAAGAAGGCTCTGTATGGATTGAAGCAGGCACCTAGAGCATGGAATTACAGGTTGACAACCTACCTCCTAGACCAAGGATTTATAATGAGTAAAGCAGATACTTCATTGTTTATCAAAAGGAACAATTCAGAGGTAATATACTTGTGTGTCTATGTTGATGACATCATTATTACAGGAAATGATGTTCAGGGAATTAGACACATCAAAGGACAGATGATGAAGGAATTCAAGATTAATGATCTTGGATTATTGAAGTACTTTCTAGGACTTGAATTGGTCTATACAAATTCAGGTATCTTTATTACTCAGAAGAAGTACATTCAAGACATGGTCAAGAAGTTTAATTTGCAGGAAGCTAAAGTATCAAGCACTCCTATGGAGGTCAACCATAAACTCAGTGCTCATGAAGGAGAAGAACTCCAAGATATTACAGGTTACCAAAGTTTGGTAGGTAGTCTAAATTATGCTACCTTAACCAGGATTGATATATCATATGGTGTTAGTGTACTTAGCCAATTTATGCACAAACCAAGAATACCTCATTTAGAGGCAGCAAAGAAGATAGTAAAGTACCTAAAGGGAACACAAAATCATGGTTTGTACTTTCCCTATTCATCAGACATTGATATTAAGGTATATTCAGATGCACATTGGGCAGGTTGCAAGGATGACAGGAGAAGCACATCTGGTTATATATGTTTTGTAGGTGATAAACCAATTTCTTGGTCATCCAAGAAACAACCCATAGTAGCTTTATCATCTACTGAGGCAGAGTATAGAGGGCTAGCAAATGCCACTCAAGAAGCCATCTGGTTGAAGCTTTTATATTCAGAATTAGGCCTATACACAAGGCCACCAATCATCTTTGGTGATAACACAAGTTCTCTTCACCTTGCAGCTAATCCAATTTATCATGCTAGGACAAAACACATAGAGGTTCATTACCACTATGTGAGGGAGAAATTACTTAGCAAAGATATCCAATTGACTTATGTCTCTACTAATATGCAATGTGCAGATTTGCTTACTAAAGCTCTGGATGGAAGCAAGCTATGCAGATTTAAATCCATGATTGGATTGCAGGAAGTAATTGAAGACTAGAGATGAAGACTTGAGCCAAAGTGTTTGGCTTGAGGGGGAGCTGTTGGTGTAATTCAAGCCTTAACACTTGGCTTGGATATCAACCTTGAAGACTTCACATAAAGCTTGGAACCCTTGAAGAATATCTCTACATGAAGCAATAGTCATAGGAACCTATGCTTATAGACTATTACCATTTTACTCATTTGTAAAAGTCTAAATGACTTGGCATTTACTTGTATCACACACCTACTTGATTAAGTCGTGGAAAATTGGCTGATTGATTGAGGGAATATCTCAATCAACTTTTTAGGTGAAAGATTCTAGGAAATTAGTTTGAATTCAAATTCAAATCATCATTCAACTCCTATAAAAATCACAAGGAAAAAGTCGCGGGTACTTCTTCACTCTTCCCGAGGCATTTCTGAGTAAATCATTGAGTGTGTGAGTGCTACACCATAGCCTACACCTCTGAGTACCATTGAGCATCACATTCTATGCCAATGGGAATGTACAATCAATAGAATTAATACATAGTATTACATTCATTATCTCTGTTTTCTCTGAGTGACCATCTTCAACTCTGTCAACTTCCAAGAGGCATATCTCAAGATCTACTGAACCAAATTGGATGATTCAAAGTGCATTGGATTCAGCTCATAGTCTACTACACACGTACAAAATTTCAAGGCCATTGGATCTACCATTACAGAGAAATCTCAATCGAGGTGCTCACTGGTCTGTGACTGTAAGTCTCCTAAAAAGTCGGGGGTGTACCTTATTTTGCTAAAGTGATTTCTCTGAGTATAGTTTATCATTTCCTTTCATTCCACTTGCAAATGAAAGCTTGTTAAGCTAATTGATTATGTCCAAAAGCAATTAGATCAATTTTAAGTGTGTTGGTCACACTGAGCATAACTCTGAGCAGGTGTCAATACCAAAATAGCAAGTTTTTCAGGATTCTTGAAGTCACAAGTAGTCTGTTTTGATCTAATCATTACTCAACTCATTTCCAAAGTACATATAGCATATTTTGGTGTCATTTGGAAGCTAAGCAAGTATACTAAGCATATCTGGAGTCAAAGGAGGGCAGGTGTGAAGCAGGTTTTGCAGCACCAACTCAATTCTTGAGTGCATTCAACCATCACTCCCAACAGCATTGATTATGAGGAAACATTCAGCCCTGTAGCTAAAATGTCTACTGTCAGAACACTTGTTGCATTAGCTACAGCAAAAGGATGGACTTTACATCAGATGGATGTGAAGAATGCTTTCCTACATGTGAGTTACATGAAGAAGTATATATGGACCAGCCATAAGGATATGAAGATTCAAAGCATCCAGAATATGTTTGCAGGTTGCAAAAGGCTTTGTATGGGCTGAAGCAGGCTCTGCGTGCATGGCATGCAAGGATTGCTGATTACTTAACCAGCATTGGGTTTTCTATGTGTGATGCAGATCACTCACTATATGCAAGGAAGGCTGATGATGGCATCACTATTGTGGCTATTTATGTTGATGATCTGATTGTAGGTGGTGATAATGAAGAAAGCATCAAAGAGGTAAAGAAACTTCTTATGCAGGAATTTGACATGAAAGATCTTGGTGTGCTTCGCTCTTTCTTGGGCATTGATTTTATACATACAGAAACAGGTATATGGATGTCGCAAAGGCAATATGCCTTGAATATGCTTCAAAAGTATGGTATGGCTAATTGTAAGCCAATTTCTATGCCTTTAGATCAGAATTTGAAATTGGATACTACATCAGGTCAAGCATTGGAAAATGCTACTATGTACAAGAAAATTGTGGGAAGTCTTATATATCTTACAATTACAAGGCCTGATTTAAGCTACACTGTTGGACTTGAAAGTCAGTTTATGCAGGTTCCCAAGAAGCCACATTTGGATGCTCTGAGGCGCACTCTACGTTATGTGAGTGCTACTTTGGATTATGCATTGTTTTATGAAGCTGGTGTAGATTTGCAGGTTCATGGATACACCAATGCAGATTGGGCTGGTAGTACTCCAGATAGAAGATTTACTAGTGGCTTTCTTTTCTCACTTGGAGGTGCAGTTATTACATGGAGTAGTAAGAAGCAACCCACTGTTGCTTTGTCGAGTACAGAGGCTGAGTATAGAGGTGCTGCAATGGCAGCATGTGAGGCATCATGCCTGGAGATGTTACTTGCAAATTTAGGTGTGGAAGTGCAAAAGCCTATCACTATCTATTGTGATAATCTTAGCAGCATATAGTTAGCACGGAACCCTGTTTTCCATGCTAGAACAAAGCATATCGAGGTACATTATCACTTCATCAGAGAGAAGGTATTAGCAGGTGATATTGATCTTGTTTATGTGAGAACAGATGAGCAGGTTGCTGATATTTTCACCAAAGCACTTGTAGCTGAGAAGTTGAAGAAGTTTCAGAAGATGCTTGGATTACAGGATATGGAATTGAACTTGAGGGGGAGTGTTGAGATATCAAGCTCAACATGTGGTGATCCAGGATGACACGTACCAGTTTTTCATTTCTCTGACATGTATAGTGGTCACGCCGGTATATGTCAGGGATACTTCATTGAGCTTTATTAGATTTATCTACCGAGAGTGATGGCACATTTGTTTCTTGCCAGCTCACTCATTCGCGGACATTAGGTTTTTCCTTATGTACTGGTCTTTATATATTGCACTGGCTGTATTCTTGTTTTTAGGTCATTTTTGTACATTCCTTTTATGTAATAGAAGAAGAAGAAGAAGAAGATCATTCTTCCTTGCCTCAACCTGTGTGTGTGCTTCTCCTTGAGAGTGAGAGTGTGTGGGTGAGATCTCTTCCTTATCTCCTTCCTCGTGACAATAGTCACATATGACTATTCCCTTGTAAAAGTCAGTTACTTCCTATCCTAGTAAAAGTGCATATGATAATTGCACTAACCCCATGTGGAGTTAGGAGGAATCAAATCTTGAATTCTTGATGGATAATAGATGAGAGAATAAAGCCTAAAGTCTAGGACTCACTTTATGGTGAGAACTTGAATTTGAATTCAAAGCTTGGCTCCAACTTTAACTATAAAAGTGTTAAAAACTCACGTGAAATGAAGCCCCGATTAGTAAGATCAATTGAGAGTGATTATGTATGATTAGTGACCTCATTCTATAGCCACATCACTACCCTCACATTGTGCAATTATGCATTGCCAATGTCTTTGTATTTTGTTGAAGCTGAAGGTCAAGGACAAAGCACAAGAGCACATCAAAGAAGTGGACACACAAGAAGAAGGAGCAAGTAGGGAGCTCCAAGAAGTGTATGTTGAATTTTCAGAAGAATCCCCTACAAAAATAGTGATTTTCATCACTAAAAACCATTGTAAATATCATTTTCTATTTTTGTAACTCCATTTTGTTTAAGCCGAGGAGTCCTCGAGCTTGAGGAGTATTAGAAGTATCATCCTACCAATTTTCATAATTTTTAGACTTCGTTTGAGCCCTCAAATAAGCCCTGGAACTTAATTTTTAACTAGGCCAAACACTAGGTCTGGACAGGGCCAAAACTACTCAAAAAACTATAAAAAGAGCTAGAGAGCTCATTTTTGAGGTTAGCTTGTTAGAGAATAAAGCTTTTGTAAGAGAACTCTTTTGCAATCAAAGCTTTCCATTGTTCCTCTCTTTGATCTTATCTTATGCGCGTGTGTGTGTATGTGTGTGCATGTTTGTGTGCTTTCACTCATGCACTTGTGCCTTCACTTGCTCGTGGTCTTCATACCGGTCCTCACGTCTCTGCGGATTGACAAGTAAAGGAGGTGGTGCTTACGCTTGAGCTACACCAAATTTTGGCGCCGTTGCCGGGGAGAGAGCTTCGAGGACGAGCGTTGTGATGGTAAGATCATATATTTGCGATGTTGGAAGGTAAAAAAACTGTCATTTTTGTTCATTTTCTTATTTTTCTTCTTCATCTTCATCATCATTACCATCTCCATCTTCTTCCATCTTCTTCTTCATAGAAATTCTTGTTTTTAGTGCATTTTCATCATTTTCATACCATCTTTCATGCATTATTGTGCGAGCAGGAGTTAGGAAGTGCAAGAGAGTGCAAGCGTTGTGTTTTTTCATGATTTTCTACACATACGGAGCTCGCCATTGCTCGGCGCTCAGAAATTCGAAGTTCCCGCCAAAAAACGTGATTCTGTGATGAAAATCACGATTCTGTGAAAATTCAATTTTTTTTTAAAATCGCGATTCTCTATTTCCCGCCTAAAAGCCTTTTGAAAAGAACATGATTCTGTGGTCATTCTCTGAATCGCGATTCTGTGGTTGTGCTTAAAATTGCAATTCTCACAAATCACGATTTTTAGCAAAAAAAACACGATTCTAAGAAAACACGATTCTGTGGTTGTGCTCAAAATCGCGATTCTCTAAAGTTTTGGAAACCACGATTCTCTCAGACAAAATCGTGATTCTCTAGAACACGATTCTGTAAGACACGATTCTCTAAAACACGATTTTCAAAAAACACGATTCTCTGTTGGCAATCGCGATTTTCATGTCAAAAACACGATTCTGTGGTTGTGCTCAAAATCGCGATTCTCTAAATTTTTGGAAACCACGATTCTCTGAGACAAAATCGTGATTTTCAAAACACGATTCTGTGAAAACACAATTTTGTGAACCACGATTCTGTGAAAACACGATTCTCTGCTCAAAATCGTGATTCTCTAAATTTTGAAAACTACGATTCTCTGAAACAAAATCACGATTCTCTAGAACACGATTCTCTAAAACACGATTCTGTGAAAACACGATTTCGTGAACCACGATTCTGTGAAAAAACGATTCTCTGCTCAAAATTGCGATTCTCAAAAATCACGATTTTCAGCCAAAAACACGATTTTGTGAAAACACGATTCTCAAGGTACAAAATCACGATTCTCTTGAAGTTCACAAAATCTCGATTCTCTTGAAGTTCACAAAATCGCGATTCTCTTGAAGTTCACAAAATCGCGATTCTCTTGAAGTTCACAAAATCGTGATTCTCTTGAAGTTCACAAAATCGTGATTCTCTTGATTTCACAAAATCGCGATTCTCTTGATTTCACAAAATCACGATTTTTTTCCAAAAGGTCCTGTTTACCTGTTTTGACCACCAGGAGCCTGATTTGACATAACTTTTTCATCCAAAGTCCATTTTTTGAGCTCTATAGCTCGTTGGAAAGCTCGTTTCGAATCCTACATGGCCAAGAACCTCAGATTTTCAGATAGGATATTTTGAAGTTGACCCTCAGGTGGGACCGAGAACCCAAGGGGACTCCAAAGGATTTGTGAACCATACCAAGGGGAAATTTTGGACTCTTAGCCAAAGCTTATGAACCTGAGATCTAGTAGACACCTAGGCAAGGATAGACAAAGCATTAGATCTTCTCAGTCCAGTGTCAACCATACAGCTAAGTCTTGGGCACAATGTTGGAACTGAAGGACTCACTAGGCAAAGAAGCTTAAGAAGGGAGTCAGAGAGAAGAGAAAGTACAAGCAGATAGAGCAGTCAACGACGATCTGGCAAGTAGGCCAACATTTTTTCAGGACACTAACGCATATAAAAGAGGTGGACACACAAGGAGAAGGAGCAAGTAGGGAGCTCCAAGAAGTGTATGTCAAATCTTCAGAAGAATCCCCTACAAAAACAGTGATTTTCATCACTAAAAACCATTGTAAATACCATTTCACATTTTTGTAGCTCCATTTTGTGCAAGCCAAGGAGTCCTTGAGCTTGAGGAGCTTTAGAAGTACCTACTTGTCAGTTTTCACATTTTTTAGACTTCGTTTGAACCTCCAAATAGGGTAGAGAACCTAATTTTTAACTAGGCCGGAGACTAGGTCTGGACAAGGCCAAAACCTAGTCAAAAACTATAAAAAGAGCTAGAGAGCTCATTTTTGGGGGTTGGCTTGTAATTGAATTGAACTTGTATGAGCTTTTTGGAAGTAATCTAAAGAACTCCATTGCTTCTCACTCTTTGTCTCACCTTGTGTGCGGGTGTGTGTGTATGTGTGTGCATGTTAGTGTGCTTCTCACTCACGCACTTGCGCCTTCACTTGCTCGAGGTCATCATACCATCCTCACGTCTTCCTGGATTGACATTAAAGGAGGTGCTACTCATCACTGAGCTACACCAAATTTTGGCGCCGTTGCCGGGGATCGAGCTTTGAGGACGAGCGTGTGATGGTAAGACGTAGATTTGAGACGTTGGCGTTGTAGGTAATCTCTTTACTTTTCTTATTTTTCTCTTTCTTACCTCACCATCATCATCACCATCATCATCATCACCACCTCCCACCTTGATCTCCATCATCGCGGAAATTTTCAGTTTTGGATTATATCACCTTCTCCACCTCATTTCCCTCATTCCACTTGTGAGAGAGAGCGAGAGAGCGATATTGTGTGCGTTGTTTTTGCTTGTTTCTAGAGATTTCTTGCAGTTACTGGCAGCATCATCATCTCCAGCACTCTGCGCAGGTACGGAACGTCATGAAACTATCGATCGCGATCGACAGAAAAATCGCCCATTTGGTAAAACAAAGTGCACCACCATAATCCACATGATGAGCACATTCTAAATCACTAAAAACAGTTAAAAAATTCCGTGTTTCTCTGTCAATCGCGACCGACACCGTCAATCCTGATCGACAGCCGCGACCGACAGACCTTGTCAATCGCGACCGACAGACCCTGTCAATCGCGATTGACACCATCGATCGCGACCGACAGAATTTCCACGATTGATTGACTTTTACGCGTAGCCACGTGTCCATCGCGACTGACACATCCCCGATTGACTGAAATCACGGCGAAAAACCCGAAAAGAGTGTCGATCGCGATGGACACCATCGATCACGATTGACAGGACTCACGACCGACTCTGTCGATCGCGATTGACACTTTCAATCGCAACTGACGTGTCGATCGCGACTGACAGGCCCCGACGGACACCTCTGTCAATTGCGATTGACAGACCTGTCGATCGCGATTGACAGGCTTTTCGGCCAAAAATTAGGGTTAATCTTTTCAAGTCCTTGGGGAATTTTGGGCATACTTAGAGAGTCATTAGTGATTTGTGAGGTCCCTACACATGTGTTTTTGAGAAATATCCTGTGATCTGTTAGCCTGTTTGAACCCTGTTTTAGCACCAGAACCCTGAACTGACATAACTTTCTCATACGAAATCCAATTGCTGTGATTCTTGTCTTGTCGGAAAGCTCGCAGGATTATTAGATAGGGTATTTGGAAGTTGACCATACCCAGGGGGAACAAAATTCAGGGATCTCTAGAATTGTTTTCCAAAAAAAACACAATGCAAATTGGTGTTTGTGTTACATGAATGAAAGTGATTGGTTCTGTCTTTGGAATTTAAGTCTCGAGCTAACTTTGGAATTCTTACAGATCTATTGAGAGCATCGAAGGGCATTCTAAGCAAGAGTAAGTGGAAGCTTGGGAACGCGCTTCCTAGGCACTCAAGGGCAACCAAGAAGGAAACAAAAGGTTGGAAACTCTCAACTCCCTCTATCAATTCCTAGCTTAGGCTAAGAACGACTAGTGATAGGAGGAGGCCAGGGCGGCGATACGCATTTATCAAGTTGAAGACCACCTAAATACTCAAGTTCAAGCTAACGATCTATTCTCTGTATGGTTGAGAACTTTAAAGGAAAAAGAACGTAACGTGGGACAATCAACTTCAAGTGCAGAAATACACTCAAGTATACCTGACGACGTGATATCAGACAAGAACATAAACACGATAATCAACTAAAAAAGGAATCAAGTAAGTGATACAAAAGAACTCAGCAACGAGGTTGTACTTGGGGCAAAAATTGGGCTACTGAAATAGGCATATGAACCTTAGATCAGGACGGCATCTAGTAAGGGATAGACAAAGCCTTAGGTCTTCAGAGGCTAGTGTCAATCATACTGCTAGGTCTTGGGCCCAGCAGTTGAGCCACCACTCACATTACCCTAGCTCTGAGACTAGTGAATCAGAGATGTCTCAAGGGATGGACAGACCTACATGAAGTTCAGGTGTGCCATATTTGTATAGGGTGGAAGGCCCCTGCAAGACGCAGTTGGAATACATTAGGACCAACCGATTAGGTGCTAGCATCTACGAGGACGGCCTAGGAAGATCCGTGATCCAGATTAAAAACCCTGACCAATCCATTGGACTAGAGCACCCAGCTGTCAAGTTTGAAAATGGAGCATACCTAGATAAGGAAGGGACAATATATGTAGTCACCAGTCACTCAGATAGGACAGATGAATTTGGGAATGTGATCTCAGAAGCGGATTTAGGTGACTTGGAGCAAGGAAACATGGGTGTAGAACCTAGAACCCCCCGAGGCAAATCTGTTCTCACTAGGATTATCACACGAGAGTAGATTCCTCAGGATAACAAGAGTATAGATCTGCTTCTGAACCGGGAGACTGACGAAGCCTTTTGGAGGTATAAATATAATCGGCCAATTGATATAGGAACAATCATGATCTATGAGTTTAAAGATCCAGATAGCCCAGGCAGAGTGACCCACCTAGATCACGCTTCAGAGAGGATCTTTGTGGTTACAGAACATGGTAGACATGCTTACACTTGGAAGGGTGAATTCGTCTTCTCCCAACCAAGATCGAACGTGTCCTATGGTCACCCTGGAGCTGGAACGTCCCATGCTCATGGAGCTCAAAGAGACAGAAGTAGAGATAGGCCAGAAGTAAGCTTTGCCAACCCAGGGGGCAGAGAGAGAACGAGGACGGAAACAAATAGAGTAGAACATGAGATACTTAGAGCTCCCAAGAATCAAAGAAATGCGGATGAGTTTCCTCTACCACGACCTAGAGAGCACACAAGGACTTTGAGACCGACTCAGCTAGTTAAGTCCATGAAGAACTACTTCGATGGTACTGGAGATCCATATGATCATGTGGCCGAGTTTAGGCAAGTCTTGAGAGCTGAACAAGTAGAAGATCTGTTCACGCAGTACAATGCCTTTGGTCTAACCCTTAGGAACACAGCCCTTACGTGGTTCCAACCATTGAATGAGAGACAATTTAGGAGTATAGACCAACTCCTAGAGGCTTTCATTATTGAATTCTCTAAGAGTGGCATTAGACATAATACCTCCTCATTAATTCACAGTTTCAAGCAGACCCCTCAAGAGACCGTGAGACTTGCAGGAAGAAGATTTAGGCAATATCTTGAAAGATGCCCTGTTTCAGAGCTACCCACACCAGCTAAGCAAGTGGCTCTATTCTTGGACGGCTTGCTAAGTACCAAATTGAGATCTTATGTGTACTTGAAGGACCCTAGGACCATAGAGGAGTGTGTACGCATGTGCATTGACATCGAGGATAACCTAGGGGAGGAGTTGGAGCTTTCCAAGATATATAAAGATTCAGATAGTGCCTCTAGCCTCTCTTCCACGCAATCCCCATCAATTGAGGAACTCACAGAGAAAGTGGCACAAAAACTAGGTGTCTCTAGCAAACAGACCCCAAGGTTTGCCCTAGTGAAGAGGTGTTATACGTGCGGTGGTGACCATATGGCGAATGCATGTCCCATTATGGCTCAACCCCAAGTAAATCCTAGTAGCCAGTACTACACCATAGAGCGAAGATACACAAATCACTCAGCACAAGACTGCCCATACAATAAGCAAGCGGTTAGGCAAACCTACCCTCAGCCATACCCTCAACAAGGCAGATACCAGAGTTAGTACCTACCACAACAGTATACTAGGCCTCAGCAAAACTACCAACAGCAATATCAGGCCCAACTGAGACCCCAGCCAGTGCTAGCACAACAACCACCTACTCCTACTAATGTAATCCTTGTAAAGTATGCAGCTACAGAAGAAAACCTGAATAGAGCTATAGTCCCAGTAACACCATTAATTTCAGAGAGTGATCCCAGTGATCATAGCTTTGATTCTACACATGTTGATAGCCCCCAGGCTTACTACATGCAGTCTCCTGAACATGGTGAGTCTTACTACAGTGAGGAACCGAGTGAACCTAATTGGGAGTCAGAGTATGCTAATGTCATGTATGCAAACCCCAACCCTAGACCCCAACCTAGGCAGGTAAGACCCCCATTCCCTAGAGGACCGTGCTACAGATGTCAGGGAGATCACCTCATTCGTGATTGCCCCTTAGCTCCACCTACACAACCCCAGTCAGTGACAATTCAAGGCTTTTGCCAAGAGTGTGGAAAGGAGCATCTCTTACGAGACTGCCCTAAGAATCCTAATAATATGCCAAAGATTACTCCTATCAATGTTGTAGGGTTAGTAGTAGACTCTACAGGAAGCGTGACGTCCACTGCACCAGTACAGGTAGTCACTAGAGCTCAGGCAGTGCAGCAAAACCAGGGGGTAGGCCAGGAAAAGAGCCCAGATGTTAGTGAAACAGAGAGCATGACAAAGAAGAGGACTAGATCTTGGAGAGATAGTCGTGAAAGAATGAAAAGACAATGGGCAAAGAAAATGAGTGAACTTGAGGAAAGCCTAAGAGAAACAAAGGCCAAGATAACTGAACTCACATCTCAAACTCCCTCTCACACTACCCCACCACCACCATTCCCGTCTCCATCTGACCCACCACCTTCCAACCCACCTTACACAATTCCACCACCCCCAAGAGTAGGATCAGTCCTAGCAGATCCCACTCCCGAGGACCTTAATATGATGCTTAAAGCATATCAGGCCAGAATCCAAGAAGGGCCAAACATAACTGATCACGAAAAGTGTTACCCTAGAGCAGAACTAGAGCTAGAACGAACCAAAATTTGTGCTAAGATGGTGGAATTGGCTCAAACCATGTTTGAAGCTAGTCGCCTATTTAACATCTCTAGTTCAGCTAAGACACAGTTGCACTTTGATGGATTGTTAGAAAGAATAGAGAAGCTAATTGCACAATCAGAAAAGGAACCCGCCTCTCAACACAAGGACAAGGCAAGTGAAAGAGTAAGCCTTCCTGCCCAGGAAGTCTATGTGCCTAACTCTATGGAGCCAGACACATCCTCTTCTATGAATCGGTTCACACCCGAATTCCTACGAGAGATTCAAGAAGACAAATGGGCTAAAGAAAGTGAAGTCCCTCCTCCTATTGAACTTGTGGATGATGCACACGACCAATTCCCACAAGACATCCCATCCATTTATGAGGAGCAGGAGAGCACCCAATCTCAGGAAAGATTAGACTTTGAGTCTAACTCTCTACAAGAATTACCCCACTTCACAGGCCCATGGGAAGCTAAGTCCACCTGTATGAGAGCATCCACGATCATGGTAAGAAACGAAGATTCAGTCATACCTAGGAACATGGAGGTAGTGAAGAACACTAAGGTGCAGTGCAATCTCACTTTAGAAGAACTACTCAAGGTTAGGCCAGAGCTATGGAAACATGTAGCCAAACAAGTATCAGAGATAACAAAACCTCGTTCCCAGGTAGGATCCCAGAGAACAGTGCCAGAAATACCATTGGACAAGATAGGAGACATGAGTGAGGGCGAAGAGGGAAACACATATCTTCCTATCACCCATCAAGGATACACCCCCAAGGCCATTCTAGACTCAGGCGCAGGTGTTGCAATTGCTACCACTTCCTTATGGAAGCGTTGGGGCAAGCCAGCACTCAGGCCCACAAGGATGAAATTGTAAATGGCTGATGGTCACATAAAGAGACCCCTAGGGTTGTTAGAAGGAATAACTCTCACCACCTGTTGTGTAGAGTTTGAGCACATATTTGCCATCTGTGATTTCAGCAAGAATCATGCCTATGAGATGATTTTGGGAAGACCCTTTATGCGACATTTGCAAGTGGTACAAGATTGGGGAACCAATTCTTTGTACCTGCAACACTTAGGTGTTACGACCAAAGTGAATCTGAAAGATTACTCTCATAGGGATGTCCCTCCTATCCAATGGAATCCCATCCATAGAGCTAAAGATGATACGGAATCGGTGCATTCCATAGGATCAGGATCCTCATGGATGCATGAAGACACCCACTTATGGATGTGCAAAGTAGCAGTAAAAGAAGAGAAGAGAGAAAAAGCCAGAGAGGTAGGTGCAAAAGAAACCCATAGATCCATTCAAGACCCAGCCTATGCACCTGTAGTGTTTCCTGACGAAGAATTTGAACCCCACGGCTGGGCAGAGATCTTAGCAACAATGGATGTAGCCATCAATGAAGAACAATGGACACCCCACTGTGATGAGGATGGCTATGACATTTCAGTTTTCTCCATAGAGCCAATCATGGGAGAGGCAGTGTTAGAAGAATGCGAACCTAGCCCTGATGCAATTGAGGATGCAAGTGACTCTGATCTAGAGTCAATCATTATGGACCCACCTTTTGCATCAGATGAAGAATATTTCTATGAAGTAGAATTTCAACCCCAGAGGTATGGAGAGCTTACAAATGATGTAAGACTAGCCACACATGTGACCCCGAAGGAAGAAGGAAAGAAAAGAAAGAAGAGAGAAGTCACAGAAGAGGAAGAATCTTTGTTTGAGGTCCCGGAAAATTTTAAGAAGTATGAGATAGATGACAGGAGAGTCATGATTAGAATGCCTAAACGAGAGGTGCAATCGGGGGAGGCCTATGATAACAAAGAAACCACGAAGAAAGTAGTTGTAGCCATAGAAGAAGGAGAAGAAAGATGCACGTACATAGGCCATGACCTGACAGAAGAGGAAGAACATGAGCTAATAGCCTTGCTAAGAGAATACAGAGATGTATTCGCTTGGAGTTACAAGGATTTGAAAGGAGTGGACCCTGACATATGCTCACACACTATCCCCATGACCTCAGATGCCAAACCTTCTAAGCAAAAGCCATACACTTACAATGATAATTATGCTGCTAAGATCAAAGAGGAGATAGATAGACTGGTTGAAGCTGGTTTCATCTATGAAATTGAGCACACTGAGTGGGTATCCCCCATTGTAGTGGTGCCCAAGAAAAATGGAAAGTTGTGTGTATGCATTAACCTGAAAAAGGTTAATGCAGCCACTATTCGAGATAACTATCCGCTTCCTATCACAGAGCATCTCTTAGAAAGAGTAGCAGGCAAGGAAGTGTACAGCTTCCTTGATGGATTTTCGGGCTACAATCAAGTAGCCATAGCTCCAGAAGATCGGCATAAGACGGCTTTTGCCACCGAATGGGGCATATTTGCCTTTAGAGTAATGCCATTTGGGCTTACCAACGCACCAGCTACCTTCCAGAGGCTGATGTGCCATGTATTTAAAGAGTTCCTGAGGAAGAACTTAGAAGTCTATGTTGATGATCTTTGTGCTCATTCCAACATTAGACAAACCCATATTCCTGAACTCAGACAAATCTTTGACAAATGTAGGGAGTATCAAGTCTGCTTGAACCCAGAGAAGTGTGTTTTCATGGTCAGGCAAGGCAAGATTCTAGGACACATAGTGTCAAAAAATGGAATATCCACCGATGAAGAGAAAGTAAGAGCCATAGCCGAGTTACCTAGGCCAAAGAACGTCAAGGAAGTGCAAGCCTTCATGGGGCATTGTGGTTACTACCGCCGGTTCATCCATATGTACGTTGTCATTGCAAAGCCCATGTATGGACTTTTGACTAACTTTGAGTGGACTGATGAATGTGAGAACTCCTTCAATGAGCTCAAACGACGATTATGTTCAGCACCAATCTTAACCACCCCGGATTGGAACAAGCCATTCCATGTTCACGTGGATGCATCCAATTATGCTATTGGGTGTGTACTCGCACAACCTACGGGTGAAGGTAATATGGATCTTCCAATTGCCTATGCTAGTAGACAATTGAATGCAGCCAAACGAAATTATACCACTACTGAGAGAGAAGGACTAGGCATGGTATATGCGGTTAAAAAGTTTAGACATTATCTGCTTGCAAATAAGTTTAAATTTTTTATTGATCATCAGGCATTGTTGTACTTGGAAGCTGATGTCAAGAAGTTGTGCAAGGAATGCCCAATCTGCTGCACTAAACCACCTGTGGAACATGCCACTCTTTATCAAGTGTCCATAGTGCCGGATTGGAGTGAACCACTAGTATCCTTCTTGAGGATGAAAACATTCCCTCCAGACATGAATTTGGTTAGGAAAAGGAGTTTAGAACAAGAAGCCCAGGATTACTCACTCGTTGGTGATAATCTATACAAGCGTGGTAAAGATGGTTACTTGAGACTATGTGTCCATGAAAGTGAATATCTCAAGATCTTGGAAACTGCTCACCAAGGTGTAGCAGGAGGACACTTTGGACCAGATCGGGTGATCAAAGCAATACTATTTGCGGGCTTCTGGTGGCCGACCCTTCATATGGATGCACATACCTATGTGAAAAGGTGTGATGTGTGTAAGAGAACTCAGTATCCTATACGCAAAGATGAGATGCCACTGAAACCCATGATGGGTGGACATGCATTCTCTAAGTGGGGAATAGACTTTGTAGGCCCTATTAATTCCCCAGCCAAGGGTTCACATGCTGAATATATCATTGTGGCCACGGATTATCTCACCAAGTGGGTGGAAGTAAAAGCTACGACAAAGAACGATGCCCAGACAACTGCTAAATTTTTGTTTGAGAATGTATTCACAAGATACGGGCTACCTATAGAGCTAGTCAGTGATAGAGGCACCCACTTCTTGAATGAAGTTATTGAAAATCTGCTCCAAGAATTCTTGGTAGTTCATAAGAAGTCTGCCCCCTATCACCCTCAAGCAAATGGCCAGGCTGAGAGCACAAACAAGATCTTATGCAATGTACTTACGAAATTAGTGAACAATAAACGCTCTGATTGGGACAAACAGCTACACCATGCTGTTTGGGCATACCGAGTCGCCTACAAAACGGTACTCCAAGCCAACCCCTTTCAGATGGTATTTGGCCAAAATGCAGTGCTACCGTTGGACTTCTTAATACCTACACTAAAAGTAGCACAAGAGCATGAATGGACGGGTCATGAACTCTCCTGTAGACTTTTTGACCTTGAATGATTAGGAGAAACAAGACTGAGGGCGGCTGCAAGATATATGCAGCTAAGAAATGATAGAAGGCATACTTTGATGCCCACGTTAAGGATAAAGGTTTGAAGGCAGGCGACCTAGTACTAGTCTACACTTTGAAACAACATGCGAGAAAACTAGAGAAAAGAGGCTATGGACCCATGATTATTAACAGAATCTCAACAAGTGGAGCAGTGCAACTAGCCACATTAGAAGGCGACGTTCTCCCAAGCTACATAAGCGGGTGCAGGGTCAAGTTATATCAAGAACCTCTGACGGAAGAGATGCTAAGTCGACTCAACACTGCTAAGAAACGCAAAGAAGAAGAAAAGCGAATTCGAGAAGAAGCCCAAGCAGAAGCATTAGAACGCATCCGGAGAATGAAGTTGAGAAGACAGAATAGGGAGCAACCTAGGACGCATGCCTATGCAGATCAAGGATATCATGTGGCTATGTGTGAAGTTTCAGGTATCAACGCTCAAAGGATAATTGATCGACGTCCTTTTATAACCTTAGAGATAGGACAAAGAAAGGGTGCAAGGACTGTAAGAGCCTTGATTGACTCAGGTGCAGCCACTAGTGCTGTTAAATTGTCTTACTGTCAAGACTTGAGATTAATTGTCAATCCTATAGAAGCATATCTCATAGGATTAGGAGGTGTGGAAACCCCTTGCATGGGAGAGGTGGATCTTCCCATCTCCATTCAAGACGAAGTAATGATAGTCAAAGTATTAGTGTGTCAAGATGAGGACCTCACTGAGCCTCTTGTCTTGGGTCAGGACTGGATCTATGATCATGCAGTCAACCTAAACCTAAGAAGCGGACTTCTTCAGGTATGGGTAAATCATAGCGGAATTACAGTTGAATTGGAAAAGGAGGCACTCAAGGAACTAGGTAAAGCACAAACTCCTAGTCCTTCCAGGGGCGCACATGAAGTTGACAATGCTATTCTTGTCCAAAACTGTATGATGCAGAAAGAGGCTTGTCTCAACAACGAAGTCAAGGAGAAGAAGACACTCCTTTCTTTTCCAAAGGCCAGAGAGATGCGGCATCCAAAGGCAGATCAAATACAGAGGAAGCAGAGCACTACCTACACTGGAGGCCAACAACACGTGCGAAGAAGAATATCTCAGCTGGTGAAACAAGTATGGGTGCTGAAAGGCGAACACCTTGGTGCGACCATGCCAAACTCATGGCCAAAACCTCTTATTAGTAATCAACAGCACGATACTAATAAGAAGCCTTTCATAAGTTCTTCTACAAAAGTAAAGTCTATTTGGGTACCCAAGAAGTCAATGAAGGCCAGCCCACAATCACGACAAATCTGGGTGCCTAAGGCTTGCTTGCGGGCTCAAATAGCTACACCAAAGCCACACCCGGTACAACATGTTTCACGCACTCAAACATCTGAGGCCCAGTCTTACACATCACGCACAGACACATATTTTTCCATGCGCAAAAGTAGAATCACTCGTAAATGGGTCCCTAAAAAGCCCCATTCTCAAGTAGATACCCCTATCCAACTCTTCAGAGTATCCACAAAATCAATATCAAAACCCATCCACTGTGTTTGGAAACCTAAAACTTGTAATAAACCCCCAGACCCCAATTGTAAATCCATGCTCACCTACTAACTATGTCACTCTCACACCGCATCATTCCACTTAGCTCCTAGGTCTAACCAATCCCTAACTACACACACAAGCACCGAGCACTTACTAACCCACTAATCTCTCCCGAACCTCATGTTAATGTTGTAATGGGGACAAGGGTTCTATCTTGTCTATATTCTCACAGAATCACGAGGCAAGCAGTAACATGGCTGATACGGCAGGAACTAGCTCCTAGGTAGGCACCAACCCCCAAGTCATGGACATTGAAAGTCTTCCTGTTGAGGAGGAATTGAAGGAACGCCCAGTGGCATTGAGGGCATTACACGCAATACCGGTCCAGAATCCTCCATAGGGGCACACAATGCCGGTCAGCAAAAACTCACATTGGTTCAGTGATGTGGCAGGACCCCTAGGTGAAGGCACTTATATGTGGGAGGCCGAGATAGAATTCAATGGGCGCTGGGGCAGGTATCACTTTTTCACCAGGGAATTTGAGAGACTGCAGAATAATGAAGGATTGAAACCTATATGGAAGAAGGCAGGACTCTACGAGTACTTCAAATTCCAATTGCCAAAGCTGGATTTTCTAAGATGCTCTTATTTGATTAGCACCCTCACTCCGGGCAAAGACAAAAAGGGATACAGCTCCTTTGTCCTCCCATCTCTCACAAGGGGCAATGAGCTCAAGCGTTTCAGATTAACTATCAACTTGGTAAGGGAAGCTCTAGACATGAAAGGTATGCACATTCCTACGGAGAAAGAGACTATGGTCCCCGACAATATGAAGAACAGGAATCTGACGAAGTTAAAAGACATGGTGGCAATGACGCCTACAATTGCCATTCACTTGCGAATGGTCATGCAACATTTTGCATTTCCCGCTCAAGAGAGATTCACAATGCCACCTAAGAAAATATGGTTTAGTCTATATTTGGCTGATGCCTTTGATCTGACAATCAATATGCCCCATTGGATTATCGACCAAATCCACTTGGATCATCAAAGGTGGTATAAGAAACAAAAGTCTGTACTGTATGGATGTTGTGCCCTCACCAGGATTGTGTATAGATGTCTCGCGTATGATGTACCAGTGCAAAGGGCACTCATTTGGACCAGGGTACAGGAGTTTCAGCGCAGATTATCCTCCGCAGGGCCACCCTCCAAGAAAATGAGAGGCGCCGTTCAGATGCCATGTGCACAACCCCGCGGTGCGACATTGACACCAGAGACAACCCCATGACTTCCAAGGCGGGTGCAACCATTCACTATTAGATTACCAAGACACAGCACTGATGGACCAAATCTAGTGTTTCCACCTGTACCAACCGACCTAGAGTTCCCGCACAGATTCACTTTAGAAGACTTAACTGATGAGGAAGTAGCCAGAATCATTGAGGCTGTTAACGCAGAAGTCGAGGCAGAACAAGCTAGTGGACAACAAACTACTACAGACCAACCCCATCCCAGACAACCAGATATCGTCGATGTGGAGGGTGAAGAAGAAGAAGGACAAGAGGAGGAACATGATGGACAATCCGAGGAAGAAGAGCAGGAATATGATCAGGAAGCTCTGCAGGTACTTGAAGGGGCCCCAGCTTATACGAAAGCATTGAAAAAGCTCTATAACACCATGAACATAGTTCAAGAGCAACATAGACTGTCCCTAGTAGCAGGCAAGGCCCTCATGAATCAAATCCTTGAGGAGGAAGGCATAGACGAGCAATATCGCGCCACTCTTGACATGATATCTTAGGCTTTAGGAGTACCTGAGACGGTGCATACCGCCCTTGCACAAGCACAAAGAACGGAGCGACGACACGGCAGACGTCCCCCTCGAGCAGGAAAGCAGATGAATGTATTAGTATCAGAACCACAAGGCACATCTACAACCACGAGCATCGCACACACTGTCCATGATACGGAGGAAACCCATGTATCAAGTGCACCTCTGTCACCCCCTTTGCCACCCCTGCCTCCAACTCCACCACATTCACCTCCCACTACCAGTGTAACCACTACTATCAACGCCTCCGAGTCCACTACCCATACCGAAGCACCGACTGTCACACAACCCGCACACCCTACCTCCACTTCCTTTGTCTATACGGCCACTGAAACAGTAGTTCTAACCGTTGACACAGAAAATCTCAACCCCCCGATCACACTCCCCGGCAGTTCGTATTCACAATTGCACACACCACTGTACACTTTCACCACTATCACTGCACCCACAATTCCAATATTCACAATCACTCCCACTACCGCATCCACCGTTGATTTTATGGACATCTCACCCACCTCAGCACCCCTCCCTCCCCCCATACCCCCAACATCTCCCATCCCCCCACCTCCCACATCACCATTTTCCAGCACCGTATCCACACTTCCACTTCCCTTCCCCTTTCCCTTCCCCTCTGCATTCAACACCCTACCCGCATCCACCCCTATCAATAATGTATTTAATAATATGTATCAGTGTATGTCGCAATTGCAACATCACTACCAACATCTTGATAACCAACACACACGACTCTTTCGAAGCCATGAGGAACTTCAACTCTGATTCATTGATCTCAAAAGGGAAAAGCGGCTACTACAACAACATCATGCCACTTTACAGGAACAACATGAACAGTTAGTAGCCAATCCACCCCAGTCAGATGTAGAGGAAAGACAACATATGGATGAATTGCTACACTCCCGGATAACGGAGAATCTCAAACTCAGACGCAACCTGGCCCTCCTACGAAAACACATGTCTACAGCTCTCGAAGAGAATAAAAGGCTGCAAAAACAGAATGAAGAGAACTTGGAAGCAGCCATGGAGGGTTCCCCGCAGGAAATCGACCCAGAGAAATTCAAGGCCATTCCCTCAGAGAATATGCAGATTGTGTTAGAAACCCATGTAGATCTCATGGAAGCCCATGCAGCATTGGAAAGAGAAAGAGATGACCTATTAAAGCAGCTGGCAACCAGCATGAGTCACCAACCAAAGTCACAACCATAGTTGACACATCCGAAGAAGTCGAAAAACTCAAAGCAGAACTAGAAGAATTACGAAGTAAAATCATGCAATACGAGCATCAACCTTCGCCCCTTGTCGAGCCCGAGCCTGAAGATCTAGTGCCAATCGAGATAGAGGAAACTTTCGAAGACCCGTATGTTCCCATGCTTGCACCAGGGGGCAAGCAAACAGACGAGGGCATGGACACCATTGAAATAGAGGCTCCTGAATGGATGCAGAAGTTGAAAAAAGTGGCCACAACCCATGATGATAGGGTGGCAGTCCAGATAGCATCTATGTCACGCTTGGAAGAGGTAGTCATAAAATTGGACTATTTTAGGAACCTCTCTGATCATAGGTGGATCGGCACATCCGACGATTTATATGTTCCCTTCTGCGTCTTAATGGCGGACTACAATGCCGACATAAAGCAACATACCTCAAAGGAACCAACCTCCCCCACACAATTCGCACCGGAAGACATCCCAGCGAGTGCCAAGCAGGGCAATATTCATCAACCGATGTGGAGGATTCGTCTACTGGAAACCTACCCAGAAATGGTCAGAACATGGAATAACATGCCCTTGTACATCAAATACAACCCATGCTACTGCCCTGTGTTTCGAAGAAGGTCATGGCCAGAATACACAAAAACGGTGCTGACAAACAAAGGATGTGAGAAATGGCTCAATTATGTTTACTTAGCACCACCCAAAGGCCAACCTACCATAGGATACATGATCTTGACGATTCGGCATTGGGGGGTCAGGTTTAAAAATGTGCCAGACGTCATGGCCCAAATGTGCTTGAAAATTTTTGAGCTCATGTTGGTCACATTCAGGACTTTCAAAAATGTCAAGGAACCTCATCTGTCAGCCCTTGGATTTAATGAAGGAAATCAGGACCTCGTCTACGACATGAGCGCAACCCCATCTATTAATGTTGTATATGCATGGCATGCGTGTATCAAGTATCTACCAGCCTGCTTCAAACAGACGTTTGAAGAAATGTTTGTCACGGGATTCTGGGAATATCACTCAGAGATATTCATTCCCCGACCATCACATTTATTGCAGTTGTTTGCAGTGGAACAAACTCTCCATTCAGAAAAGTTACGTATACCACATCCAGAGGTTCCCGGGCCGGTAGATTGGGATGCTCTACTCACGGACTTGGCCAAAGGGTTCCGGATTGCAGAACATCATTTAGCACAACACGTTGTTGAGTACTACATCCAACGACCCACCCAACAAGGGTCTGTCAGGGACGACAGACGCGAGAGAGGGGGGGGTGTTGGAACTGAAGGACTCACTAGGCAAGGAAGCTTAAGAAGGGAGTCAGAGAGAAGAGAAAGTAAAAGCAGACAGAGCAGTCAACGACGATCTGGCAAGTAGGCCAACATTTTTTCAGGACACTAACGCATATAAAAGAGGTGGACACACAAGGAGAAGGAGCAAGTAGGGAGCTCCAAGAAGTGTATGTCAAATCTTCAGAAGAATCCCCTACAAAAACTGTGATTTTCATCACTAAAAACCATTGTAAATACCATTTCACATTTTTGTAGCTCCATTTTGTGCAAGCCAAGGAGTCCTTGAGCTTGAGGAGCTTTAGAAGTACCTACCTGTCAGTTTTCACATTTTTTAGACTTCGTTTGAACCTCCAAATAGGGTAGAGAACCTAATTTTTAACTAGGCCGGACAGTAGGTCTGGACAAGGCCAAAACCTAGTCAAAAACTATAAAAAGAGCTAGAGAGCTCATTTTTGGGGGTTGGCTTGTAATTGAATTGAACTTGTATGAGCTTTTTGGAAGTAATCTAAAGAACTCCATTGCTTCTCACTCTTTGTCTCACCTTGTGTGTGCGTGTGTGTGTGTATGTGTGTGCATGTTAGTGTGCTTCTCACTCACGCACTTGCGCCTTCACTTACTCGAGGTCATCATACCATCCTCACATCTTCCCGGATTGACATTAAAGGAGGTGCTACTCATCACTGAGCTACACACAACAACTAAGTGGTTGTCCTTACGTACTAAACTCTGACACAAGTGACTCAGAAATGTCTTTTAGCATGGGGAAACTTGCAGGTGGCTCAGGAACTACCCATCTACAAACACCAGAAGGAGCCTATAAAACACAATTGGAATATATTCGGACCAACCGATTAGGTGCTCACATCTATCAGGATGGCGTGAGGTGATCAGTGGTCCAACTCAAAAATCCAGATCAATCCTTTGGACTTGAACACCCGGTGGTCAAGTTCGAAGAGGGTTCATACATTGATAAGGAAGGAACCATGTATGTGGTCACCAACCTACCTGATAGGACCGATGATTTTGGAAACATCATTCATGAGAACGAGATAGGAGACCTAGAACAAGGAAATGTAGGGCAAGGACCTCAGAGTCCTAGAGGCAAGTCAGTTTTGACTAGAGTGATCACTCCAGATTGGATTCCTCAAGATAACAAAAACATAGAACTATCCTTGAATAGAGAAACAAAGGAAGCCTTTTGGAGATTCAAGCCAGATCAACCTAGCCAATTGGGCATAGTCATCATCTACGAGTTCAAGGATCCAGAGATACCAAGCAAAGTTGTCTACCTGGATAACACATCACAAAAGATGTTCTTGGTAACAGAACATGATAGACATGCATATACTTGGAAGAGTGAATTGGTTTTCCTTCCACCAAGATCCAATGTTTCCCATGGCCTCCAAGGAGTAGGATCATCCTAAGCTCATGAAGCCCAGAGAGAAAGAACTAGAGAGAGACCTGAGGTTAGTTTTGCACACCCTGTGGGCAGAAATAGAGCACGATTTGAAAATGAAAGACCTGAACGAGAGAGACATCAAGCACATAGGCAACAAAGAGATGAACATGATTTTCCATTGCCTAGACCACGAGAGCACACAAGAACCCTTAGACCCACTCAAGTGATCAAGGCAATGAAAAATTATTTTGACGGGTCAGGAGATCCTTATGATCATGTGGCTGAGTTCAAATAAGTGTTAAGAGCTGAACAGGTTGAGGATTTATTCACCCAGTACGAGGCATTTGGTTTGACTCTTAAGGGCACTGCCTTGGCTTGGTTTCAACCACTGAGTAGTCGAAACTATCGCGATATAGGTCAGTTGCTAGACGAATTCATTGTAGAATTTTCCAAGAGTGGTATCAGGCATAACACATCATCCTTGATCCACAGTTTCAAGCAGACACCCCAAGAAACAGTACGACTAGCAGGTAGAAGGTTTAGACAGTACCTAGAAAGATGCCCTACTCCAGAGCTACCCACACCAGCCAAACAAGTGGCTTTGTTCTTAGATGGCTTACTAAGCACAAAGTTAAGATCATATGTGTCCTTGAAAGAGCCTAGATCCATAGAAGAGTGTGTGCGGACGTGCATTGACATAGAAGATAACTTGGGTGAGGAGTTAGGATTGTCCAAACTCTATAAGGATTCTGATAGTTCTACTAGTCAGACTTCGAAAATCTCCACGGAAATAGATGAGATAGCAGAGCAAGTCCCCAAGAAGCTGGGAGTCCAAAATAGACAAACATAGAGAGTCACTCCATTGGGTCGGTGTTATACTTGCGGAGGTGACCACATGGCTAATGTATGCCCAATGCAAAACCAAAACATGAGAGAAAGGAATGCTCCATATTGCACTATTGAGAGAAAATACACGAACCACACGGCTCAAGATTGTCCCTACAATAGGCAGGCTGTTAGACAAACTTATCAACAACCTTACCAACAAGGTAGGTATCAGAACCAATACCAACAGCCATATTATCGACCACAACAGCAATATCAGGCACAATATAGGCCACAACCTATCTTGGGAAACCAACCACCAGCTCCTGCCAACGTGATTCCAGTCAAGTATGCTGTGGGAGAGGAAACTCCAAATAGAGCATTGGTGCCACTAACCCCATTGATACCAGATAATGACTCTCATGCTCATAGTTCAGATTACTCCCATGAAGGTAGTCCACATGCTTATTACACAGAGTCACCTGAACATAGTGAGATTTACCCGTATCAATATGAGGCACCACCTATGGAGAAAAATTGGGAGCCAGAATATTCCAATGTCATGTACACCAATGCTAACCCTAGGCCCCAATTGAGACAAGTGAGACCACAAGCCCCTAGAGGACCTTGTTTCAGATGTCAGGGTTACCATTTCCTTCGTGATTGTCCCCACCCACCATCTCCGAGTCAAGGTCAGACTATCACAATACAAGCTTTTTGTCTTGAATGTGGCAAGGACCATCTTCCTAGAGATTTTCCAAGAAACCCCTCCAGTGCATTGGAAAAACCCCTCCAGTGCACCCAAGATTACGCCCATTAATGTGGTAGGCTTAGTGGCAGATTCAAGTGCCAGTAGCAGTAGTGTGGCTCCTGTACAAGCAGTTACTAGGGCACAAGCATTAAAACAAGATAAACCAGCAGAACAATCGGAGTCGAGTGAATCAGGAGAGCCTAGTAAGAGGAAAACAAGAACATGGAAAGATACCAGAGAGAAGGCCAATCGCAAGTGGAATAAAAAGTTATCAAAACTAGAAGAAAGCTTGAAAGACACAAAAACAAAAATAGAAGACATTGCATCTCAAAACCCCTCGCATGCCGAAACTCCATCCACTCCACCTCATCCCACCCCACCACCCATTGTAAATAGGCCACAACCAGGGTCTGTTCTGGCAGATCCAACCCCAGAAGTCTTGGACATGATGTTCAAGGCCTATCAGGCTCGACTTCAAGAAGGGCCAACAACTGCAAACCTAGACAAGAGTTACCCTAGAGCGGATTTAGAGATTGAACGGATGAAAATGTGCATGAAAATGGTAGAACAAGCTCAAGCTATACTTGAGACTAGTCAAAAGTTCAATCAAACAAACTCTGTCAAACCAGATTTGCATTTCCAGGGCTTACTAGAAAGATTAGAGCGATTGGTAAACAAACTACAAGTTTCTTTACCTCCACAGGCTCAGCCAGTTTTTGAGAGAAGAAGCTCTCCACCAATGGGAACATATGTTCCTAATTCCACAGATGCTGGAATACCTCCTTCAATTCAACAGTACTCTCAAGAGTTCTTGCGGGAAATACAAGAAGAGAAATGGGCCAAGGAGAAGGGTAACTCCCCTCCTATTCCTGAGATTGATGATCTTCATGATCAATTTCTCCAAGACATTCCATCTATTTACGGAGATGAAGCAGAACAACAAGAAGACGAAAGATTAGATTTTGAATCTAATACCTTAGAAGAACTGCCTCAATTTCTAGGCCCTTGGGAATCTGAATCTCTTCAGATCAGAGCTCCCACAATACTGGTAAGACATGAAGACTCAGTGGTCCCAAGGAACACTGATGTCGTGAAGAACACTAAGGTTCAATGTCATCTCACTGTAGACGAGCTGCTCAAAGCAAAACCTGAGCTATGGAATCATGTGAAGGATCAGGTTCGAGAACTTGAGTCCAATATGCCAAAAACAGGCTCTAAGCAAAAAGTACCAGAGATACCTCTAGACAAAATAGGGGACATGTGTGAGGGTGAAGAAGGTAATACTTATCTTCCGATCACCTACCAAGGTTACACAACCAAAGCAATCATAGATTCAGGTGTTGGTGTTGCTATTGCGACCACCTACTTATGGAAGCAATGGGGCAAACCCACATTAAGACCAACTAGAATGAAGCTTCAAATGGCCGATGGTCATTTTGAAAGACCTCTAGGATTGCTCGAAGGGATAACTCTAACCACTTGTGGTGTGGAGTTTGAACATACATTTGCTATATGCGACTTTGAGAAAAATAACGTCTATGAGATGATCCTAGGAAGACCCTTCCTACGACAATTGCAAATAGTACAGGATTGGGGAACCAACTCCTTGTACTTACAACACTTAGGGGTCACCACCAAGGTCAATTTGAAGGATTACTGCTTCAGAGATGTACAACCCCTACAGTGGAATCCTATCCACAAAGCGAAAGAAGATTCCATCTCTGTGCATTCTGAAAGTTCTACTGATCCATCATGGCTGCACGAAGATACTCATTTGTGGATGTGCAAGGTCGCAGAGGAAGAGGAAAAACGCTTGAAAGCGAGAGAAGAAGGAACTTCACCAGGAGATAGACCAGTTAGAGACCCAGCCTACACACCGATGATCTTTCCAGATGAGGAATTTGAGCCTCATGGCTGGCCAGAAATCTTAGCCACCATGGACATTGCAGTCAATGAAGAACAATGGACACCTCACTGTGACGAGGAGGGTTATGATATCTCAGTGTTCATGTGTCAGCCCTTGCTAGAGGAATGTGACCCTAGTGATGTCATAGAAGAAGAAGCGAATGACGATGATCTGGAGTCCATTGTGATGGATAGTTGCTTTAACTCAGAGAAGCACTATCTAGAAGATATAGGAGTGTTCACCCAAAAAGAAGAAGAACCTCTCACAAGTATTAAAACGGTAAATTCAAAGGATGGGAGTGAGAGCAATCAAAAGAAAAAGAAAAGAAAAGCAGTGAAACAAGAAGAGGAGGAATCATTGTTTGAAGTACCAGAAAACTTCAAAAAATATGAAGTTGATGACCGCAAAATTTTGGTACGAATGCCTAAGAGAGAGGCCATCATAGGAGAATCATACGATAATAAAGAAAAGACCAAGAAGATTGTAGTGACCATTGAAGAGAACGAAGAGAGATGCACATATATAGGAGATGATCTAAGTGCAAGAGAAGAAATGGAGCTTGTAGCTCTATTAAGAGAATATAGGGATGTGTTTGTGTGGCACTATAGAGACTTGAAAGGGGTAGATCCAAGAATTTGCTCTCATACTATCCCCATGACTGCTGATGCCAAGCCCACCAAACAGAAGCCCTACACATATAATGACACTTATGCAGCCAAGATAAAAGAAGAAATTGATAGGCTGATTGAAGCTAGATTTATCTATGAGATTGAGCATACTGAATGGGTGTCCCCCATTGTAGTGGTGCCCAAGAAGAACGGGAAGTTGCGAGTGTGTATTAACCTTAAAAAAGTTAATGCCGCTATGATCAGAGATAGTTATCCACTTCCAATCACGGAACACCTTTTGGAGCGTGTTGCGGGCAAGGAAGTTTATAGCTTCCTTGATGGATTTTCAGGTTACAATCAAGTAGCCATTGCCCCAGAAGATCAACACAAAACAGCTTTTGCCACAGAGTGGGGAATCTTTGCATTTCGTGTGATGCCATTTGGGCTCACCAATGCACTTGCAACGTTCCAAAGACTCATGTGTCATGTCTTCAAAGAGTTCTTGCGAAAGAGCTTAGAAGTGTATGCGGATGATTTATGTGCTCACTCCCAAGAAAGAAGATTTCACATCCCTGAGCTCAGACAAATCTTCAACAAGTGTAGAGAATATCGAGTGTGTCTGAACCCAGAAAAGTGTGTGTTCATGGCGCGTCAAGGTAAAATATTAGGTCATATTGTTTCTAAGAATGGAATCTCAATAGATGAAGATAAGGTACGAGCCATAGCAGAGCTGCCAAGGCCAAGGAATGTTAAGGAGTTACAAGCCTTTATGGGCCATTGTGGATATTACCGAAGGTTTATCCACATGTACGCGATCATAGCTAGACCCCTTTATGCCTTGTTGTCTAATTTTGAGTGGAACGACGAATGCGAGAATTCTTTCAATGAACTAAAGAAACGTTACTAACCACTCCTGATTGGAATAAACCATTCCATGTCCACGTGGATGCATCCAATCACGCCATAGGATGTGTGCTAGCACAACCCACAGGAGAAGGAAACTTAGATTTGCCCATAGCATATGCTAGTAGACAGCTCACCACAGCTGAATGAAACTATACCACAACTGAACGAGAGGGCTTAGGCATGGTATATGCTATGAAGAAGTTTAGACACTATTTATTGGCCAACAAGTTCAAGTTTTTCACTGATCATCAAGCTTTGTTATATTTCGTCAATAAACCTTGCAATACTGGATGCTTAGTAAGATGGTTCCTCTTACTAATGGAATATGACTTTGAAGTTGTTGTCAGGAAAGGTAGAACCCACCTTCGGGCAGATCATCTTTCTTGCATCACTTCAGGAGAGTCACCGCAAGGAGTGTCCGATGAATTACCCGATGCTTATTTGTTCAATTTAGAAGTTGTTCCTAAATGGGCAAATAAGTTGGTACCAGTCCTAACCTTCGGCCCTGCAAATAAGAATGTGAAAACATCACAAGAAGAAATTGTAAAATCACAAAAATATCACATATTAGCAGGAAGCATGTACAAACAAGATACTGAGGGTGTATTAGCTTGTTGTGTTGAGGACGATGAACATAGTAGTTGGTTGCAATAAGCCCATGAAGGAATGCTAGGAAATCACAATTCTAAACAACAAACATTGCAGAATTTGAAACGTTTAGGAGTGTATTGGCCTAGCATGGACAAAGAAATACATGAGTGGATCAAGAATTGTCCAATGTGCAAAGAGAGACCACTAGTGGAGCATGCGACCCTTTATCAAGTATCATTAATTCCAGATTGGAGTGCTCCATTGGTAGAGTTTATGAGGTCGCGAAGATTACCCAAAGAGGCTAGTCTAGCAAGAAGACGAAGCATGGAGCAAGAGGCTCAAGGCTATGCCTTAGTAGGAGACGACTTATACCGAAGAGGCAAAGATGGTTACTTAAGACTGTGCGTTCATGAATCAGACTATTTGAAAGTCTTAGAAACTGCACACAGCGGTGTCGCAGGTGGACACTTCGGTCCTGATCGAGTAATCAAGACCATTCTATTCTCAGGACTTTGGTGGCCCACTCTTCATATGGATGCTCATACCTATGTGAAGAAATGTGACACATGCCAACGTGCACAATATCTAGTTAGAAAAGATGAGATGCCTTTGAGGCCAATGATGGGAGGACGTGCATTCTCGAAATGGGGTATAGACTTTGTAGGTCCTATTAACCCCCTAGCTAGAAACTCCCATGCAGAGTATATTATTGTAGCCACAGATTACCTTACCAAGTGGGTAGAAGTGAAAGCCACAACAAAGAATGATGCTCAGACTACGGCTAAGTTCTTATTCGAGAATGTGTTCACGAGATATGGACTACCAATAGAGTTGGTGAGCGATAGAGGCACACACTTCTTGAATGAAGTCATTGAAAATCTTCTCCAAGAATTCTTGGTGATACATAAGAAGTCTGCCCCCTATCACCCACAAGCTAATGGACAAGCCGAGAGCACCAATAAGATCCTCTATAACGTATTGATAAAACTGGTAAATAATAAACGCTCTGATTGGGACAAACAACTTCATCATGCTGTTTGGGCTTATCGAGTTGCCTACAAAATGGTACTCAATGCCACCCCATTTCAGATGGTCTTGCTACCATTGGATTTCCTAATCCCAGCTTTAAAGGTAGCACAAGAGCATGAGTGGAATGGACATGAGTTGTCCTCTAGGATCTTTGATCTAGAACGCTTAGGTGAGACGAGGCTATGAGCGGCAGCAGGCATCTATGCTGCAAAGAAAAGACAAAAGGCATACTTTGATGCACACATCAAAGATAAAGGATTGAAAGAGGGAGATCTAGTGTTGGTTTACACACTAAAACAACATGCCCGTAAGTTGGAAATAAGAGGATACGGACCCATGATCATTAATAGAATTTCTACTAGTGGTGATGTTCAGTTGGCCACTCTAGAAGGAGATATCTTGCCAAACTATATTAGTGGATGTAGAGTCAAGCTATATCAAGAACCTCTTACTGAGGATATGCTAATGAGACTCAACACTGCTAAGAAGCGAAAAGAAGAAGAGTTAAGAGTGAGAGAAGAAGCACAGGCAGAGGCCAGAGAGCATATTAGGCGAAATAAGTTAAGGCGACTAGGCCTAGATGTCAACTCAAAAGCCCCAAAATATCACATGGATATGTGCCAAAAATCAGGCATAGCGACTTCTCAAGTCATTGACCGAAGACCCTTTGTGACCATAGAGATAGGATAAGGGAAGGGTGCAAGGACTGTGAAAGCATTGATTGACTCAGGTGCAGCAAGTAGTGCAGTTAGACTTTCCTACTACCAAGACTTGCAGTTGAACATCAATCCCATAGAAGCTTATCTCATAGGATTGGGAGGTGTGGAAACCCCTTGTTTGGGCGAGGTGGAACTTCCCATCTACCTTCAAGATGTTCCAATGAAAGTCAAAGCGCTAGTGTGTCAAGATGAGAACCTTAGAGAACCACTTGTCTTGTGTCAAGATTGGATCTATGACCATGTAGTTAACTTAAACCTAAGAAGTCAGATTCTTCAAGTTTGGGTACATGAACAATGCATTACATTAGAATTAGAGAACTGCATGCTCATAGATCATGGCACCACACACTCTCTAAGTTCCTCTAAGACTAATCTTCACGAGCAAGATGTTGTATGTGTCAAAAGCTCTATGATCCAGAAGGACTCAATCATGGAAGGACAGTCGCAAAGGCAAGCACACCCTCCTTCTTTTTTGAAGAGTAAAGCATCCATAGTAGTTCAACCTCAGAAGCAAGCACAACAATTCAAGATACCTGCTATAGCAAATAGAAAGACACCCTTCAACAAGAAAGCAGTTCCGAGCATGAAGCAGATCTGGGTACGCAAAGGAGAGCAACCACCAGCCTTGCCCCCACAAATCCCATCCAAGCAAACCAACCAGGCCAGAAGACGAAGGAAGAAGCTTGGACAAGCTCAATCACAAGGTATCCGACAAGTTTGGGTGCCTAAGAAATTAGCTAGGCGATTAGAGATGTGGGTACCTAAGAAGCTCTTACATCCACAACAACCTATGTTCTCCCACATGGGAAAGGTCTCAACAAAGAAGCCACAAAGAGAAAAGGGTAAGAACCGCATACAGAGATTGAAAGAAGATCAACTCACCTCTTCAACCATAGTAGGAAGACGTGTAAAAAAGGTATGGATTTGGAAGCCAAAAGTACAAGTAGCCTCCACCGAACCAACGTGCCAATCACACTGGATACCACAGTTCAGAAAGCACCCAAAGCGGAAGATGCCTGAAGTGATCTCTACAGTGCCAAATGTTGTTCTAAAATGGACTCCAATAAGGAGGATTACATCAGTTCGAGACTCACTGGATACCTCCACCAAGGTCGGCATCAACCTCTGCGAATAACATCGAAAGCCTCGACGAGCGACAACCATGTGCTCCTTGCACAACCTTGTCTTTTGCACCATTCAGGTCATGCATTTCCAAAGTATGCATTATTATAGGGCCACATTACATGGCTACCAATTTTCATAATTTTTAGACTTTGTTTGAGCCCTCAAATAAGCCCTGGAACCTAATTTTTAACTAGGCCGAACACTAGGTCTGGACAGGGCCAAAACTACTCAAAAAACTATAAAAAGAGCTAGAGAGCTCATTTTTGAGATTAGCTTGTTAGAGAATAGAGCTTTTGTAAGAGAACTCTTTTGCAATCAAACCTTTCCATTGTTCCTCTCTTTGATCTTATCTTGTGCATGTGTGTGTGTATGTGTGTGCATGTTTGTGTGCTTTCACTCACGCACTTGTGCCTTCACTTGCTCGTGGTCTTCATACCGGTCCTCACGTCTCTGCGGATTGATAAGTAAAGGAGGTGGTGCTTACGCTTGAGCTACATATTTCTATGTGATTTAATACATACACATTGATCATACCTCTACTTCATTTCTCTGTTATGATCATCTCAAAACAGTGAACTTCTCAAAGCTTGTTCTCAGTGCATAGTTGATAATTTGATGTGATTTAAAGTGCTATAGATTCTGCACACTATCTTTCTCATAAGTACCAAGTTTCATTAGCATTTCTTTTCTCAATCTCGAGATATCTTCACATTTTTGCTCACTGCTCTGCATATACTGTAGCACCTCAAAAATATTGGGATAGTCCTTCAACTTGCTAAGCATCATTCTCAATGTAAAGTTGATTTTTTTAATTGAGATAACTCATGATTCGTAGCTATGTAAGTTAATTACATACTCCCAAAAGGAATTTATCTAATTGGTAGCAGGTTGAGAGCACTATTCATTTTACTGAACATGTGCAGAGACCAAAATAGCAACTCTAAGCTCTTGGTTGAACTTTCTACTCATCTGTTTTGATCCATTGATTAGAGGATTATGTTCCAAAGCACACAGGTGATTATTTATGATTTTTTTGGAAGCTGAAGGGGTCTACTATACTCTCCACAACTTGTTCTTGGATGGTGTGAAGCAAGATTTTGCCACACCATTTCATCTCTGAAATCTATCCACCATCTCCTCCAACAATGGTATGAGAGCAACAACAAGCAAGATGGGAGAGAAATTTCCATCATTCATTGACGAATTGGACAAGAACAACTATCCAGCATGGTCCCTAAGGATTCGAGCATATCTCCAAGGAAGAAGCTTGATACATCTCTGGAGATGAGGAAATGCCAATATTCAGAAGCAAACATCAACCTACAAGAGAAGAGCAAGAAAGGCTAACTACATGGTGTGCAAAGGATGCTTTAGCTAGGTCTTGTATACTTAACTCAATATTTGATTTCTTATTACCTGACATTTAGGACTTGCAAGACCTCCCAAGAAACTTGGGAAGTAATTTCTTCATACTTCTCATCAAATACAAGGGCTAGGAGGAGCCAGCTATGGATGGAGTTCACAACCTTGAAGAAGCAACCAAAGCAAAGTGTAGCTGACTATGTAACTAAGGAAAAGTGTAGCTGACTATGTAACCAAGATGAAGGATGTGGCTGACCAACTTGGGAGTATTGGAAGAGATAGAAGAGGATCTGATAGTAAGGCAGATCATAAATGGCATCAAAGTTGATGATAAGTGGGATTCCTTCACCACAACAATGGACCTATATATGGATATGAAAATACCTAACCTCAATACATTGATGGGGCAACTCTTCACACATGAGACAAAGCTCAACAAGAATGGAGACAACTCTAGAGGTAATCAATCTTTTGCCCTTTACATAGATAGAAATAAAAGTAATGATAAAGTCAAAGGTAAAAAGAATGAAGAAGAGACCAGTACCTCTCAAGTGAACTTCACAAGAAGAGGAAGAGGTACTAGAGGAAGGGGCAGAGGAGGAAAGCAAGGCAGGGGAAGATCATACAACACTTCACCCTGCAATATATGTGGCCTAACCAATCACACCACAAATGAGTGCTTCAAGAACACAAAGAATCAGAGAGGAAGAGGCTTTCATAGAGGAAGCTATGGACAATCCAGAGGCAAGTTCAACAATGGAGGAAGCAATTACCATCACAACTACAACCAAAGCTACAACAACAACTATTAGAGAGTCTTTAGAAGTAGAAGAGGTTATAACAACTACACAAAAGACCAAGAGGACTCTCTACTGATCATGAACATGACATCCAAGCAAGGTAAAGATGATGATAATCTTTTCTATATTGATTCTGGTTGTTCCAATCATGTGGCTGGAAATGTAGCATTGCTATCTGATCTTGAAGAAACTAAAGGGAAGCATGAAGTGCAGATAGGTGATGACACTAGACACTCTATTAAGAAGATTGGAAATGTCAAGGCTTTTGATGGTAACATGAACCTTTTATGTAAGGTTTTATATGTTCCAACTATAACAAAAAACATAATCAGTGTTGGGTAGATTGTTGAGAAAGGCTTACAAGTTAGATTCACAAGGTATGGAGCATATGTGGAATAACCTCAACAAGGCTTCAAAAGGATTGCAAAAGGTGAGAAATCTGGTAGACTCTTTACATCTAAGGTTGAAGATACCAGAAACATTGCACTCTTCAATTACAAAGATCAAACCTTATCTGAACTAGAGATATGGCATAAAAGGCTAGGTCATAAAGGTGAAAGAACAATAAAACACATATGCAGGGATCAGAGTATGCTTTTCCTTCCAAATGTGTCCAAGCAATACATGATTTACAAATGTGGAGCATGTCACTTTGGAAAATCTTATAGGCACCCATTCAATAGAAAAGGATACATGTATGAAGACTACTTGGAGCTTGTGCACAAAGATGTGTGGGGTCCTAACAGAGAACCATCAATCTCAGGTTCAAGGTAATATGTTTCATTCATAGATGATTTGTTACACTCCAATTTGGAACCCGAAATTGCTATCATTATGTCGTAAATTGGGATTCCGACCCTTAATTTTGTACCCTACTTTGGCTATGTATTTCCATTTGAAGTTACAAATTGAAACCATAAGAACCCCTTGTAACGATGGCTCATAACCCTTGGGGATGGATGTTGTCTTCCCTTGTGTATTTCCCTTAGAGATGCATACACTTGCCTTTGGATTTTGTGTGATTCCCTCGGATGTAAGAATCACAGATGTTGTAAGTGCCTATGTAATTATCCATTATACACATATGGTATCTACTCTACGACGGTTTGGATAAAAACATGAAAAGGCACATGGGTATGTTTACCTCTCCCTATTAAGCACATGGATATTGGACTTTCCTCTTGGGAGAAATTCTAGGCCGTTGTCTTCGCCTGAAGTTATGTAAAAGGATACTTGGTTTTAATGGAAAAGAGTGGACGTGTACCTGTGGAATGGGGAGGTCTATATACCTCCTTTTCTTCTATGGTTATCGGCTGCTCTCATTGAGCTGTAATTGTGGGGTGTCCTTGTTCTGTGCCTCCCTCGTCTCTCTTCCCTCTCTCCGTAGCTCACAGTGTGAGCTATGGAGAGAGGCAAAGAAGGATAGGGGTCGTTTCTTTGTATGCTATAGAGAGGGAAAGAGAGAAAGAAAGGGAGAGATGGAGGGAGGAAGAAAGGGTTGAACATGCGCGAGATTCAGAGAAGGAAAGAAAAAGAGAGAGAGAGGCACGTTCCATCTCGTGAGATCTCTAATCACAAAGGCTTGTCAGGAGACAACACAGAAAAAAATATGCTGCAAAACCTATATCTGAGCTTGACCTATCGAATTGTGAGCAGTGTACTCCAAGTTATCGGCTTTTACCCAAGAGTTATCCGAAACCTATGGTCAGCCACCGTAAGCCTTTAGCACATGAGGTCTCGAATGACAATTGGGTGTCTATGACATCTGGAAGTGAAGATTATTCATTTAAGCATATGAGGAGAAACCAATATGAGGAAAGTCTGTTTCGTTGTGAAGATGATCGGTTCGAGCTAGATATGTTGTTGGAATCCACTGCCGTCACTGGAAAGCGCATGGAGGATCTCTTGGAAAAGCTTCAAGAAGCAAATGCGAAACAAGATGGTCAGGTTCATCTTGATGACTATTTATCAGAACCTGTTTCATGTTTTCCAGCCATCAACATCCGATGTATTGAACGTATATATGGTGACCATGGTTTGGATGTGGTTGATTTGCTTCGCAAGAATGCTGCCATTGCGATTCCTGTAATTCTGACTCGGTTGAAGTAGAAACGTGATGAGTGGAAAAGAGCAAAGCAAATGCTACTGCCTGTAGAATGGATGGGGGTCATATCTACCGGGGGTGGCAGAGGAGCTGAAATTCACTAATTCCAACTATTCGATATCAAAGAATGATGTTGTAACTTCTCAGTTAGATCAGATGCATGTGACAGTTCATACTGTCTCTGACAAACCGAATGAAAGAAGCACGAAGGATCTAATGGACACAAGCAGAAGGATAGTTTATATGAATAGAGATGATGAGATTCGCAATATGAGGGCTGATCCTCCTCGAATTGTTGTGAATGGAAGATTTGAAAGGGAAGAGGGAGAGCTTTCACCCCCTCCAGAAGCAGAAGGGAGAGCGCCTAGAAATTTTAGCCCAGATCACCCCATAAGAAGCTCTTTCAATGTCAGTAAAACAAGATACTTTGATCAATGAACGCTTTGGGTCTCACGTGGAAGAGTACGAAGAGGTGGACCATGTTGTCAAGGGCGAACATGAACATGATGCAGACGATGAAGGGGAAGAGAGTGCACCAAAATCCTCTGATAATAGTGAGAACCTGTCTGAAGCTGGTGAGGAAGCTTCTGGATCTGAGTCTGGCAATGCAGAGGACTCACAGGAAGATGATGAAGAAGAGCAAGGCATCAAGAACGAGAGCGAAGTTGAAGCTGAGGGAATGGCCGATGCTGAGGGAGAAGGAACATCTATGGCTTCTTCAAAGAATTTATTGCACTCATGCACTCCTCTTGTGGCTTATGCTCCTTCTATATTGTCAAATCTGGCTTCAAACAGGGACTGTACTGTGTTCTATGGAAATGACACTTTATATGTTCTGTTCAGACTTCACCACGAATTGTATGAGCAAATTCATGCTGCTAAAGTTCATGCAATAGCTGCTGAGGAGAAGCCGAAATCCCCCAAAGATCATACTTCTGAATTGTATCGCAAGTTTATGAGAGCCCTGTACAACCTCTTGGATGGAACGATTGACAATACAAAGTTTGAAGATGATTGCGGTGCACTCATTGGAACTCAATCCTACATACTTTTTACCATGGATAAGCTCATATTTAAGCTGGTCGAACAGCTTCAGTCCATTGCATCCGATGAAATGGCAAACAAGTTGTTGACCCTACATACTTACGAGAAATCCCGAGCACCCAATGGTTTCATTGATGCAGTTTACCATGTGAATGCTTCTACACTCCTGCAGGATGAATACGTGTACAGATTTGAACATAGATCGAACCGCAACCAGATTTTTATTCAGCTAATGGAAGGTGGTGTAGAAAAGCTGGAGGCTGCTGCAAATGCTATTGAGTCATCTTTCTTTAATTACCTGCAAAGGTTCTTCTTTTCTAATGCTGACATTCAACCTCCAATCTTTTTGGAAAGAAATAAGAATAGCGGTGCTGTTGAGGACAATCACAGTGCAATGTCTAAAGTGATGCAGGATGTCTTTGTTGCCAATGGTTTAGAATGTAAAATTTCACGTCGAACTTCCAAAGTATCATATGTTCTAGATACAGAAGACTTGCTTTTCCGACATAAAAGGAAAAGAGAAAGTGCTCTTGCACGATCAGACAGTTTTATCAGCAGGAGAGTTCTCAAGTTCTGCAGATGGATTGATCTCCACTACAATCAAAAGAAAGATAGATAAATTTGGCAGCTGCAACTGTATGCCTTGAGAAATCGATAATGGCATGGTGGTTCATATGGTGGAGATAAGAGTCATGATGGCATCCAAGGGCCCTGGGAGGTAGATCCAGCACTAACCTCTTTTATTCTAGATACGAAAGAGCATATCTCAATGGAAGTATTTGGGGCAAGGGCCGAACTTTGAAGCACAACCAATGTTTTGTGCTATGTGTTCAATTATAAGAATAACAACCTACAAGTCATGTCTTATGAGTGGGATACTATTCAGTATATTGTGTAAGATGTGGACTGAAAACATAGATAAGATGGAATCAAAATCTTTGCATTGGTACAGATACAAGTTACAAGGGTTTTAGAAGGTGCATTTACAACTGCATCATTTGGCGATCCTACTGGGGATGCAAGCTGAGCATGTCCTATCAAGGAGTGTTTTGGGCTCGCCTGGTGCCCCACAGTGTGGCACAGCTTGCGAGGATATCTACGAAAGGGACCCAGAAAGGAAAACAAGCAACAAAAGGAAGAGTTGATGATTACTGAAGATCAGGGAGTCGAAGTTATAGCTCGGAAGAACTTTGATGAAGACACTCAATAGAAAGAAATTAAAAGGCAAGAAGGAAACCATTGATGTGGCTTATCGTGTTGGCTTTGCAATGCTTGAGTGTCTGCTGGATGATGACAAAGAAGAATAAGATGTGGATGCCTTGGTCCTTTATGGAAAAAGATTGAAAGAAAATATAAGGGTTGGAAAAAAGGGCAGAAGAAGATGAAAATGAGGTACCGAGAATGGGCCTTCTCTAATGAAGCAGTCCTCTCCTACACCTGAGAGGAGGTAAAGTGTCTAGGCTGCTACCAATATTTTGGAAGCAAGGCATGTAGACTCAGGGGATATGCAGGAGGAGCAAAAGTCCATGAAGCATCAGATCAAAAGGACATCCTTAGAAGGGGATGCTTCTTATTACTGTGGTATAAAACAAGAAGAAGCAAGTTATTTGTGGGATACTGTGGGATGTCGTAAGAGTTCCAATGTAGAATTAGCAAAGGAGTCTGACAATGTGTTTGAACATTGCATCTCAGTGCTTGATTCCTTAGTTTCTTTTGCTGGATAAAGCATGGGGTCTGAATTTGATCCAATCAAATGCAAAGCGTTGTGGTGATATTAAAATGATTCCACAGATTCACAGAAGCAGGATGTCACACCAAGGAAAGCTTTGCACTATTTAAGGGATTTGTCTATGCTTGATGATTTTTTTTCTACATTCAAGATTGCTAGCAAAATAAGCAGTCCCAAAGCTAAAAAATTGTTGGACTCTCCAGATGATTGTATTTCTAATGCAGCAAGCACTATTACCAGTATTTCCCAAAGTGATTGTTTCTCAAAAAATAGCAGTACATTTGTAAATCCAATCCCCCAAGAGTCTTCACCAAGTTTGAGCATGTCTAGACTTTCTCCGGGTTCTAAACAATATCACAGTCAACCACTGAGATGCAAGGAATAAGAGCAGGCCCTGGTGTTGCTGGAGAATGTGTTGTCACACCGAGAAGGGGATACTGATGTCAAAATGAATTATGCTGGATCCCCAAATTTCAATCTTTAGGCTCTTGCAAACTTTGCGAGTTCATCTGTTCATGATTCCATAGGTGGCAAAAATGAGGGGATGTTTTACGAACAATACAGGAAGATGAGAGACACGAAGATGATGGGGGAACAGCACTCAAAGAGAGTTGAAAAGGAAGCAAAACTTAAATTAATGGAGGAAAGTCTGGTTCTCAGAAAAGCTGAGATGGATGCGAGAATGGCCAAGCTAAATAAAGAGAGCTCACAAGCTAGAAATCGAGCTGTTAAGTTACTTGCCCTCAGAAAGAGTATTGCAGACACACAAATAATGCAGGCAGACAGAGGGTCAGAAGAAGATAGGATTAAAGTATTACCAACAAGCCAAGATGCTTGGTCAATGTACCGGTGTTTCCTTGGCTTATGAAAACTCCATTGCTTATGAAGTCCAATGCTTTTCAGACATGAAGAAACAAAAGAGCAAACCATTTCCAGGAAAGATATCTGGACCTCAGTCACAACCAAAGGTTGGTGCTTCAATTTCACATTTGCAAAGGGTGAGTAGAGATTTTCTGACAGGGTCAAACAGTAACATGCCTTCACAAAACAACTCATCAGGTAGGAACTTGAGTGTGGAAAGAAAGAATCTTACAAGTCAGATCAGTCAAAGTTTGGTGGCAACTAAATTTAGAGATGTTTTGTCAGTACTAAAAGATCATGATCCCATAGTTGTCAATACTCAAAAGGATGCAAAGATGGAAGCACCTCTCATCAGCAGCAAATAAGGAGAAGTGTTGTTGATCCAATCCAAGAAGTAAGATCTTTTCTTCGTAAGGGATTTGGCATAGGGTATGGTGCTAAGTCAGGTGTAATGACAGAATGAGATATACAAGATGTGCGCAATTTATGAAGAGATAACTTTATTACTACAAGATTTGAAGAAGATTCAGAAAGAGTTATACAAAGCCCAAGGAGGAGGCTGTTTTAGGTTTCAAATGGATCTCAATCAACTTCAGCAGGTTGTGATGACTATAGAGACTAATATGAAGAAAAGTGTAGATGGATTGGTAGTCATGAAAGAACATATTTTGGTGCTTCAATGTGTGAATGCTGATCTTGAACAAGAGTTGGAATCCTCTACAAGACAAGCTGCTCAAAAGAGCTAGAAGGAATGATGCTTGCTGTCATGCTTGCTACAACTCAGGATGAAGTTGCAATTCTTGGAAAACATTTAACAGATATGCAGATAAGGGCAGTTGAGAATTAATACATCAAAAAGATATTGAGATCTTGTAGGAGGAACATATTTCTACCCATCTTTCCCAGCAAAGAGTTGGAACAGAGGCTTGTCCATGTGCAAATAGAAGCAGACGCATCTGTAATAAAGTTGAAGAAGGTTGCAAAGTTTCAATACAAAATGAAAAAGCTTGGAGAAGAGTTGGTAGGTGTTTCAAAGGAGAAAGTAGCTGTGATGGAAAAAGATCCATATACCCTTCTAGATTATTATAAATTAGAAAGTGAACATGGAAATTTAAAGCAGAAGATGGAATCCGAGGGTGCACTGATTGAAGGCTTTAAGTGAGAGATCTCTTCTCTCAACTGAGAAAAGAGTGAGCCACTGTCCATAAGTGAACAGGTGGACAAAAATTGTTGGAACTTCAGGAGGCTAATGGAGTATTGCCCAATCAAGGCTCGGCAAAGGAGAAGAATCTTCAGGCTGTAGAGGAAGCAACAAGGGAATTCCAGAAGAGGTGACTTCATCCTTGGGAAAGTCCAAGCCAGAAGGCAAGAGGGAGGACAACATACTTCTCTCCACCACCCGGGTGGGGGGCTTTTGTTACCGTTAGTGTCCATGTGAAAGGCCAAATGGCCACCGGACACTTCTTTGTATATGTTCTTTAATAAAACATATAGTGGCCTGGTCAGTCACAGACTGTAAGTTCGACCACATTTGTAAAAACCTAAGAAGTCTGTCTTCGTGCTCCCTGTGTACTGCGTTTTCTGCGTATTCTACAACATCTGTGCGTAGTACTGTGTGTGGCGACCAGAGCTCGGTTTTCTACTTTGAGCATATCTTCGTGGAGCTCTCGAGAAGGAGAGTCCAGTGTGGTGCACGCCATCGAATTACTTCACTGGTATCAGAGCAGTTCGAGGTTTTCTCCAAGGCTTTCGACTAAGGCGGCGACCAAGGCGGCGACCAAGGCGGCGACCAAGGCATAGACCTTGGCATACCTTGTCATCCGAGTCACCGAAGTCACGTTGGCGCCGTTGGCTGCGCGCGAGGGAGGACCTCAACGATCAAGGAATATAGAGGTTCCCGGTACTTCCCGGGAGGTCACCCATCCCAGTACTGTTCCCCCTAGAGCTCGCTTAACCGCGGCAATCTCTTGCCACTAAGCTACACTCTTGTGGTGTTTGAAGAAGGGGAAAGACTAAGGTTGGCATTACCTTGGTTCCCGGTACTTCCCGGGAGGTCACCCATCCCAGTACTGTTCCCCCCAGAGCTCGCTTAACCGCGGCAATCTCTTGCCACTAAGCTACACTCTTGTGGTGTTTGAAGAAGGGGAAAGACTAAGGTTGGCATTACCTTGAACAAGTTTTGGTCCCTCAAAGCTTCATTTTTGCTTTTAAAGCCTATTTCTGAAGCAATTTTGGGGTGTTTTTGGAGCCATTTTGGAGTACTTTCGCACGTAGTTCTCTTCAGACAGGTCCAAGAACATCAAGAAGAGTGTTCCTTGTACTTCTCAGACAATAAATATCAACCTTTGGGGCTGTATTTTCAGCCACACTCGTAAAACTACAGGTTTCTCGAGGGGCTTTCAGTTTTGGTGGGAGCAGTCGCTGCAAATTTATGCAGGTTTTTGAAGCCTAAAACATCAGAGTTGACAGACACTTGCAGGTGTTATTGGCTAGTTTTTTGGGTTGTGTATTCAGCCTTTCAGTGTCATTTTACTGCATATATTGAGCACATACACACCATGTACGCTTCTGTGGATACCGCTTATGTACGTCCATGTGGGCATTGATATAGCAGTTACGTTCTTTGCATAAAGCCTTTTACGTTTGATAAAGAGGGTCGTGGTGAGGTTTTCTTAACTGGGAGACACCCAGATGTCGGGGTCTCTTCGGTGATGCAGGTGGAAGACTTACCCAGCCTCGCCATAGGAGATGTATGATAGTTGTTCATAGGTGCTCGATAAGCCTAGTTGGCTTCTATTGGGTAACTGATTATATGCAGTGGAGTCAGTGATTCACTATGCAGGTAGACATGTTAGTACTTGCAGTTTTATGATACTTTGACACTGGTCATATGCTAATTTTGCAGAGGATACTCTGGCAAAATTTTTCCAGATTTCTGGTTTAGTCAACTATATAGTGGTCGATTTACTCCTTGATACACTTATTTGTTGGTGTTTGGACTCTTCTAGCTCCATTATCATTCTATTCAGTTCTCTACGATCATGGCATCAGAGGTCTCAGGCACATCCGGTGGATCAGGGTCTAGTGCTAGCGTTCCGAGGAGGAGCTATAACTTGCAGGGCAAAGACCATTTTGAGATCCGAAAATTTGATGGCACAAACTTTGCTCTATGGAAGAATCAGATTAAAGATGTGCTGATTCAAAGAAGGCAATGGAAGCCAGTAAATGGGATTTCAAAGAAGCCTGCTGACATTGATGAAGATGATTGGGATGAGTTAGATGAAATGGCCAGGTCTACCATTCGCTTGCACCTAGCAGATAATGTTTACTTTACAGTATTAGACTGTGAAAGTGCAGAGGAGCTTTGGAAGAAGTTATGCAATACATATGAAAAAGAGACGGCATCAAATAAAGTATATCTGATGAGAAAATTATACGACCTTCGTATGAAGGACACAGATAGTGTTGCTGCTCATCTAAATGAGTTTGATGCCATATTCTCCCAGTTACAGGCTCAGAAAATGGATATGGACAATGAAATGAAAGCAGTATTGCTGTTATGCACCCTGCCATCATCATGGGATACATTTTGCACAGCTATTAGCAATAGTGCACCAGGTGGTAAACTCGTCTATGATGACATATGTGGAGCACTCTTGAGTGAGGAGATTCGTAGAAAATCTATGGTTGGCACTCAGAGTGGAGATGCATATAATGTTCGTGATTCTTACCAAGGAAAGAATCAACAACGTGGCAGGAGCAAGAACAAGGAAAAGAATGGTCAGCGGAATAAGAGCAGAAGTAAATCAAGGAAGAGGGATATTGAATGCCATTATTGTCATAAGAAAGGACACATGAAGAAAGACTGTTATGCATTAAAGAATGCTAAAGGTAAAGGACAGAATGTTGATGGGCATGTTAAACAGTTACCTGCACCATCTACTTCGAGTGTGAAGATTGAAGAAATTAATGCTATTTCTGATGATGCTGATGTGTTGACACTTGATAGTACTGTGCCATCTGAGGCACTTATGGCTGATTCTCTTTCCCACACCTGGCTGCTAGATTCTGGTGCTTCTTTCCATGTGACACCACATAGAGAATGGTTCTCTAATTATGCAGCAAAGTCTCTTGGTACCGTGAGACTTGGTGACTCTTACCAGTGTGATGTTGTGGGGATTGGAGATGTGGTTGTGCAGTTCATTGACGGTTCAAAATTTACTATGCATAATGTACGCCATGTACCTCAGTTATCACGCAGTTTGATGTCAGTTGGTCAACTTGATGACCTTGGTTACAAGGTGGTCTTCTATGCTCAGTCCTTTCGTATATCAAAGGGCAATATGGTTATTGCAAAAGGAAGGAAAGTTGGCTCACTTTACCCTTTATTTGTATCACAGAAAGAACACTTGTTAGCTGTTACTGAACAGCCTATGGCTTGTATTTGGCATGGTCGTTTGGGCCATATATCTCGTAGTGGAATGGAAAATCTTTCTCGTTCTGGCTACTTACCTGTGTTATCTTTCTCTGATTTTTCATTTTGTGAGCATTGTCAATATGGAAAGCAAACCAGAAATGTGCATAAAACGCACATTGACTCTTCAATTCAGCCTTTAGATCTTGTTCATACAGATGTGTGTGGTCCTATGCCCACTAGGTCCTTAGGTGGTTCTCTTTACTTTGTTACTTTCATAGATGATGCTACTAGAAAAGTCTGGGTATATCCTATCAAATCGAAGGATGATGTATTCCCTACTTTCAGAAAATGGCTTGCTTCAGTTGAGACTGAAAAAGGAACTAAGCTTAAGGCTTTACGTTCAGATAATGGGGGTGAGTATACCTCACATGAATTCAGCCTTTTCTGTCAGTGTAGAGGGATTCGTAGAGAGTTTACAGCTCCTTATACCCCAGTACAGAATGGTGTAGCTGAGAGGATGAATAGAACTATTCAAGATAGAGTAGTCTCTATGTTGCATCATGCAAACCTCTCACAAGGTTTTTGGGCAGAAGCAGTATTGACTGCAGTTCATGTGATTAACCTTTCACCTAGTACTGCCAAAGGTCTGAAAGTGGCACAAGAGTTATGGACAGGGAAACCACCATATTATGATCATCTTCGAGTTTTTGGGTGTGAAGCATATGTTCATATACCCAAGAATCTTAGACAGAAGTTGGACCATAAGTCAAAGAAATGCATTTTTCTTGGATATGGTCGAGAAGGACAATTTGGATATCGCTTATGGGATCATGAAACACGGTCAGTGATCAGAAGTAGTGATGTCATTTTTAATGAGTCTAAGATGCATAAACAGCCGATTAAGGAGGTTGAAGTGAGAAGAGTGGTGTTTGAGGATACTAGTCCTCCGGTTAGCATGCATAAAAATGCTGCACATAGGGATGTTCAAGAGAATGTCCATTCAGATCAGTCTGCACATGTTCCTGTTCAGCAACCATTGAGACGTTCTGCACGTGTCTCATATCCACCTGATAGATATGTTCCAGGTTTAGATTTTGTTATGCTAACAGATGCCGGTGAGCCCTCTTGCTACAAAGAGGCTATGCAGACAGAGGATCATGTCAAGTGGGAGCGTGCCATGAAGAGTGAGTTGGATTCTATTCACAAGAATGGTACTTGGGACTTAGTACTTTTGCCAAAGGGAAGGAAAGCTTTACCATGTAAATGGGTATATAAGCTGAAATTCACATCAGATAGTGCTTCTCCAAAATATAAAGCACGACTTGTTGCAAAGGGTTTTAAGCAACAACATGGTGTTGATTTTGAGGAAATCTTCTCCCCAGTGGTCAAGATGACTACTTTGCGCATGTTGCTTGGATTCGTTGCAATGGAGGACTTAGAGCTAGTCCAAATGGATGTGAAAACAGCTTTCTTGCATGGAGATCTTACAGATGAGATCTATATGGAACAACCAGAGGGTTATGTAGTTCCTGGCAAGGAAAGTCTAGTTTGTAAGCTCAAGAAGAGCTTGTATGGACTTAAACAGTCTCCTAGACAATGGTACCAAAAGTTTGATGCTTTTATGAAGTCCCAAGGCTATTCTCGGAGCAATGAGGATCATTGTCTCTACACAAAGAGATGTTCTGATGGCAGCTTGATATGCTTGATACTTTACGTCGATGATATGTTGATTGCTGGGAAGTCCTCTTATGATTTGTCAATTCTCAAAAAGAAGTTGAGTCAGACATTTGATATGAAGGATTTGGGGGATGCCAAACATATTCTTGGCATGCGCATTACTCGTGATAGGAGTAAAAGATGCATATACTTGTCTCAAAGTGAGTACATATCCAAAGTACTTCATCGATTCAATATGCAGGGTGGAAAGGCATTGAGTACACCTTTACCCACATATGTGAAATTGAGCAAGGATGACTGCCCCAAATCAGATGAGGAAAAGGAATTCATGACCAAAATTCCCTATCAGTCTGCTGTTGGTAGTCTCATGTATGCTATGGTAGCTACGAGACCAGACATTGCATTTGCAGTGGGAGTTGTGAGCAGATATATGTCTAATCCTGGCAAGAAACATTGGGAAGCGGTCAAAATGATTTTGAGATATCTGAGTGGCACTAAGGACAAGTGTCTATGCTTAGGTAGAGGGAAAGCATCCATTATTGGTTACACAGATTCTGACTATGCTGGTTGTGTAGACAATCGTAAGTCTACATCAGGGTACATTTTTCATTTTGCTGGAGGTGCTATCTCTTGGAGATCTCGTCTTCAAGAATGTACAGCTGTTTCCACCACAGAAGCAGAGTATGTTGCAGCAAGTGAGGCATGTAAGGAAGCATTGTGGCTTTCTCGTCTTGCTTGTGATATGGGTTTGCCTCAGCATGTACCTCACTTGCTCAGTGATAGTCAGAGTGCCATTGCTTTGGCTAAGAATCCGGTCTATCATGCAAAGACCAAGCACATTGAGGTGAGGTATCACTTCATTAGAGATTGCTTAGCCACTGAGAGCATTATTCTTGAGAAGGTTCACACTCGAGATAATGCTGCAGATGCTTTGACTAAAGCTCTACCACAGGATAGCTTTCGACACTGTTGTCACTTGATGGGGGTTACTTGATTCTTGATCTTACACAGTCACTTGTATACTGTGTAACATGCCCATCAGGTGGGAGGTATAGTTTGTATACTTACACTCAGGTATTCTTTATCATTCTTTCTTTTTTCTGCCATAGTTACTCTGGCCATATTGGCCTTTAGTGGGAGATTGTTACCGTTAGTGTCCATGTGAAAGGCCAAATGGCCACCGGACACTTCTTTGTATATGTTCTTTAATAAAACATATAGTGGCCTGGTCAGTCACAGACTGTAAGTTCGACCGCATTTGTAAAAACCTAAGAAGTCTGTCTTCGTGCTCCCTGTGTACTGCGTTTTCTGCGTATTCTACAACATCTGTGCGTAGTACTGTGTGTGGCGACCAGAGCTCGGTTTTCTACTTTGAGCATATCGTCGTGGAGCTCTCGAGAAGGAGAGTCAAGTGTGGTGCACGCCATCAAAGTCCAGTGTGGTGCACGCCATCGAATTACTTCAGCTTTGTGCATCCATCTTTATCCAAGAACATTATATGTATGCTATTAATGCTAGACCATGGTGAGTGTGAATGAGGACGGGTAGAGTAGTGGGTGTATGGGTGTGGGTGAATGGTTAAGAGTGTGTAAGTTTGAGGAAGGTATGTGGGTTAAGTGGAGAAGTGAGAGTAGACGAGTGGTGAAAATGTGTGTGGTGGGTTGGTGAACAAGGCAAAAAAGCCTTGGAGAATGTGTATGAAGGTGTGGGAATTGTAGTGTAGAGTAGAAGAAAGAAAAAGTGAGAAAGGTGAGAAGGAGAGGATGAGAAAGAACTCAAGTGTGGGGGAAGGAGCAGGGAATGGTCCAGATTAATATCATGCATTTCAATGTTTTTTTGATGACTTTGGTTCGCAGGAGCTCACCAGTCAAGTGTGGGGGGATATGTTACACTCCAATTTGGAACCCGAAATTGCTATCATTATGTCGTAAATTGGGATTCCGACCCTTAATTTTGTACCCTACTTTGGCTATGTATTTCCATTTGAAGTTACAAATTGAAACCATAAGAACCCCTTGTAACGATGGCTCATAACCCTTGGGGATGGATGTTGTCTTCCCTTGTGTATTTCCCTTAGAGATGCATACACTTGCCTTTGGATTTTGTGTGATTCCCTCGGATGTAAGAATCACAGATGTTGTAAGTGCCTATGTAATTATCCATTATACACATATGGTATCTACTCTACGACGGTTTGGATAAAAACATGAAAAGGCACATGGGTATGTTTACCTCTCCCTATTAAGCACATGGATATTGGACTTTCCTCTTGGGAGAAATTCTAGGCCGTTGTCTTCGCCTGAAGTTATGTAAAAGGATACTTGGTTTTAATGGAAAAGAGTGGACGTGTACCTGTGGAATGGGGAGGTCTATATACCTCCTTTTCTTCTATGGTTATCGGCTGCTCTCATTGAGCTGTAATTGTGGGGTGTCCTTGTTCTGTGCCTCCCTCGTCTCTCTTCCCTCTCTCCGTAGCTCACAGTGTGAGCTATGGAGAGAGGCAAAGAAGGATAGGGGTCGTTTCTTTGTATGCTATAGAGAGGGAAAGAGAGAAAGAAAGGGAGAGATGGAGGGAGGAAGAAAGGGTTGAACATGCGCGAGATTCAGAGAAGGAAAGAAAGAGAGAGAGAGAGGCACGTTCCATCTCGTGAGATCTCTAATCACAAAGGCTTGTCAGGAGACAACACAGAAAAAAATATGCTGCAAAACCTATATCTGAGCTTGACCTATCGAATTGTGAGCAGTGTACTCCAAGTTATCGGCTTTTACCCAAGAGTTATCCGAAACCTATGGTCAGCCACCGTAAGCCTTTAGCACATGAGGTCTCGAATGACAATTGGGTGTCTATGACATCTGGAAGTGAAGATTATTCATTTAAGCATATGAGGAGAAACCAATATGAGGAAAGTCTGTTTCGTTGTGAAGATGATCGGTTCGAGCTAGATATGTTGTTGGAATCCACTGCCGTCACTGGAAAGCGCATGGAGGATCTCTTGGAAAAGCTTCAAGAAGCAAATGCGAAACAAGATGGTCAGGTTCATCTTGATGACTATTTATCAGAACCTGTTTCATGTTTTCCAGCCATCAACATCCGATGTATTGAACGTATATATGGTGACCATGGTTTGGATGTGGTTGATTTGCTTCGCAAGAATGCTGCCATTGCGATTCCTGTAATTCTGACTCGGTTGAAGTAGAAACGTGATGAGTGGAAAAGAGCAAAGCAAATGCTACTGCCTGTAGAATGGATGGGGGTCATATCTACCGGGGGTGGCAGAGGAGCTGAAATTCACTAATTCCAACTATTCGATATCAAAGAATGATGTTGTAACTTCTCAGTTAGATCAGATGCATGTGACAGTTCATACTGTCTCTGACAAACCGAATGAAAGAAGCACGAAGGATCTAATGGACACAAGCAGAAGGATAGTTTATATGAATAGAGATGATGAGATTCGCAATATGAGGGCTGATCCTCCTCGAATTGTTGTGAATGGAAGATTTGAAAGGGAAGAGGGAGAGCTTTCACCCCCTCCAGAAGCAGAAGGGAGAGCGCCTAGAAATTTTAGCCCAGATCACCCCATAAGAAGCTCTTTCAATGTCAGTAAAACAAGATACTTTGATCAATGAACGCTTTGGGTCTCACGTGGAAGAGTACGAAGAGGTGGACCATGTTGTCAAGGGCGAACATGAACATGATGCAGACGATGAAGGGGAAGAGAGTGCACCAAAATCCTCTGATAATAGTGAGAACCTGTCTGAAGCTGGTGAGGAAGCTTCTGGATCTGAGTCTGGCAATGCAGAGGACTCACAGGAAGATGATGAAGAAGAGCAAGGCATCAAGAACGAGAGCGAAGTTGAAGCTGAGGGAATGGCCGATGCTGAGGGAGAAGGAACATCTATGGCTTCTTCAAAGAATTTATTGCACTCATGCACTCCTCTTGTGGCTTATGCTCCTTCTATATTGTCAAATCTGGCTTCAAACAGGGACTGTACTGTGTTCTATGGAAATGACACTTTATATGTTCTGTTCAGACTTCACCACGAATTGTATGAGCAAATTCATGCTGCTAAAGTTCATGCAATAGCTGCTGAGGAGAAGCCGAAATCCCCCAAAGATCATACTTCTGAATTGTATCGCAAGTTTATGAGAGCCCTGTACAACCTCTTGGATGGAACGATTGACAATACAAAGTTTGAAGATGATTGCGGTGCACTCATTGGAACTCAATCCTACATACTTTTTACCATGGATAAGCTCATATTTAAGCTGGTCGAACAGCTTCAGTCCATTGCATCCGATGAAATGGCAAACAAGTTGTTGACCCTACATACTTACGAGAAATCCCGAGCACCCAATGGTTTCATTGATGCAGTTTACCATGTGAATGCTTCTACACTCCTGCAGGATGAATACGTGTACAGATTTGAACATAGATCGAACCGCAACCAGATTTTTATTCAGCTAATGGAAGGTGGTGTAGAAAAGCTGGAGGCTGCTGCAAATGCTATTGAGTCATCTTTCTTTAATTACCTGCAAAGGTTCTTCTTTTCTAATGCTGACATTCAACCTCCAATCTTTTTGGAAAGAAATAAGAATAGCGGTGCTGTTGAGGACAATCACAGTGCAATGTCTAAAGTGATGCAGGATGTCTTTGTTGCCAATGGTTTAGAATGTAAAATTTCACGTCGAACTTCCAAAGTATCATATGTTCTAGATACAGAAGACTTGCTTTTCCGACATAAAAGGAAAAGAGAAAGTGCTCTTGCACGATCAGACAGTTTTATCAGCAGGAGAGTTCTCAAGTTCTGCAGATGGATTGATCTCCACTACAATCAAAAGAAAGATAGATAAATTTGGCAGCTGCAACTGTATGCCTTGAGAAATCGATAATGGCATGGCGGTTCATATGGTGGAGATAAGAGTCATGATGGCATCCAAGGGCCCTGGGAGGTAGATCCAGCACTAACCTCTTTTATTCTAGATACGAAAGAGCATATCTCAATGGAAGTATTTGGGGCAATGGCCGAACTTTGAAGCACAACCAATGTTTTGTGCTATGTGTTCAATTATAAGAATAACAACCTACAAGTCATGTCTTATGAGTGGGATACTATTCAGTATATTGTGTAAGATGTGGACTGAAAACATAGATAAGATGGAATCAAAATCTTTGCATTGGTACAGATACAAGTTACAAGGGTTTTAGAAGGTGCATTTACAACTGCATCATGATTATAGTAGATGGACAATTATTTACTTCATAAAGCATAAAGATGAAGTGTTCACTTGTTTTAAGAAATATTTGGCATTGGTTGAGAACCAAACAGGTAGAAGCTTGAAGAGAATCAAATCTAATGGAGGTGGTGAGTATTTCTCACATGAATCTGACTCATTCTTACAAGATAGAGGTATAAAGAGAGAGGTCACAATAAGATACACTCCTAAACAAAATGGAGTGGTAGAGAGGAGGAATAGACTAATAGTAGAGGCTACAAGATCAATGTTGAATGAAAAGAAACCACCAAATTACCTATGGGGAGAGGCTATTTCCATAGACACATACTTGATTAGTAGGCTCCCATCCAAATTCTTGGATGGAATGAATCTTTATGAGGCATGGAATGGTAGGAGACCCTCATTGGACTTGTAAAATCTTTGGGTGCATTGCTTATGCACATATACCCTCACAGATTAGAGGGAAGCTTGATCCAAAAGCTAAAAAGTGTATATTCATTAGCTATGACCAAAACCAGAAGGGATATAGGTTGTACAATCCCACTAACAAAGGATTTACAATTAGTAAGGATGTGGTGTTTGATGAAAATAATTCATGGTTTGAATATGATTGCAAGAAAATTAAGCTACCCTATGACTTGGAAAGTGATTTTACAACTCTGACTCAAGAAGAACCACAAATATCTGAAGATGTCAACTTAGAAGATGAAGACTAGATTGACTTCAAAGCTTGGAAGTCAAAGGGCAAGGCAAAGTTCAACCAATTGGAAGACATTCCAAAGTCATCTGATCAAGCACTTAGAAGATCTCAAAGGAAGAGTTAAAAACCAATAAGGTATGGCTATGACACATCACTAGTCATAAAGCATTCTGTATACATGACTAAAGATTTTATGTCAAAAGTGCCTTCTTCATTTGAAGAAGCCAATAAGAAGAGAGAGTGGAGAGAAGCCATGCAGGAAGAAATTGAAGCACTTCAGGAGAACAAAACTTGGGATTTGGTTCCAAAGAAACCAAGCATGAAGGTAATAGGATCTAGGTGGAAATATAAAATCAAGAAGAATTCAGATGGTTCTATAAACAGGTATAAAGCAAGGCTAGTAGCAAAGGGGTTTGCTCAAACCCATGGAGTGGATTATGAGGAGACATTTTCACCTGTGGCTACGATGCCAACCATCAGGGTTTTAGTAAGTATTGCTGCCTGAAAGAATTGGAACTTGTATCAGTTAGATGTTAAAAATGCATTCTTAAATGGATGGATCTCAGAAGAAGTTTACATGCCTCAACCACCAAGATATGAAGAAAAGGACAAATCAGAGTATGTATGCAAACTAAGGAAAGCACTCTATGGTTTAAAGCAAACTCCTAGAGCTTGGAACCATAGGCTTGTCACATATTTGTAGGATCAAGGATTTGTTGCTAGCAAAGCAGACTCTCCTTTGTTCATAAAGAAGACTAACTCAGAAGTTATTTACTTATGTGTCTATGTGGATGACATTATCATTATAGGGAATGATGCTGATGGCATCAAGCAAATCAAATCTCACATGATGGAAGAATTTAAGATCAGTGACCTTGGCTAGTTAACATACTTTCTTGGATTAGAACTTTTATATACAAATTTTGGTATCTTTATTGCTCAGAGGAGGTACATTCATGATATGCTTGTTAAATTCAAGATGGAGAATACTAAAAATGCAAGAAAACCCATGGAAATCAATCACAAGCTTAGTTCTCATGAGGGAGAACCACTTGAAGGGATTACAAGTTATCAAAGGCTTGTTGGGAGTCTCAATTATGCAACCCTAACATGAGTGGACATATGTTATGGAGTACATTCATTAAGCCAATTTATGCATACACCAAGAAAGCCTCACTTGGAAGCTGCCAAGAGGATCTTAAAATAGTTAAAGGGTACAATAAATGGACTATTTTATTCATTGACTTCTGATTTGCATATCAAGATGTATTCTGATGCAGATTGAGCTGGCTCCAAGGAGGACAGGAGGAGCACTTTTGGCTACTTATCTTTTGCACGATCAAAGCTAATATCATGGTCATCAAAGAAACAACCAATTGTAGCATTGTCATCAACAGAAGCAGAATATAGAAGCTT
>CM035431.1:39741983-40146983 GCA_020310875.1 Ceratopteris richardii
TCCATGTAGTGATGGGGTATCTATTGGTCCATAGAGATCCATGTGGACTAAGGCCATAGGGTTCCTTGCTTGGGTGACAGACTCTTTGGGAATAGGATCCTTGTGTTGCTTGCCTTGAGTGCAATCTTGGTAGATATCATGCACTTGCCCAATCTTGGGTAACCCCTTAACCAATTGAGATGCTGAATTCTCAGTTAAGTATGATGTGTGTCCATATCTCTAGTACCATAGGCTAGAAATTGGCTGCTTATAAAGAAAGCATGAAAGCTTGTATAAGCCTTTATCTACAATTCCTTTAGCTATTGTATCATTAGTGTTGAATCAATCACCTTTATAGATGGGTTTTCAAATAAAACTTGTTTGCGAGGATCGGTGATTGTCTTGATAAAGGGGTGTTTCATACAAAAGTTGGGTACAAAAAATACATTTGATAAGGCTTTGCATTCTCCACGGTGATCTATAATTTGACTTTGACCTTGGCTTCTATTGGAAGACTCTTGTTATTGCCTAAATAAAATTCACTGATTTTGTCTTCGAATTCCTAAAATGATTTCACATTTGAGATGTTGCTCCACTGTAAAAAAATCCACTCATGTGAGGAGCTAGAAGTGATTAGGGCATTGATCTCTATGGAGATAAATAGATCTTCACTTGAACGATGAGACCTATGGTGAGAGGACTTAGTTGGTTCTTGGCGGTAGAGGCTTTAATGTTGTTCTTCTTTTTATAGAAGAACTTCTCGAGATGCCCTATTTTACCACAATAGTTGCAAGTGAACTTCTTAATGAATTGTTAGAGTCTTGTTTAGAAGCATTTGTAGAGTTATGACTAGCATTCTTGGCCTTGTTAAACGGACCCTTAGCCTTCATGGTGGCTTGTTGCGATGATGACGGTTTCACCTGCAAGTTGTGGAGGAGCAAAACTCTCTGTACTTCCTCCTAGGTCAACACTTGGTTGTAGTTGTAAAGTGTTGTGAAAAAGGATTCATAAGACCTAGGAGGTTTATTTGGAAGCCTAATGACCATATCCTCTCTAGACACATGTCTACCACACAATGCGAGATTGCATTGGTAATCTTTAAAAGTGGCAATGACCTTGGTAATGGGATCATGGGGCCTAATGGTGAGGATATGGAACTCAACTTATAAAGAGGGAATCTTATCCTCATAGAGATCCTAAAGTATTCTCTAAGCCTCATGGGAAGCCTTGCATGAAGGGATATGTCCTTTGGTCAATTCATCACATGCTAGCAATAATTTACCTAGGGTTCTCTTATCTTTTACATTCCAAATTCTCTGTCTCTCGCTCACGTTCTATGGCATCCACTACTTCATACAATAAGTTTGTATATAGATAAGCCCTTATCGTATCCTTCCATAAATTATAGTTCATGCCATTCAACATCTCATCCTTGGGCATAAACATGGGTGAAATGAAGGCAAGTACAACTGGGTAGAAGACATGTTTGATATAGAACGTCAAAAATGAATTACAACACTTACAAAATGAAGTCGATACAAAATTTGAGATGGGATGGGGGGGCTTAGAGTAGCCCTTTACACTTGTTGACACCTCGAGGGGTGTAGAGTTTCCCAAAATGCACTGAGGTTCATGCTTGAGGGATTCAAGTAGCCTTCCCAAGAGGACACACACAATAGACTCTTTTTATATTCTTATGGGGAAAAATGAGGATTGGACCCTTGGTAACATACAAAGTAACCCTTTGAAGAGTGCCAAATTGAGTGCCACAAGTGATGGATGGACCCTTGGGAAGAATACAAAAGTGGACTCTTATAGTGTGATTATTGAAGGTTTGGAGTTTACAAAATACGGAAGATTGGTACCCTTGAGTGATACAACGGATGTGGCCTTATTACAAATCTATTCTTGTAATAGTGTGATATGTTGTTCCACAAGATGTATGCCCTCATGGGCTCACAAACGAGTGGGGCACTTTGTAAAAATATAAAGTCTCACAAAAAATTCAAATGCTAGCCAAACCATGCAAGGCTTCAAATATTGAGAATAAATATAGGTGAAGACCATGAGCAAGTTCAAAGCACCTAAAATACTCCGCTACCTATTTTAAGTAGCACAGAGGGGCAATGACATAAGCAATTATGCCATTGTAAAGGCTTTAGTAAAGAATTTCATCTCTCTCTCTTTCTCTTACGCCACCGTAGAGCTTGGAATATGCTATTTCTCCATTGCTGTCACGTTCACTAGCACATAGGCATGCTCGTGCATATCACGATTTCCTCGTACTCCACTACCTTCCTCTTCTCCACATGGATGGAGCAAGGATGATGTGGCATCGAGTGATCCAAATGCATAGGGGTTAGCACATGGACATATTTTCAGGTGGTCAAAGATCATTTTTTGGGTCATCCAAAAAGTGTACTTGGAGCACATGGATGTTTGGTGGTCAAATTTTGGGTGGCCGAAGATGGACTTCGGATCACCAGATTTAGGTGCATATGAAAGTATGGAGATCGGATTTTGGATGGTCAGAGAAATGGACTTTAGATCATCGGATTTAATTGCACATGAATCCTAATGGCACTCCGACCAAGGAAAGAGTTACATTAAAAAAATATTCAAGATGGCCACACTCATAAGGGAAAGACTAGAAGATAGTGGTTACAACCACTTTCAAGGTAGATATGCATGATGAATTCTGCAAATGACATCATAGGACCATGAAACACATCCAAAACTTCCAAAAATGAGGGTGGGAGGGTGGGAAAGAGTGGTAGAAAAGGGTGGTTGGGACGGCAAAAAACATTCAAAATGCTCTCAATGCATGAGTACAATGATGAAAACTTCACCACCAAAAGAATGCTACCACGCGCACCATCACCTCCTCTGAAAACACCACCAAGACTTTGACCTAATGCTCTGATACCATATAGAGACTATATGTGTGGAAGAGAAATGAAAAGAGAACTGTACTCACAAAATGGAACAATGTGAGAGACTCAAAGTGAGTAGACCAAGAAATGGGTGAATTGACATGGATTAAAAATGAGCTTTCCAAGAGCATGGAGTAGGCTCCACAAGCTTCTAACCAAGTACAAAGTAGGGGAGAGGCCCTCCTCATATAGAATTGGAGGACTCTCCAAAGTACATGATATGTGGGGTAAATCCCCCTGAAGGAGAATGAATATAATGATAGAAGCAAATGGCATACCACCATATCCACTTTGATGTTGATGCAAAACTCAATGCTCTAGACCATCAAGTCCACCTCCACACCATTATGCACTAACTTCCGTAGAAACTCAATCTTTCTTAAATTCAAAACCATATACTAAAGACAGATTGCTATGCCAAATTCTAATAACTTTGAGCCTATGTGTAACTCAAACCTTGCTCCAAAGTTTTGAACATTTTCTTTTTATTCTTTCACTTAAGCATACAAGACTAATTTTTTAATGTACAAACTTAAGATCTTTTAAGCAACAAATTAGACTTAGCTTAACTCTTAAGTCTTTGGATATCTCTTGATCTCTTTACCTATTTATGCTACATCCTAAAAAATTACTTCAACATCTAATCCAATCCTACTTAAGATTTGTTCTCAAGAGGTGAAACCTCTTCCTCATATCATAAATTAATTATTAGGACTTTAATCCAAAGCTTACCATGCAAGCAAGCTTTATAGTTGCAACCATAGTTACTTGGGTACCCTAGTTCCAAATACAGATCAATTCTTATTAGTCATGTGATGGTGATAAAGAATTAGTCCCCATTTTAAGATCTCTTTCCTAATCTACAAAGCTCATTGCCTTACCCTACGTATTCCTAGATATCTCCCCCTCCACTCATCTAAGCATCCACTAATTCTTTTTCATATTCCCAATCTAAAAATCCACTAATGCTTTTAATATTCCCAATGTTAGGAAATCTCTTCAAGATTGATACACCTTTGACAATATCAATCATAATATTTGAGTACCATGACCTTTGGTTTGGGGTTTACTTAGGAGCTACTTGAGTAACTTTACTCTCTTTCTTTACTCCTATATGTTCATAAGGAGTTTACTTTCTCTTAAAGTATCTCAACCCTTTGGTGGGATGACTGCTTATGACTACCAAGTTATACTTTAGAATTAACTCGTTTTGTTTGTAATAAGTCCATGAGTAAGGGATACGTAAAACCTTGTTGAGAGTTTACTTTAAGGTTAACTCTAAAACATCTTGGAATAATTCTAAGACTAAATGATACTTATCATTATGATTGTATTAAGAAGATGCTTATCTTCTAATGCTTTCTTTTATTCTTATTGTGTAACCCTAACTGCTAGAGTTAGGGTTAACTTAGTCCTTTAATGTGCATAGCATACTTTTTAACACATAAGTAGCCTATACCATGATGGTGCATCTCTGGATGATGAAGAAATAACTGGTGAAATTTGCATTGCATGTGCACCCACCCATGTTCATCCCCTCTAATGTACTCATTCCCTCACCCACATAATTGCATCCAATCGAGGTTCGAGGTAGAAATCATTCTCCTCATCATCAAAATAAAATCAATTGATTCAGGTAGGTGCTATTCACCTACTCGATTTACAAAATACAATGAATGTGGTTCTTTGGATGAACCCAATACAAGAATAATGTGCGCTTACAAATTGAACAATTATAAAATTTCTAGCCAAATCTTTTTTTTACTCAGACTAGTGCATTCCAGAAGCTTCAAGGGCCTTGAAATCATCCATAGTCCTCCTCACCAATTCTCAAAGTGAAATAATACTAGCAATATCTTAAAAGAAGTTTCTAACTTCATTTTTGCAGCTATCAAGAGGTGATTTCTAAGAATAAATTCTCTACCCATACCTATTAGATCTCCTAAAGTTTGAGTGTTTTTATATATGAATGTATGTACATGCATATATGAATGTATATGTATATATGAATGTATGTACATGCATATATACATATACATATGTACATACATTCATATACACACACATATTACACACATACATGCACATACGTACACACACATATTACACATATATACATGCATATGCATACATACATATACACACATACACATGCACATGCGCATACACATAAATACACATATACACTTATGCATGCACATGCAGATACATGCATATACACATGCACATAAATACATGCGCATATATACATAGATACATACATATACATGCATATATACATACTTATACATATAGATATGCACCTACATGTGCATATATACATTTTATATATACACAAGCACACAAAAATATGAATGAATTATATAATTAAAGTACTAAAACACATGCTTAATATAAACTATAATAACAATCAATAGAACAAAACTTTTCATTACTTAATACCATACACACAATTCAAAACATAACTGAAATGAACAATATATAGATTATATATATATATATATATATATATATATGTATGTATATAATCTATACATATATACATATATATATATCCAATGTCATAATCAAGAATCCTAATCATCATCATCATCATCATCATCATCATCATCATCATCATCATCAGCAGCAGCATCATGATCATCCTCATCATCATCATCATGATCATCCGCATGATTTGATGTATCTGTGTGAGCACCCTATGACGATCGAGATCATCCCTCCTGTGTCTGTCTCTCCACCTCATCTATATCTACCTCTCCATAATACTCCTATATTACATATAACAAACATAAATAAGTAAAACAATTAAAACATCCATAAAAATAAAATAATTATATAAAAATTAATATTAATCACAAAGGCATCTGGATGATCTCGCATATACTCGCTCAAACGCCGATATCAAAAATGTGTAGCATACTTGATCTCATGTTTCGTAGGATATCAGCCATAATCCTTTTGCTGCATTGAAGCAAATAAACAAGATTAGTTTCTTGCATTTTAACTAAAATAAAAAATATACTCACAATAGCACATATACTTACAAATGTAGCTACAAAACCATGATGGCCCATTTGGCCTAGGTGCGATGTGTGGCCCGACTCAACTTTCTTCTTTGCAACAGCCTGTTTATTTAAAGAAAAAAGAAATAACAAATTAAATGTAAAAAATAACAAAAATATATGAAAATTATAAATATAAACTATTAATTTGTATACCTTCTGTTGAGGAAATGACTCAAGATGTAGTTGTCTACGAAAAAAATGCCACGTCTCAGGTGGTATCACTATAAGGAATACGGGCGTATAGCAACGGTTAAGGCGACAGAATTTCATCGCTATAAAATTGCAACATGCGTCGTAATTAGCATCGTGCGCGGACCATCGATTAAATGACGAAGTGAACAACGTTTTTTGCGACTTGTGGTGCAACGGGGTGCGACGCTCCCATACAGCGTCGCTAACACGACGCATTTAAAAGCGTCGCATAAGCGATGCTCTTTTATGTCACATAAGCGACGATGTCTGCCGTCGCATAAGCGACACTAAAACATGTCGCTTATGCGACAATGGCTAGCATCGTTTACACGACGGTCTGTTGACGGAAAAAAATTAAAACATTGGAGGCTCTTTGATCGGCATTTTCACGCATCCGATCGAAGAGCTCTCCAATGTTCGCAATTTTGTTGCGCTTACGAGCTGAAGCAAGTATATGCAGAATTGTTGTTTTGCTTAAGCTCTCTCTTATTGTCTCCCTCTGTCTCTATTTCTCTCTTTCTACATCTTTCTCTCTTTGAATTATCTCTCTCTCTCTCTTTATTGTAGGTTATTCAAGAAGCTAACCAATCAAAAAGTATGGCTAACTATTGTAAGTACAATTTCTATTCTTTGTATATCATTTGAATTGTGTTATTTTCCTTAGATAGCATACTCACACTTATTGATATGCACTTATACACTTATACATGATGAAGATGCACTTTCACACATATACACATATACACATGCACATACACACACAGATACATGTGCACATACACTTAGACATACACACACATACACATGCATATGCACAAACATTTCTACAACCACATAAAAAGATTTACATGCATGCATTATTGCATATATATATATATATATATATATATATATATATATATATATATATATATATATATATATATATATATATATATATATATATATATATATATATATATATACATACATACATACACACATTAACATATACGCAAATACATGTATATGCACATCCACATGCATGCACATTCAAATGCATGCACATGGATGCAAATGGAAATGCATCCACATACACATGCATGTTTCATACATATACACATGCATATACATACATTATACACATATATACACATATATACACATATATATGCACATATGTACACACATATACACGTGCACACACACATGCACATACCTACATATACACATATACATGCACATACACATATACACATAGAGTTACGCATATACATGCACATACATATACACACATATACACATGCACATATACATGCACATACTCATACACACATATACACTTACACATGCACATGCACATACTCATACACACATATACACTTACACATGCACATGCACATACTCATACACACATATACACTTACACATGCACATGCACATGCACATGCACATGCACATACTCATACACACTTATACACTTACACATGCACATGCACATACATACATATACACACACATACATATACACTTAGGTACACACATATGAATGAATTATATAATTAAAGTATTAAAACACATATACACATGCACACACACATGCACATACCTACATATACACATATACATGCACATACACACATATACACATAGAGTTACACATATACATGCACATACATATACACACACATACACATGCACATGCACATACTCATACACACATATACACTTATACATGCACGCACATACATACATATACACACACATACACATGCACATACATACATATACACACATACATATACACTTAGGTACACACATATGAATGAATTATATAATAAAAGTATTAAAACACATATACACATGCACACACACATGCACATACCTACATATACACATATACACATAGAGTTACACATATGCATGCACATACATATACACACACATACACATGCACATGCACATACTCATACACACATATACACTTACACATGCACATGCACATACATACATATACACACACATACACATGCACATACATACATATACACTACATACATATACACTTAGGTACACACATATGAATTATATAATTAAAGTATTAAAACACATGCTTAATATAAATAATAATAACAATTAAGAGAACAAAACTCTTCATTACTTAATACCATACACATAATTCAAAACATAACTGAAATGAAAAATATATAGATAATATATATATATATATATATATATATATATATATATATATATATATATATATATATATATATATATATATATATATATATATATATATATATATATATATATATATATATATATATATATCAATGTAAATACATATAATCCAATGTCATAATCAACTAAAATCCTAATCATCATCATCATCATCAGCAATATCATGATCATCCTCATCTTCCTCATCCTCATCATCATGATCACCCTGTGACGATCGAGATCGTCCCTCCTGTGTCTGTCTCTCCACCTCATCCATATTTGTATCTCCATAATACTCTTGTATTACATATAACAAACATAAATAAATAAAACAATTAAACCATTCATAAAAATAAAATAATTATATAAAATTTAAAAATACTCACAAAGGCATCAGGATGATCTTGCATATACTCGCTCAAACGCCGATATCCAAAATGTGTAGCATACTCGATCTCATCTTTCGTAGGATATCGGCCATAATCCTTCCGCTGCAATGAAACAAATAAAAAACATTAGTTACTTGCATTTTAACTAAAATAAAAATATACTCACAATAACACATATACTTACAAATGTAGCTACAAAACCATTATGGCCCATTTGGCCTAGGTGCGATGTGTGGCCTGACTCCACTCTCTTCTTTGCAGTAGCATGTTTATTCAAGAATAAATTACATAAATTAAATGTTAAAAATTACTAAAATATAAAAAAATTATAAATATAAACTATTAATTTGTGTACCTTCTGCTGAGGAAATGACTCCTGAAGACGTAGCTGTCTACGAAAAAACTGCCACGACTCAGGTGGTATGTTAGCTCGCCTCTTATTTTTTTCAACCATACAATATCTCTTATTAATTTAATCTCAAACAGAAGAAAAAATCAGAATACATACACATATATACACACACATACACATACACATATCCACATACACATATACATGCAAACATATATGCATATATATATGTATACATATACACATATACATACATATAACACAAACACACATATAGATATCCACATATATACGTACACACACATGCATGCATATACACTCATTCATACAAAATACATGCATTTATCCCACAATAATGTGTAGTGTATATGTGAATATATGTGTATGTGTAAATGTGTATATGTGAATATGTGTGTATGTGTAAATATATATATGTGAATTTTTTGTGTATGTAGATAATCAGATTATTAATATCAAATACCATTATTTGTAGATTTTGATCAATCAGATGGAACTCCACCACCATCTCCTCATCGTGCAACGACTTTATACTGTAAGTATATCAAACATTTAATTTTAAATATATTTGATGGATACATAACTTTTTTTTTTTGTTTCTTATTATGTGCAGATTCTGATCAATCAGAGGGTACTCCACCACCTCCTACCCATGCAATGACTTCACATGTGTCTTCCGATAGGAATTATGATGAATTTTACTATGAAGAGCATATTATATGTTGGTGTTGATGGGGAAAGTATCTCAACCCCTAAGCAACGGCGAAGCGCGAATGACCTCCACAGGTATGCTTCTTTGACCTCTGCACACCAAAAATGCTCTTACTTAGAGCTTATGCAGACAACTCCAGTGAACTTTTGTAGACCTGTAGTAGACACCAAGGGCTTTCCAACAAATCAAATTTCACTTCAAATGGATGCTTACACAAATAGAAACAATGTCTACAACATGAGCTAGTTGAATCCTCACAACTGCTAGTCAAGCAGAGACCTCACTTCACTCCAGTAAGCTTTTCTCAGAGATTATACAGAGAATGAGTCTCAAACTTGAGTCAACTTTAGAGCACTCTAATAGATACCCAATGACACCAAAATCATAGCAAATGGATAAATAGAGAAGGAGAACCAGCCTTTACAACAGAGAGCAAAATATTTCCAATAGAGCCTACACACCAAGAGAGATATCAATCACACAACTTCACTAAAATGAATGTTGCTCCCAGATTACTCAGAGAATGCTCCAGAGAATTTGTGAGAATAAAATAGACTTAAATAGCTATCCAATGAGACAAGAATTACATCAAACGGATACAATATGAGGGAGAACCAATGCTAACAACTCAAGGGTAGAGAGTTGCAACACTGCCTGCGCACACACATAGATATGCCTACTAAAAGAAAACAAAGAAGCAAGCAAGGGGCTAGCTTAAGCAAGGGGCTTGCTTATCACAACTCCAGCACTTAGTGCTCACTTTACATGAGCTAAAACTCCAAGAAGATGGCCAAAAAGAAGTCGGGATACATGCTCCTTTTATAGTGAGAAGTGTGCCCCTAAAATCTAGGAACTACCTTTCCAAATCAGCCTCCTAACTTGGAGGACTTAGTTGAGATGACTTGGGGAGTGGTTGAGTGACTTTTCTTGATGGAATCTCGTGGCTTTTGGCTTCCTTTGATTGCTCAACATGTCCATAAAAGATTCCCCATGAATTTTTAGCTTGAAGCTTGACTTTTAACACTACCCCTCAAGCTTCAATTCTTTGTCCTCATCCAAGCTCCTTCATGTTGATGTATTGCTTGAATTTTGAAATCTTCATCCCATCCAAAGCCTTTGTAAACATGTCGGCAACTTGGTCCTTGGTACCAATATGATGTACTGAAACTTCCTTGGATATCACCTTTTCCCTTATGAAGTGATAGTGCACTTCAATATGCTTGGTTCTAGCATGATAGACAGGATTCGATGCTAGATGAATGCTACTCATGTTGTCACAAAAAATTGGATATGTTTCAACCTTGAAATTAAGCTCCATGAATAACTTCTTAATCCACATTAGCTCACATGTGACTTGAGCCAAAGCTCTATACTCAGCCTCGGTGGAAGATAATGCCACCGTGGGTTGCTTCTTTGAAATCCATGAGATGATCTTGCTACCTAGCATGACTAGGTAACCACTTGTACTTCTTCTATCCTCCTTGGAACCGGCCCAATCCGCATTAGAATAAGCTTTGACCTGCATATCATCATCAAATGAATAGAACAATCCTTCATTTATAGTGGCCTTGAGATATCGTAACATTCTTCTTGCAGCTTGCAAGTGTGTAGTCCTTGGACTATGCATAAATTGTGATAAGACTCCAACTCCATATGCTATGTCAGGCCTAGTTATTGTGGCATAATTGAAAGAGCCTACAATAGATCGATACAAAGTTACATCCTCTAATGGCTCTCCATCAATGGAGCTTAGCTTTACATTAACTTCCATGGGATTTGAAATAGGCTTGCAATGTAGCATCCCAAACCTCTCAAGTAGGTCCAGAATATACTTCCTTTGTATGAGCATAATACCTTCTTCTTCGTATACAAATTCAATGCCAAGAAAATACCTAAGATCTCCAAGATCAGATATCCTAAACTCCTTTCTAAGCTTTGCCTTGATCTCCTCAATGCCCTTTGTATCATTTAATGATAAGATCATCTACATACACACACATGTAGACTACAAGTTCTCCTCTTTGTTTGATGAAGAGAGATGGATCCGCCTCGCATTGATTGTAACCACATTTGATCAAATAGTCCACCAATCTTTGGTTCCAAGCCCTTGGAGCTTGCTTTAGGCCATAAAGTGCCTTCTTCAACCTACAAACATGATGTGGAAACTCTTTATGAACAAAACCTAGTGGTTGCTCCATGTATACCTCTTCTTCCAAGTCTCCATTGAGAAAGGCATTCTTGATATCCAATCGGAAAAGCTTCCATCCTTTGCTAGCAGCCATTGCAATGAGTGTCCAAATGGTGCTCATCTTTGCCACGGGGCTGAATGTCTCTTCAAAGTCCACTCCATAGGTTTGTGCAAAACCCTTGGCCACCAATCTTGCTTTGAACATAGAAATAGATCCATCTGAATTCCTCTTTACTTTATACACCCACTTATTACCTATTACCTTCATGTTCTCCTTCTTGGGCACTAGAGTCCATGTTTGATTTTCCTCAAGTGCATCGATCTCTTCTTGCATTGCCTCTTTCCATTCGGTGTACCTGCTTGCATCTTCGTAGCAATCAAGCTCATGATCTTCTACTAATTTGTTCATATATGCATAATGCGTTGCCATGTATGAATCATAAGTAAGCCTTTGAGTTGGATACTTAACTCTAGAAGACTTCCTTTCTTCACCTTTTGGAGGAATAAACCTCCTTTGCCTTGGGAACTTGATCTCTTTCTTTGACGTGGCTTCTTTCTCCATCGTGTGTCCTTCATCATCTTCAACTTCATTACCTTCTTCATCCAACTCCACCAATGTCACTTTGCCTTTGTTGATTGATTGTGCTTCATAGCTTGATAAAGATCTCCCCCTCCATGGTGAGTTCATTCTTGAATTATCTTCATTGATGGAACACCTTGGGCCACTTAGCTCTAGCTCGATTTGTTCTTCGTCATGTCCATGCTTTTCTTCTTCATAGTCCTGCATACAATCATACTTCTCATACCAAGGGAGTAGCTCATCAAATGCTACATCCCTTGATATCCTCAAGTCCTTTCTGTTTGGGTTGAAGCACCTGTAACCTTTATGATCATTTGAATATCCTAGAAACACACACTTTTCTACCTTTGGTTGTAGCTTGTGCCTCAATTCACTTGGCACATGTACATAAAAAGTACATCCAAATTTCTTCAAGTGGGAAAGATCAGGTTTCTTACCATAATAGGCTTGATATGGTGTCAAGCCATGGATCCCTGAGGTAGGAGCCCTATTCATTAGATACACGGTGGTATTTGCTGCATCACTCCAAAACATGTTAGGTACATTCATCTCATTAAGCATTGCTCTAGCGATCTTGGCAATGTATCTATTCTTTCTCTCTGCTACTCCATTTTGTTGGGGTGTGTACCTGCATGTTACTTGCCTCTTGATGTCTTGATCCATTAAAAAATCAGAAAACTCATTGGAGAAATATTCTCCCCCTCCATTGGACCTTAGCTTCTTGATATATGTACCTGTTTCCTTCTCTACCATTGCCTTGAATGCTTTGAAACATGTAAACACATCTGATTTGTTTTTTATGAAATAAACCCAAACCATCCTTGTGCAATCATCTATAAAAGTGACAAAGTACTTGTTACCTCCAATGGATTGCTCTTTGGTTGGCCCCCACACATCTGTATGTATCAACTCCAATGGATGTTGGCTTATGTAGCCACTCTTCTTGAATGGAAGTCTCGCTTGCTTCCCTAGTTGACAAGATTCACATAAATGCTTCATACCTTGTCCTTGGAAGTTGAGAAGACCTTCAACCAGCCTCTTGAATTGCATTTCCTTCATTCTTTGTATGTTGATGTGACCTATCCTCTTGTGCCACAAGTCCAACTCCGAAATCCTCTTGTTTCCATATGTGAAGTAGACATGTTGAGTGGAATGAGAATTTACCTCCAAAGTGAAGAGTCTCCCTTGCTTCTTTCCTCTTTCTATGGCCTTGTAACGTTGCTTAGGGTTCTTGTTAGCTTAATAAATGGTTGGTTTTGGTGCACTAACATGCTTCCATTTTGGGAGAATATTTGTTTGGACATAGGTGTTTTGCAATGAGAATAGGTGGCCGATGATGATAAGATCGACTCAAATGTGGACACAAGGATCAAGAGCAGTAGGGGTGGAGCCCTTTTGAAGACAGTCTCAGATCCAGGGTTTCATTTGATGCTACCTTACGTAACTCGATATGAGCCAATTCAAGTGACTCTTCAGACTGATGAGGTGAAAAACATCCCTTGTGGTACAAAAGGAGGTGTGATGATTTACTTGAAAAAATTTGAGGTTGTGAACCGTTTGAGGAAGGAGTATGTGTATGAAACGATCCTGAATTATGGCGTGAAGTATGACAAAACTTGGGTTTATGACAAGATTCACCATGAGATCAATCAATTTTGTAGTGCCCATTCCTTGCAAGAAGAGTATATTGACAAGTCTGATCAGATAGATGAAATTATGAAGGAAGCCATTCAACGTGATTGCACAAGGTATGCTCCTGGAATTGAGATCATTAGTGTGCGAGTAACGAAGCCATCTATTCCGAGGACCATTGCTCGCAATTATGAGCAGATGGAGGAGGAGAGAACAAAGGTCCCTATAGCCACAGAAATGCAAAAAGTAGTGATGAAAGAAGCTGAAACTTTGAAGAAAAAAACAGTTACAGAGGCTGAAAAAGATGCACAAGTAAGCATGATCTACATGAACCAAAAAGTCAATGAGAAGGAGAGTATAAAGCGCCAGCAGGAGATTGAGAATGAAATTTTTCTGGCAAGAGAAAAGAGTCTTGCAGATGCAAACTATCACAGGGTCATGAAAGAAGCAGAAGCAAACTAGTTAAAGCTTACTCCACAATTTCTAGAGATGAAGTTTATTGAATCAGTTACAGCGAACACGAAAATATTTTTTTTTGGTGATAAGATACCTGGCATGATTCTGGACCAAAGGCTTTTTGGTAATTTCGTCTTCAATGAAGATGTTCAGTTACAAAAGTCAGAGGGTTCCAAACCCCACGGTTGATTGTACTATTGAATGGCTTGGAAGCATGGAAATCAAGATTTGCTTTATGGGTCTTGGTCCCAGGTCCTTTTTGTTTTTTGCCAAAAAAGGGGTGTGGCAGGCCGTTTTTGCAGCTCTGACGAGGGAACGGAAAGGTGAAAAAGGAATGGTGGGTGGTGGTCTGCCGACGTTTGTCAGAGGGGGCAGAGAGGGAGAGAACCACGCACTTGGGGGAATCGAAGGAGGCGCAGGTTAATATACAATAGGGAGAGCTTCGATGGGGAGGGAAGTTTGGTGGTCAGAGGTCTGTACTGGCATTGAGCGCTTCTGCAATGAGTGGGCATCTCCCTTGTTCTCACATTGGATGTCCGTTCTCGTGTTCATCGCTCTAAAAGGGGGGGGAAAGGCAAGGGACTGGGGGAAATGCTGTAGCATTTGTATTCTTTGGAGGAAGCTCAACAGAGCGGCATCGTCAACTACGGGTGAGGAGCAAAGGATTACATAGCCCAAGGGAGGACATACGTCAGAATTAAAGATGCAGACGTCAAGGAGCCAGGACCAGACCTCCTGAAGCTGCAGCTAAGGGCTTGTGAGAGCATTCTGCACAGTCTCAGCAATTGAAGTTACACCAAAAATAAGGTTGGTTCATATGCCAACTTAGCGGCCGTCAAATACAAGGCCTCGTGCCAGGTTCTCTCGTTCGATCTCGTCTGTATTTCAGTCTTGTTGAAGTAGTTCCTGCAGCGTCGTCTGTATTCCAGTCTTGTCGAAGTAGTCTTGTCTGTATTCCAGTCTTACTGAAGCTGTCAAGAGGTCTTAAGAATGTCCCATGCAGGATGTCCGTTTTAATGTCGGCAATAGCTACGATCGATGCTGATAAAAGACCAAGTATTAGTGAACAAATCGTTACGGAAAACGTGACAAAGAACTATTAAAATATATATATATATATTTATTTTTTTTTTAAGGTTCGTGTGCACTTGGATTTCGGTTGGAAAATGTGATGAAAACCTCCTGATGATGGTAATATGCGTGAAAGTGCAGTGTAGGAGAACAATGGGTTACACAATCACTAATGGTAATGCTGCATGGAGCTCCCCTTGAGGTCATCGATGCTCTCCATTGAATCAATGGCATCTACACTATTCTGCCCATTACTCCTACAGATAGTTGTATTTGGTGTATAACTAGGAGGCCACAGGTATGAGACAATTAGGAGAACCGGAGAGTGGGAGATGGATAAACAGATAGATAGAGCTCTCCATGTGTGTCTTCATCTATTCTCGCTTGATACTAAGATCCTTCTCAAGCCATGTCCTGTTCTGCAATATAGAGTTCTCGTTATCCATCTCCTGAAGGGCATTACCAGAAATATGCCAACAAGAAGAAAAACTTCTACATTGCGCGCCACAAATGCGTTAATCCAGTCGTCCATGTGATCGCTCCAAGTCAAATGATATCAATCAGACATGCTCCATAGTTGTTGAATTTGCATCAGATACACTGCATGGTTGTTGAATTCATGAAAGCCACGGTTTGTTGTGACACGATAGGCATGAGGGTTCCTCATTTTCTGTACCTCGGGAAGAAGAAAAGGTCTTGCGCACATCAATGTGGAAGGCGGCATGTCCAAAGGTATTGATTAGAGATAGACTGCATACTCCTTCCTTTTCTGAAATGTCTTGATCCATGGAAGCCTCGGTTTCACTTGTTTATTGTTGAGATAACAAGAAAGTAAACTAAAGGACGAAGAAGTACAATCTCTCACAGAGGGAAGAGCTACCCCACCGAGCCAACTGCGAAGTTTTCCAATCATAGCCCACACAGTATTCTCTCTCTCTCTCTCTCACACACACACACACAATTGCGTACATTTGTCAGTTCCATGTGCATGTGAAGGCCAATCTCTTGAGCTCATTCATGAGAGGGATAGATATTCCAGAAAACTTGTTTCTGAAACAACTTCATTCCTCTGAATGTATATGGCCCACGAAACTTACAGCTCTCCAGATATTCTACAAGAGAATGTCCATATGATAACAGACACCAAGTACAATTGCTCTGCAATTGAAAAGTTGGGGTTGAACACCAATACAATCCTTCTTCATATAGATGTGCTAGAGAATTTCTTCTCATTAAGGCTAGAGCATTTTCCGTTTCAATGTTGGCTCTGTGTGCTTTTTGAGCTGTCCATGTGCTTTAAAATTATCAGCCAGAGCAACTGCGAAGTTTTACAATCATAGCCCACACAGTATGCTCCAAGTAGACCGATTTCGAGGGATTAAGCAAAATAAAGTCTCATATAATCATTTGTTCCGTGGGCTTAGGAGCCTTTCATTTTGGTGCGTCTGCCGAGAAATAGCTTGGTACGTCTCTATAAGAGAGTGCCATAGGTTCGCCTAGCGCCACAGGTTGGCCGAGCTTGCGGACCCCACGATCTAGTACATGAGCGAGGGGAGCTCATCATCAGGAGCAACACAAACTCAAAGAGAGGAACACGCTCAGAGAAGAGCCCTTGAAAGAGAAAGGAGAAGGTGGGAACCGCCAGGTGAGTGGACCTCGATTGGCTCGAAGAAATCAGTCAAAAACGTGTACTCCCGTAGGAGAGTCGCGAGTCAAGTACGGAAGTTTGAAGGAGGGATCCTGAGGCCACGTGCATTAAATTTCTGGGATCGAAGTGATATCGACATCACACCTCTGTTCGAAATGCCTCAGCGGATTTCGGTTCACTTGGGGGACTTCACCAAGTTCTCAGGTACTTGGGACGAAGATCCGGATAGTTTTATCCAGTTGTTTGAGGTTACTTGTGAGGCCAATGACGTAGTTGACCAGGATCAAAGGTTGCGAATTTTTCCGGCTATCCTCCGTGATGAGGCAGCCAATTGGTATGGGAATTTGACACCACAAGAGCGTGGAACTTATCAAATGCTCAAGGAAGCCTTCTTGGCAAAGTTTCGGCGACAAGGCTTCCAAGATAGATTGGCCCAACAAATGGATTATTTGCGACAAGGAGTCAATGAGAGCATCGATAACTACATTCAGAGAATGGAAACGTTGGTAAGAAAGATGGGCGCGAATGCCCCGAACGATGAGACATTGAAATGAAGATTCATTTCGGGATTGAGAGATCCTACGGCACAGCAGCATATCAGCCTGACAAGACCTGCAACTTTAATGGATGCTAAGGAACAAGCGAGGGTTTGGAAGGAAGTACAATTATGCCAACAGAGGAAGATGGAGCTCTTATACGAGCCAATGGGAGGCCCAAGAAATATAGCGATGAAAGATCCGGGCCAAGGAAGTCCCGCATTGACGACCCCAGCTTTTGTAGCTGCCACTAGCACGCCAGGCGAGGTAAAGCTTGCGCTAACCGAAGAACGAATATTAGAGTTGGTCACACAAGCTATAAAAGCTGCCACAATAACTCAAGAGACATACACAGTAAAACCAGAGGTCACAACAAACCCGAATCAAGTGTTTCGATCAAATACATGGTGTGGAAAATTCCATGGTTACGGCCATTTGGCTTCAGAATGCCCTACAGTCTCGAGAGTATTCACAGATAGATCGCCACCTAGGATGCGTTGTACTTTTTGTGGAAGAACAAATCACACAGAGGACTGATGTTACAACAAGAGAGCCTATGAAGAAAGGACCATGAAATCAGGAGATGCAAGAGAAAGACCTTACACGGGATTGCCCGCTCAAAGTGTACCACCTACATCTCGTTGGGAAAACAGACCGACTTATGGATATGGTGCTCAGGGTCAAGGAGGAGACTATCCAAGAGGAGCCGCACGTGATCAAAGAAGAGATGGTCCAATCCAGTGCTGGAGATGTCATGGCTTTGGCCATACTCAATCTAGATGTCCAAACAAAAAGAAGCCAATTGATTATACTCCACTATGTAGGTACTGTAGTGGAGAGGGCCACTTTGATGAAGATTGTCCAAAACGAAGGGCTGCCGCCGGCAAGGAAAAAGGACCAGTAGGATCCTCGAATTATGTTGATACTCAGATGCATTCCACATCGAGAGCTCAAGAGCACGTTCCTACGATCGGAGTAGTGTTCAAGACACCGAACCCTCAAGAAGGCTCTAGCTCGTCAATGCACTTTGTGGATGCTTACGAGGCCAAGAAACCACACAAAGATCCAACTGTGGCAGTAGTCACAAGGACTCAAGAATATTCGAAGAAGAATCCAGGAGGCGAAGGTGAAGAAGGGAGTCACGAGAAGATAGCTGAGCACGAAGAGGTAGAAAACCAAGTTGGAGGACTTGTTGAGCAGCAAGAGTTTGAGGATGGGGAAGAGATCGAGATTCTTCCACCCGTGACCAAGGAGTTTGTGCCGGGCATAGCACCATTCCCTGAAAGATTGAAAGCTCCTAAGATTAGAAAGGAAAGACAAAGTTCGGAAGAAGTAGATATTGTAAAGTTGCTCGCTGACACGGAAGTCACGCTGGACATTGGCACATTGCTGAAATGCTCACCTGTTTATAGGAAACAATTCTACAACGAATATATTAAGAAGCCGAGGAAAGCTCGAGATAGAAATAGACAAGATAAGGATGTCCAAGGAATCATTCAAAGTATTACGACACAAATTGATTCGAACGCTCCAGCTGTGACAGTCGAAATTAAAGGATATGCAGTCCCTGGTGCTCAGTTAGATAGTGGAGCCGCAGTCAACCTTATGACTGAGTTCATGATGAAAGCTTTGGGCCTCAACCACATGGAAGAAACGCCGATGTCTTTAAGAATGGCAGATCAAACACAAGTGAAGCCTGCGGGCCTTTTGAAAAATGTAAGTACAGTTGTGGGCGGTCTAGAGTTTAAAGTTGATTATCTGATAGTAAGACCAAGGACCTCAGAGGCTACCTTCTCGATCCTACTTGGACGGCCATGGCTGGTGCAAGCCAAGTGTGTACATGACTGGCGCATAGGTTTTATTTCAATAGGGCCAAAGTCTGATCGGATTCAGTTGCAAGTATCCCCACCCTCGAGCAACAAGAAGAAGACAATAATAGTCGATGAGATGGAAAAGAAAGAGAAAGAGAAAGCAAGGCATGAGATTGCACGAGCTAGGTTTTCTTTGAACACAGACAACTTCAAGAATCTGCTTCAAGACGGGTTCAACTTGCAGCTCTTTAAGAATCAAGACACGAAGATGGGAGAGTATAAAAATCCATTGCTCTATAACGATGATTCCGATCAGGAGTTGCTAGGATGGTTGACGCATACAAGTGAATTTGAGTGCTACATGTTGAGTATAGACGCAAAGGAAAATAAATTTACTCAATCCCTGGAGAAGGGAACTTCAAGGGAAGAGCTGAAACTAGAATTAGCTCCGACGATGGAAGTGCAACAGTTGCGAGAAAGAGTTAGAATGCTAGAAGCAGAGATTCTAAAGAGGAGTCGAGAATCTGAAAAAGAAGCGAAGAGTAAGACTAAAGTGTCGGAAGCCATTGCAAAAGCTGAATTAAAGAAATTAGGTTCAATCGAAACAGAACAAAATAATGATTTACTAGCCAACCATGCACGCGTGATCGGAGAGCACATTCCAATCACAGTGTCATCGAGAAATAAGGACTATTCGCGAGAAGCTCAGTTGGAAAAGTGGGAAGTTTTTCCAAAAAAGTTCTTGAGCGTGGGGTCAGAGCTACCAGATGGAGTACGAGATTGTATTAAAACGACACTCAAAAATTTCAGCAAGGCCTTTGCATGGTCATACAGTGATTTGAGAGGAATTGATCCCCGAATCTGCCAACATTATATAGATTTGGAAGAAGGTACCCGGCCAATATGTCAACGACTCAGGCGAACGAATCCAGTCTACTCGGAATTGATCAAGTTGGAATTGACTAAGTTATTGGAAGCAGGATTCATATATCCCATCGCATCCAGCAAGTGGGTATCACCAATTGTAGTTGTTCCGAAGAAAAATAAGAAAATCCGTATTTGCATAGATTATCGCAAGTTGAACAAGCGCACGAAGAAGGATCACTTTCCCTTGCCGTTCACTGATCAAATCTTGGACAGAGTGGCTGGCCATAAATTGTACTCCTTTTTGGATGGTTTCAGTGGGTACAACCAGATCCAAATCCATGAAGAGGATCAATCAAAAACTACTTTCACGACAGAATGGGGTACATATGCATATCGTGTGATGCCATTTGGATTATGCAATGCACCGGCCACATTTTAGAGAGCAATGATAGCTGCATATCAAGACTACTTGCAAGATTGGATGGAGATATTTCTCGATGACTTTGCGATCAGAGGCGACGATGAAAACATGATGGAGAGGATCGAAGCGATTTTAAGAAGAAGCATTGAAAAAGGCATCGCATTGAATCCTGAAAAGTGTACATTTGGAGTACGAAGAGGATTGCTTTTGGGACATGTTATTTCTGACAAAGGGATTGCGGTCGACGAGGATAAAGTGGAAAAGATCAGACAACTTCCACCACCGCAAAATTTGCGACAACTCAGAGGATTCTTGGGCCATGCGAATTATTATCGACGTTTTATATTAAATTTTGCATCCATAGCGGCACCACTGACGAATCTCTTGAGGAAAGACCAACAATACCAATGGACTGAAGAGTGTCAAGTTGCATTCAACTCGATCAAGGAGAGATTGATAAATGCACCAATCTTGGTAGCACCCGACTGGACGAAAGAATTCCATGTGCATACCGACGCTTCTCATACTGCGGTTGGAGCAGTACTATGCCAAGCCGACGAAAAGAAGTTGGACCATCCTATTTACTATGCAAGTTGTAATTTGAATAGCACTGAGAGGAACTACACGACTACGGAGAAGGAATGTCTCTCGATGATCTTTGCGGTGAACAAGTATCGGCATTACTTGATGGGAAAGCATTTCACTTTTTATGGGGATCATGAAGCCCTTAAGTATATCATTAATAAACCAGAATTGTCAGGGCGACTCATGAGGTGGATGCTACTTCTCCAAGAATTTCAGTTCACAGTAGTGACCAGACCAGGCAAAGCGCATATATTGGCTGACCATTTATCTCGAATTGTTAATGAGGAGCCAATCTCTGGTGTGCCCGACGATGCTCCTGATGGACATCTATTCCAGGTTGAAGCTAAAGTACCTTGGTATGCCGACTTGGTGAATTTCTAAATATCCGCCAGGAGCAAGCAAGAGGGAGAAGCAAAAACTGTTAGCATTAGCGAAGCACCATAGCATCATTGGGGGGCAACTCTATCGATATTTTGTTCATGAGAGCATTTATCGGAGGTGTCTCGAGGAAGAAGAAGCAAATCTAGTGTTGAGGGCTTTGCATGACGAACCTTGCGGTGGGCATTTTGCTGGTGAACTGACGGCAAGAAAGATTTTATTAACTGGGTATTGGTGGCCCACACTGTTCAAAGACTCGCACACATACTGTAAGAAATGTGACAAATGCCAACGAATGGGCAAACCCACATTAGCACATGCTGCTCCTCTTACTCCGGTGTTGGCTCTTAAGCCGTTTGAGAAATGGGGAATTGATTTTGTGGGGCCTATTGATCCTTCCTCACGACGAAGGTCCAATAGGTATATCTTGGTCTGTACTGACTATGTTACCAAGTGGGTGGAAGCCAAAGCTCTGAAGACTGACCGAGCTATTGATGTTGCTAAATTTTTGTATGAACAAATTATCACTCGATTCGGATGCCCGTTGGAGATAGTGAGTGATAGAGGAACACATTTTGTCAACGAATTGATCGAAGAATAAATGGAATTATATAAGATCAAACATAGAAAAGCACTCCATATTATCCGAGGGCAAATGGACAAGTGGAGGTCACCAACAAAATCCTTGAACAGATTCTAACAAAGACAGTAGCTGTGCATAGGAGAGACTGGGATGAGAGACTTGTGGAAGCCTTGTGGGCATATCGAACATCTTACCGAGTGACGACAAAGAGCACTCCGTTCTCCCTAGTATATGGCGAGGAAGCCATCTTTCCCATCGAAAAAGAAGTTCCGACATTAAGAGTGGCCATCGAAGCCAGGTTGGGCAAGGAAGAGTCATTAAAGGAGAGGTATATACAACTAGTCAAGCTGGAAGAAAAGAGACTTATCGCACAACAAAGTTTGGAAGCTATTCAGAAGAGACGTAAAGAGAGGCATGATAAGAATCTCAAGACCTATGTGATTCAAGAAGGGGATTTGGTACTGGTCTATGATAGTAAATATTATAAATTCCCGGGGAAGTTACAGACAAGATGGGCAGGACCATTTAAGGTGGTTGAACTCAATTCCAATGGTTCCATGCAAATTCAAGATTTAGGAGGAGAATATGCTCCCGTGAAGGTTAACGCACTTCGAGTTAAACCATATTTCAAGTGATATTAGGACGGGAGAAGCCAGACGAGATCCAAACGAAATGACGAAGTAGACTCTTTGTACATACATGTATAGTATTATAATATAAGCGCATATGTAAGCTATGATTTGTGTGTCATAAATATCCTTCCTTGCTAGCTCAAGAATTTTGGACTTCTAATATTTTTTGTGTTATGCAGAGACTGTTAGAGCTTAAATAACAAAATGGCAGATCAAATAACGCAACTCTACTTGTACGAGTTAAGGATATATTTCTCGGACCAAACATTCGCCCGCATGGACATAGATGTCGACGACTTTGAGACGGAATACGATGTTGAGGAAGCGCATTGGCTGGTATGCTTTATAAACCAGGGTTTGGGTGTTGCATTTTACATTGAGTGTTTTGAGGAATACCTAGCTCGACATGTAGGATGGGCGGGAGATCGATATTACTATTTTGATCCTTTGAGGGAAATGCCTAACGAGGAAAACGATATCACATGGGCTTGGGCAGATGTGCTAACGCTAGGAAGTGATGACGGAGCTCCTGAAGTTGAGCCTGACTCGCCTTAGCGAAGTTGTCGGGATGCGAGTACGATGTGAGACTACATGAGACATCCCAGAGACTCACATTCTAGGACACCTAAGGATAGGTATACGAGGGACTAAGGCATAGCTGGCTGTAGTTACCAAGTGAAAAGTCAACTCGATGAATACATATGTAGTGTCGGTAATTGAGAGAATAGAGTGAAGAGGTGGTTGATCTGTCAAAGGCTAGAGTGTATATGTTTGCATGTATGTGTGGGAAAAGTGGGAAAGTCCCTTTCTTCCTCTCCCTAATTCTCAGGACTTGGGTGAACTAATTAACTATAGAAAAAAAAAAAGGGAAAAAGAAAAAATATTGTGTTGCTGTGATCGTACCGATGCGCTATGGTGGGCTAGTAGGTGGGTGGATTTATCCTCGCCGGGTGGTTAGGACCACGAGCCGCAGCTAGTTTCGCCATAGGCTTGGGAGGTATATGTCTGTGTTTTAGCTACACGCCATAACGGGTTGGTAGGTGGGTGGAGCCATCGTGGCTGGGTAGTCACGATCACGAGCCGTATCCAGCTTCGTTATGGGCTAGCTGATATATGTTATGTGTTATCATTGGGTGTTCGTGTGTTGTGCGCTGCATTGCATTGGTAGATGGGTGGAATCAACCTGATCGGGTGGTCAGGTCCACGAGTCGCGTCCAGTGTCAATGTAGGCCAACGTGTGATTAAAATAAAATTTTCATATGAAGTTATTCCCCACTCCTGAGGGGGAGAGAAAGAGAGGAGAGGGCGATGATCGCCTGGAAGGGAACGTTATTCGCTTGTGTAATTAGTATGTGTTGGCTTGCGACAGATCAGCTCACTTTGAATCAACATTCTTGAAGGCACGGAGACTCTATATGTACGTATGGATGAGGCTTTAGCGAGGTGATGCAATGGTAGTGCTTTATAACTTGTGTGCTCTATCTGAGGGTTTTTCTAGTGTGTGGGACACTCCAAGGTTCTGATGTATGTCTTGACTTGTACTCGAGTTTCGATGATTTTTGTAGGACGACGATGGGGATTCTTTGGGAACATCTAGTCATGGAATAATTGTACATAGCGAATAGTAGGTGCATTTGCATCTCCGATTTGATTCATTTCAGTTGTTGTTGTTTTTGGTATTTTCTTTTCTGTTTTCCGCAATGGTAGTTGCATATCTAAAACATGGAAAGGTGTGCATGTGTTATTTTGGTTGAAACCATTTTTCATAATGGAATGTATGAGCAAATTGATGCATGGCTGAAATGGAATTGCATATATGTGCATGTTCTTGGATCATTTTGGAAGTGACTGATTTGTATGTATTCATGAGTGATTTTTTTGAGCACTAACAACTTCAATGAGTGCAGGTCCACTTGGAACGATGGCTCGATGGGAAGGTATGCAAAATAGTTGTACACTGACATTTTCATGGCTGTTTTGATCTTATTCCAGCAATAGTGGCTTGTCGAGGACGACTTTGCAAATAAGAAGAGGGAAGTATGTTAGCTTAATAAATGGTTGGTTTTGGTGCACTAACATGCTTCCATTTTGGGAGAATATTTGTTTGGACATAGGTGTCTTGCAATGAGAATAGGTGGCCGATGATGATACGATCGACTCAAATGTGGACACAAGGATCAAGAGCAGTAGGGATGGAGCCCTTTTGAAGACAGTCTCAGATCCAGGGTTTCATTTGATGCTACCTTACGTAACTCGATATGAGCCAATTCAAGTGACTCTTCAGACTGATGAGGTGAAAAACATCCCTTGTGGTACAAAAGGAGGTGTGATGATTTACTTGAAAAAATTTGAGGTTGTGAATCGTTTGAGGAAGGAGTATGTGTATGAAACGATCCTGAATTATGGCGTGAAGTATGACAAAACTTGGGTTTATGACAAGATTCACCATGAGATCAATCAATTTTGCACAGAAGAGTATATTGACAAGTCTGATCAGATAGATGAAATTATGAAGGAAGCCATTCAACGTGATTGCACAAGGTATGCTCCTGGAATTGAGATCATTAGTGTGCGAGTAACGAAGCCATCTATTCCGAGGACCATTGCTCGCAATTATGAGCGGATGGAGGAGGAGAGAACAAAGGTCCCTATAGCCACAGAAATGCAAAAAGTAGTGATAAAAGAAGCTGAAACTTTGAAGAAAAAAACAGTTACAGAGGCTGAAAAAGATGCACAAGTAAGCATGATCTACATGAACCAAAAAGTCAATGAGAAGGAGAGTATAAAGCGCCAGCAGGAGATTGAGAATGAAATTTTTCTGGCAAGAGAAAAGAGTCTTGCAGATGCAAACTATCACAGGGTCATGAAAGAAGCAGAAGCAAACTAGTTAAAGCTTACTCCACAATTTCTAGAGATGAAGTTTATTGAATCAGTTACAGCGAACACGAAAATATTTTTTTTTGGTGATAAGATACCTGGCATGATTCTGGACGAAAGGCTTTTTGGTAATTTCGTCTTCAATGAAGATGTTCAGTTACAAAAGTCAGAGGGTTCCAAACCCCACGGTTGATTGTACTATTGAATGGCTTGGAAGCATGGAAATCAAGATTTGCTTTATGGGTCTTGGTCCCAGGTCCTTTCCGTTTTTTGCCAAAAAAGGGGTGTGGCAGGCCGTTTTTGTAGCTCTGACGAGGGAACGGAAAGGTGAAAAAGGAATGGTGGGTGGTGGTCTGCCGACCTTTGTCAGAGGGGGCAGAGAGGGAGAGAACCACGCACTTGGGGGAATCGAAGGAGGCGCAGGTTAATATACAATAGGGAGAGCTTCGATGGGGAGGGAAGTTTGGTGGTCAGAGGTCTGTACTGGCATTGAGCGCTTCTGCAATGAGTGGGCATCTCCCTTGTTCTCACATTGGATGTCCGTTCTCGTGTTCATCGCTCTAAAAGGGGGGGGGGGGGGGGGGGGGGGGGGAAGGCAAGGGACTGGGGGAAATGCTGTAGCATTTGTATTCTTTGGAGGAAGCTCAACAGAGCGGCATCGTCAACTACAGGCGAGGAGCAAAGGATTACATAGCCCAAGGGAGGACATACGTCAGAATTAAAGATGCAGACGTCAGGGAGCCAGGACCAGACCTCCTGAAGCTACAGCTAAGGGCTTGTGAGAGCATTCTGCACAGTCTCAGCAATTGAAGTTACACCAAAAATAAGGTTGGTTCATATGCCAACTTAGCGGCCGTCAAATACAAGGCCTCGTGCCAGGTTCTCTCGTTCGATCTCGTCTATATTTCAGTCTTGTTGAAGTAGTTCCTGCAGCGTCGTCTGTATTCCAGTCTTGTCGAAGTAGTCTTGTCTGTATTCCAGTCTTACTGAAGCTATCGAGAGGTCTTAAGAATGTCCCATGCAGGATGTCCGTTTTAATGTCGGCAATAGCTACAATCGATGCTGATAAAAGACTAAGTATTAGTGAACAAATCATTACGGAAAACGTGACAAAGAACTATTAAAATATATATATATATATATATTTTTTTTAAGGCTCGTGTGCACTTGGATTTCGGTTGGAAAATGTGATGAAAACCTCCTGATGATGGTAATATGCGTGAAAGTGCAGTGTAGGAGAACAATGGGTTACACAATCACTAATGGTAATGCTGCATGGAGCTCCCCTTGAGGTCATCGATGCTCTCCATTGAATCAATGGCATCTACACTATTCTGCCCATTACTCCTACAGATAGTTGTATTTGGTTTATAACTAGGAGGCTACAGGTATGAGACAATTAGGAGAACCGGAGAGTGGGAGATGGATAAACAGATAGATAGAGCTCTCCATGTGTGTCTTCATCTATTCTCGCTTGATACTAAGATCTTTCTCAAGCCATGTCCTGTTCTGCAATATAGAGTTCTCGTTATCCATCTCCTGAAGGGCATTACCAGAAGTATGCCAACAAGAAGAAAAACTTCTACAGTGCGCGCTACCAATGCGTTAATCCAGTCGTCCATGTGATAGCTCCAAGTCAAATGATATCAATCAGACATGCTCCATAGTTGTTGAATTTGCATCAGATACACTGCATGGTTGTTGAATTCATGAAAGCCACGGTTTGTTGTGACACGATAGGCATGAGGGTTCCTCATTTTCTGTACCTCGGGAAGAAGAAAAGGTCTTGCGCACATCAATGTGGAAGGCGGCATGTCCAAAGGTATTGATTAGAGATAGACTGCATACTCCTTCCTTTTCTGAAATGTCTTGATCCATGGAAGCCTCGGTTTCACTTGTTTCTTGTTGAGATAACAAGAAAGTAAACTAAAGGACGAAGAAGTACAATCTCTCACAGAGGGAAGAGCTACCCCACCGAGCCAACTGCGAATTTTTCCAATCATAGCCCACACAGTATTCTCTCTCTCTCTCTCACACACACACACGATTGCGTACATTTGTCAGTTCCATGTGCATGTGAAGGCCAATCTCTTGAGCTCATTCATGAGAGGGATAGATATTCTAGAAAACTTGTTTCTGAAACGGTCGATAAGTCACGACAGATCATGATTAGATCCAGGAAGATGCTGGAGACTGTGCGGCGGGCTCGCAGAGAAGCTCTATATCATAGACTCTGGCGGCTCGAGGAGGAAGTGAACAAAGGAAAATCTCAAGCCCAGAAAGGACTTCGAAAAATCAGAGCGCTGCTGAGATATGAGGAAGAGATACAAAGGAAAAATTTGCAAATTTTCTTCAAGGAGTGGTGGGCTGGCAAAGCCGACAAACCCACCAAAGAGATGTGCCGTATCCTCAAAAGGAAACACAACAGAGATTCGATCCCCTTATTGCTAGACGCAAATGGCAATGTATGCAATACGGAAGAAGGTAATTTTGGGATCATTGAAGGGCACTTCACGAGACTCCTGGGGACCTCAAACCCCCTCTCCCACCATAGAAGGGACTGTATGGCAGCCATATCTAGGGTTTCCCCCCACAGGATTCCACCCAACCTTCACTCTCTGCTTCATGCCTCTATCTCTGAAGCCAAAATCATTGAGGTCATCGATGCCCTCCCCTCAGGTAAAAGCCCGGGCCCCGACGGGCTCACTAATGAGTTCTTCAAATCCTTCAAGTTGGTGGTTGTCACCCCTCTCCGTTTGGTTTGGCAAGAGGCACTCAAGTTTGGCGCGCTTCCTTCTTGCCTCAACAATGGCATTATCAAGCTAGTACACAAAAAAGGGGAAAAGAACAGAATAGAGAATTGGCGTCCCATTACAATGCTCCAAACAGGATACAAGATCATCGCCAAAGTCATTGCCAACAGAATCTCTTGCCACTTGAGAGCGTGGTTAAGCGAGGACCAAAAAGGTTTCATCAAAGGCAGATCAATTTTGGAAACCATAATAGATATCTGGGAAGGTCTTGAATTTGCAAATGAGTCTAAACAAGATGTGGTTTTCCTCAAGATCGACTTTGATAAAGCCTACGACAGGCTAGAATGGGACTATATTCTTCAGTCGCTACAGGATCTTGGATGTAGTCAGAAATTCACCAAGATGATCGCGACCCTTCTCGGAAACGCATCGACCCAAATTAACATTAATGGAAATCTTTCAAAGGTGATCAAACTTAGAAGATCTATCAGACAAGGGTGCCCATTGGCTCCCCTTCTCTTTGCCATTGCCACGGAAGGTCTTAGCAGGCTGGTGGAGCATCAGGTGGAAGCTGGTAACATTAAAGGCCTTCGTTTGCCGCATGACCACAGTCAGATCACCATGAGACTTTTTGTCGATGATATGAACGCTTTTGTGCACAATGATAGTACCAGCCTCGAGGCGTTCTGGAAGTGTCTTGCTACCTTTTGTGAAGCCTCTGGATCCATAATCAACCACTCTAAGACCGCCTTTAGAGCTATTGGTGGGTCACAGCCCGACCTTCTCATTGATCATGGCTGTAAAATCATCCCGCAGGGCCAAATTTTTCGGCTCCTGGGGATTCCCTTGGGGTTTGGCGTCTCTATGGAACAGCGGTGGAACTGGGTGCTTGCCAAACTCGAAAACAAGCTTAACTATTGGAGAGGTATGCAAATCAATCTTGCTGGTCGTGCTATGGTCATCAACACGTTCCTCTTATCATCTACCATTTATTTCCTTTCTTGTTGGAGACCGAAAGAGCAAGATCTGTCCAAACTGGATAGTATTTGTAGAAACTTCCTTTGGACGGGCGACCACAATAGGAGGGGGGTGCCTAAAATCAAATGGTCCATCTGCACCAGCCATAGAGATAGTGGGGGACTTGGTATCTTGGACATTGGGTGCATGGCTAACAAACTGGCGGCCAAATGGATGACTAAGGCTTGGTGCAACGGGGAGGCCTCGTGGGCCAAGCTGATCTTCAGAAACAAGAATGAGTTGGCGCTCATGGGTTTCCCAAATTGGAGGAATCTTGACATCTTGACCTTGCTGTTTTCCCCGATCCCCGTCTTCCCGAAAGGCTCTAATCTGGTGTGCTCCCTTTGGAAGAGTTGGAATAAAGTCAAAAGCTCCACAAGAATAAGCGAAGACTGGAAGGGGGCTGCCGGTATCAGACAAAACGACTCTATCTGGTTTCCGATCCATGGCATCCGGAGTGTGGAATCTTGGAACATTCAAAACGCCAAGAAGCTATGGAACAAAGGCTTCAAAAAATGGAAACATCTCTGGAAACAAGACACCAACTGCTGGATCAACTTTGAGGATATTGACCCTAGCATCAACATTTCGCATGAAGAATGGAACACTTTGCAAAGCAGATTTCTCGCCTGGGACCGACACAAAGTTCGCCTTCTCATGGGACACGACATGCCGAGTTCGCTTGGTCTCAAATGGAACCATGGGTATAGTCTATCAAAAATCCCGAACATCAAAGAAACGATCGACTATCAGGTTAACCTCAACAAAAAGTGGTGCCTGTCATGGACGCGGCTTCGGTGGGACATGAAGTTCATGGCTATCTGGCACCCCCTCATAGAAATCAAAAAGTCTGTCCTCTTATGGCAAATTCTTCATCACGGAATCTGGACCAACCTTAAGGCTAGCAAAATTTGTGGGATCCCTCCCTGGTGCAAACGCTGCCACCGGTCTATCGAAGATGTTTCACACATCTTCTTTACCTGCCCCAACTCCAACAGACTCTGGCAGTTGGTTGGAAAGAGAATTAGACTTCAAAAACGTCTCAGTTGGCAGCAAGCCCTGCTGGGAGAAGCGATCGACTGCTCCGCGACTCTCTGGAACGCCATCAGAGGGGAGGTTCTATGGAAAATCTGGCGGGAAAGATGTGCTTTCAACTTCGGTGACTCCCCCAAGGAGTGGTCAATTGAGAAATCGTTGTTCCTCCTTGGCAAAAGGATTGTCAACTGTAAAAAATCCCCCCCCCCCTTTAGGCATCATCAAGTTCTCCTTTTGATCGATAACAAGCTCAAACCCAAGTGGGCCCCACATGAGGGTGATGAGAGGGTAATTAACCTTCTTTGTAATGTCATCTAAGCTCTGTAAAAGCTTCCCCTGCTTTGTGGGATTTGGGGGGTCCCGTGGGCACTAGTCCCCTTCTCTTGTACTTTTCTTTATTTAATTCAAGTCCGGGAGAGTAGGCTTTTGCCGAACTTCCTTTACATTAAAAAAAAAAAACTTGTTTCTGAAACAACTTCATTCCTCTGAATGTATATGGCCCACGAAACTTACAGCTCTCCAGATATTCTACAAGAGAATGTCCATATGATAAAAAACACCAAGTACAATTGCTCTGCAATTGAAAAGTTGGGGTTGAACACCAATACAATCCTTCTTCATATAGATGTGCTGGAGAATTTCTTCTCATTAAGGCTAGAGCATTTTCCGTTTCAATGTTGGCTCTGTGTGCTTTTTGAGCTGTCCATGTGCTTTAAAATTATCAGCCAGAGCAACTGCGAAGTTTTACAATCATAGCCCACACAGTATGCTCCAAGTAGACCGATTTCGAGGGATTAAGCAAAATAAAGTCTCATATAATCATTTGTTCCGTGGGCTTAGGAGCCTTTCATTTTGGTGCGTCTGCCGGGAAATAGCTTGGTACGTCTCTATAAGAGAGTGCCATAGGTTCGCCTAGCGCCACAGGTTGGCCGAGCTTGCGGACCCCACGATCTAGTACATGAGCGAGGGGAGCTCATCATCAGGAGCAACACAAACTCAAAGAGAGGAACGCGCTCAGAGAAGAGCCCTTGAAAGAGAAAGGAGAAGGTGGGAACCGCCAGGTGAGTGGACCTCGATTGGCTCGAAGAAATCAGTCAAAAACGTGTACTCCCATAGGAGAGTCGCGAGTCAAGTACGGAAGTTTAAAGGAGGGATCCTGAGGCCACGTGCATTAAATTTCTGGGATCGAAGTGATATCGACATCACACCTTTGTTCGAAATGGCTTAGCAGATTTCGGTTCACTTGGGGGACTTCACCAAGTTCTCAGGTACTTGGGACGAAGATCCGGATAGTTTTATCCAGTTGTTTGAGGTTACTTGTGAGGCCAATGACGTAGTTGACCAGGATCAAAGGTTGCGAATTTTTCCGGCTATCCTCCGTGATGAGGCAGCCAATTGGTATGGGAATTTGACACCACAAGAGCGTGGAACTTATCAAATGCTCAAGGAAGCCTTCTTGGCAAAGTTTCGGCGACAAGGCTTCCAAGATAGATTGGCCCAACAAATGGATTATTTGCGACAAGGAGTCAATGAGAGCATCGATAACTACATTCAGAGAATGGAAACGTTGGTAAGAAAGATGGGTGCGAATGCCCCGAACGATGAGACATTGAAACGAAGATTCATTTCGGGATTGAGAGATCCTACGGCACAGCAGCATATCAGCCTGACAAGACCTGCAACTTTAATGGATGCTAAGGAACAAGCGAGGCTCTGGGAGGAAGTACAATTATGCCAACAGAGGAAGATGGAGCTCTTATACGAGCCAATGGGAGGCCCAGGAAATATACCGATGAAAGATCCGGGCCAAGGAAGTCCCGCATTGACGACCCCAGCTTTTGTAGCTGCCACTAGCACGCCAGGCGAGGTAAAGCCTGCGCTAACCGAAAAACGAATATTAGAGTTGGTCACACAAGCTATAAAAGCTGCCACAATAACTCAAGAGACATACACAGTAAAACCAGAGTTCACAACAAACTCGAATCAAGTGTTTCGATCAAATACATGGTGTGGAAAGTGCCATGGTTACGGCCATTTGGCTTCAGAATGCCCTACAGTCTCGAGAGTATTCACAGATAGATCGCCACCTAGGATGCGTTGTACTCAAATCACACAGAGGACCGATGTTACAACAAGAGAGCCTATGAAGAAAGGACCATGAAATCAGGAGATGCAAGAGAAAGACCTTACACGGGATTGCCCGCTCAAAGTGTACCACCTACATCTCGTTGGGAAAACAGACCGACTTATGGATATGGTGCTCAGGGTCAAGGAGGAGACTATCCAAGAGGAGCCGCACGTGATCAAAGAAGAGATGGTCCAATCCAGTGCTGGAGATGTCATGGCTTTGGCCATACTCAATCTAGATGTCCAAACGAAAAGAAGCCAATTGATTATACTCCACTATGTAGGTACTGTAGTGGAGAGGGCCACTTTGATGAAGATTGTCCAAAACAAAGGGCTGCCGCCGGCAAGGAAAAAGGACCAGTAGGATCCTCGAATTATGTTGATACTCAGATGCATTCCACATCGAGAGCTCAAGAGCACGTTCCTACGATCGGAGTAGTGTTCAAGACACCGAACCCTCAAGAAGGCTCTAGCTCGTCAATGCACTTTGTGGATGCTTACGAGGCCAAGAAACCACACAAAGATCCAACTGTGGCAGTAGTCACAAGGACTCAAGAATATTCGAAGAAGAATCTAGGAGGCGAAGGTGAAGAAGGGAGTCACGAGAAGATAGCTGAGCACGAAGAGGTAGAAAACCAAGTTGGAGGACTTGTTGAGTAGCAAGAGTTTGAGGATGGGGAAGAGATCGAGATTCTTCCACCCATGACCAAGGAGTTTGTGCCGGGCATAGCACCATTCCCTGAAAGGTTGAAAGCTCCTAAGATTAGAAAGGAAAGACAAAGTTCGGAAGAAGTAGATATTGTAAAGTTGCTCGCTGACACGGAAGTCACGCTGGACATTCGCACATTGCTGAAATGCTCACCTGTTTATTGGAAACAATTCTACAACGAATATATTAAGAAGCCGAGGAAAGCTCGAGATAGAAATAGACAAGATAAGGATGTCCAAGGAATCATTCAAAGTATTACGACACAAATTGATTCGAACGCTCCAGCTGTGATGGTCGAAATTAAAGGATATGCAGTCCCTGGTGCTCAGTTAGATAGTGGAGCCGCAGTCAACCTTATGACTGAGTTCATGATGAAAGCTTTGGGCCTCAACCACATGGAAGAAACACCGATGTCTTTAAGAATGGCAGATCAAACACAAGTGAAGCCTGCGGGCCTTTTGAAAAATGTAAGTACAATTGTGGGCGGTCTAGAGTTTAAAGTTGATTATCTGATAGTAAGACCAAGGATCTCAGAGGCTACCTTCTCGATCCTACTTGGACGGCCATGGCTGGTGCAAGCCGAGTGTGTACATGACTGGCGCACAGGTTTTATTTCAATAGGGCCAAAGTCTGATCGAATTCAGTTGCAAGTATCCCCACCCTCGAGCAACAAGAAGAAGACAATAATAGTCGATGAGATGGAAAAGAAAGAGAAGGAGAAAGCAAGGCACGAGATTGCACGAGCTAGGTTTTCTTTGAACACAGACAACTACAAGAATCTGCTTCAAGACGGGTTCAACTTGCAGCTCTTTAAGAATCAAGACACGAAGATGGGAGAGTATAAAAATCCATTGCTCTATAACGACGATTCCGATCAAGAGTTGCTAGGATGGTTGACGCATACAAGTGAATTTGAGTGCTACATGTTGAGTATAGACGCAAAGGAAAATAAATTTACTCAATCCCTGGAGAAGGGAACTTCAAGGGAAGAGCTGAAACTAGAATTAGCTCCGACGATGGAAGTGCAAGAGTTGCGAGAAAGAGTTAGAATGCTAGAAGCAGAGATTCTAAAGCGGAGTCGAGAATCGAAAAAAGAAGCGAAGAGTAAGACTAAAGTGTCGGAAGCCATTGCAAAAGCTGAATTAAAGAAATTAGGTTCAATCGAAACAGAACAAAATAATGATTTACTAGCCAACCATGCACGCGTGATCGGAGAGCACATTCCAATCACAATGTCATCGAGAAATAAGGACTATTCGCGAGAAGCTCAGTTGGAAAAGTGGGAAGTTTTTCCAGAAAAGTTCTTGAGCGTGGGGTCAGAGCTACCAGATGGAGTACGAGATTGTATTAAAACGACACTCAAAAATTTCAGCAAGGCCTTTGCATGGACATACAGTGATTTGAGAGGAATTGATCCCCGAATCTGCCAACATTATATAGATTTGGAAGAAGGTACCCGGCCAATATGTCAACGACTCAGGCGAACGAATCCAGTCTACTCGGAATTGATCAAGTTGGAATTGACTAAGTTATTGGAAGCAGGATTCATATATCCCATCGCATCCAGCGAGTGGGTATCACCAATTGTAGTTGTTCCGAAGAAAAATAAGAAAATCCGTATTTGCATAGATTATCGCAAGTTGAACGAGCGCACGAAGAAGGATCACTTTCCCTTGCCGTTCACTGATCAAATCTTGGACAGAGTGGCTGGCCATAAATTGTACTCCTTTTTGAATGGTTTCAGTGGGTACAACCAGATCCAAATCCATGAAGAGGATCAATCAAAAACTACTTTCACGACAGAATGGGGTACGTATGCATATCGTGTGATGCCATTTGGATTATGCAATGCACCGGCCACATTTCAGAGAGCAATGATAGCTGCATATCAAGACTACTTGCAGGATTGGATGGAGATATTTCTCGATGACTTTGCGATCAGAGGCGACGATGAAAACATGATGGAGAGGATCGAAGCGATTTTAAGAAGAAGCATTGAAAAAGGCATCGCATTGAATCCTGAAAAGTGTACATTTGGAGTACGAAGAGGATTGCTTTTGGGACATGTTATTTCCGACAAAGGGATTGCGGTCGACGAGGATAAAGTGGAAAAGATCAGACAACTTCCACCACCGCAAAATTTGCGACAACTCAGAGGATTCTTGGGCCATGCGAATTATTATCGACGTTTTATATTAAATTTTGCATCCATAGCGGCACCACTGACGAATCTCTTGAGGAAAGACCAACAATACCAATGGGCTGAAGAGTGTCAAGTTGCATTCAACTCGATCAAGGAGAGATTGATAAATGCACCAATCTTGGTAGCACCCGACTGAACGAAAGAATTCCATGTGCATACTGACGCTTCTCATATTGCGGTTGGAGCAGTACTATGCCAAGCCGATGAAAAGAAGTTGGACCATCCTATTTACTATGCAAGTCGTAATTTGAAGAGCACTGAGAGGAACTACACGACTACGGAGAAGGAATGTCTCTCGATGATCTTTGCGGTGAACAAGTATCGGCATTACTTGATGGGAAAACATTTCACTTTTTATGTGGATCATGAAGCCCTTAAGTATATCATTAATAAACCAGAATTGTCAGGGCGACTCATGAGGTGGATGCTACTTCTCCAAGAATTTCAGTTCACAGTAGTGACCAGACCAGGCAAAGCGCATATATTGGCTGACCATTTATCTCGAATTGTTAATGAGGAGCCAATCTCTGGTGTGCCCGACGATGCTCCTGATGGACATCTATTCCAGGTTAAAGCTAAAGTACCTTGGTATGCCGACTTGGTGAATTTCTTGTGCACTACTAAATATCCGCCAGGAGCAAGCAAGAGGGAGAAGCAAAAACTGTTAGCATTAGCGAAGCACCATAGCATCATTGGGGGGCAACTCTATCAATATTTTGTTCATGAGAGCATTTATCGGAGGTGTCTCGAGGAAGAAGAAGCAAATCTAGTGTTGAGGGCTTTGGATGACGAACCTTGCGGTGGGCATTTTGCTGGTGAACTGACGGCAAGAAAGATTTTATTAACTGGGTATTGGTGGCCCACACTGTTCAAAGACTCGCACACATACTGTAAGAAATGTGACAAATGCCAACGAATGGGCAAACCCACATTAGCACATGCTGCTCCTCTTACTCCGGTGTTGGCTCTTAAGCCGTTTGAGAAATGGGGAATTGATTTTGTGGGGCCTATTGATCCTCCCTCACGACGAAGGTCCAATAGGTATATCTTGGTCTGTACTGACTATGTTACCAAGTGGGTGGAAGCCAAAGCTCTGAAGACTGATCGAGCTATTGATGTTGCTAAATTTTTGTATGAACAAATTATCACTCGATTCGGATGCCCGTTGGAGATAGTGAGTGATAGAGGAACACATTTTGTCAACGAATTGATCGAAGAATTAATGGAATTATATAAGATCAAACATAGAAAAAGCACTCCATATTATCCGAGGGCAAATGGACAAGTGGAGGTCACCAACAAAATCCTTGAACAGATTCTAACAAAGACAGTAGTTGTGCATAGGAGAGACTGGGATGAGAGACTTTTGGAAGCCTTGTGGGCATATCGAACATCTTACCGAGTGACGACAAAGAGCACTCCGTTCTCCCTAGTATATGGCGAGGAAGCCATCTTTCCCATCGAAAAAGAAGTTCCGACATTAAGAGTGGCCATCGAAGCCAGGTTGGGCAAGGAAGAGTCATTAAAGGAGAGGTACATACAACTGGTCAAGCTGGAAGAAAAGAGACTTATCGCACAACAAAGTTTGGAAGCTATTCAAAAGAGACGTAAAGAGAGGCATGATAAGAATCTCAAGACCTATGTGATTCAAGAAGGGGATTTGGTACTGGTCTATGATAGTAAATATTATAAATTCCCGGGGAAGTTACAGACAAGGTGGGCAGGACCGTTTAAGGTGGTTGAACTCAATTCCAATGGTTCCATGCAAATTCAAGATTTAGGAGGAGAATATGCTCCCGTGAAGGTTAATGCACTTCGAGTTAAACCATATTTCAAGTGATATTAGGACGGGAGAAGCCAGACGAGATCCAAACGAAATGACGAAGTAGACTCCTTGTACATACATGTATAGTATTATATATATAAGCGCATATGTAAGCTATGATTTGTGTGTCATAAATATCCTTCCTTGCTAGCTCAAGAATTTTGGACTTGTAATATTTTTTGTGTTATGCAGAGACTGTTAGAGCTTAAATAACAAAATGGCAGATCAAATAACGAAACTCTACTTGTACGAGTTAAGGATATATTTCTCGGACCAAACATTCGCCCGCATGGACATAGATGTCGACGACTTTGAGACGGAATACGATGTTGAGGAAGCGCATTGGCTGGTATGCTTTATAAACCAGGGTTTGGGTGTTGCATTTTACATTGAGTGTTTTGAGGAATACCTAGCTCGACATGTAGGATGGGCGGGAGATCGATATTACTATTTTGATCCTTCGAGGGAAATGCCTAACGAGGAAAACGATATCACATGGGCTTGGGCAGATGTGCTAACGCTAGGAAGTGATGACGGAGCTCCTGAAATTGAGCCTGACTCGCCTTAGGGAAGTTGTCGGGATGCGAGTACGATGTGAGACTACATGAGACATCCCAGAGACTCACATTCTAGGACACCTAAGGATAGGTATACGAGGGACTAAGGCATAGCTGGCTGTAGTTACCAAGTGAAAAGTCAACTCGATGAATACATATGTAGTGTCTGTAATTGAGAGAATAGAGTGAAGAGGTGGTTGATCTGTCAAAGGCTAGAGTGTATATGTTTGCATGTATGTGTGGGAAAAGTGGGAAAGTCCCTTTCTTCCTCTCCCTAATTCTCAGGACTTGGGTGAACTAATTAACTATAGAAAAAAAAAATATATATATATATATATATATATATATATATTGTGTTGCTGTGATCGTACCGATGCGCTATGGTGGGCTAGTAGGTGGGTGGATTTATCCTCGCCGGGTGGTTAGGACCACGAGCCGCAGCTAGTTTCGCCCTAGGCTTGGGAGGTATATGTCTGTGTTTTAGCTACGCGCCATAACGGGTTGGTAGGTGGGTGGAGCCATCGTGGCTGGGTAGTCACGACCACGAGCCGTATCCAGCTTCGTTATGGGCTAGCTGATATATGTTATGTGTTATCATTGGGTGTTCGTGTGTTGTGCGTTGCATTGCATTGGTAGATGGGTGGAATCAACCTGATCGGGTGGTCAGGTCCACGAGTCGCGTCCAGTGTCAATGTAGGCCAACGTGTGATTAAAATGAAATTTTCATATGAAGTTATTCCCCACTCCTGAGGGGGAGAGAAAGAGAGGAGAGGGCGATGATCGCCTGGAAGGGAACGTTATTCGCTTGTGTAATTAGTATGTGTTGGCTTGCGACAGATCAGCTCACTTTGAATCAACATTCTTGAAGGCACGGAGACTCTATATGTATGTATGGATGAGGCTTTAGCGAGGTGATGCAACGGTAGTGCTTTATAACTTGTGTGATCTATCTGAGGGTTTTTCTAGTGTGTGGGACACTCCAAGGATCTGATGTATGTCTTGACTTGTACTCGAGTTTGGATGATTTTTGTAGGACGACGATGGGGATTCTTTGGGAACGTCTAGTCATGGAATAATTGTACATAGCGAATAGTAGGTGCAATAATGGGGTATGCATTTTGGGTATTTTTGCATCTCCGATTTGATTCATTTCAGTTGTTGTTGTTTTCGGTATTTTCTTTTCTGTTTTCCGCAATGGTAGTTGCATATCTAAAACATGGAAAGGTGTGCATGTGTTATTTTGGTTGAAACCATTTTTCATAATGGAATGTATGAGCAAATTGATGCATGGCTGAAATGGAATTGCATATATGTGCATGTTCTTGGATCATTTTGGAAGTGACTGATTTGTATGTATTCATGAGTGATTTTTTTGAGCACTAACAACTTCAATGAGTGCAGGTCCACTTGGAACGATGGCTCGATGGGAAGGTATGCAAAATAGTTGTACACTGACATTTTCATGGCTGTTTTGATCTTATTCCAGCAATAGTGGCTCATCGAGGACGACTTCGCAAATAAGAAGAGGGACGTATGTTAGCTTAATAAATGGTTGGTTTTGGTGCACTAACATGCTTCCATTTTGGGAGAATATTTGTTTGGACATAGGTGTTTTGCAATGAGAATAGGTGGCCGATGATGATAAGATCGACTCAAATGTGGACACAAGGATCAAGAGCAGTAGGGGTGGAGCCCTTTTGAAGACAGTCTCAGATCCAGGGTTTCATTTGATGCTACCTTACGTAACTCGATATGAGCCAATTCAAGTGACTCGTCAGACTGATGAGGTGAAAAACATCCCTTGTGGTACAAAAGGAGGTGTGATGATTTACTTGAAAAAGTTTGAGGTTGTGAACCGTTTGAGGAAGGAGTATGTGTATGAAACGATCCTGAATTATGGCGTGAAGTATGACAAAACTTGGGTTTATGACAAGATTCACCATGAGATCAATCAATTTTGTAGTGCCCATTCCTTGCAAGAAGAGTATATTGACAAGTCTGATCAGATAGATGAAATTATGAAGGAAGCCATTCAACGTGATTGCACAAGGTATGCTCCTGGAATTGAGATCATTAGTGTGCGAGTAACGAAGCCATCTAAACTGAGGACCATTGCTCGCAATTATGAGCAGATGGAGGAGGAGAGAACAAAGGTCCCTATAGCCACAGAAATGCAAAAAGTAGTGATGAAAGAAGCTGAAACTTTGAAGAAAAAAACAGTTACAGAGGCTGAAAAAGATGCACAAGTAAGCATGATCTACATGAACCAAAAAGTCAATGAGAAGGAGAGTATAAAGCGCCAGCAGGAGATTGAGAATGAAATTTTTCTGGCAAGAGAAAAGAGTCTTGCAGATGCAAACTATCACAAGGTCATGAAAGAAGCAGAAGCAAACTAGTTAAAGCTTACTCCACAATTTCTAGAGATGAAGTTTATTGAATCAGTTACAGCGAACACGAAAATATTTTTTTTTTTGGTGATAAGATACCTGGCATGATTCTGGACTAAAGGCTTTTTGGTAATTTCGTCTTCAATGAAGATGTTCAGTTACAAAAGTCAGAGGGTTCCAAACCCCACGGTTGATTGTACTATTGAATGGCTTGGAAGCATGGAAATCAAGATTTGCTTTATGGGTCTTGGTCCCAGGTCCTTTCCGTTTTTTGCCAAAAAAGGGGTGTGGCAGGCCGTTTTTGCAGCTCTGACGAGGGAACGAAAAGGTGAAAAAGGAATGGTGGGTGGTGGTCTACCGACCTTTGTCAGAGGGGGCAGAGAGGGAGAGAACCACGCACTTGGGGGAATCGAAGGAGGCGCAGGTTAATATACAATAGGGAGAGCTTCGATGGGGAGGGAAGTTTGGTGATCAGAGGTCTGTACTGGCATTGAGCGCTTCTGCAATGAGTGGGCATCTCCCTTGTTCTCACATTGGATGTCCGTTCTCGTGTTCATCGCTCTAAAAGGGGGGGGAAAGGCAAGGGACTGGGGGAAATGCTGTAGCATTTGTATTCTTTGGAGGAAGCTCAACAGAGCGGCATCGTCAACTACGGGCGAGGAGCAAAGGATTACATAGCCCAAGGGAGGACATACGTCAGAATTAAAGATGCAGACGTCAGGGAGCCAGGACCAGACCTCCTGAAGCTACAGCTAAGGGCTTGTGAGAGCATTCTGCACAGTCTCAGCAATTGAAGTTACACCAAAAATAAGGTTGGTTCATATGCCAACTTAGCGGCCGTCAAATACAAGGCCTCGTGCCAGGTTCTCTCGTTCGATCTCGTCTGTATTTCAGTCTTGTTGAAGTAGTTCCTGCAGCGTCGTCTGTATTCCAATCTTGTCGAAGTAGTCTTGTCTGTATTCCAGTCTTACTGAAGCTGTCAAGAGGTCTTAAGAATGTCCCATGCAGGATGTCCGTTTTAATGTCGGCAATAGCTACGATCGATGCTGATAAAAGACTAAGTATTAGTGAACAAATCGTTACGAAAAACGTGACAAAGAACTATTAAAAAATATATATTTTTTTTTAAGGCTCGTGTGCACTTGGATTTCGGTTGGAAAATGTGATGAAAACCTCCTGATGATGGTAATATGCGTGAAAGTGCAGTGTAGGAGAACAATGGGTTACACAATCACTAATGGTAATGCTGCATGGAGCTCCCCTTGAGGTCATCGATGCTCTCCATTGAATCAATGGCATCTACACTATTCTTCCCATTACTCCTACAGATAGTTGTATTTGGTGTATAACTAGGAGGCCACAGGTATGAGACAATTAGGAGAACCGGAGAGTGGGAGATGGATAAACAGATAGATAGAGCTCTCCATGTGTGTCTTCATCTATTCTCGCTTGATACTAAGATCTTTCTCAAGCCATGTCCTGTTCTGCAATATAGAGTTCTCGTTATCCATCTCCTGAAGGGCATTACCACAAGTATGCCAACAAGAAGAAAAACTTCTACATTGCGCGCCACCAATGCGTTAATCCAGTCGTCCATGTGATAGCTCCAAGTCAAATGATATCAATCAGACATGCTCCATAGTTGTTGAATTTGCATCAGATACACTGCATGGTTGTTGAATTCATGAAAGCCACGGTTTGTTGTGACAAGATAGGCATGAGGGTTCCTCATTTTCTGTACCTCGGGAAGAAGAAAAGGTCTTGCGCACATCAATGTGGAAGGCGGCATGTCCAAAGGTATTGATTAGAGATAGACTGCATACTCCTTCCTTTTCCGAAATGTCTTGATCCATGGAAGCCTCGGTTTCACTTGTTTCTTGTTGAGATAACAAGAAAGTAAACTAAAGGACGAAGAAGTACAATCTCTCACAGAGGGAAGAGCTACCCCACCGAGCCAACTGCGAAGTTTTCCAATCATAGCCCACACAGTATTCTCTCTCTCTCTCACACACACACACAATTGCGTACATTTGTCAGTTCCATGTGCATGTGAAGGCCAATCTCTTGAGCTCATTCATGAGAGGGATAGATATTCCAAAAAACTTGTTTCTGAAACAACTTCATTCCTCTGAATGTATATGGCCCACGAAACTTACAGCTCTCCAGATATTCTACAAGAGAATGTCCATATGATAACAGACACCAAGTACAATTGCTCTGCAATTGAAAAGTTGGGGTTGAACACCAATACAATCCTTCTTCATATAGATGTGCTGGAGAATTTCTTCTCATTAAGGCTAGAGCATTTTCCGTTTCAATGTTGGCTCTGTGTGCTTTTTGAGCTGTCCATGTGCTTTAAAATTATCAGCCAGAGCAACTGCGAAGTTTTACAATCATAGCCCACACAGTATGCTCCAAGTAGACCGATTTCGAGGGATTAAGCAAAATAAAGTCTCATATAATCATTTGTTCCGTGGGCTTAGGAGCCTTTCAGTTCTCCACAAAGCATCCACCTTTGTTGGACCTTACTTGATAGCCTCTTTCAACCATTTGCCCAACGGACACCAAGTTCTTTGTGATAGTAGGTACATGCAAGACATCCTTGAGACATCTTCCTTCCTCCTTGTCATCCAAAGCTACATCTCCAACATGGGAGATCTCATGGGCTTTATCATCACCTGTTTCTACATGTCGTTTACCTTTGGGAACATGTAGATTAGTAAACCAAGAAGCATTGCAACTCATACAGTTGCTACATCCACTATCAATATACCAAGTGTTATCTACTTTGTTTGAATTCCCATTCATGTGCATCATCAAGAGATTTTCATTTTCTGAACTTGTAGAAGCATAATTACCTTGGCCTTTGTATGAAGAACCTTGATTATAGCTCCTTTGGTTTCCTCCTTGGTAGCAATCTCTAGCATAGTGGCCAAACTTGCCACATATGTAACATCCTTCGCCATCTTGATTCCTGTTTTGTTGATGTTGTCCTCCTCTTCCTCTTGTTCTTCCTCTCCCTCTTTGTGATGAGGTGCCTTGATCATGTCCTTGATTGCTTGAGTGGCCTTGCCTTCCTCCAAACCTTCCTTTGCCGCTTCCTTGTCCTCGTCTTCCTTTGCCCCTTTGATTACCTACATAGAAAACTTGTGCATCCTTGCTTTTAGTTGAACTTCCACCTATGTTCATTTCTTCGGTGACCATGAGAGCAATCAATTGCTCAAAATCGGGAAGATTATCCCTTACATAAACTGAAGTGGTAAAAGGTTTCCACTTCTCATCATCTCTCAAACCATTGAGAGTATAAGCCACAAGATCGTCATCGTCTACGTGGCTTCTAATGGATCCCAATGCATCTGATAACTCGTTGACCTTAAGTATGTAGTCATTTATGCTACTCCCTGAGCTCTTCCTAAGGTTGTTGAGCTCATTCTTGAGTTGGATCTTCCTTGCTTTGGTGCTTGTTGAATAAAGCCTTTCAAGTGTCTCCCATACCTTCATGCTTGAATCCAAGTCTTGGATATGGCCAATCATGCTATTGCTAATGTGTTGGGAAAGAATAAAGATAACCCTCTTGTCTCTTTCATTCCATTCCCTAAAGGCCCTTCTCTAGTCATTGGTTGGATTTTCATCCAACCTAGGTCTTGGTTCACTTCCACTAATCAACCCCCAAAGGCCCTTGCCCATAAGATAGTTGGAGACCCTAAATCTCCATGGTTGATAGTTCCCTTTGTCTAGCTTTTCAATTTGAGTGTTGAAGTCTCCCATATCTAGTCTTTGATACTTGACCTCTTGAAACTTTGAGTAGAATAGCTCCCCCTTGATGTGAGCTACCTCCAAGAAGCTTTTGTTGATGCAAATCTTCAACCACCAACTCCAAGAGGTCTTCTTGCTTGTATGTGATACCTCCAAGATGCCCAAATGCTCTGATACCACTGATGGGGAAAGTATCTCAACCCCTAAGCAACGACGAAGCGCGAATGACCTCCACAGGTATCCTTCTTTGACCTCTGCACACCAAAAATGCTCTTACTCAGAGCTTATGTAGACAACTCCAGTGCGCTTTTGTAGACCTGTAGTAGACACCAAGGGCTTTCCAACAAATCAAATTTCACTTCAAATGGATGCTTACACAAAGAGAAACAATGTCTACAACATGAGCTAGTTGAATGCTAACAACTGCTAGTCAAGCAGAGACCTCACTTCACTCCAGCAAGATTTTCTCAGAGATTATACAGAGACTGAGTCTCAAACTTAATTCAACTTTAGAGCACACTAATAGCTACCCAATGACACCAAAATCATAGAAAATGGATAAATAGAGAAGGAGAACCAGCCCTTACAACAGAGAGCAAAATATTTCCAATAGAGCCTACACACCAAGAGAGATATCAATCACACAACTTCCCTAAAATGAATGTTGCTCCCAGATTACTCAGAGAATGCTCGAGAGAATTTTTGAGCATAAAATAGACTCTAATAGCTATTCAATGAGACAATAATTACATCAAATGGATGCAATATGAGGGAGAACCAATGCTAACAACTCAGGGGTAGAGAGTTGCAACACTGCCTGCGCACACACATAGATATGCCTACTAAAAGAAAACAAAGAAGCAAGCAAGGGACTTGCTTATCACAACTCCAGCACTTAGTGCTCACTTTACATGAGCTAAAACGCCAAGAAGATGGCCCAAAAGAAGTCGGGATACATGCTCTTTTTATAGTGAGAAGTTTGCCCCTAAAATCTAGGAACTACCTTTCCAAATCAGCCTCCTAACTTGGAGGACTTAGTTGAGATGACTTGGGGAGTGGTTGAGTGACTTTTCTTGATGGAATCTCGTGGCTTTTGGCTTCCTTTTATTGCTCCACATGTCCATAAAAGATTCCCCACGAACTTGTCGCTTGAAGCTTGACTTTTAACAGGTGTAACTCTTGTTATGGCACGTATCGAAGACCACGATTGGAATGTATTGAACATGAGGCAGAGTATGGTACTTTTGAGCGTGCACCATCACCTAGTCAACGTGATAATGCTTGGGTATGTACTTTTTATATATATTAGTGTCATTATTTTATTTAAAAACCATATATAAAATCAAATTATTGTTGATATACAGGAATACTTGCTCGATGATGATGATGATAATTTTTCTCATAATGTTAATATACCTCGTACACGTCATGGACTTGCTGTTCATCAATTACAAGCAGAGGTTTCTAGAAATCCTCTACCTCCTAGTTTAGAGAATGAAACGGTTGGAGATTATCCATTGCTAGCTTGTGATCGTTCTTTAGTACAAACATATGATAGAAGAAGATATGGAGGATGGAATAGAGGACCACTTCCTTTAGATGGAGAGGTTTTCAACTTTTGGGGTAATTGCTATATGATTGCTCCATCCACTATTACTAATGTTGGTCGTTGTCTCTTTATTGTAGAGGATTTGTATGTGCCTCTGAACTCTGAAGTCACTCTTATGTCATTTTGTGGTCCTATATATGGATGGGGAGATTGGCATCGACTTTCACGTTATGTTCAAAGCATGAGTACTTATGGAATATGCTTGAATGCAGCATCCCTTACTAGTAGAAGGATTTTACATGCAGAAAATGAAATATCATATATTGATGGAAGACCTTACACACATGGAAATATAGCAGGTTTAATAAATAGTAGTCGAGGGTTACATAATAGTTCAAGGACTAATTGCACATTTGAGGAGCGTGAAAATAGTCATGAATCACCATACATGAGTAGAGATGTATCAAGATACATAGTTGTCAATGCTATTACTACATTACATGCTAGTGATGAACTATTAGTGAATTATGGATGGCGTAGACCTCCAAGAGCACCTTTTAGCTAAAGAGAATAAAAATTTTCTATCCATATTTAATAAGTTATATACTTAATTTTTTATTTAAAGTTTACTTTTTATTCATTTATGGAATACTAATGAATTTTATTTATATGTGTAGATTCCAACGTACGATGTTGATGATATTCCTCCACAGCATTCACAATTACCAGTAAGACCTCATTTATCAGAAGCTTCTATGAGGAGGCTACGCAAAACTAATCATGTGCAATATGCAAAGTTGAAAGATCTATATTCAAAAGACGATAAAGTACAAGATTTGTGTGACAATGATGAAGATGATAGCATGGCAGATTTTATTGAGGATTGGTATCAAAATGACAGTGAGAGCATTGATATTTCTAAAAATGAGAAATATCTTCGAGAGGAATGTCTAAAGCATGTATATGAAGGAAGTCGTTTGACACGACTAAGTGCGAGCTTACTTATTCTCAACCTTCAAAATCGTTTTAGATGGAGTAATGTATCTGTTTGGACATTGTTAAGGTATAATTTTCAATTTTCTATCTATTTATATATATATATATGCATAAATATATATATATATATATATAAATACATGCAGGTTTTTATTCTTAATTTAGATAAGGTAAGAACAAGAACTTAAATTCAATGGACACTTTTTGTCCGCGCATCTTTTAAAACTATTAATGCATCTTTCAAAATATTCGTGTAAAATTTGATTGTTTGGATGGCAACATACGATTGTTTGTTTTGGAGGATATGAAGTATGTACCTTGATTGAATGATTTGTCGATTCTATCATATGTTCAGTTTGAAAGTGTGATAAACGGATTTATAATTGCTATTCAAAGATTTTGGCACTGTTTATAGGTCATACAATGGTATGTGACCTGGATGAATCGCATGCACAGAGGTTACTCAAGATAAAGCAATCTGATTATAATGGACTAGTGCCAGCAGGATTCCTAGGGTATGCAGTAAACCTCTTGCATGTCAATGATGAGCATCTGAACTTTAGGATACAAAGTGGAAATCATGGTGGCTTGAGAGGATCACTTTTATACATCTTGTTCAAAAAACTTCAGTGTCATAAACCTGAAGTTCTTTGAACAAGCTGTATAAAAGTGATCCTCTCAAGCCACCATGATTTCCACTTTGTATCCTAAAGTTCAGATGCTCATCATTGACATGCAAGAGGTTTACTGCATACCCCAGGAATCTTGCTGGTACTAGTCCCTTATAGTCAGGTTGCTCTATCTTGAGTAACCTCTGTGCATGCGATTCATCTAGGTCACCATCGTATGGCCTATAAACAATGCCAAATTCTTTGAATAGCAATTATAAACCCACTTCTCACACTTTCAAACTGAACATATGATAGAATCGACAAATCATTCAATGAAGGTACATACTTCATATCCTCCAAAACAAACAATCGTATCCTGCCATCCAAAACAATCAAATTTTGCGCGAATATTTTGAAAGATGCACATAAGCATACACATATATAAAATTATATGCGTATATATATGTATATTTATTTATTTAATTTTTTCAATATATCTTTTTTTGATAAACTTACAGCTTATTATCTAAAAAGTTTTTACCAAGTCAGAATATTCTTCCTACCTCACATGATGAAATGAAGAAAATAATCAACAATCTTGGTATAGATTATCAATGTATACATGCATGTCCTAACGATTGTATTTTATATAGAGGTGAATATGCAGACTCTTTGACATGTCCCAAATCTCAATCTCCTCGATATAAGGGCGAAGAAGGTAAAATCCCAAAAAAGGTATTGAGACATTTTCCATTGGCTCCATGGATTAGACATATGTTTCAAAGCCCAGAATTATCAAAGCTTTTGACTTGGGGACATGATCACAAAAGTACTGATGGAATAATCAGAATTCCTCATGATAGTGTTGCTTTTCAGCATATTGATTCTACATGGCCTGAATTTTCACAAAATCCACAGAATCTAAAGTTAGGAGTTGCATTAGATGGGGTTAATCCATTCTCCATGAAATCCAGTAAATGGTCAACATGGCCAGTGGTAGTCATAAACTACAATCTTCCACCATATCTTAGCATTAAAAAGGAACATTTAATGCTTTCACTTTTAATCCCAGGCAAAAGACAAGTTAAAGATATGAATATATATCTTGCTCCTCTCATTGACGATCTTCAAGAGTTATGGAGAGGTATTAATGTCATTGATGTATCGAAAAGCATCAATGAAAGACATATTACGGTTCGTGGTATTGTGGCTTGGACTATTCATGATTTTCCAAGATATGGTGTTTGTTCAGGTATTGATGTAATTTTTTTATTCAATATGCATGTAAATAAATATGATTTAATCTAATTATATTTTTATCATTTTCCATGATGTAGGAATATCTACTAAGGGTTATAAAGCTTGTCCATATTGTGGTGATTGGTTGAGATCAATCTATAGTAAGAATCTCAACAAAAATATTTATCTTCGACATCAACGATTCTTGCATGATGATCATCCATTAAGATCTAAAAGAGAAGCGATACATTTTAATGGAAAGCTTGAAACAGGTCAGTATCCAAAACCTATGATGCCTATGGATTGATATAAAACCTATGATCCATGTTGAAAGAGTTCATGAAGAAGCTCCACGTGCATGGACCAACGAGTCTTCTTCAAAAATAGCAGATGAGGTATTATCAGGTAAGGGGGTTCCATTCTTATTTACATTTCAAGAAAAAAATGATGTTTCTACTTTTGTAGCATATAATAGTGAATGCATGCAAGCATTCCTTAGCGAGTATGAGGAACTTCAAAATCTCCGAAGTAAAAGGCGAAAAAACAAAAGATTTAGACGTAATCTCGATAATAATGAGATTACAAATATATATATCTTCTTTCACGGATTGACTATATAGTCGTTTGGAACGCACCAACGCAAATAATGAAGAAATTTTAGATGAGCAAAGAGAGTTAATGATAGGTTGTTAACGAAAGGTAATTTTATTAAAATAATATTTTATTTTTTTCATATATGTATGTTAGTTTCTATTTAATAATTGAATTTATTTTGCAGGCTCGAATGTTCACTAATATGTGGGCTTTTGGACAGCATATTAGAATCAAAGCCATTGATTCTTTACGTAAAACAGAGGATTCTAGTATTGTTGCTTCTTTCAAGCAACTATCACGTGCTAGCTCAAAAGACATGAACCTTATAGATAGCGAACTTGGTTACGTAGGAACTATTGTTGGTATCTACGAAATTTCATTTTGTACATTCAAATAGGTAGAAAAACGTTTATATTTTTTTTATAGAGTTAGTTATTGTTTTAAGCACCTAATAATGGGTTTTTGTTGTTATATATTTTGATAGGTCATATTGAAGGTTGACTGGTTTCGAGCGGAGTATAAAGGTAGTAGTTCCACATTAAGAAAGGAATTATCTGGGTTTTGGGAAATTGATTCTTCCAAGGTAATGTGATCTACTAAAGAACCATATATTCTTCCTAGGCATATTGAACAAGCATTTTTTTGTAAAAACCCAAATGCTCATCCTTGGTGGCAAGTCATTCATGTGCAACCTAGAGGTAGGTCATTGTTTGAACAGTTTATTGTTAGAGAGATCGAAGAAAGTCCTCTTGATGATTCAACATTAGATACAAATACATCAACATCTGAAATAGAAATTAGAATCATTATACGTGATAATGATACTAATATTTTTGATGAAGAGGATAATTCTCTACATGTTGATTCTACTGATGAGGAAGAGGAATTACCAGAAATAGATATTAATCCATCAATAGATTATGTGATTCATGAGAACATAGATTTAACAATAGAAGAAATAAATGAAATCAATAAGGATAATGAAGATGAGACTATATTGATGTCTTACCAAAATGATGGCAATAATGAAAACATATGAGCAGATTAGATAGTAAATTCTACTCTAGTTATCGATCAATAACTTGAAGCTTCTGAATGGATATCAGATAATAGATTTTTTTATTAACTTGAATAACGATGAATCCTACTAGAGAGATGAAATCATGTTCTTCTAAGTTAGAACATGAAGCTCGGGGGTATGCCTAATTATTTTATATATAGCTTTATCTTCGAGGAGCAAATTTTTATCATGTATGTATGCATATGTGTGTGTATTCATGTGTATTATATGTATACATATGTTAGTATGCATATATATGTATTTCATGTATATGTATGTGTTTGCATGTGTGTGATATATGTATACATGTGTTAAATATGCATATGTGTATATATGCATATGCATTTTTGTAAAATATTCATGTATTCATGTAATATATGCAACTGTTTATAATTGTGTACATGTATATATGTATATGTGTCTATGTCTAAATATGTACATGTAAATATGTATGCATGTATGTATATGTTTATGTGTGCATGTAGGCATGTATATGTGATGTGTACATGTATATATGTATATATGTCTATGTGTAAATGTGTACATGTAAATATGTTAGTATGTATCTATATATTTATGTGTGCATTTAGGCATGTATGTGTGATGCATAATATATCTACTCCATTTTATATTTATGTATCCTATCTACATGATGTGTATATATCTTTATATATATTATGATCCTCGTTGATTCGAGTATCTATATATAGAGGCATAAGGTTGGGAGGAGAGACAACTCTCTAGTAGGACATCAAAGGAATAGATGCAATGTGTACATATATTTCAAACATATGGCATAAATGTGCATGTATATGTATATGTGTGTAAATGTGCATGTATGATGTATATGTGTGTGTATGCGTGTATTTATACCTCTAGTATCACTCTTTTCTCTCTCTCTCTCTCTCATATACATACATACATGCATAAACACACATACTCATATCCACATATATATATATACATAAAAGCAGTGCATACCATGCATTATCGCGATGATGAGCCATAAGTGTCCGCATCTCTTTTAGACACCACTTAAGCGACCATCCTCTCCCAAACTCTGTCTCAAGTGAGCCTATAAATAGAGGCTTATTTCTTGAAAAGGGGGAGCTTTTTGTCGTGCTCTCATGTAAAATCCTTTCAATGGAAGAACTCTCCTTTCTCTTAAGGCTTTGTGCATATATGTATTTAGTCTTGGAGAGTGTGAGAGTGAGGTGTGTGTGCATGCTAGCATTTTCCTTTGTGTGTAAGTAGAGTGTTGCTATTATCTTGTATTTTACATATGTGACTAGGATCCTTGACTCCCATTGCTCCATATTTTCAAGCATGTGGCATAGCTGCGGGCTGATGGCCAATGGCTTGAACATGATGGAGAATGGGGTGGATGAAAGGGGAGTCTTTCTTGGGCCTTCCTTCTTGCTTCCATGCAAGGTGGTGTGGGTCTTGGCTCCCAAGGGCATACTACAACAACAAATTTGGCGCCGTTGCCGGGGAGAACGGCCTTTCATCACTTGGAGTGCTCAAGAGCATGTGGTAAGATATTGATTTGCAATTTTTTTGCTTATTTACGTAGGATATATGTGTGGGCATGGCATTTTTCACCCTTCCATTGGACCAAAAGCTCCCCCTTTTCCATGTTTTTGTAGGTTAGTTTTGTTCATGTTTGTTTACTACACAAGAACAACCCTTAACTCTCTCATCTCTTCTGCTCTCTCACATTTACGCCTCCACTTCACATCCACCTTTGGCATCACCATCCACCTCTGTCATCTCTCTGTGAGTGTTTGCCTTGGAAAGAGTGGTGGGATGTACTCTTTCTGATCCCTCCCTCGTTTCACTTTCACAAAAAAAAAAATCTAAAAAAAAGAGAGACAAAATTTAGGTCTCTGAGTCAGGTGAAACGCCTTCGATCCCCTTCTCTCTCTATCTTTGGGCGTTGAAGGTATTGTGGCGAAAGCTGTCTCCCTGTCTACGGGGGTGAGCTCCTCGCGAGCTCCCCCTTCTCCTCTCTCTGCCGAGTTTCAAGTCTAGTTTCTTGAACTCGAAGGTGGCGTAGGAATTGCATGATGGGCGTCGAGATTGAGCTCACCTGAAGTCCTTCTATTGCTCATATTTTTTTGTAAACTCGGAGCTCCCCTATGTGTGGTTACTTCTCTCCGATCCCGTTTGTGACCTTCGCGCTGCTACAGATTGAGCACGGTGACGATGGTATATGAAGATTGGGTTCGTTGGTGTATATGACCCTTTGATTGGGTTCGGTGGTGTATATGAAGATTGGGTTCGGTGGTGTATATGACGATGGTATATGAAGATTGGGTTCGGTGGTGTATATGGCATACAGAGATGCTTTGCTCCTCTAATGCCTGGCAACGCAACTCCTTGGCATCTCTTTTTATGGCTTCTACCACAACTTCTCTGTGGCCATGCTGAAAACCGACTGAGTACTACTCCTTCTAACTTCACGTGTAGAACCCTTGAAGGTGACTGTCGAAGGCCTTGCGCTCAATCACTATAATGCTTCTCGGTGCTCGGAGGTGAGGAGTTGCCTGGTGGCGGGACTGTTAGAATGAAGCCCTTCCACGAAGACGACATTCTACCTGGTCACCTGTCAAGCAACGAAAGTCTGCTCTGTGTGCTCTGCTACAGCTGGTTGGTGCCCCATGCCCCAACTTGCTTAGGACTTCTCCTTGCCGACCAACAACGGCCACACCCTTCTGGCATTTCGTGGTTGCGACAGGGCCCAAAATCCCTCTTTGGTGCTCTATACATGCAGTGCCACAGGTATGATGCACATACGAAAACTCTAGAATGTTGGGGATGAGCTGCACTCTGGAGCGGGGCAGGCAAGGATCAAATCTGGATGCACCTTTCTGAATTACATGGGATCATTCCCTCTACACACAAGCATGGGACAAATCTATTGAAGCCAGGTTGAGATGACATGTCATACGGGGACATGTTCTTCCGCATTAGGCTGTTGTCCACAGGTGGACTCGGGCATGCTGGGGGTGACACTTGATAAAGGCTGGGGGAAACTCAATGGCATATCCAACCATTTATGAAAGTCACCAAAAATTACGAGGTCTAAATCCCCCCTAACTGGTGTGGTTGTACAGGTGGAAATCTTTGCCCCTTGCTCTCGGTCCAAATCAAGAAATTATATGTGGTAGAACTGAGCATTCCCCCATTCATTTCTGTTTGCTGCTCCATTTCTTTTTTGCGAACTAAAGAAGTTCTTGACGTTCTTGATGAAGCTCAATGCTGACGAACTTAATGTCAAGATTAAATCAGCTGCCCTGGATATGAGGAATCTATTCTCATGCCCCTACTCCATTCTCTAGGCATAAGGACGGCAGCAAGCCTGTGGGCAGGTTGATTCAAGATTCTTGGTCTGCATCTCGACTGGGAATGATGTTATTTCAAGCGCAGATGAATCAGTATCTGCTGGCATATCTGAAATGCTTGGATTTGGGCATTATTCCACTGTTGCCGCACTTCTCATACCATGCTGGGGTCGAGCTCGTTATTGCTCCCTTTGCATTTGAGCAAGAGAACTCTCACCATTTTATGCACCAGTTGAAGCTCTCCTTGCTGAAGCTTTCCGGTATTACACATATTGGCTGAAGCACTCAAACCTTTACAAATATGTGCAGAATCAACAAATGACTAGGAATATGGCCCCCTTGATGATCCCATTGCATTATGTGCTGATGATGCCCACTCTTAAGGGAGAAAGAGATAGGCTGCAAGTTGGAATACAAAAGGCAGACACTGCTGGGCTTCACACATGCTGATGGCATCCACTCATTTAAACTCATAGCTTGACGTGTAGTTGGCAAGGCTTCTGTCGTGTGAACTAAGACCATTCAACTGTTGGGATGGTGCAGTCTTCTTACTCAGATTGCTGGAGGATTTTGAGCAGATAGAATTGGGGGAAAACAAGTTCTAGCTTTTTGAGTAGTCTGATGGTCGTTGGTAACCATGGCTACATCATTGCAGGAAAGATTGGGCTTCCGGTTTTACTGTACATGGGGATTATATGAAAGGTGCAGTTCCTTGGCTCTTGTGTACAATGGAATGTATCTTGGTTCCATGATAGGGCTTGCATTAATACACAAATTCAGTTGGCCGTCTGTGTTCTGATTGGTTGGTTTTTGGGGGCTCTCTGGGACCTCGTTTGGCAATGTATTGCCTCAAGTCTTCCTCGTGAAGATCCAAAGATATCTGTTTCTATCAAAGGCTCCAGTGTGGGTTCTGGGTGTGTGCCATTTCTGTCATAACTGGGGTACATTTAACCTACTTGGATGCAAACTTATTATTGCCAGGTTTTTCAACCTTATGGTGTCTGGGCTTTTCAGTGTACTGCCCTGGTTTATGATGACCATAGTTATGCGTCTTTTGGAATCTGTCAGGTAATGGATCTCCATTGGGGACAATTTCTTGGATTGAGGATACTCAATGAAAGACACTCTTGCTGTAAGCTGTGTGATAGATGGACCCCAGACAACGCTGGATTTGCAACAAGATGGAAGTCTCAAGAATTGGCTATATGATCATATTCAAGATATTATGTGGAACGGATTGGGTGCATTGGCAGAGAGATTCTGACCATCTATAGTGCATGAAGGAAAAGCCCTGGATGGTACAACAAACTCATACTTTTTATCAATACACTTTGCAACCAACAGGATAGAGGACCAAGGTGAAGCTCTATCAGAAGTCAACAGCCAGCAGGTCTGTCCAGAGGAAATTTTCTTTGTCAAAGATATTTCCATGGTGAACTGCATCATGTGCTCAGAGGGACAAGAGTCCTTCTCAGGCTGGTGCCATATGCTGCAACAAAAGAAAGAGAGGAAGAATCAAACCTGTTCTACCGTGTCTCAATTACAGCAGTCAGGAATTATTGCAATCGACAACTTCTGATAGGTATTTATCAATGAAGAGAAATGTCTGAAGAGGGAAGTTTTGTGAACAACCTTCATTTCTGAGGAAGCAAAAATGATACCTGGTGTCTTGCTCATTCAGCTTACCTTTAGGCATCATGGATGGCTGAGGAAGGTTGATAGGTAACTGAAACACCCTCCTGCTCCGAATGTCCCTTCCCAAGTATTCATCTGTAGACTTGTCCCTATCTAATACCAACAGAAACTTGGTTATGGTTGATGATCAGAGGGCACCATTTCTGAGTCTTGCAGCTACTTCTCAAACACCATAACCCATCAGCAGCCAAAAGAATATACCAAGCACATACTGAGCTCTCAGTTGCAACTATTGAATTACTCATGCCACTGATTTTTTACTTCACTGGTTGTAGCTAAAGATTCATGGATGTATCAACCACATCACACAAGTTCTTTTAATAGGATACTAGATCCAAGAAAATTCTGTCAGGTCTTTTTCAAACTTAAAGTTGAAGGATGCTGTGGTCTGGGGACCTTGTTTAGAGATTCTTGTACTAAAGGATGATGCTCAAGCTGGAATCCCATCTGCAACTAATGATGGCTGTGGCGTCTGAACAACCCATGCTTCCACATAAGGCAGCTACTGACCGTGTCCTCAGACTATCATGTGAATTTTGGGCACTTAATCATTGTTGCTCAGTCAACTCCTTTGGATAATAGTGTTAAAATCAAGCAACATAGCACAAGCTAGGGTGCAAGGACACTATGACTGGTGGACGAGCTAATCCTGGAGCTATTGGAGGCAGGGTGGCATGCCCAGATTTTAGTCATTTCAGTTGTTTCATTGGCTTTGATCAGATACTCCTTTGGTTAAATGGGATAATTTTTTGCTCACTTTTAATGTGCTTTTGGTGGTTGCTGCACATCACTTATAGGGTAATGCATGAAGGAAGGTAGCTCTTGGACTTTAGTGCCTACTATTGGTCTTCCAAGCATTAGGTTGTAGCTACTACATTGACTAAAGAGATAAAAGATTGTTGTGGCTGTCCTTGGTGTGAAGACATCTAACCATCAGCTAGGTTGTCATCCATGCCAACATCATGCCAGATTTTCTAGTCTCTCCTTCTACAGACTACAACATGAAAAAGTTGGGCAAGCACTTCCTGAATGGGTATTTGGATCCATGTTGCTCCCAACCACTCTATTCAGGCTGAGGGGTTTGGTGACTTCAAATGCACTATACCTACTATCTCTCCAGCCTACAACATTTCATGACTCTCACATGTCCAGCTAGGAGGATTCTTGTCATGTTGGTCGGAGCTTCAGAAAAGGACGGGTCTGCTGTGATGCAGTGGATTATGTTTTGGAAAGAATAAATGCAGCATCCTCCATATCAGATATATCAAACATTTACTCTCGGGCTCTCACAACATTTTGCAGCAAGTAGGTTTGATGAAGCCATGTGGGCAGCTGCTATGATTCCAGTGCAGGGATAGAACTAGGCTGCAATTTGAAGCTGGCTATGAATGATATGAATGCCCCAATCAACAAAGCTTGAACTTCATCAAAAACTAATTTGGGTGCTTGAACCTCTTTTGCTACAGGATAATAACTGATCTATCTAACAAAGGTCACACTCCATGAGATGTGGTTAACCCCATTACTGTTGTGCAAAGTTTGGAATGAGGTGGCTCTTGGGCCTCAGGGCCTATTAAGTGGTCTTCCAATCACTTTGTTGCAGGTTTCTCTTCCAATGCTGCACATCTGCTGAATTCTAGCAGGAGGTGACATTGCATCAAATGGACTACTCTTTTTGTCCTTTATTAATGTTTGAAGTTCAGCAACTACTATTGGCTGACACAGGGTTTTTGGGTTTTTGTGTGACTGCCCCAAGTGGGGATTGTGTCTGTTGCCCTTGCCCCCATTTGGAGAAGATGATCTACATTATATGTTGTTGCTTTGCTCAGATATTTGCTTCTCAGATTCTCATAAGTGGGTCCTCCACTCTGGTATGATCAGGTCTGCTCATATGGTCGGGGATGACAGTCAGATCCGATTGTGACTTTCTTTTTGACTGTCTCTTCTGGGGGACTATGTCTCAAGTCCTATCTACACACAACAAGATACTAAATGTGCTTTCTACATGTTGGTGATGGTGCACACTCACCGATCAGGAAGCTTGATGGATGCCAAAGCTGGTGGTGCCCTGTCAATCTCTTTCTTACTCAGGGTGTGCTGTTAGATATTGGACTTGAGCTACTTCAGTGTGTGACTGCCCTATTTTGGGGATTGTGTCCACTTTCCCAGCCATCCTGTGGAAAGCTTGGTACATTTTTTGATGTTAGGACTGCTATCCTAAGATGTGCCCTTTCTTGCTGTCTTGTTTGCAATGGTTGTGTTTGCACATGAAGTTTTTGGACTCAGTTCCCAGGTCCTCTAAAGACTTGCTCAAAGGGATTGCTGACAGAGGCTTCTGTTTACATGGTTGGGCTGACTTCCCCCCAAGGGGACTGTGTCGCTCAACATTGAAGAACTGAAGACTTGAAGGGCTGCAGATTTCAAGATTTGAAGACTCAAAACAGTTCAGCTATGTATGATCCCCTTCTCTTAGCTTTGTCGAGGACGACAAAGTCTAGGAGGAGGAGAGTGTTGAGTATAGGGTATGCACACATCTTATTTGTGCATAGGAACCCTCTTTTTGCATATACCTAGAGTTTCACATGAGAACTCCCTCTTAGACACTTTTTGATATTTCTCCAAAAGTAAGGCTTTATCTCATGTAAAATCCTTTCAATGGAAGAACTCTCCTTTCTCTTAAGGCTTTGTGCATATATGTATTTAGTCTTGGAGAGTGTGAGAGTGAGGTGTGTGTGCATGCTAGCATTTTCCTTTGTGTGTAAGTAGAGTGTTGCTATTATCTTGTATTTTACATATGTGACTAGGATCCTTGACTCCCATTGCTCCATATTTTCAAGCATGTGGCATAGCTGCGGGCTGATGGCCAATGGCTTGAACATGATGGAGAATGGGGTGGATGAAAGGAGAGTCTTTCTTGGGCCTTCCTTCTTGCTTCCATGCAAGGTGGTGTGGGTCTTGGCTCCCAAGGGCATACTACAACAATGTGTCTATGTGTGTATGTGTTTGTGTATATGTGTGTGTATGTGTGTGTGTCTATGTGTATGTGTCGCTATGCGTCTATGAGTGTGTATGTGTTTATGTGTGTGTATGTGTCTATGTGTGTGTATGTGTATGCATGTATGTATGCATAGGTGTGTGTATGTGTGTGTATGCATTATGTATGCATATGTGTGTGTATGCATTATGTATGCATATGTGTGTGTATGCATTATGTATGTGTATGTATGCATGTAAGTATGTATGTATGCATATGCATATGCATTATGTATGCATATGTATGCATTTATGTGTATGTGTGTGTGTGTGTATGCATATATGTGTGTGTATGTGTGTATGTGTGTGTGTATATCTGTGTCTATGTGTGTATGCATGTGTATGTGTGTATGCATGTGTATGTGTGTGAATGCATCATAATGTGTGTATGTGTCTATGTGTGTATGTGTGTGTGTGTATGTGTGTGTATGTGTGTGCGCGTCTATGTGTATGTGTGTGTGTCTATGAGTGTGTATGCGTTTATGTGTGTGTATGTGTCTATGTGTGTGTATGTGTCTATGTGTGTATGTGTATGCATGTATGTATTCATATGTGTGTGTATGTGTGTGTATGCATTATGTATGCATATGTGTGTGTATGTGTATGCATATGTGTGTGTATGTGTATGCATGTATGTATGCATATGTGTGTGTATGTGTGTGCATGTGTTTATGTGTGTATGTGTCTATGTGTGTGTATGTGTGTGTATGCATTATGTATGCATATGTGTGTATGCATGTATGTATTCATATGTGTGTGTATGTGTGTGTATGCATTATGTATGCATATGTGTGTGTATGTGTCTATGTGTGTGTATGTGTATGCATATGTGTGTGTATGTGTATGCATGTATGTATGCATATGTGTGTGTATGTGTGTGCATGTGTTTATGTGTGTATGTGTCTATGTGTGTGTATGTATTCATATGTGTGTGTATGTGTGTGTATGCATTATGTATTCATATGTGTGTGTATGTGTGTGTATGCATTATGTATGCATATGTGTGTGTATGTGTCTATGTGTGTGTATGTGTATGCATATGTGTGTGTATGTGTGTGCATGTGTTTATGTGTGTATGTGTCTATGTGTGTGTATGTGTATGCATGTATGTATGCATGTGTGTGTATGTGTGTGTATGCATTATGTATGCATATGTGTGTGTATGTGTGTGTATGTGTTTATGTGTGTGTATGTGTATGCATATGTGTGTGTATGTGTATGCATGTATGTATGCATATGTGTGTGTATGTGTGTGTATGTTTGTGTATGTGTTTATGTGTGTGTATGTGTCTATGTGTTTGTATGTGTCTATGTGTGCATATGTGTATGTATGCATGTAAGTATGTATGTATGTACTCATATGCATATGCATTATGTATGCATATGTGTGTGTATGCATGTAAGTATGTATGGATGTACGCATATGCATATGCATTATGTATGCATGTATGTGTATGTGTGTGCATGTCTCTCTATGTGTGTGTATGTGTGTATATTTGTGTGTATGTGTGTGTGTATGTGTGTGTGTATGTGTGTATGTGTGTGTATATGTGTTGAGCCCATAAATGTCATGTTGGTCAAAGTCAACTGCAGTCAAAGTCAACAGGTCAAAGTCAACAGGTCAAAGTCAACAAGGTCAAGGTCAAAGTCAACAGGTGCAAAGTCAAAGTGCGTAAGTGCAGGTGTCAAAGTGCACAGGTAGTGCACAATGAATTGTCCACAAAGGGTAAATTGGAGAAAATAGGTTGCAGGTTGCAGAGGTACTTTCTCTAATTTCCCTAAGGTTCAAAGTGTGTTTTAAAGTGTTTTGGAAGGTTCAGGTGAACCCCCCTTATGTGCAAAAGTGAAGAATTAAAAGGAAATGTGAAGGCATGTGAAGCGGCAAAGTGTACGCACAGGTGAAAGTATGGCCCCCATTAAAATTTTTGGTTTTAGACTAAAGTCACTACAGGACAAAACAGTGAGTAGTTGGCTGCCACTTGTGAGAGCCATCTTGGGACATCAAAGTGAGCACCAAGATTCACTTGCAGTTAGGAGCGTACGTGATCGGCACACTCAAATCAAGGAAGAGCCATTCTTGGACCAAGGTTAGAGTAAGCAAGAGAGCATAGGCTAAGTGGAGCAAGAGAGAGAAGTGCAAGAGTCACCAGAGTACGTCGCACAGAAGTGGAAGTGCAAGGTGCATAGAGAGTGACCAAGGATTTTGGTGCAGAGGTGTGCTAAGCTAGAGTTCCCCCAAGTATCTCAAGGTCCTTTGGCAGTGTACGCTTGCCGACAGCAGGTATTCACTCCTCCCCCCTTTGTGGAAGCTTGGTGCAAGGTGTGCACAAGGAGAAGCTTGAAGCAGGTGGAGGTCTGTTGCAGAGGAGGTCGGCAGCAAGAGGACATTGGGATCTTGGATATCTTGTAATTGGGCACTCTGTGGGATTGTGCACAGAGGTATTGGTGTATCTTGTATTTCAAACATTGTACTTTTCTTATTGTAATCAAACGGCAGAAACTTCCAAGGTGTATTTTCTCTTTTGGTCTTTTCATTTTCTCCTACAAACCCTCAAACTCCTTCTTGTCAAAGAATCCCCCAACAAATTTGGCACGCCCGGTGGGACTTCCAAGGAGCTTTGAGCATAGGAGGCTATATATTGCCATTGGAGGACAATATTCCAGTGTCGACAACATTACTCCAGTGGGCCAAAAGGTGCATACTTTTATCAAGTGTCTCATTTTAAGTGGACTATGCATAGCTCATGACCGCGACCCGGTCACAAACCTTGAGAATCAAGTGCAAGCAGACAAGAAGAAAGACGAACAGAAGATCATCGAGTCCACTTTCATCGACTTCATCGGTAGGAAGCATGGCAGGACAGGTGGACCTAGAAATCTTGCTCTCCAGATTACACATAAAATTTCCCTCCTTCAGGGGTTTAGCCCAGGAGGACCCCGATGAGCACATTCGACGATTTCTTGCATTATGTAAGACTAGGGGGCTAATGGGTAGGGAAGATGCTTTCTTGATACTCTTCCCAGCCACATTGGAAGGACTGGCAGACAAGTGGTTCAGCCAGTTTGCTGAAAACCACTTTACCACTTGGGATTTGATGAAGGATGCTTTTAGAAATCAATTCCAGCAGGGGAACACAGCAGAGATTATCATAGAAGAGCTAGAGAACTTGAGATTGGGTCCAGAAGAAAAGTTCCCAGAATTTGTGACCAGAGCCAAAGCACTAATGGCCAAACTACCAGATCCACCCCATGATTTTTTTGTCAAGAAATGGTTGGCCAAGCCCCTACCAATAGCCACTCAATGCAAAATAAAGGAATTAGTATTACCTACAGCCTCCATAGAGGAGTTCATCACCACGGCTACAAGACTGGAGCAAATAAGGCACCAATATGGGACAACTTCTTCACCACCAACATATGGTACAGACATGGAGGACCCAGTGACCCAGCTGAGGAGGGAGTTGGAGGGCTTAAAGAGAAATAAGCCCTACAAAGAGGAGGAGACTGTTGTGGCTCAATTGAGAAGGGAGATTGAAGCACTCAAGCTCCAAAAGGAAGAGGAAGCCCAGGCAGAGGAATTAGCTCAGCTGCGACAGGAGTTGCAGGAGCTCAAAGGAGGAGGCATCAAGAGTGGTCTTTGGTGTTCCATGTGCAGCAAACAAGGGCATATAGTAAGTGAGTGCCCTCTGTTAAGTGTAACTTGCCAATTATGCAGGAAGGTTGGCCATGAGGCCCATGAATGCCAATCAAGAGGAATGCCTGCAACGACATACTGGACCCAAGGAGGACCCCCAACAACCACAAATGTGATGGCTGCACAAAATCAAGGTAACACTTATAACCCTAGACAGAGGGATAATTTTGGAAATGGGCCTAGAAGGCCAATTATTTGTTTCAGATGTGGGGAATGTGGGCACTATCAAAGTAGGTGCACCCTACCAGAAAATGCTCCCCCTTGCAGAAACTGCCCAGAGGCCAGAGACCACTACACAATTTGTTGTCCTAAGAATCAAGCCTCTTCATCTGGGCCCCACATTCAAATGATTTCCGTGCAGGAAGAAGAATGGCAAATCAAGTTAAGGTGCCATCACCATCTAACAGGGTGGTGCAGTTAGAGGAAATTGACTCTTTTACTGTGCAGACAAGAAGCAAGGGGAAGGCTCCAGTGGACATGGGTCAAGAATCATTGATTAATGGATTAAACAGAGACAAAGGTGTGTCTGAAGACCAAGCCACCACAAGTGCAGACACAAGGCAAAAGGAAAATTGCACAGGTACCAGTGATGCCATTGGACATGCATTCAGCAGGGCTCATGAGGAGTTGGATAAGTCAAATGGAGCCCAAGCTCTTAAGGAATCAGAAGCCTCCAGACTGCTCAAGTCCATGAAAAAGGAGGTTAGTATTTTTGATTTAATAAGGATTGATGGGAAGTTCAGGTCAGAACTCTTGCAGATAATTGATGAAATGTCCACAACGAGCTTAGTGGCAAAAGCTGCTGTTATGCATAAAGATAAATATGCAGGGGAAGCACCCCTCACAGATTACAAGAGCCCTCGGCTAACCATTTCTATTAAAGGTCATGAGTTTCAAGGAGTTATTGTGGATGGTGGTTCTGGCATTAACTTGATGCCTGAATATACCATGAAAAAGATTGGACTATACCCTTCACAACCTGCCAACTTCACTGTAACAATGGCAGACCAAAGCATAGTAAGGCCTATGGGAGTGGTTCCTGGAGTCCCAGTCAGGATACAAGGTACTATCTTTAACTTGGACTTTGTTGTTTTAAGGCTGCCACAGGTAGAAGGAAGCTTCCCACTGTTAATTGGGAGACCTTGGTTAAGGCATGCCAATGTGCTGCATGATTGGGGCAAGGACACAATGTGGGTAAAGCAAGAGGGAAAAGAGTTGCAGCAGATAATTTTAGAAGAAGGCCCAGATAATCAGAAAAATACTAGCATGATGCAGACAATCGGTATTTGTATGGAAGAAGAAGTGGTGGACAACCCAGAAGCAGACCTATTTGAAAGAGCAGATTTATATGAAGATGAAAACATGTTGGCTTGGCTCCATGCAGAAGACCCATCCTCCTGCTATGGAATTTTTCCAAACTCATGTATAGAAAAAGCATATGAAGAAAAAGAGGAAATCACTCAGGTTGAAACAGTAGCAGTCAAAGGCCATAGCAAAGCGAAGAAAAGCAAAGTCCTTACATGCAGCAGTGATAAAGCTACTCAAATTCATATATCAATGGCCACTTTTTTATGGATTCTGGTATGGCTATCATCTGTTATTTCAATTCTTATGGTAGCAAGTGCAGGGCTTTACAAGAATGTGGAAGTTGCTACTGCCAGTATTTGGGAACATAGGGTTCCTCTGGATGAAGAAGCTAGAGTAGTAAAATTAAAATTTTGCAAATCATATCATAAAGTTGCTGGAGGAGATAACATTCTAATGAAGGATTTAGGGTACTCCTCTCAGATGGCCAGGGTGCCCCAGGAGAAGACTAAAGCAATGAAGTGCAGTACAAATGCAGTTTATGGAGGAGTCTCTCTCTCAGTCAACAATACAAGGCTCAAGGCCTACTATCAAGCCAACTGAAGTTTTATGGATCACCTGGACCCTGAAAAAATTGTCCAGGTTGTACATAGTCTTCTCTCGTCATTTTTACTTAAGTTTTAGTAGTTTTCTTATCCATTTCATGCTTGTTTCTTGAGGTTTTAGCAAATTTAGCAGTCATTTCATCCACTTTGCAAAGGCACAAATTTTGGAATTTTTTAGAAATTTTTTCAGATTTTTTCAGGCATTTTTTTGGACTTTTTCTAGTATTGTCACCTTTTTCATGTGACTTTTTATTGCCCAATTTGAGGAATAAATGGAGGATCTCTGTGGTTTGATGAAGGATTTTAGGCTCCACATGAAGAAAATTTCATCAGAATTTTTTCAGAACTTTTTTAGAATTTTTTGGCCACTTTTTGGCATTTTTTTCAGATTTTTCCTTGATTTTCTCTAAATTGGGCTATTTAAAAATTTAAATTAAAAAAAAAAAAAAAAAAAAAAAGCCCCCTAGGGAATTTGCGGGGTCCCAAAAAAAAAAAAAAAAAATCCCCCCAGCCCCCCCCCTCCCCCCCCCCCTCCCCCCCCCCCCCCCTCCCCCCCCCCCTCCCCCCTCCCCCCCTCCCCCCCCCCTCTCCCCCCCCCCCCCCCCCTCCCCCCCCTTCCCCCCCCCCCCCTCCCCCCCCCCCCCGCCCGCCCCCCCGCCCGCCCGCCCGCCCCCCCGCCTGCCCGCCCCCCCGCCCCCCCCCCCCCTTTTTATTTTATTTTAATTTTTATTTTTTATTTTATTTTTTTTAATTTTATTTTATTCTTTTTTCTTTCGATTATTTTTTTTCCTTTTTATTATTTTTTATTTTTTATTTATTTTATTTTCTTTTTTATTAATTCTGTCTGAGCATTGAAAAAAAAAAAAAAAAAAAACAAGCGATCAATTTTTTTTATTTTCTTTTACTTTATTTTTTTATTTTTTTATTTTCATGGCTCAAAGCTTTTGGCTCTGGATTGTGCCTCAGTTGGCCGTTTTTTACAAAAAAGGAGTCATTTTCATGTTTTTTGGCCCCTATGAACTCAGTTTTTGACTTTCTTTTTACAAATTCCCACTTTTTGTATGACTTTTGGTCTGAAACCACATGTTTTGAACACCTTTCTCACATGTTTTTATTTCACAACATTGTCCAAATGGTCTATTCTCACCTTGTCTTACCTTATGTTTAATAATCTCCCATATGTACCCTCTGTAGCCCTCCGGTTTGTTCACATTAGCCTCCTCCCGACCCCTGATTCCTACTCCCCATCCCTCCCTTTACCAATATGCCCAGCCACATCCTTTCCCCTCCCTACCCCATCCATATTCACACCCTCCGCCCTCCCTTCCCCTTCCTTTCTCCCCTTCCATTGCCCCCCCTTTTTTGCTTTTCCATTCCAAAATCCCACTTTTGGTTCTTCTCTGGGGCTTGTTCTCTCCTGTTTTGGTGGAATTGGTTGCTGCTCAGATGTCCTATTCAAGTTTTTGCGGCTATATCTTCATCGTGATCAAAGTTTAGCTATCGCTCTCCGGGACGGAGAGCACATTAGGTGGTGGGCAACTGTTGAGCCCATAAATGTCATGTTGGTCAAAGTCAACTGCAGTCAAAGTCAACAGGTCAAAGTCAACAAGGTCAAGGTCAAAGTCAACAGGTGCAAAGTCAAAGTGCGTAAGTGCAGGTGTCAAAGTGCACAGGTAGTGCACAATGAATTGTCCACAAAGGGTAAATTGGAGAAAATAGGTTGCAGGTTGCAGAGGTACTTTCTCTAATTTCCCTAAGGTTCAAAGTGTGTTTTAAAGTGTTTTGGAAGGTTCAGGTGAACCCCCCTTATGTGCAAAAGTGAAGAATTAAAAGGAAATGTGAAGGCATGTGAAGCGGCAAAGTGTACGCACAGGTGAAAGTATGGCCCCCATTAAAATTTTTGGTTTTAGACTAAAGTCACTACAGGACAAAACAGTGAGTAGTTGGCTGCCACTTGTGAGAGCCATCTTGGGACATCAAAGTGAGCACCAAGATTCACTTGCAGTTAGGAGCGTACGTGATCGGCACACTCAAATCAAGGAAGAGCCATTCTTGGACCAAGGTTAGAGTAAGCAAGAGAGCATAGGCTAAGTGGAGCAAGAGAGAGAAGTGCAAGAGTCACCAGAGTACGTCGCACAGAAGTGGAAGTGCAAGGTGCATAGAGAGTGACCAAGGATTTTGGTGCAGAGGTGTGCTAAGCTAGAGTTCCCCCAAGTATCTCAAGGTCCTTTGGCAGTGTACGCTTGCCGACAGCAGGTATTCACTCCTCCCCCCTTTGTGGAAGCTTGGTGCAAGGTGTGCACAAGGAGAAGCTTGAAGCAGGTGGAGGTCTGTTGCAGAGGAGGTCGGCAGCAAGAGGACATTGGGATCTTGGATATCTTGTAATTGGGCACTCTGTGGGATTGTGCACAGAGGTATTGGTGTATCTTGTATTTCAAACATTGTACTTTTCTTATTGTAATCAAACGGCAGAAACTTCCAAGGTGTATTTTCTCTTTTGGTCTTTTCATTTTCTCCTACAAACCCTCAAACTCCTTCTTGTCAAAGAATCCCCCAACAATATGTATGTGTATATGTGTGTGCATGTGTATGCATTATGTGTGCATGTGTATGCATTATGTGTGCATGTGTATGCATTATGTGTGCATGTGTGTATGCAACATTATTTGTGTATGTGTGTATATGTGTGTATTTGTGTGTATGTGTGTGTGTGTTTATGTGTATGTGTGTGTGTGTGTCTATGTGTGTATTGTTGGAGTTAGACATCTGCGGAAGCACGCGAACAGCACAAGGAAGAAGAAGAAGCTTGGAGCACAAACACACAATAGTGAGTGTATTACTAGAGAATGTACAAAGATAAGTAGCCCATTAGGGCAATAGGCGTATATACAAGCCGGGGGAAAAAAAACCTCCTAAAGAGGGAAAAAAGTGCCCCGGCGGTCCTAGTGTGTTCACACACATCACTACCTAAATATATCAACAAATCCCCCCTGGGAGTGATGCGGTGAACAACGAGCTGGCACTCATGTATAAGGAAGTGCCAAGCTATGTGGAAATCACTCCACAAAAGGAAGTAAGCCCAAAGCTTTGCGGAAAGCTTCAAACTTCTCCCTAGGCAGAGCCTTCGTGAAAAGGTCTACAATGTTCTCCTGCGTGGGCACATATGCCAAGCTGATCTCCCCAGCAGAGAACCTCTCCCTGACATAGTGATAATGCACCTCAATGTGCTTAGTGCGAGCATGGAACACAGGGTTCCTCGCAACTGCCAATGCGCTCTGACTGTCAGTGAAGATGGTGGTGGCAAAAGACTGGCCAACACCCAAATCAGCCATAAGGCGTCTGAGCCACACACACTCAACAGTCGCTGTGAAAGCTGCCCTATACTCAGCCTCACAACTGGAAGTGGCCACAGTAGGCTGCTTCTTGCTCAACCAAGATATACATGAGCTACCAAGCATGAAGCAAAAACCATTGGTGGACACACGAGTGTCATAGCAACCAGCCCAATCTGAGTGAGAAAAAGCATGCAAATCTGGCGGTAGTGATCCCCCCTTGGGATAAAACAACCCAAGTAGTCGAGTACCACTCAAGTAGCGAAAGATGCGCTTAACCACCTTCCAATGTGTGACTCTTGGGCAATGCATAAACCTGCTCATCTGTGAGACAACAAACTGAATATCTGGCCGAGTAATGCATAAGTAAATCAAGCATCCAACAGCTTGTTGATAGAAAATAGCATCAAATGCATCTCCAGCATCATGAAGACTCAATTGTAAACCTATCTCCATAGGAGTGGCAATAGGCTTACAGTCTTCAAGGCCAAAATGCTGCAATAATGTGTCAATATATTTCGTTTGACACAAAGCCATTCCACCATCAACTTGCATAAACTGAATGCCCAAATAGTGATGCAAATGCCCGAAATCAGACATCTCAAAATAGGCATGCAAATCAGCCTTAAAATCAGCAATATGCGTCTCAATAGGACCAGTGAGCAACATGTCATCAACATAGACAACAATGATCAGAAGCACATCATTAGCACGCTTAACATATAAGGTGCTTTCAGTTGGACTGTTCTCAAAACCATGTGCAATCAGATAGGCATGTATCTTCTCATACCAAGCACGTGGTGCTTGCTTTAAACCATATAACGCCTTCTTTAACCTGCACACCTAGTTTTCATGCCCTTTCTGCACAAAGCCACAGGGCTGAAAAACATACACTTCTTCATGCAAGTCACCATTCAGAAATGCTCTTTTAATGTCCAACTGATGTACATTCCAACCATGATGGGCTGCAAGTGCACAAATGCTCCGAACAGTAGTCATACGGCATGTAGGTGCAAAGGTCTCATCAAAATCAATGCCTCTTTCCTGCGCATAACCCTTTGCAACAAGCCTAGCCTTGTACCTGTCAACTGTACCATCAGGTTTACGCTTCAGCTTGTATACCCACTTAGTGCCAATGGCCTTCTTGCCAGGAGGCAAGTCACATAAAGACCATGTACCATTCTTCATTATAGCATCATATTCAGATTGCATGGCAGCCATCCAATTTTCTGAATTTTGTGCTTCATCAAAAGAAACAGGCTCATTCTCATCACAGAGGCTAGACGCAGCCATAGCATAGAAATCTGATGCAAAGGAGGCACTATGAGAGCCTAAACGAGTTCGATATGACAAAGGTGCATCTAATTTGGTGTCATGCAAAGTCTGCACCAGCCATTTTGGCATAGTTTTTGCCTGATCCATATCAGCTCTCTCATCAACAAGTGCATCATGTAAATCTGCATCATAAATAGAATGATCTGCATCATCATATGAAACTTGCAAAGGCTGAGAAGTTGCCTCATTAGGACCAGCACTAGACTGTCCACCTGTAAAAAGAGGCATCAAAGTATCATACATGTCTTTAGAGCTAACAGATGTCTCCTTAGTACATGAAAGCAATGGCTGAATAGCATCTTCCACAAAGACAACATCACGGCTAACCAGAATGCGTTTAGTCTATGGATGATACAGACGATAGCCTTTACTTTCAGAACTGTACCCAACAAAAATACATTTTACTGCCTTATCATCCAATTTTTTGCGATGTTGTTCAGGCACTAGTGCATATACCACACAACCAAAAACCCGCAGATGAGCAACAGATGGCTTGCAATCATGCCAAGCCTCATATGGAGTGATAGACTGTAGCGCTTTAGTGGGACACCTGTTAAATACATATGCTGCACACATGACAGCCTCAAGCTAGAAACTATGTGGTAAAGCCTAACTCTTGACCATACACCTCACCATCTCCATGAGTGACCAGTTCTTCTGTTCAGCAACTCCATTCTATTGAGATGTATACGGCACTGTACACTGGTGTTTTATCCCATGTTCAGCCAGAAATGCATTAAAATCAGAAGACATATTTTCCCCCCTCGATCAAAACAGAGGGTGCCCATTTTACATGCTAACAGATTTTCAGCCAAAACCAAAAACTGTTTGAAGCACAAAAACACTTCAGACTTTGCCTTCAATGGATATACCCATGCATGCCTGGAAAAATCATCAATGAAAGTCACGAAGTAAAGGTAATTTCCAAAAGAGGGTGTCTGCATAGGACCACAGACATCACTGTGTACAAGCTGCAATTTTTGCGTAGCCCGAACTGAACCATCTTTTGGAAAGGCGGAACGTTGCATTTTGCCCAAAATACAGCCTTCACATACATGTTTTCCGGGTGCCTCAAGCTTGGGCAAAGAAGACACCATATCAGATTTCTGCAGGCGTAGCAAACTAGCAAAATTCAGATGACCAAAGCGTGCATGCCAAAGCTTTGCATCTGAGATAGCCTGAGAATCATGAACTGCACATGCCGAATCATTAATAGATCTTTCATAGTCTATGAGCTTATACAGCCCACGACATAAAATGCCAGAAGCAATAATCACATCGCCATTTGACAGATCATGAACTGTACACCTGTCATCAACGAATTTCACAACCAAGCCAATCTTGGCTAATGCAAAAACTGATAACAAATTCTTCTTGATCCCTGGCACAAATAAGGCATCTGACAAGGTGAAAGAACTACCATCAGCAGTAGTCAGAATGATCTTAACAACTCCCATAACAGGATAAGAGGAGTTGTTGCCGCATGTGATAGTATTCCCTATAGGGGTAGGCTCGAGTGAAGAGAAGAAACTGCGCTGCGAGGTAATATGTTTGGTCGCCCCACTGTCAAAGTACCAAACATCTGAGTCCACTGTAGACATGCACTGCTCATGAGAAGATGGGTCAAAACTGCAAACAGTAGTAAACGCCCATTCTTCTTCCTGCACAAGATTTGCAGACTCTGTTTTTGGTGTAGAGGCCTCTGCAACAACCATTCCAGCCTCTTTCTTCTTTGCCTCTTTTGTAGCCAGTTTTGGACAGTTCTTTATGATATGATCATTCCCTTTACAGTACTTGCAAAACAATTTTTGCTTTTCTGATTTCTTCTCATCTTTATCCTGGTTCTTCGAATGTGCAGCATTTGCAGATTCCTGCTTACTAGTAGAAGAGCTCCATTTTCCTTTGCCCTTCTGACTAGCCAAGAAAGCTTGATCTGCAACACGCATAATGGACCTGTTCTGCCTGGACTGATCTTCCTGCAACAGAACAGAGACTAACTCCTCAAATGATAAGGCATTCGGATTGCCTTTCATCATGAACCGAAAGCAAAGCTGTTTTGATCTCGGAAACACGTTGAGTATGCTCACCAAAATTCATGCGATTCTGAGACTGCAAACGGAGGAGTGTCGACGGCGCCCTAGATGAAGCGACAACCTGCTCTGATACCAATTGTTGGAGTTAGACATCTTTGGAAGCACGCGAACAGCACAAGGAAGAAGAAGAAGCTTGGAGCACAAACACACAATAGTGAGTGTATTACTAGAGAATGTACAAAGATAAGTAGCCCATTAGGGCAATAGGCGTATATAGAAGCCGGGGGAAAAAAAACCTCCTAAAGAGGGAAAAAAGTGCCCCGGCAGTCCTAGTGTGTTCACACACATCACTACCTAAATATATCAACATGTATATGTGTGTGTGTATGCATATGTATGTGTGTGTAAGTGTGTGTGTGTGTGCGCATACCTTGCAAGTAGATGCATCTCTCTCTCTCTCACGCGCACTCTCTCTCTCTCTCGCATGCACTCTCTCTCTCTCTCGGTCTCTTCTTGGTCTCTCGCGTCCAAATCCCGGCACAAATGTGCCGAGAGAAATCGAATTTGTTTTTTTACATTCCAGAGCGTCGCATATGCGACGCTCTTCAGTTTGCCAACGTCGCAAATATCGTCGCTCATTAGCGACGCTATTAATTTTGCGTCGCATAAGCGACGCTAGCATCGCTTATGCGACAGCTGTCACTTGAAAAAAACAAATCGAAAAATTGACCGTCGCTTATGTGACGCCACCGTCGCATAAGCGACCGTACCCGTTTTTTTTTTCAATTCGGGGGTGTCGCTATGCCCCCCTATTTCTTGTAGTGTATGTTAGGTCGCCTCTTATTTTTTTCCACCATACAATATTATTGTTAATTTAATGTCAAACAAAAAAAAAAGAATCAGAATACATACACATATATACACACATACACATACACATACCCACATACACATATACATGCAAACATATACACATACATATATGCATACATATACACATATAAATACATATAACATGAACACACATATACATATCGACATATATACATACACACATACACATGCATGCATATACACTCATTCATACAAAATACATGCATTTATCCCACAATAATGTGTATATGTGAATATGTGTGTATGTGTAAATGTGTATATGTGAATATGTGTGTATGCGTAAATATGTATATGTGAATGTTTATGTATGTAAATAATCAGATTATCAATATCAAATACCATTATTTGTAGATTTCGATCAATCAGATGGAACTCCACCACCGTCTCCTAATCGTGCAAGGACTATGTACTGTAAGTATATCCAACTTTTAATTTTAAATATATTTAATAGATACATAACTGATATATTTTTTTATTTCTTGTTATAATCAGAAAAATCAATCAGAGGGCACTCAACCACCTCCTACCCATGCAATGACTTCACATGTGTCCTCCGATAGAAATTATGACGAATTTTACTATCAAGAGCATATTATATGTTGGTGTAACTCTTGCTATGGCACGTATTGAAGACCACGATTGGAATGTATTGAACATGAGGCAGAGTATGGTACTTTTGAGCATGCACCATCACCTGGTAAACGTGATAATGCATGTGTGTATGTATGTGTATCTATATGTGTGCATGTGTTGTGTGTGTGTATGAATGTGTATGTGTATATATGCATGTAAATATAATTATGTATGTGTATGTGTATGTGTATGTGTATGTGTATGTGTATGTGTATGTGTATGTGTATGTGTATGTGAGTATGTATGTGTATGTGAGTATGTATGTGTCTATGTGTGTATTCATTATATGTGTGTAACTTCATGCATGTGTATGTGTGTGTTAAAATGTGCATGTATGTGTGTGTATGTATAAATGTGCATGTATGTGTATATGTGTGTAAATGTGCATGTATGATGTATATGTGTATGTATGCATGTATTTGTACCTCTAGTCCCACTCTTTTGTCTCTCTCTCTCTCTCTCTCTCATATACATACATACATACATACATAAACACACATACTCATATCCACATATATATACATACAAGCAATGCATACCGTGCATTATTGCGATGATGAGCCATAAATGTCCGCATCCCTTTTAGACACCATTTATGCGACCATCCTATCCCAAACTTTGTCTCAAGTGAACTAAGTACATATATTTTATCCCTCTCAGCATGCTCACTACAAAAATAAAAAAAATCATGTAAATAAAACATAAGATATTTATTTCAATTTATATGTAAAATTTATACTTACTTCCACTATAAGTGGACAAGGTGGAGGTAAGAGTCACATAATGCTTGCATTCTTCTCTTGAACTCCAATCCATTCCCTATGTACAAAATGTACCCCTCTGGCTCTATATCGCACTCTAGCCCTAAGGTGCCTATGCATGCCCTCATAGGCACTTGTGCTCTGCTATCATGATCTAGAGGTGCTATAGGTGTCCTGAAAATAGATAGATAAAAATAAATAAAAATAAATAAAAATATGTGTTATAATATCATAAAAAAATTGTGAAAAAAAAAAACATACCTATGAGCAGATAGTTATCTTCCTTCATGTGGAGCCGCAGAAGAGCCCTCCTCTGATCGTTGTGATGGAGAGTGTTAATCTCCAAAAGAACAAGATATCCTTGATGTTAGAGCACCTCTATATCAAGAATAACTCAAAACCTTTGCCAATTTGGAGGATTAATACTCAATTATCAAAATCCCATGACCCTCTATGATGCTATTTCTTATGCACATGGTGCTAAGAAGGAGTTTCAGTCCATTACCAAGTCCATTCACTTATAAGAAACATGTCAACGACAACCACCAATCAAGTCCAATTTTCCTTTGAAGTGTCATTTTTCTACTTTTTCTTCTCCGACTTTTCAGCACCCACCTACTTTTCATTGCCCACCTACTTTTTAGTGCCCTCCTCAATCCAATTTCTCTCAAGTACCCAGGAAAACCTCCTTACAAACTACCAAACCTCCAACCCTTCAAACTATGATGACCTGGTAGTCCTAGAGTGTTCACACACATCACTACCTAAATATATCAACAAATCCCCCTTGGGAGTGATGCGGTGAACAAGTAGTTGGCACTCATGTATAAGGAAGTGCCAAGCTATGTGGAAATCACTCCACAAAAGGAAGTAAGCCCAAAACTTTGTGGAAAGCTTCAAACTTCTCCCTAGGTAGAGCCTTCGTGAAAAGGTCTGCGATGTTGCGTGGGCACATATGCCAAGCTGATCTCCCCAACAGAGAACCTTTCCTTGGCATAATGATAATGCACCTCAATGTGCTTAGTACAAGCATGGAACATAGGGTTTCTCGCAATTGCCAATGCGCTCTGACTGTCAGTGAAGATGGTGGTGGCAGAAGATTGACCAACACCCAAATCAGCCATAAGGCGTCTGAGCCACACACACTCAACAATCACTGTGAAAGCTGCCCTATACTCAACCTCACAACTAGAAGTGGCCACAGTAGATATACATGAGCTACCAAGCATGAAGCAAAAGCCACTAGTGGACACACGAGTGTCATACCAACCAGCCCAATTAGAGTCAAAAAAGCATGCAAATCTGGCGGTAGTGATCACCCCTTGGGATTAAACAAACCAAGTAGCCGTGTACCACTCAAATAGCGAAAGATGCGCTTAACTGTTTGCCAATGCTCGACTCCTGGGCAATGCATAAGCCTGCTCATCTGTGAGACAACAAACTCAATATCTGGCCGATTAATGCATAAGTAAATTAGGCATCCAACAGCCTGCTGATAGAGGACAACATCAAATGCATCTCCAGCATCATGAAGACTCAATCGTAAACTTGTCTCCATAGGAGTGGCAATAGGCTTAGAGTCTTCAAGGACAAAATGCTACAATAATGTGTCAATATATTTTGTTTGACACAAAGCCATTCCACCATCAACTTGCATAAATTGAATGCCCAAATAGTGATGCAAATGCCCCAAATCAAACATCTCAAATGAGGCACGCAAATCAGCCTTAAAAGAAGCAACATGCTTCTCAATAGGACCAGTGAGTAGCATGTCGTCAACATAGACAATAATGATCAAAAGCACATCATTAGCACGCTTTACATTACTTTCAGTTGGATTGTTCTCAAAACCATGTGCAATCATATAGGCATGTATCTTCTCATACCAAGCACATGGTGCTTGCTTTAAACCATATAATGCCTTCTTTAACCTGCACACCTAGTTTTCATGCCCTTTTTGCACAAAGCCATGGGGCAGAAAAACATACACTTCTTCATGCAGGTCACCATTCAGAAATGCATTTTTAATGTCCAACTGATGTACATTCCAACCATGATGGGTTGCAAGTGCACAGATGCTCTGAATAGTATTCATGCGGCATGTAGGTGCAAAGGTCTCATCGAAATCAATGCCTCTTTCCTATGCATAACCCTTTGCAACAAGCCTAGCCTGTGAAGAGATGGATAGGTATATGCTTGAAGATGAAGAGGTGTGGCAAAATCCTTGATCTACACCAGCCAATTGAACTCCAGCAGTATATGGTGGGCCCTTTTAGCTTGCCAATGGATGTATTAGACACCCTATGTACCTTGGAAGATCACTCTCAAAAAGATAGATCAAAACAGATAAGTTGGAGTTAGCTCAGAGGTGAAAAACTTGCTAATTTGGTTCATACACCTGTCCAATGTTTTGCATAATTCTCTGAGCACAACAGCAATTAGCTAAATTCCTCTTGGGGAAGTCTGGGTAGCTTAAAGAGCTAAATTTCAAGAGTAATCTCATCAAAGATAATAAACCACACACTGAGAATGAGTTTTAACAAGTGATGACATCATCCCGATTTTCACGGGCTGCTACAGTTTGAGACCAGTGAGCAGAAAAATGAATGTAACTCAAATTGTAGGAATTCAATGATTATGAAAATTTGTATGGTTATAGTAGACAGTAAGATGAATCCAACAACCTTTAAATCACTGAATTTGGATAAGTAACGACTGAGAAATGCCTCTGACAAGATGAGTGAAAAAGACGGGTACCTGACAGAGAAGTGAAGATGAACAGACACTATTGACTTCAACTGATCATAACTGAAGATTGCAACATTCAAATGACATGAAAATTTGTGAGCATATAGTAGACTTATAGAGCTAACTTTACCAAGTTAAATCACTGAAAAGGATGCACCAAGATCAGAGAAAACATCTCTGAAATCCGACTGAGAAAACTCAGAGTAATGGTAGTGAGTAGTACACTTCACAAGAACATGGACATATGAACTCAAATAATCATGAAAATGAAAGTATATTGCTTGTAGAATACAATGACTTATTGATACATATGTGTGCCTTGTAATCACACCTTGATATGGCATAAATCTCAGCTCTTGGCGGTCTTCACATATGTCTCTCTAACCACGACTAAAACTGCCATCTATTTATAGTTGAGTTTGGGAGGCTAACTTCCCTCAATCACTCTCCAATCAATCAATGATTGATTTGATTCTCTACCTACCACAAATCACGAATTCATGGCTCCTCTTTCCCTTTTTGATCAAGTGGACTCAACCACTTAAGATTCTTTCACTTTTACATTAAGTAAACTCTTCAAAAGTCACAAGAGGTAGTTCATAAGTGAACTTTACATAGTCTTCATTTTGAAGCTTCTTTTATGACTTTTTGGGACTCAAGCCAATACTTAGGCTTGTCATAGACTTGCTCCAACAGCTCCCCCTCAAGCCAAGTATGCTTGAGGTCTTCAATCTTCCAAGATTACCTGCAAACCAATCATAGCTTTGAATTTGCAAAGCTTTGTACCATCCAATGCTTTGGTTAGAATATCTGCACATTGTTGATGAGTGGACACATATGATATTTGAATCTCTTTGCTTAGAACCTTCTCTCGTACATAGTGATAATGAACTTCAATATTTTTAGTCCTTGCATGAAAAATAGGATTAGCAGCCAAATGAATAGAACTCATATTGTCACCATAAATAGTTGGAGTTCCAAACTCCAATCCAAGATCTTTGAATAATGTCTTCATCCACATAGCTTCCTGAGTAGCTATGGCAAGACCTCTGTATTCAGCTTCAGTAGAAGAGAGAGCAACTATGGGTTGCTTCTTAGATGACCATGAAATAAGCTTTGAACCTGCAAAGGTAAGATAACCTGAAGTGCTCCTTCTATCTTCCTTGGAGCCAGCCCAATCTGCATCAGAAAATAGCTTCAAACCTAAATCAGATACATAAGGATAATAAAGTCCTTCATTTATGGTTCCTTTGAGATACTTGAGAATCCTTTTGGCAGCATCCATATGTGGTTTCCTTGGTGTGTGCATAAATTGACTTAGCACACTCACACTGTAACATATATCTACTCTTGTCAATGTGGCATAGTTGAGACTACCCACTAGACTTTGATATGATGTGATATCCTCTATGAGTTCACCTTCATGTGAGCTCAATTTGTGATTGACCTCCATTGGAGTACCTGCAATCTTACAATCTTGCATCTTGAATTTTTCCAACATGTCCTTAATGTACTTTCTTTGAGTGAGAAACAAACCATGATCTTTGTAGACAACTTCCAAGCCTAGGAAGTAGGTAAGTGAACCCAAATCACTTATCTTGAACTCTTCTCTCATCTGATCTTTGATCTTCTTCATACCATCTGCATCATTTCCTGTCAATATAATATCATCTACATATACACATAGGTAGATGACCTCAGAGTTACTCTTTTTTATAAAGAGTGAAGGATCTGCCTTGCTTGGTTGAAAGCCTTTGTCCTGCAAGAATGAAACAAGCCTGAAATTCCAAGCTCTTGGAGCTTGCTTGAGACCATACAATGCTTTGTTAAGTTTACACACATAATCAGGATAAACTTGATTCTCAAAACCAGGTGGTTGTGCCATATATACCTCTTCTATTATCCAACCATTCAAGAATGCATTCTTTACATCTAGTTGAAGTATCTTCCAATTCTTGGAAGAGGCAATACTAAGCAAAACCCTAATAGTAGGCATCTTTGCCACAGGAGAGAAAGTCTCCTCATAATCAATTCCCTGAGTTTGTGCAAAGCCTTTTGCTACAAGCCTTGCCTTATACCTGTTAATGGAACCATCAGAATTCTTCTTGAGTTTATAGACCCATCTTGAGCCTATTACCTTCATGGATGAAGTCTTGGGCACCAAATCCCAAGTGTTGTTTTCCTCAAGTGCTTCAATCTCTTCCTTCATTGCATGCTTCCATTCTGTTTTTGCTTTGGCCTCTTCAAATGATGATGGCTCCTCTTGGTTTATGTCATGTGCTATGTAGATAGAATGTTTAGTTACTAATGAGGTGTCAAACCCATACCTTTCTGGTTTTTTCTTTTCCCTCATAGATCTTCTTAGGCCATGATGTGATGATTCTGCCTCATGTCCAAGTTCTTGCAATTTTGCTTTACCTTTAGACTTCCATGCTTTGATCTTTTCCATCTGAGATTCTTCATCATCCTCTAAGGTGTCTTGTTCTTCAATCTTTGGTTGTTCTCTACCAAGCTTTGGAAAATCTTCTTCAAGATCATATGGTAAATTGATCTTCCTGCATGAATCTTCATACCATGAATTGTTCTCATCAAAAACTACATCTCTGCTTACCAAGAATCCTTTGTTGGTAGGGTTGTATAACCTGTAGCCCTTTTGATTGTTGTCATATCCAATAAATACACACCTTTCTGCCTTTGGATCCATCTTGCCTCTAACTTGTGAAGGAACATGAGCAAGAGCAATACATCCAAAAATTTTACAATGATCTAAGCTTGGTCTTCTTCCATTCCAAGCCTCATATGGAGTCATTCCATCAAGGGATTTTGAAGGCAATCTGTTAATCAAGTAAGTGGCTGTAGATACAGCCTCAGCCCATAAGTAATTAGGTAAATGCTTTTCATTTAACATAGACCTTGCAGCTTCAACAATTGTCCTATTCCTCCTTTCTGCCACTCCATTTTGCTCAGGAGTGTACCTTGTAGTTACCTCTCTTTTGATTCCTCTTTCTTGAAGAAAAGAATCAAACTCATGGGAGAAGTATTCTCCCCCTCCATCTGACCTTAACCTTTTTAGTGATTTACCTGTTTGATTCTCCACAAGAGCCAAATATCTTTTGAAACATGAAAAAACTTCATCTTTGTGTTTCATAAAGAATAGGATAGTCCATCTGTTGCAATCATCAATAAAGGAGACATAATACCTTGATCCAGATATTGAAGCTTCCTTGCTAGGTCCCCATACATCTGTATGAACCAACTCCAAGAGATCTCCATGCATATAACCTTTCTTCATGAATGGTAACCTGTGAGACTTTCCAAATTGACATGCACTACACTTATAAATCATATGTTGTTTTGACAAATTAGGGAGTCCAAGTACACTTTGGTCCCTGCAAATTTGCTTTAATGACCTTTCACCAATATGTGCTAACCTTTTGTGCCATACTTCCAATTCTGTGAGTGTCTGACTACCATAATTAAAGAGAGCAATGTTTCTAGTGTCTTGTAATTCAAATGTGAACAATCTACCTGTCTTTTCACCTTTTGCAATTTTTCTGAATCCTTGACTTGGATCTTCAACAAATGCTCCTGCCTTTGTGAACCTGACTTGCAACCCTTTCTCTACTATTTGCCCAACACTTATCAAATTCTTTGTAATGGTAGGGACATACAGTACCTTACTGAGTAGGTTGATGTTTCCATCAGGTGCTTTGACATTTCCTATTTTCTCCACAGGATGTTTTGTATCATCTCCTGTTTGTACCTCATGCTTATTCCTTGGATCTTCTAAATCTGATAGGAGTGCCACATTTCCTGCCACATGATTTGAACAACCTGAATCTATGTAGAAAACATGCTCATCAGATTTACCTTGTGGCATAGCCATGTTCATGATCAATAATGAATCCTCTTTGTTTGAGTCTTTTGTGTAGTTATTGTAGTCTCTCCTTCCTTTGTAGCCTCCTTGATAGTTTGAATGATTGTATTTGTTGTAGTTGCTATGATAGTTGTTGAACCTTCCTCTTGAGTAGCCATAACTTCCTCTGCCTCTTTGATTCTTGGATTTCCTAAAGCAATTTTCAGTTGTATGATTAGTTAGTCCACAAATCGAGCATGAGTTGGAGTCTTGGGATCTCCCCCTGCCTTGTCTACCTCCTCTTCCTCTACCTCTGCCATGTCTTCCTCTACCTGCATAGTTAGCTTGATATGTACCTGCTTCATCATCCACTTTCTTTGCCTTTCCTTTGTTATCTTTGGACTTGCTTTTATCAGTGTATAAAGCTGAAGATTGATTACCTTTAGAGCTTTCTCCATTTTTGATAAGCTTTGCCTCTTGAGTAAGTAGTTGTCCAATGAGTGTATTGAAATCAGGTACATGCATGTCCATGTACAAATCCATAGCCGTGGTGAATGCTTCCCACTTGTCATCTGCCTTCAAGCCATTGATGACCTGCCTTACAATTTTCTCTTCATCTATTACCTCTCCAATGCTTCCCAACTGATCTGCTATGTCCTTGAGCTTTGTGACAAAATCAGTCACATTTTGTTTGGGAGCCTTCTTGAGAGTTGTGAAATCCAGCCATAGTTGATGCTTCCTAGCTTTAGTACTTGAAGAGAAGAAAGCTTCAAGTGCATCCTACACTTCCTGAGATATCTTACAACTTCTAATGTGAGGCAACAAAAAATCTGAGATAGAGTTGAGGAGATAAGACCTTGCAAGTGCATCCTCGGAGCACGATGTGCTCAATCTTTCTTGCTCTTCTTGTGTTGGTTGACTTTTGTTCCTGAAACTTGGCATAACTTCATCTCCAGCCACATAACCATATAGACTTCTACCTTGGAGATAAGCTTCCATTCTTAATGACCAAGCTGAGTAGTTACCTCTATCCAATTTGTCAATTGATGAAGGAAATCCATCTGCCATGTTGTCCAACCTTGCTCTGATACCACTGTGAAGAGATGGATAGGTATATGCTTGAAGATGAAGAGGTGTTGCAAAATCCTTGATCTACACCAGCCAATTGAACTCTAGGAGTATATGGTGGGCCCTTTTAGCTTGCCAATGGATGTATTAGACACCCTATGTACCTTGGAAGATCACTCTCAAAAAGATAGATCAAAACAGATAAGTTGGAGTTAGCTTAGAGGTGAAAAACTTGATAATTTGGTTCATACACCTGTCCAGTGTTTTGCATAATTCTCTAAGCACAATAGCAATTAGCTTAATTCCTCTTGGGCAAGTCTAGGTAGCTTAAATATCTAACTTTCAAGAGTAATCTCATCAAAAATAATAAACCACACACTGAGAATGAGTTTTAACAAGTGATGACATCATCTCGATTTTCATGGGCTGCTATAATTTGAGACTAGTGAGCAGAAAAATGAATGTAACTCAAATTGTAGGAATGCAATGATTATGAAAATTTGTATGGTTGTACTAGACAGTAAACTGAATCCAACAAGCTTTAAATCACTGAATTGGGATAAGTAACCATTGAGAAATGCCTCTGACAAGATGAGTGAAAAAGACGGGTACCTGACAGAGAAGTGAAGATGAACAGACACTATTGACTTCAACTGATCATAACTGAAGATTGCAACATCCAAATGACATGAAAGTTTGTGAGCATATAGTAGACTTATAGAGCTAACTTTAACAAGTTAAATCACTAAAAATGATGCACCAAGCTCAGAGAAAACATCTCTGAAATCGGACTGAGAAAACTGAGAGTAATGGCAGTGAGTAGTACACTTCACAAGAACATGGACATATGAACTCAAATAATCATGAAAATGAAAGTATATTGCTTGTAGAATACAATGACTTACTGATACATATGTGTGCCTTGTAATCACACCTTGATATGGCATAAAGCTCAGCTCTTGGAGGTCTTCACATAGGTCTCTTTAACCACGACTAAAACTGCCATCTATTTATAGTTGAGTTTGGGAGGCTAACTTCCCTCAATCACTCTCCAATCAATCAATGATTGATTTGATTCTCTACCTACCACAAATCACAAATTCGTGGCTCCTCTTTCCCTTTTTGATCAAGTGGACTCAACCACTTAAGATTCTTTCACTTTTACATTAAGTAAACTCTTCAAAAGTCACAAGAGGTAGTTCACAAGTGAACTTTACATAGTCTTCATTTTGAAGCTTCTTTTATGACTTTTTGGGACTCAAGCCAATACTTAGGCTTGTCATAGACTTGCTCCAACATAGCCTTATACCTGTCAAATGTTCCATCAAGCTTATGCTTCAGCTTGTAAACCCACTTAGTGCCAATGGCCTTCTTGCCAGGAGGCAAGTCACATAAAGACCAAGTACCGTTCTTCATTATAACATCATATTTAGATTGCATAACAGCCATCCAATTTTTTGAATTTTGTGCTTCGTCAAATGAAACAGGTTCATCATCATCACAGAGACTAGATGCAGCCATAGCGTAGCAATCTGATGCAAAAGAGACACTATGAGAGCCTGATCGAGTACGATATGACAGAGGTGCATCTAATTTTTTGTCATGCAAAGTCTGCACCAGCCATTTTGGCATAGTTTTTGCCTCCTCAATGTCAGCTCTCTCATCAACAAGTGCATCTTGTAAATTTTCATAAAAAATGGGATGACCTGCATCGATATCACATGAAAAAATGGGATCACCTGCATCGAGTACGATATGACAGAGGTGCATCTAATTTTTTGTCATGCAAAGTCTGTGTAAAAAGAGGTAGCAAAGTATCATACATGTCTTTGGAGCTAACAGATGTCTCCCTAGTACATGAAAGCAATGGTTGAATAGCATCTTCCACAAAAACAACATCACAGCTAATGAGAACGTGTTTAGTCTGTGGATGATACAAACAATAGCCTTTACTTTCAGAACTGTACCCAACAAAAATACATTTTACTGCTATATCATCTAATTTTTTGCAAATGTTGTTCAGGCACTAATGCGTATGCCAAACAACAAAAAACACAAAGATGAGCAATAGATGGCTTGCAATCATGCCAAGCCTCATATGGAGTGATAGATTGCAGCGCTTTAGTGGGACACCTGTTAAGTACATATGCTGCACACATGACAGCCTCAAGCCAGAAACTATGTGGTAAAGCCTGACTCTTGAACATACGCCTCGCCATCTCCATGAGTGACCTGTTCTTTCATTCAGCAATTCCATTCTATTGAGGTGTATACGACATTGTACACTGGTGTTTTATCCCACGTTTTGCCAGAAATGCATTAAAATCAGAAGACATATATTCCCCCCCTCGATCAGAATGGAGGGTGCCCATTTTACATGCTGACAGATTTTCAGCCAAAACCAAAAACTGTTTGAAGCACATGAACACTTCCGACTTTGCCTTTAATGGATATACCCATGCATGCCTAGAAAACTCATCGATGAAAGTCATGAAGTAAAGATAATTTCCAAAAGAAGGTGTCTGCATAGGACCACAGACATCACTATGTACAAGCTACAATTTTTGAGTAGCCCAAACTGAACCATCTTTTGGAAAGGAAGAACGCTGCATTTTTCCCAAAATACAACTTTCACAAACATGTTTTCCGGGTGTCTCAAGTTTGGGCAAAGAGGACACCATTTTAGATTTCTGCAGGCATAGCAACCTAGCAAAATTCTGATGACCAAAGCATGCATGCCAAAGCTTTGCATCTGACATAGCCTGAGAATCATGTATTGCACATGCCAAATCATTTACAGATCTTTCATAGTCTATGAGCTTATATAGCCCTTAACATAAAATGCCAGAAGCAATAATCACATCACCATTTGATAGATCATGAACTGTACATCTGTCATCAACAAATTTCACAACCAAGCCAATCTTGGCTAAGGTAAAAATTGATAACAGATTTTTCTTGATCCCTGGCACAAATAATCTGACAAAGTGAAAGAACTACCATCAGCAATAGTCAAAATGATTTTACCAACTCCCATAACAAGATAAGAGGAGTTGTTGGCACATGTAACAGTATTCCCTGTAGGGGTAGGCTCGAGTGAAGAGAAGAAACTAGACTGCGAGTTAAAATGTTTGGTCACCCCACTGTCTGTTAGAAGTCAAAGTACATTTGGCATATTTCTAGCAAATCATATTTCAGGACTTAGCATTTTTTGAACAATTTGAGAAAAACTTTTTGAGGCTAGATAGATAGAGCTTGGCAAGGGCTATCTAATGGTATGCTTCATTTTTCCATCAGAGGTCAGAGTTGGAAGAAAAGTCAAACCCTAATTTTGCTCAAAGTGAAGAAAAGCTAAGTCATGTTCAAAAGCTAGTCCAAAAGCTTGGGTAAATAGCGATTCAAATATATTTGCGATGGTTTTTTATGAGTAAGACATAAAAAGCAAATGATCCTTCTATATTTAGACATCAATGTCTATTTTTAGCCAATTTGCAATTTTTAAGCAAAAACCATTATAGCAAAAATGATGGAAGCTTTTAATCATGCATACATTTTTGCTTTATTGGACATGCGCTATGATTGTGCTTTATTTGAAGAACTATCACTATTGCTTTATTATGGAAGGCTTAACCTATAAAAGGAGCATGGTGGGCACACACGATCATCACTCAAAGATCTCAAGCTAGAGTTTGAAGATTCTGAAGCTTTGGAGGTAAAGATTTGGTGAAGGAGAGGCTACTCTCTTGGAGCAAGATGTCTTCTACAAGGTGGTGTGTAGCTCAGTGATGAGTAGCACCTCCTTTAATGTCAATCCGGGAAGACGTGAGGATGGTATGAAGACCTCGAATAAGTGATGGCATAAGTGCGTGAGTGAGAAGCACACTAACATGCACACACATACACACACATGTGCACACATGGCAAGACAAAGAGAAAGACAATGGAGTTCTTTAGATTACTTCAAAAGTTCTCTTACAAGTTCAAATCTATTACAATCTAACTTCAAAAATGAGCTCCCTAGCTCTATTTATAGTTTTTGACTAGCTTTGGCCCTGTCCAGACCTAGTGTCTGGCCTAGTTAAAAATTAGGTTCTAGGGCCTATTTGAGGGCTCAAACGGAGTCTAAAAAATATGAAAATTGATAGTTAGATACTTCTAATGCTCCTCAAGCTCAAGGACTCCTTGGCTTGCACAAAATGAAGCTACAAAAAGGTGAAATGGTATTTACAATGATGTAGAGTGACTAAATTCACTATTTAGGAAGTATTACTTCATGGAAAAATTTGGACAGCTTACTTGCCAGATCTTCGTTGACTACTTTGTCTGCTTGTGCTTTCTCTTCGCTCTGAATCCCTTCTTTGACTTCCTTGTCTTGTGAGTCCTTGGGTACCTTGACTGCTACCAACACCCCCCCTCTCTCGCGTCTGTCATCTCTGACAGACCCTTGTTGAGTGGATCGTTGGATATAGTAATTCAAGACATCAGTCGCCAAGTGATGTTCTGATAATCTCAGTCCTTTTGCCAAATCGGTGAGTAGGGTATCCCAGTCTACTGGCCCAGGAACTTCCGGATGTGGCATGCGTAACTTTTCTGAATGTAGAGCCTGTTCCACAGCAAATAACTGTAATAAATGAGATGGTCTGGGAATGAATATCTCTGAATGATATTCCCAAAACCCAGTGATAAACATTTCCTCAAACGTTTGCTTGAAGTAGGCTGGTAGATACTTGATACGAGCATGCCATGCATAGACGACATTGATAGATGGTGTGGTGCTCATATCATAAACAAGGTCTTGATTTCCTTCATTACATCCGAGAGCCGAAAGATGAGGTTCCTTGACATCCTTAAAGGTCCTGAATGTAACCAACATTAGCTCAAAGATTTTGAGGCACATCTGTGCCATGACATCTGGTATTTTCTTGAATCTAACTACCCAGTGTCGGATGGTTGAAATCATGTAGTTGACCGTGGGTTGGCCATGAGGGGGTGCTAAGTACACATAGTTTAGCCACTTTTCACATCCTTTAACCGTCAAAACTGTTTTGGTGTACTCTGGCTAGGACCTTCTTCGAAAGACAAGGCAGTAGCATGGGTTATACTTGATGTATAATGGCATGTTATTCCAAGTGTGTAACATCCCAGGGTCTGTTTCAAGCAGACGGATCCTCCAGGTAGGTTGAAATATATTCCCATGCGTGGCACTTGTAGGGATGTCTTCTGGTGCAAAGTGTGTCGCCGAGGTTGGTTCTTTTGTTGTGCGCTGCTTTATTTCAACATTATAATCTGCCATTAAGACACAGAAGGGAACATACAAATCATCGGACGTTCCAATCCACCTATGATGGGAGAGGTTTCTGAAGTAATCAGATTTGATGAAGATTTCTTCCAATCGGGACATCGACTGTATCTGTACTGCCACCCTCTCATCGTGGTTTGTAGCCACCTTCTCTAACCTCTGCATCCATTCAGGATCTTCAATCTCAATTGTGTCCATTCCTTCTTCTGTTTGCTTACCCCCTGGTGCAGGCAAATTTTCCTGCTGCCAAGGACAGTTTGTTGTTCTTGAACTTGTTTGATGGTATCATACAGCTTTTTCAATTGCTTCGTATAAGCAGGGGCTCCCTCAAGTTCCTGTACGACTTCTTGCTCATATTCATGCTCTTCTTCGTCGAACAGTCCTTCTTGTTCATCCTCTTGCTCCTCTTCTGTAGTCTCCTCTTCATCATCCTCCACTTCGACTACTTCAGGTTGGATTGGATGGGGTTGGTCTGTGACTTTCTGTTGCCTGCTTGCCTACTCTGCCTCAACTTCTAAATTAGTAGCATTAATTATTTTGGCTACCTCCTCATCAGTTAGATCTTCCAGTGTGAAGCCATGAGGGAACTCTAGGTCGGTGGGTATAGGTGGAAACACTAGATTCGGTCCTTCTGTGCTATGCCTTGGTAATCTGATAGTGAAGGGTTGCACTTGCCTTGGGAGTCAGGGAGTTGTCTCTGGTTTCAATTTAGCACCGGGGGCCTGTGCACAGGGCATCTGAACTGCTCCCCTCATTTTCTTGGATGGAGTCCCAGCAGTTGATAGTATACGTTGGAATTCTTGCACCCTGGTCCAAACAAGTGCCCTTTGAATTGGCACATCATATGCCAAGCACCTGTAAACAATCCTTGTGAGAGCACAACATCCATAAAGTACTGACTTTTTCTTCTTATACCACCGTTGATGTGCCAAGTGTATTTGGTCAATAATCCAATGAGGCATGTTGATTGTCAAATCGAAGGCGTCTGCTAAATATAGACTAAACCAGATCTTCTTGGTTGGCATCGTGAACCTCTCTTGAGCAGGGAATGCGAAATGTTGCATGCACATGCGGAGATGAATGGCAATAGTTGGTGTCATTGCCACCATATCCTTGAGTTTAGTCAGGTTCCTGTTTTTCATGTTGTCTGGGACCATTGACTCCTTCTCTGTGGGGATATGCATGCCTTTCATGTCGAGAGCTTCCCTTACCAAATTGTTCATCAACTTGAAGCGCTTTAATTCATTACCTCTTGTAAGAGATGGTAGGACAAAGGTGCTATATCCTTTTTTCTCTTTACTAGGGGTCAAGGTGCTAATTAAGTAGGAACACCTTAGAAAATCCGGCTTGGGTAACTGAGCCTTGAAATAATCGTACAGTCCAGCCTTCTTCCAGATGGGTTTCAAATCTTCATTATTTTGAAGCCTCTCAAACTCCCTAGTAAAAAAGTGATACCTGCCCCAACGTCCGTTGAACTCTATCTCTGCCTCCCACAAGTAAGTGCCTTCTCCAAGAGGTCCTGCCACATCACTGAACCAATGCGAGTTTTTGCTTACTGGTGATGTGTGCCCTTGGGGAGGATTCTGAACAGGTAGGGCATGTAAAGCTCTCAATGCCAGTGGTCTTTCCTTCAGCTCTTCCTCAATGGGGAGGCTTTCAATGTCCACAATCTAAGGGCTGGTGCCTGCCTGGGAGCTAGTTCCTGCAGCCTCAGCCATATTGAAGGGTCTGGTCACCGGTTCTATGAGAATATACAATTGAATGTTAACATTGCAAATGGACACCAAGTGGTCATGTGTCCCCGTTACAACATTAACATGAGGTTTTAGTGATATGTTAATTAGTCAGTGAGCGCTCGGTGATTGTGGGTGTAGTTAGTGGATGGATTGTCCTAAAAGCTAAATGGAAAGATGCAGAGTGAGAATGATGCTGTTAGTAGGTGGAGGTGAATTTACAAGTGGGGTCGGGGGGTTTATTAGAAACTTTGGGCAGCCAAACACAGTGGATGGCTTTCGGTTTTGGTTTGGTGGAGACTCTTGAGGGCTTTGTGAGAGTATCTGCTTGGAAATGAGGCTTTTTAGGGACCCATTTACAAGTGATTCTACTCGTGCTCATGGGTGAATATGTGTTCGTGTGTGATGTATAAGAGTGGATATCAGCTGTTCGAGTGAGTGAACCATGTTGCACAGGGTGTGGTCTTTGTGTATCTATTTGAGCCTGCAAGCAAGCTTTAGGCACCCAAATTTGTCTTGATTGTGGGTCAGCCTTCATCGACTTCTTGGGTACCCAGATAGACTTCACTTTCACAGAAGAATTTTTGGAAGACTTCTTATTAGTGTCGTGTCGTTGATCACTAATAGGAAGTTGAGCCAGTTGTTGTGGCTTGACCGCAATAGGATGCTCGCCTTTCTGCACCCACATTTGTTTTGGGGGCTGGGACACCTTGCTTTGTACTTTCTTTTGGCTGCGAGCATAAGTCCTCTGCTTTCTCTGCGTTTGATCCACCTTTGGTTGCTGCGTCCCTATGGTTTTTGGAAAAGAAGGGAGTTCTGTCGCATCCTTGACTTCTTTGTTGAGATAATCATCCCTCTGCATCACATAGTTTCAGACAAGAATAACATGGTCATCTTCATGTGTACTCCTGGAAGGACCATGAGTGTGTGCCTTTCCTAGTTCCTTGAGTGCTCCATTGTCTAACTCAACTATAATTCGACTCTGATTTACCCATACCTGAAGAAGTCCACTTCTTAGGTTTAGGTTGACTGCATGATCATAAATCCAGTCTTGACCCAAGACAAGGGGTTCAGTGAGATCCTCATCTTGACACACTAGTACTTTAATTGTCATTAAAACATCTTGAATATAGAGGGGAAGTTCCACCTTGCCCATGCAAGGGGTCTCCACGCCTCCCAATCCTATGAGATATGCTTCAATGGGATTGATACTTAAGTTCAACTTTTGACAGTAAGAAAATTTAACTGCACTAGTGGGTGCACCTGAGTCAATCAATGCCCTTACAGTCCTTGCACTCTTTCCTTGTCCTATCTCTAAGGTTACAAAAGGACGTCGATCAATTATTCTATGAGAGCTAATGCCTGAAACTTCACACATAGCCATATGATATCCTGGGTGCGCATAGTCATCTGTCCTAGGCTGATCTCTACCTTGTCTTCTCAACTTCATTCTTCGATGCGTTCCAAAGCTTCTGCCTGCGCTTCTTCTCGAATTTGTTTTTCTTCTTCCTTGTGTTTCTTGGCAGTGTTGAGTCTATTTAGCATCTCTTCAGTCAGGGGTTCTTGATATAACTTGACTCTGCATCCGCTTATGTAGCTAGGGAGAATATCGCCTTCTAAAGTGGCTAGCTGTACTGCTCCACTAGTCGAGATCCTGTTTATGATCATAGGTCCATAGCCTCTCTTCTCTAATTTTCTTGCATGTTGCTTCAAAGTGTAGACTAACACTAGGTCCCCTGCTTTCAAGCCTTTATCCTTCACATGGGCATCAAAATACGCCTTCTGTCTTTTCTTAGCTGCATATATTCCTGATGTAGCTCTTAGTCTTGTTTCACCTAATTGTTCAAGGTCAAAAATTCTCGAAGAGAGTTCATGACCCGTCCACTCATGCTCTTGTGCTACTCTCAATGTAGGAATCAAGAAGCCCAAAGGTAGCACCGCATTTTGGCCAAATACCATCTGAAAGGGTGTGGCTTGGGGTACCGTTTTATAGGCAACTCGGTATGCCCAAACAGCATGGTGTAGTTGTTTGTCCCAATCAGAGCGTTTATTATTAACCAATTTTTTCAACACATTGCATAGAATCTTATTTGTGCTTTCGGCTTGCCCATTAGCTTGTGGATGATAGGGAGCAGACTTCTTGTGTACAACCAAGAAGTCTTGGAGCAGATTTTCAATAACTTCATTCAAGAAGTGAGTCCCTCTATCACTAACTAGCTCTATAGGTAGCCCGTATCTAGTGAACACATTCTCAAATAAGAACTTAGCGGTCGTCTGAGCATCATTCTTTGTCGTAGCTTTTACCTCTACCCACTTGTTAGATAGTCTGTGGCCACAATGATATATTCAGCATGTGAACCCTTAGCTGGGGGATTAATCGGACCAACAAATTCTATTCCCCACCTAGAGAATGCACGTCCACCCATCATAGGTTTCAAAGGCATCTCATCTTTGCATATAGGATACTGAGTTTGCTGACAGACATCACACCGCTTCACATAGGTATGTGCATCCATGTGAAGGGTCGGCTACCAAAGACTTGCAAATAGTATAGCCTTGATCACTCAATCTGGTCCAAAATGTCCTCCTGCTACACCTTGGTGAGCAGTTTCCAAGATCTTAAGATACTCGCTCTCATGGACACATAGCTTAGGTACCCATCTTTACCACGCTTGTATAAATTATCACCAATAAGTGAGTAGTCTAGGGCTTCTTGTTCTAAACTCTTTTGCCTCGTCAGGGTCATATCTTGAGGGAATGTTTTCGTCCTCAGGAAGGCTACTAGTGGTTCACTCCAATCTGGCACTATGGACACTTGATAAAGAGTGGCATGCTCCACGGGTGGTTTAGTGCAACAGATTGGGCATTCTTTACACATCTTATGTACATCAGCTTCCATAGTAGGCCAATGCACTCAGATTCTCCTTAGTGTCTATAAAGTTCTTTGCCTCGAATGGTGTTGCTCTAATGCACCTACATGTGCTAATTGCAACAATTTTGTGTACTCGTCCTCTTCCACACAACAAGCCAATATCCCTTGATCTGTCTGTTTGTACATACTTCCTGTCATGATATGGTACTTCTGGGCTTTTACTACCTCCCTATCTTGAGTGTTTATGATTGGGTGGTTAGGCCCATATGTCAACACTAGCACTAATGGCTTAGCCCACTGAGGTACAACTTCCAAATTAAACAAGTAAGCATCAGGAAGGTCATCTGATACTCCTTGTGGGGCTTCTCCAGATGTGAGCCTAGAGAGATGGTCTACTCTCAAGTGAGTCTTGCCTTTCATCACCACAACCTCAAAGTCGTATTCCATTAGCAAGAGAAACCATCTCACCAATCTACCTGTATTGCATGGCTTGTTTACCAAGTACAACAGTGCCTGATGATCAGTAAAAAATTTAAACTTGTTTGCAAGCAAATAGTGTCTAAACTTTTTAATTGCATACACCATGCCTAATCCTTCTCATTCAGTGGTCGTATAGTTTCATTCAGCTGCATTCAACTGTCTACTAGCATAGGCAATTCAAAGATCCATATTACCTTCACCCGTAGGTTGTGCAAGCACACATCCAATGGCATAATTGGATGCATCCACATGCACATGGAAGGGCTTATTCCAATCTGGTGTAGTCAAGATTGGCGCTGAACATAACCGCCGTTTAAGCTCATTGAAGGAATTCTCACATTCATCAGTCCACTCAAAGTTAGTCAAAAGTCCATACAGAGGCTCTACTATGATCGCATAAATGTGTATGAAACGTCGGTAATAACCACAATGCCCCATGAAAGCTTGTACTTCCTTGACATTCTTTGGCCTAGGTAGCTCTGCTATAGCTTTCACTTTTTCTTCGTCCGTAGATATGCCATTCTTTGACACTATGTGTCCTAGAATCTTGCCTCTCCTGACCATGAAAACGCACTTTTCTGGGTTCAGGCAGACTTGATATTCTCTACATTTGTCAAAGATTTGCCTAAGTTCTGGTATATGTGTCTGTCTAATGTTGGAATGAGCACAGAGATCATCAACATAGACCTCTAAATTCTTCCTCAAGAACTCTTTAAACACATGGCACATCAATCTCTGAAAGGTAGCGGGTGCATTAGTGAGCCCAAATGGCATTACCCAAAAAGAAAATATGCCCCATTCTGTGGCAAAAGCCGTCTTATGCTGGTCTTCTGGAGCAATGGCTACCTAATTGTAGCCAGAAAATCCATCAAGGAAACTGTACACTTCTTTGTCTGCTACTCTTTCTAAGAGATGTTCAGTGATAGGAAGCGGATAGTTATCTCGAATAGTGGTTGCATTAACCTTCTTCAAGTTAATGCACACACGTAACTTTCCATTCTTCTTGGGCACAACTACGATGGGGGATACCCACTCCGTGTGCTCAATTTCATAGATGAATCCAACTTCTACTAGTCTATCTATCTCCTCTTTGATCTTGGCAGCGTAATTATCATTATATGTGTATGGCTTTTGTTTAGAGGGTTTGGCATCTGAGGTCATGGGGATAGTGTGTGAGCATATGTCAGGGTCTACACCCTTCAAATCCTTGTAACTCCAAGCGAATACATCTCGGTATTCTCTTAGCAAGGCAATCAACTCTTGCTCTTCTTCTTCCGTCAGGTCATGTCCTATGTAAGTGCATCTCTCTTCTCCTTCTTCTATGGCTACCACTATTTTCTTGGTGGTTTCTTTGTTATCATAGGCCTCCCCTAATTGTGCCTCGCGTTTAGGCATTCTTATCATGACTCTTCTGTCGTCTATCTCATACTTCTTAAAATTGTCAAGGACCTCAAACAAAGATTCTTCTTCTTCTGGTGGGACTTCTCTCTTCTTCCTTTTCTTAACTTCGCTCTTAGCGGTCACTTGTGTGGTTAACCTCACTTCTTCTATAAGCTCCTCGTGTCTTTGAGGATGAGCTTCTACTTCATACAAGTATTCTTCATCTGACGCAAATGGTGGGTCCATAATGATTGACTCTAGATCAGAGTCACTTGCATCCTCAAATGCATCAGGGCTAGGTTCGCATTCTTCTAGAATTGAGTCTCCCATGATTGGCTCTATTGAGAAGACTGAAATGTCATAGCCATCCTCGTCACAGTGGAGTGTCCATTGTTCTTCATTGATGGCTACATCCATTGTTGCTAAAATTTCTGCCCAACCGTGAGGTTCAAACTCTTCGTCAGGAAATACTACAGGTGCATAGGCTGGGTCTTGAATTGATCTATGTGTTTCCTTTGCACCTACCTCTCCGGATTTTTCTCTCTTCTCTTCTTCTACTGCTACATTACACATCCACAAGTGAGTGTCTTCATGCATCCATGAGCATCCTGATCCTAGGGAGTGCACAGACTCCGTGTCATCCTTGGCTCTATGGATGGGATTCCATTGAATAGGCGGTACGTCTCTATGAGAGTAATCCTTGAGATTGACTTTGGTTGTAACACCTAGGTGTTGCAAATACAAAGAATTGGTTCCCCAATCCTGTACCACTTGCAACTGTCGCATGAATGGTCTTCCCAAAATCATCTCATAAGCATGGTTCTTGCTAAAATCACATATGGCAAAAGTATGCTCAAAATCAACACCGCATGTAGTGAGAGTTATTCCTTCTAGCAAGCCTAAGGGTCTTTCTATGTGACCATCAGCCATCTGCAATTTCATTCTCGTTGGCCTAAGTGCTGGCTTGCCCCAACGCTTCCATAAGGAAGTGGTAGCAATGGCAACTCCTGCGCCTGAGTCCAGAATTGCCTTGGTTGTGTATCCTTGATGGGTGATGGGGAGGTAGGTGTTTCCTTCTTCTCCTTCACTCATATCTCCTATCTTATCTAGAGGAATTTTTGGCACTGTTCTATGAGAACCTACTTGGGAACGCAGTTTAGCTACCTCTGGGACTTGTTTGGCTACATGTTTCCACAGTTCTGGCTTAACCTGGAGTAGCTCTTCTAAAGTGAGATTGCACTACACTTTAGTATTCTTCACTATCTCCGTGTTCCTAGGTATGACTGAGTCTTCGTTTCTTACCATGACTGTGGGTGCTCTCATACAAGTAGACTTAGCTTCCCATGGGCCTGTGAAGTGGGGTAATTCATGTAAAGAATTAGACTCAAAGTCTAATCTCTATTGAGATTGGGCACTCTCTTGCTCTCCATAAATGGAGGGAATATCTTGTGGGAATTGATCATGCATGTCATCCACAAGTTCAAAGGGAGGAGGGACTTCACTTTCTTTAGCCCATTTCTCTTCTTGAATCTCTCGCAAGAACTCTGGTGTGTACCGATTCATAGAAGAAGATGTGTCTGGCTCTGTAGAGTTAGGGACATAAGCTTCATGGGGGGGAATGCTTATTTTTTCACTTGGCCTTCTCTCATTTTGAGAGGCAGGTTCCTTTTCTGATTGTGCAATTAGCCTCTCCAATCCTTCTAGCAGTCCATCAAAGTGCAACTGCGTCTTAGTTGAACTAGAGATGTTAAAGAGGTGACTGGCTTCAAACATGGTTTGAGCCAATTCCACCATCTAACACAAATTCTAGTTCGTTCAAGCTCTAGTTCCGCTCTAGGGTAACACTTTTCATGATTGGTTACATTTGGCCCTTCTTGGATTCTGGCCTGATATGCCTTAAGCATCATATCTAGGTCCTCGGGAGTGGGATCTGCTAAAACTCATCCTACTCTAGGGAGTGGTGGGGTCGCATGAGGTGGGTTAGAAGGTGGTGGATTGGATGGAGATGGGAATGATGGTGGCGGGGTAGTGTGAGAGGGAGGTTGAGATGTAAGTTCAATTATCTTGGCTCTCGTTTCTCTTAAGCTTTCCTCGAGTTCACTCATCTTCTTGGCCCATTGCCTTTTCATTCTTTCTCGGCTATCTCTCCAAGCTCTAGTCCTCTTCTTGGTCATGCTCTCAGTTTCACTAACCTCAACACTTTTTTCCTGGCCTAAACTTTGGTTCTGCTGCAAGGTTTGAGCTCTAGTGACCACTTGCACTGGTGCAATGGAAGTCACACTCCCTGTAGAGTCTGCTACTAACCCAATAACGTTAATAGGAGTGATTTTTGGCATAGTATTGGGATTCTTTGGGCAATCTCGTAAGAGATGCTCCTTTCCACACTCTTGACAAAAGCCTTGAATTGTCACCGATTGGGGTTGTGTAGGGGCAGGCATTGGGCAATCACGAATGAGGTGATCTCCCTGACATCTGTAGCATGGCCCTCTAGGGAATGGGGGTCTTAGGGGCCTAGGTTGAGGTCTAGAGTTGGGGTTTGCGTACATGACATTTGCATACTCTGGCTCCCAGCTAGGCTCACTCGGTTCTTCACTATAGTAGGACTCATCATGTTCAGGGGACTACATGTAGTAAGCCTGTGGGCTATCAATATGTGTAGAGTCAAAGCTATGGTCATTGGGGTCACTTTCTGAAAGCAATGGTGGCTCTATTCAGGTTCTCTTCTGCAGCTACATACTTTACTGGGATCACATTGGCTGGAGCAGGAGGTTGTTGGGCTAGCACTGGCTGAGGTCTCTCTTGGGCTTGATATTGTGGTTGCTAGGTTTGTTGAGGCCTGGCATACTGTTGTGGTGGGTACTGGTTCTGGTATCTGCCCTGTTGTGGATATGGTTGAGGGTAAGTTTGCCTAACCGCTTGCCTATTGTATGGGCAATCTTGTGTTGTGTGATTAGTGTATCTCCATTCTATGGTGCAGTATTGGCTACTAGGATTCACTTGGGGTTGAGCCATGATGGGACATACGCACCATATGGTCACCTCCACAAGTATAGCACCGTTTAACTGGGGCAAATCTTGGGATTTGTTTGCTAGAGACACCTAGTTTTTGAGCTACTTTCTCAACGAGTTCCTCAATAGATGTGGATTGCAAGGAAGAGACGCTATAAGAACTATCTGAATCTTTGTAGATTTTTGAAAGCTCTAATTCCTCCCCTAGGTTATCCTTGATGTCGATGCACATGCGTACACACTCTTCTATGGTCCTCGGGTCCTTTAAGTACACGTATGATCTCAACTTTGTACTTAGCAGTCCATCTAGGAATAAAGCCACTTGTTTGGCTCGTGTGGGTAACTCAGAAACAGGACATCTCTCTAGATATTGCCTAAACCTTCTTCCTGCAAGTCTGACCGTCTCTTGAGGGGTTTGCTTGAAGCTATGAATCAGTGAGGAAGTGTTATGCCTTATGCCACTCTTAGAAAATTCAATAATGAAAGCCTCTAGAAGTTGGTCTATGTTCCTGAAGTGTCTTTCATTTAGTGGTTGAAACCACATAAGAGCAGTGTTCCTAAGACTTAGACCAAAGGCATTGTATTGCGTGAATAAGTCCTCCACTTGTTCAACTCTCAAGACTTGCCTAAATTTGGCCACATGATCGTATGGGTCTCCAGTGCCATCGAAGTAATTCTTCATGGACTTAACCAGCTGTGTAGGTCTCAAGGTTCTGGTGTGTTCCCTCGGCCTTGGCAAAGGAAAATCATCAGCATTTCTTAGGTTCCTTGGAACTCTAGTTCTCTCTGTTTCTTCTCTATCCGTCTCTGCTCACATTTTTTCTCTTCCTATTGGGTTGGCAAAGCTTACCTCAGGTCTATCTCTACTTCTGTCCCTTTGAGCTCCGTGAGCTTGGGATGTTCCCGCTCCTTGGTGGCCAAAAAAGACATTAGATCTTGGTTGGGGAAAATAAATTCTCCCTTCCAAGTGTAGGCATGCCTACCGTGCTCTGTAACCACAAATATTCTCTCCAAAGTGTTGTCTAAATAGGTCACTTTGCCTGGACTATCCGGATCTTTAAACTCGTAGATAGTGAGTGCTCCAACCTCGTTAGGCTGACCAGGCTTGTACCTCCAAAAGGCTTCATTAGTCTCTCGGTTCAAAAACAAATCTATGCTCTTATTGTCCTGGGGAACCCACTCTGGTGTGAGAATCCTAGTGAGAACTGATTTGCCTCGAGGGGTTTTAGGTTCTACACTCATGTTCCCTTGCTCTAGGTCACCTAAGTCTATTTCTGGGATCACATTTCCGAATTCATCTGTCCTTTCTGGGTGACTGGTGACTACATATATGGTTCCTTCTTTGTCCAAGTATGCTCCATTTTCAAAATTGACGGCTGGATGTTCTAGTCCAATGGGTTGATCTGGATTTTTGATCTGGACCACAGATCTTCCTAGGCCGTCCTCATAGATACTAGCACCTAATCGGTTGGTCCTAAGGTATTCCAATTGCGTCTTGTAGGGGCCTTCTACCCTATGTAAATATGGCACACCTGAACTTCCTGTGGGTCTCTCCATACCTTGAGACATCTCTGACTCACTAGTCTCAGAGCTAGCATAGGGAGAATGATGGCTCAACTGCTGGGCCCAAGACCTAGCAGTATGATTGACATTAGCCTCTGACGACCTAAGACTCAGTCTATCTCTCCCTAGGTGTCATCCTGATCTAAGGTTCATATGCCTAACTGAGCAATCCCAATTTTTACCCAAGGTACAGCCTCGTTGCCGATCAATTTGTATCAGTCACTTGGTTCTTTTTTAGTTGATTATCGTGTTTATGATCTTGTCAGATATCATGTCGTCAGGAATACTTGAGTTAATTTTTGCACTTTAATTTGAATGAACCACGTTAAGTTCTTTTCTTTTAAGTTATCGATCACATAGAGATTATGTTTTAGCTTGAACTTGAGTATTTAGGTAGTCTTCAACTTGATAGATGCCTATCGTCGCCCTGACTTACTTCTAGCACTACTTGCACTTAGCCTAAGCTAGGAATTGACAAAGGAAGTTGAGAATCTTCCAACCTCACTTGCTGCTCCCTTGCTCTTTAATGCTCAGGAACCCCGTTCTCAAGCTTGTAGAGTGCCCTTGCTTTGAATGCCCTCAAGTGCTCTGAATGGACCTGTAAAAGTCCCAAGGTTAGCTCAAGACTTAGATTTCAAATGACATAATAAATCACTTCCATTCATGCAATTTAGATATCAATTTGCCCTCAGTCTTTATGGCAAACAATTCTAGAGATCCCTTGGTTTTGTTCCCCCTGGATATGGTCAACTTCAAATTACTATATCTAATAATCCTGATATTAATTTTACCCGCAACCAGTAGAAGTTTTGGTTGTACTCCCCACGAGCTTTCCAACAAAACAAGAATCACAGCAAACGGATTTCGTATGAGGAAGTTATGACAGTTCAGGGTTCTAGGGCTAAAACAGGGTTCAAACAGGCTAACAGATCACAGGACTTTTCTCAAAAATACGAGTGTAGGGACCTCACAAAGTGCTAATTATTTGACATGTATGCACAAAATTACCCCAAAATTGGAATAAAAAACCCTAGAAATTTGGCTGAAAAGGCCTGTCAATCACGATCGACAGGTCTGTCAATCACGATTGACAGAGGTGTCCGTCATGGCTGTCGGTCGCGATCGACACGTCAGTCGTGATTGACAGTTTCAATCACGATCGACAGAGTCGGTCGTGAGTCCTGTCAATCGCGATCGACACTTTTTGCGTGAATTCCGGCAAAATCTCAGTCAATCGTGGGCCTATCCGTCGCGATGGACACATGTGCACGCGAATTCTGGTGTCAATCGTCAAATTTTTGTCGAGCGCGATCGACGGTGTCGATCGCGATTGACAGAATCCTACGTGGCAGTCGGTCGATCGTGGGGCCTGTCGGTCACGATTGACAGAGGCTGTTGGTCGCGATTGACAGAGGCTGTCCGTCGCAATTGACAGAGGAACTCGGAATTTTTTTACTGTGTTTGGTGATTTAGAGTGTGCTCATCTTGTGAGTCATTGTGGTGTACTTTGTTTTACTAAATAAGCGATTTTTCTGTCGATCAGGATTGACAGAGGTCTGCGACACAGAGACAGGGCCAAGCTTTTCCGTACCTGCACAGCCTGCTGGAGATGGTGGGATAGCCAGATCCTGCAAGAAAACTCAAGAAACATGCAAAAAGAGTGCACATAAATCGCTCTCTCGCTCACAAGTGAAATGAGGGAAATGGGAGGGGAAAGGAGATATGATAAAAAAACTGAAATTTTTCGCGATGATGGAGATGGAGATCGGATATGGTGAGGATGATGATGGTGAAGTAAGAAAGAGAAAAGTAAGAAAAAGTAAAGAAATTACCTACAATGCCAACGTCACAACTCTACGTCTTACCATCACATGCTCGTCCTCAAAGCTCGATCCCCGGCAACGGTGCCAAAATTTGGTGTAGCTCAGTGATGAGTAGCACCTCCTTTAATGTCAATCTGGGAAGACGTGAGGATGGTATGAAGACCTCGAACAAGTGATGGCACAAGTGCGTGAGTGAGAAGCACACTAACATGCACACACATACACACACGCGCGCACACACGGCAAGACAAAGAGAAAGACAATGGAGTTCTTTAGATTACTTCAAAAGTGCTCTTACAAGTTCAAATCTATTACAATCTAACTTCAAAAATGAGCTCCCTAGCTCTATTTATAGTTTTTGACTAGCTTTGGCCCTGTCCAGACCTAGTGTCCGGCCTAGTTAAAAATTAGGTTCTAGGGCCTATTTGAGGGCTCAAACGGGGTCTAAAAAAATATGAAAATTGATAGGTAGATACTTCTAATGCTCCTCAGGCTCAAGGACTCCTTGGCTTGCACAAAAAGGTGAAATGGTATTTACAATGATGTAGAGTGACTAAATTCACTATTTAGGAAGTATTACTTCATGGAAAAATTTGGACGGCCTACTTGCCAGATCTTCATTGACTACTTTGTGTGCTTGTGCTTTCTCTTCGCTCTGAATCCCTTCTTTGACTTCCTTGTCTTGTGAGTCCTTGGGTACCTTGACTGCTGCCAACATGGTGGTAACTATCTTTTGTGAGTTAACCTTATATTTTGTTTTTAGGGTTTCTCTACCCTAATCTCAAAATTAGAGTTGGTTGATTTACAATTTTGTTACACTATTTTGTGAGAATAAGGTTAGCTTCATTGCTTATTCATTTCACACACTTAGATTCTTTCAACATAATCTAAATTTTGTATCATCATCTTCTTGGATATTCTTCCATTAGTGAGTGCACCACTTTATATGGTTGAGTAGTACTCCCATGTTGTAATTTGGACATCTATTTTTTAGTGAGTAAGCCTCTAGCTTACGTTCCCTATCCTTGTCTCAAGATCTCTTTCTTTCTATCTCTCACCTATCATCTTGATTAATTAAGTGTGTATGCTCAAAAGGTTTTAGTGTTGGAACGATCCTGGGGGCCCAAATTCCAACACTTGGTATCATAACATAATTGACATACACACTTAGTTAAGATGAGTGAGATTAGAATTGAGATTGAGGACAAGTTGGATGGATCTTCTAATTATCCCATGTGGAGTTTCATGATGATGAATATTTTAGTGACAAAGGATTATGGAGTATCGTCAATGGATCCTTAACAAGACCCAGACGAGAAGGCAAAGAAGGAGCCACATCAGCTTCAAGAGGTACTAGAATTACTATTACAGAACCAAGTAAAGAAGAGGTAACCACTTCGACATCTAGAGTCATAGAGAGGCCTTTACCTAGAGTTCCTCCTACTGAAGATCAGGCAAGGTGGGATGTTGGAGATGCTTTAGCACTTTCATTCATAGCAATGAGTGTCAAAAAGCATATTCTACCACAGATCAGATCTTGCAAAAGTTCTAGACAAGCTTGGTTGAAGCTTAAGAATCTTTTTCAAAGCAGAAATCCTGCTAGGAAAGCTCACTTGAAGAGACAACTAGCAAATACAAGGATGAAGGTTGGTGAGTCAATTCAAACCCACATTATGAGACTCGTTGACTTGAGAGATCAACTTCTAAATGTAGGAGTTGAGATATCATATGAAGAAATGGTAAATACGTTGATTAATTCACTTCCTATTTCATATTGATCTTATATAACCACTCTTACCCTTACCACAAGAGATAGAGAGGTTACATTTGGAGAGCTAGAATTCTTGTTACTTCAAGATGAAGATCAATTGAAGGGAATGGAAGAAAATGAAGAAGCAATTTCATCTTCATCAAAGGGTAAAAAGAAGAAGAAGGATAAGAAGGAAAAGCAATCTAAGAAGGAAAGTAGGTCCCTCTCACCTTCTACTTTAGATTCTGTTTCTACTACATCTAAAGAGAAGTCTTCAAAGAAGAAGGAAGTACTATGTTATTACTGCAAGAAACCTGGACATTGAAAGGCAGCATGTTATAAAAGGATTGCATTAGAAAAGAAAAAGGCTTCAAGTAATGTTGCAGAAGATGATAAAAAAGGGAAATCTCAAGGTGATTCTTATGCCTGTATCACCATTGAGGAAGTAGCTTTTGATCAGGCAGCTTTACAAGTTCTTTCATCAAGTCCTTGGATATTTGACTCAGGTGCTACAAAGAATATGACAGGTTGCAGAGATGTGTTTTCTTCTCTTTCCTATTCTTCAGGTAGAAGAGTTACTATTGCAGATGGCAATGATTTGGATGTTGTGGGAATGGGTACAGTAACCCTAAAGTCAAGAGAAGGTGGTAATTTTCAGATTACAGATGTTCCATATGTACCTAAAATGAAGAAGAATCTGCTATCTATATCTGCATTTTTGAGTGATGGTTTTAAATTTGTATTTGAGAGAGATCTTTGTAAGATCTTATCACACAAAGATGACAAGTGTATTTTACAAGGTGAGCATAGAGGAGGCATCTTTGTTTTGTCAAAAATCAGTCAGGCATATGTGGTCAAATTTTTGTCACCGGTGGAAGATATGAAGCTATGGCATGAAATATTTGGACATATTAGTTTTGAAGCTCTCAAGAGTATCAAAGACAGAGGTATGGTTGAGAGTTTACCCTCATTCAAGCTACCAGATGATTCAGATATATGTGAAGGTTGTCTTGAAGGTAAGATGCATAAACTACCTTTCAAGAAACATGGTCATATTATAGCTACTAGGAAATTGCAGATTATTCATTCAGATGTGAATGGAGCTATGAGAGTAGACTCTATTCAGGGATTTAGGTATTTTTTTCTATTCGTTGATGCTTTTACGAGATATTCATGGATCTATGGTCTTAACTTGAAGTCAGAAGTCTTTCTTATGTTCAAGAAGTTTGTAGCTATGGTTGAAAAATGAAAGTCAGGAAACTATCCAGATTCTCAGAAGTGATAGAGGTGGAGAATACTTGTCAAATGAGTTCCAAACATTGATTGATGAAAAATGTATTACTCGACACCTTACTATTGCTTATACTCCTCAGAAAAATGGTGTCGCAGAAAGAAAGAATAGAATACTTGTTAAGATGATGCACAGCATGATGGCATCCAAAAAGCTTTCATCAAAATTCTGGTTTGATGCAGTACATACAGCTAATCACATTTTGAACAGATCATCTACAAAATATTTAAAGGTAATCACACCTTATGAAGCTTATTATGGTAGAAAACCTAATGTGAGTTACTTCAGAGTGTTTGGATCACTTTCTTATGTACATGTTGAGAAAAAGGACCAAGGCAATATAGATGTAAAAGCGAGGAAAGTTGTTTTCATTGGATATCCTGTTGAGAGTAAAGGATATAGGTTTTATGTTCCAGAGACAGGTGAAGTTATTCTTTCACGTAATGCTTATATTGCTAAAAAATAAGGTTTATGATAAAGAAGCAGAAATTCTAGAGTTCATTAGTGAAAATGACTATGGGTTTTTCAGAAAGATTCTGAATGTACATGTTCAGCCATATCAGGAGGGAGTTAAAATTCCTAGGATTCAAGAAAAAGTTGAAGAAAGAGGAATTTCCCAACCTTCTACAGAGTCAGTTCCACATGAGACTTTGGTTCCAGAAATGGAAGAAGTTAGAATTCCAGAAAGTCCTAGTACCTCGGCAAGACAAGTTCTAGAACCTGTGGAAGATGAAGGGTCAGAAAGAGTTTCAACACTATTTAAAGATACACCTACTTGGTTATATTAGACTTGGAAAGATAGTGGTATAAAGACTTTTACTGGAAGAACAAGGAGTGACAACAACAACAAGATCATATAAGAACAAGAAGTCAGACTAGATAACAACAACAAAAAGATCATGTAAGTTTTGCTGAAGACTTTGAGATTCATGATATTTTGGCACTTATGACTATAGAAGATGAACCTGCATGTGTTAAAGATGCACTTAACATTCCTATTTGGAGAAAAGCTATGCAAGAAGAGATTGATTCTATTAATAAGAATCAAACTTGGTAGCTATGTGAGTTACTAGAGGGAAATAAGGCTATAGGTGTAACATGGATCTTCAAATTCAAGAGGAAAGCAGATGGTACTATTGATAGATACAAGGCCAGGTTAGTTGTCAAAGGATATGCACAACAAAAAGGTATTGATTATGATGAAACATTCGCTCCTATGTCTAGGATGATTGTTATTAGGTCAATACTTGCTTTAGCACCACATTTTGTTTTGGCATATATATCAACTTGACATTAAGAGTGCTTTTCTAAATGGTGATTTACATGAGGATGTGTATATTCAGCAGCCAAAAGGTTTTGAAGAGACAGGTAAAGAACACTTAGTGTGTAAGCTTATAAAAGCTTTGTATGGTTCAAAACAGGCACCTAGAGCATGGTATGAAAAGATACATACATATCTTTTGTCCATTGATTTCCATAACTCAGATGCAGCTCCAACTCTTTATGTCAAAGCTGAATCAAGTATGATGATTATAGAAATCATTTATGTAGATGATATTATAGTCACAGGTCCCAAAGATGAAGATTTGCAGATGTTCAAAGAACAATTGAAGCAAACATTTGATGTGAATGATTTAGGCATTTTGCATTATTATCTTGGGATTCAATTTCTATTTCAAGATGAGTATATCTATATGACACAATAGAAGTACATTGAGAAACCTTTGGAAAGGTTTTAGATGGTTGATTCTAAACCTATGCAAACACCTATGGATCAGAACGCATCTTTACAGATGGTAGCAGATGCAGAGCCATTTGATGCTACTTTATATAGTCAGGCAGTTGGTTGCTTGATATATCTGTGTGAGACATGTCCTGATATACAGTTTGCAGTTTCTCAAGTATCAAGGTTCATGCAGAATCCGACAGTGTTACATTGGAAAGCAGTAAAGCGGAGCTTTCGATATTTGAAGGGAACTTCAAATTATGCTATGGTATTTTCAAAATCTACACATTTGTTACTAAAAGGATTTTCAGATTCTGATTGGGTAGGTAATAGAGACACAAGAATAAGTACTAGTTGATATTGTTTTTATCTTGGAGATTGTCTTATCTCATGGCTTTCAAAGAGACAACCCACAATTGCAACTTCATCGTGTGAAGCTGAATATCGTGCAACATTTACAGCTACTCTAGAGTCAGTTTGGTTGCATAAGATTTTCAGTTATCTTGATGTGAGAGTACATGAACCCATTCAGATATTTTCAGATAGCCAGAGTGCTATAGCTATAGCAAAGAATCCAGTGCATCATGCAAGAACAAAGCATATAGAGGTACACTACCACTATACTTGAGAGCAGATAGCTAAGAAGCACATTGAGCTGGTTTATGTTCCTTCTAGTGAGAACATTGCAGATATATTTACGAAAGCATTGACTAGAGATAGTCATGAGAAGATTTGCAGGTTACTAAAGCTTGTACCAATATGACATTGAAGGAGGGATTGTTGGAAGTCAAAGTACATTTGGTACGTTTCTGGCAAATCACATTTCAGGATTTAGCATTTTTTGAATGATTTGGGAAAAACTTTTTGACGCTAGATAGATGGAGCTTGGCAAGAGCTATCTAGTGGTATGCTTCATTTTTCCAAGAGTTGGAAGAAAATTCAAACCCTAATTTTGCTCAAAGTGAAGAAAAGCTAAGTCATGTTCAAAAGCTAGTCCAAAAGCTTGGGAAATAGCAATTCAAATATATTTGTGATGGTTTTTTATGAGTAAAACATAAAAAGCAAGTGATCCTTCTATATTTAGACATCAGTGTCTATTTTTAGCCAGTTAGCAATTTTTAAGCAAAAGCCATTATAGCAAAAATGATGGAAGCTTTAAAATGCGTACGTTTTTGCTTTATTGGACATGCACTATGATTGTGCTTTATTTGAAGAACTATTTTTTTTTTTTTTTTTTTTTTGAGGGTACAAGGAAATTGGAAAGTATACTGAAATTGAAATACACACTCACACACCCAACCTCTTAAGGTAGAGGCATCCTTCATGATAACTCATGGATATGTCCGGCCAGGACTTGAACTTAGGACATCCTCCTGCAGCTTCAAGGCGTCAGCCACTAGGCTACGCGGCCACGGACTATTTGAAGAACTATTGCTATTACTTTATTATGGAAGGCTTAACCTATAAAAGGAGCATGGTGGGCACACACTTGATCATCACTCAAAGATCTCAAGCTAGAGTTTGAAGATTCTGAAGCTTTGGAGGTGAAGATTTGGTGAAGGAGGGGCTACTCTCTTGGAGCAAGAAGCCTTCTACATGGTGGTGGTAACTATCTTTTGTGAGTTAACCTTATATTTTGTTTTTAGGGTTTCTCTACCCTAATCTCAAAATTAGGGTTGGTTGATTTACAATTTTATTACACTATTTTGTGAGAATAAGGTTAGCTTTGTTGCTTATTCACTTCACACACTTAGATTATTTTAACATAATCTAAATTTTGTATCATCATCTTCTTGGATATTCTTCCATTAGTGAGTGCACCACTTTATATGGTTGAGTAGTACTTCCATGTTGTAATTTGGACATCTATTTTTTAGTGAATAAGCATCCAGCTTATGTTCCCTATCCTTGTGTCAAGATCTCTTTCTTTCTATCTCTCACCTATCATCTTGATTAATTAAGTGTGTATGCTCAAAAGGTTTTAGTATTGGAACGATCTTGGGGCCCCAAATTCCAACACTCTCAAAGTACTAAACATCTGAGTCTACTGCAGACATGCACTGCTCATGAGAAGATGGGTCAAAACTACAAACAATAATAAACACCCATTCTTCTTCCTGCACAAGATTAGTAGACTCTGTTTTTGGTGTAGAGGCTTCTGCAACTACCATTCAAGCCTCTTTCTTCTTTGCCTCTTTAGTAGCCAGTTTTGGACAGTTCTTTATGATATGATCATTTCCTTTACAATACTTGCAAAAAAATTTCTGTTTTTTTTATTTCTTTTCATCTTTGTCTTCCCTCTTCGATTGTGCAGAATTAGTAGATTTCTGCTTACTAGTTGAAGAGCTCCATTTTCCTTTGCCCTTCTGACTAGCCAGGAAAGCTTGATCTGCAACATGCATAATTGACCTGTTCTGCCTGAACTGATCTTCCTGCAACAGAACAGAGACTAACTCCTCAAATGACAAGGCATTTGGATTGCTTTTCATCATCAACCGAAGAGTAGAAGCAAAACTCTAATATGAATCAGGAAGACCATTCAAAATGGTGTGCACAAGTGAGCTATCTAGTATAACCTCATCAACATAAATCAAATGTTCCTTCAAGTCTCTGATCTTTATTAGGAAACTATCCATAGAATCACGTTCATTCATGTGCTCACTCTCCAACTGTTTTCAAAGGTAAGCAACATGAGCCTCATTCCTAGCTTGATACAATGTGATAAGTGTATCCCAAGCATCCTTAACTATTCTGTAAGAGCGAATATGAGGAATAATGGCACGTTTGATAGACAAAGCTATCAATGCATGTGCCTGAGCATCTCTTCCATCCCAACAAATCTGCTCTGTAGTAGGTGCAACACAAATTGCAGCACGAACAGAAATATGCAGAATATCATCATCTTCGACACCTTCAACATCAGTTTCAATACCTGCAATTGTAACAGTTGCAGGAGTGATAGGACGTTTTTCAACACCCTGCACAATGTTCCATAGTCCTTTTGCAACCAATACATGTCGCATCATATAAGCCCACAACGGGTAGTTGGTACCATCCAACTTATCCTCAACAGCCAACATACGAAATACATCACTGCTTTCAACCATGGTCAGTGACTAAAATACCTTGATGTAGAAAATTGACTGTATCTCAAAAAGTTGAATGGAACTACCCAGACGAGTTTTGCTAAACCTGTAGTAGACTTCAAGACACTTATACTGGTGAACCAAAACACGTATATACCTTTGGCACAAAAAGACAAAATAGCCTACACAAGCACTGTGATAGTGCGTTTGGAGGCCGAAATGAGCTTAGATCGCAATTTCGGCATGACAAAGTGAAGCTGTTTTGATCTCTAAAACACCCTGAGTATGCTCACCAAGTTTCGTGCGAATTTGAGACTGCAACCGGAGAGGTGTCGACGACGCCCTAGATGAAGCGACGGCCTGCTCTGATACCAATTATTGGAGTTAGACATCTATGGAAGCACGCGAACAACACAAGGAAGAAGAAGAATTTTGGAGCACAACACACAATACTGAATGTATTACTAGAGAATGTACAAAGATAAGTAGCCCATCAGGGCAATAGGCATATATACAAGCCGGGGGAAAAAACCTCCTAAAGAGGGAAAAAAGTGCCTGGCAGTCCTAAAGTGTTCACACACATCACTACCGAAATATATCAACATTCATGAGGTTCATGAGCACATTAAAAAGAGTCAAGAATACTACATGCATAATGTTAATAAGAAATGATTAGCTAAACAGTTTAATGAAAATGACTTTGTATGGTTACGGATAATTAAAAGAAATTTGAAAAATATTTCACAACATCCTAAAGTTAAGCTTCCACCACGTTATTATGGGACTTTTCGTATTATTCAAAAAATTAATGAGAATGCTTTTAGATTAGACATACCTTCTCATTGAAATATACATAATTCTTTTCATATTAGTTTATTGAAATCTTTTAAAGGAAATTTAACAATCACTCCTATTTTAGATGATCCTCCATTACTTGAAGAGGATGTTGAAATTTTAGTTCTAGAGAAAATACCTGATTATGATGTTACTATTACATGCACATGTAACCAATATCATAGATATTTAGTTAAATATAAAATCACTCCCTTGAAGAATCTCAATGGATTCATAAAACATCACTAACTTCACACTATGATCATTTGATTTCTGCATATCATTCACAGTCACATTAAATTCCAGTTTTCCAATTCCATGCATGTGTTTTTACATGGAACATGCTTATGATTGTTTAGTGATGGGACATGTGACTGGCCATCCATGTCTATTTTATTCTTATCAACTGAGGTCAATTGCTCATCAACTGGGAGGCATGTTATACTTTATGGAATAATGGAATGTTATATGGATTTTAATGTCTTGAGGATTTTAATGTGATTTGTGTTTTGATTTAGCAGGTAAAGAATCATGAGGCTGTGAACGTGCATGGACTTATTCAAATATTTTTAAAGATATTTAGAAGAATATTTATAAGATAGCAGTTTAGTTATTTTTTGTAAAAATAATAGATTGCTTTAGAAAGCGTTTTTTGGTAAAAATAGTAGATCGTTTGAAAAGCGACGATTTTGTAAATAAAGCAGATTTTCATAAATGCATGCTTTTCGAAGCACCGCCCTCATGTATCTTCTATTCAGGACATAATGAAAAATACCCATAAATACACATGCTCTGATAGACTCGTCCATCAGAGTATGTGGGGTCTCTTTCTATTTTGTTTATGCTCTTGTGAGATTTCATTTTTGTACTATCCTCTATGTATGTGTGTCTATAGGATCTGAGCAACATCACTTGTTTTTCCGAAATTGCTTTTTGCTTCATGCTTCATAGCTCATTCATTTCTTGGTTGAGAAAGAAGTAGTCGATTTTGGCTACTTCTAGTTGCAAGGCTAAGTATAGGGTAACTTTCATAGCTACTATTGAGTTTGTATGGTTCATACAACTTATGGATCATTTTGGTGTTGGTTAAACCTTTACCACCACCATATTTACTGATGATTAGAGCACATTGATAGTTGCACAAAACCCAATGTTCCATGCTTGCAGTAAGCACATTGAGGTGCACTATCATTATGAGTAGGAGAGACTCTCTATTGGAGAGGTCAGATTGGCTTGCCCACATAAGATAATGTAGTGGACCTTTTCACAAAGGCCCTACCTCACAAGAAGTTCAAAGCTTTTCGTAAAGCTTTGGGATTATTACCTTTTTGTATCTTGATCTTATTCCACATTGGTTAGCACTTCCTTATACATGAGTGTTAGCTCCTTATTCACCACATCACTCCCAAGGAGGATTTCTTAATATATATCGATAGTGATGTGTGTGAAAACATTTAGGAATACTTGGGCACTCTTTTCCCTCTTTAGGATCCCCCCCCCACATTTTATATATATCCATAACCTTAATGGGCTACTTATCTTATATTCCACACTAAGTAATACATTATGCCTCGTGCTCTTAAGCTTCTTCTTCTTCCTTGTGTTGTTTATGTGTGTTTCCACTCCCTAAACTCCTACATAATCAACCTTTGCCTAAACAAGACCAACTTGTTATAACTTCAGTTTTTTGAAGAGGAGTTTGATCTTGGACCTACTCTTCTTAGGCTTGATTTATTGAACAAAAAATTGTGTACTGAGTGTGTAAAATACTTGAATGCCCCTATCCTACAAAGGAGGTGTGTGTTGCTTAACACAAAACATATCAAAGATCAACATGATTTTGGTTTACAACCCAAAGGTTAGAGAGATGATGATCCAAAAGCGAAGTAGGAGATGCCAAAGGTGCCATGAGACAACTTATATGTGGTTTGCATCTTCACCCGAGAGATCAAGAATGTTACCACTACACCACTCCCCTTCTTTTGGCAATTACTTGGATTCGTTTGTGATGCGCACTCGTAAAATTGATCTTATGCGGTTGGATGTTGGATGTGAGAATTGTTTAGACAATTTTGACGTAAGAAAAAAGAGTGTCATAGCCCTCACTTGAAGGCGGAGGTCCTGCTTACATGCTAGCGAATATTAGTTGTTGGAGTAGAGGCGTTTCGTTACTGCTTCTCTGAATCATCTTTTGTCTGACGCATACAGGCATAAGCGATTGCATAATCTACTATGATCAAACGTATGTCACTCACAGATTTTCTGTGTTGAGTATAATTTTCCCGACAAGACAAAAAAGGAAATCGAATCGGTTGCTTCATTATATTTATATGAAACGTTATTTAATGTGTTCTAATATACATTTAAATTTGGAGGAACTTGAATAATATTTCGTCTCGTATAAGGATGGCTTATGGCATCATGCTCCGGTGCCTTTATTCCGTGCCTCATAGAACAGAAGATATCCAAGTACATCAAAAGTGGAAATCTACAGCAGGCACTAGCACTTTATAAAACCATAAAGAGCAGTGCTTCAGATCATGAAAACACACTTGTATGTTTGCTCAAGGGTTGCATCAAGCTCAATGATGTGGATAAAGCTAGCGAAGTCCATTCTGCAATTGCCATCAAAGGGCTTGACAGGAATCCTGTTATAGGTCGTTCCTTGGTCGATTTTTATGCAAAACATGGGAAACTCAAAAGAGCACAGGAAGTTTTTGACAAGCTTGAAACACAAGATGTGGCTGTATGGACTCCACTTATTTCTGGTTATGCAAAGCATGGACATGCAAAGGAAGCTTTACTTCTTTATGGTCGAATGTGTGAGACAGGCGTCCTGGCTACCTCTGCAGCTCTTTCATGTTGCCTTAGAGCGTGCAGTAGCATCCAGGAAATCCGGAAAGGTCAGGAAATTCATGCTGAGGTTGAAAGAAGAGGGCTACTTGAACAGGATCGCACCATTGCTAATGGTTTGGTTGACTTGTATGCGAATTGTGGGTTATTGGCAAAGGCACGTGAGGTATTCTACCAGCACCAGAATCGAGATGTTGTGTCTTGGACAACGATAATGTCTGCATATGCAAAAAATGGACAAAGTGATGAGGCCTTGAATCAATTTGAATACATGCAACAGGCAGGGGTCTCTCCTGATCTTGTTGCTTTTGTTTGTGCTGTGAAAGCATGTAGCAACATAAAAGCAGGACTTGAGGGTTTGGTTCTACATGTTGAGATCGCCAGACATGAAGCAGTGGAGAAGAATCTTATTCTTGGAAATGCATTGGTTGATATGTATGTGAACTGCAGTCTTCTGTCAAAAGCTCAAGATGTTTTTGACAAGCTTCCAGTTAAGGATAGAATATCGTATACTGCTCTGATCGGAGGCTATGCTGTCCATGGTTTTGGGAATGAAGCATTGGAGCTTCTTGAACTTATGCAGTTGAATGGTGTCACACCAAATGTTGTGACATATATATGTGGCCTCAAAGCATGTAGAAGTATAGGAGCATTAGACAGAGGTGAACAGATACATGAAGAACTCCTCAACCATGGTCTCCTAGGGAAGGATCTCAATCTGAGCAACACATTAATTGATATGTATGCAAGTTGCGGATCTTTTGCAAAGGCTCAGGAAGTTTTCAATGAACTCAAATTTCATAATGTTGTTTCTTGGACTGCATTGATTGCTGGTTATGTCAATTACGGTCATGGTGAAGAAGCCATATGCTTCTTTGAATTGATGCAACAAAATAATATTGTTCCTGATGCAGTGTCTTATTCGTGTGCCCTCAGAGCCTGTGGTACCATAGGAGCAGCAGAGAAGGGCCTAAAACTGCATCAGGAAGTTCAGAAGAGAAGGCTACTTGCAAGTAACCTTGTGCTGGGAAACGCTTTGGTTGATATGTATGCAAAATGTGGGCTTCTTTTGAAAGCAAAGGAAGTGTTTTGTAAACTTCCGATGCGGGACACAGTCTCATGGAATGCTTTGCTTGCTGGTTATGTCAACAATGAGCACAGTGAAGAGGCACTCAAGGTTCTTCATGAAATGCAGTGTAAGAATGTGCCTTTTGATGAAGTGACCATTATTTGTGGTTTGAAAGCTTGTGGCAACTTAGGAGCCTTGGAAGTGGGCAGCCAACTCCATGCAAAGGTAGATGAAAGAAGATCAATGAAGGATGATATTCTCGTTACCAATGCATTGATTGACATGTATGCTGGATGTGGCCTCATGTATAAGGCACAGGAAATCTTTGATAAGGTTCTGGATGCTGATATTGTTTCCTGGACATCATTGATTGCAGGATATGGACAACTTGGGAAAAGCAAGGAAGCGTTTGAAATTTATGACAGGATGAGAGAGATTGGGGTGTTACCTAATACAGTAACTTTTCAGAGTGTCCTTAATGCATGCAGTCATGTTGGTCTTTTTAATGAGGCAAGTACATATTTGCAATACATGAACTACTATGAGCTTACTGAATCCTTAGGCCATGTTACCTGCATTATTGATCTTCTTGCTCGTGCTGGTCAATTACAAGTAGCAGTTTCTATTATTGAATGCATGCCCTTCCACCCCAATCTTGTTATCTGGCACATAATTTTGAGTGCATGCAATAAATGCAGCCATGTGAAGCTTGGAAGGCATGTATTCGAGCATGCATTAGCCTTGAATGAATATGAACCCTCAACTTATATTTCAGCAGGTAATCTTTATGGACATGCACTCCTGATGAAACAAAGAAACGACCTAGACAGTGTGGGAGATGCAGGGCCAGGCTTTGCAAGTCTCTAGACTAATATTACAATTATAGAATGATTGCTTTCTCTCTCCCTTTCCCCAGCAGTGCACACCAATTTTGCACATTTTTCTAACTTCCAATGTACGTATTTATTCATTCATTGATTTTTAGTGTTCGCAAAGCATCAATGATGCATTTGGAGCAATGTTCTTCTTGTAGATTGACATTTGGAACAATGTTCTTCTTGTAGATTTGTCAAAGTGAGTTCCATATACCCTTATTAGTGTCCCGTCCTGTTGATTGGTAAAAATGAGGCTTTTCTTGTTGCTGAACGGTACATCTATGTGACATTATCTAATGTAAGGTGATGCCAAGTAAACGACCTTCTACAAAAATTCTGAGTCTTAATTCTTTCCATGTAAGATATGCACATCTGAAGACATCCTCTACATGCATGCATATGCCTGTGAAATATTTACCTCTTTATCCAGAAACATGCGAAAGGAGTCCAAGATTTGTTGTATGTCTCGTAATGCACCTATCTCGGATTAAAAGCAATTCACGTTGTTGGCATTGATTATACCAATTGTGATTGTAGAGTTCTAAATTTTGAGCGAGGACTAAAAATGCTTTTCTGAGAAATTCAGAAAAGAACTATGCTAAATTTATTTTCATAGAATGACAAAAAATTCGAAAACAAGTTAATATACTATAAAGAAAAATGTTCATAACATGAAAAATGCGTTAAGAGTTTTTTTTTAATGTGAAAAATAAAATTCATATAGCCTGAGCTGCAAAGTTACTCATGATAGCAAGTCACTTCACAAACTGGCTTGCTTTTTCAGTTTTGAACATGAACATAACTTATAATCTGTGTGAATGTAGCTGACACATGTGCGCTTATTTATATGATACTCATATTTTGTTACTGTGTTTATGCATATACATGCAAAGATCCTTTTCTCCATATTACGGAAGTGATGGAATGCAATTATTAATGGAAACACTAAATTACGTAATTACTATCTGGATTTAGACATTGATACATGTATAAAGACTCATTGCTATCACACCACTCTGTCATAATAATGGGGAAAATGTTAACTATATCTGTCCACTTGGGTCCTCATAAAAAGAACCCTAAGGGCTTTAAAATAAATTGAAGCGTTTATATTCCTTTATGCTAATTTGAAAATGACCTAGAACTTAGTTCAAGCTTTGGTTACTAGTTTTCAATCGAAAAATAATGGAAATGAATTAGGAAAATATTAAATTTTATAGTTGAGTTCTTCCTTTTTCTTTTCAGTTTCCTCTCTCTCTCTCTCTCTCTCTCTCTCTCTCTCTCTCTCTCTCTCCCCCCCCCCCATCTCTCTGGCCTCCCCTCCGTTCCCCTTCCCCCACCAGTATCTTGATATTATACCGAAATTTGGAGGGGGGCATCACACAATGAAGATAAAGAAACAACTAAAAACACATCATGTATGTTACATTCTTTTAATAGGTATTTATCATGTTTTCCAATCTTTTCTATTTTTATGTTAAAAAATTTAGTTTTTTTTTTGTTGTTTGTCACATACATACCTTTTTCAATAAAGAGGGGGTAAGTTTCTTCTTGTTATTCCATTTATGTAAAAGAATCATAATATGAGTGTATCAATATTGAACGAACTTAATCTTAGCCTGAAAGAATCATGTTAGTTAACGAAAGAGTATTATTTATAATGTTAGTTTCTTAGGATGAAATTGAGTCAAAGTTGCATAGTTTCACACGCTTTATAGGAGGCGATTTTGAGAACACCTTTCTTTTTTCAAAGATAAATGCACTTCTAGACTACCAATTATAGTAGGGAATACAAAGCCTAAGGTGATCCACAATGCGAGTGACATCCAATTCATGATGCTCATACATGTGGAATATGATGATATGTTTGTTCATTATGGGCACCCACTTTGACAAGGTAATGAATAGTTCATAGAGGAGACTCGAACCTTGGTGGAAGCCAAGCCAAAGGTGTTGAGATATCAAGCTCAAAATGTGATGATCGAGGATGAAACATACCACTTTTCATTTCTCTCACATGTATAGTGGTTACACTGATACATGTTAGGGATACTTTTAGTGAGCTTTACCATATTTATTTATTGAGAGTGATGGAATTTTTGTTTCTTGAAAATTCACTCATTCTCGGACAGTAGGGTTTTCTTTATGTACTACTCTATATATATTGTGTTTATTGTAAGGTTGTATTAAGTCATTCTTGTATATTCTCTTTATGTAATAGAAGAAGTACCAGAAGATCATTCTTCCTTGCCTTGATCTGTGTTTGATCCTCTCTTCATGTGTGAAAGTGTCAAAGCTCTCTTAATTATCTCCTTTCTCTTGACATGGTATTAGATCCAACGTGGTTGTAGAGAGCTCGTGAAGAAGATCAACATGAAGATTCTGCGAGAATGTGCGGAGAAAGCGATCTAAGATTGCTATGAAATTTTGTATGCAGGTAGAAGGAACCAAAATACTTTTGATAGTTACCCCTTCAGGCTCACTCATTTTGTGCAGATTTCAATTTTGGAGCCATTTTGAACTCCATTTTAGCCCGCAAGGTCGGGCCGTAGAAAAAATAGGTCAATTTGCAATACTATAATTTTAATTCTATTGGGTACCTCCCAAATATTTTAGATCAAGAATTTGTAGTGATTTTGTGCATTTTTGCTACACCAAAATTGTGTTTTTTTGAGATCAAATTGTCAAGTCAAAGTGTGATAATGTTCAAGCACAGATACTTCTTCTAATGTTTTTGCAATATTGTAAATTGCTACAGAAATAACAAATGTTGATGGAATGAGTCTACTTATGAGCAATAGGTTGGACAAAAACAACTTTCATGCTTGAAGATTTAAAATCATGAATTTCTTAATTGGAAAAGGCTACCCGAAGTATATTCAAATATTAAGATATGATGGAGGAGGTGACTACATATTAAATGAACTCATTAGTTTTCTAAAAATTCATGGAATTCAAAGGTAGTTTTCATGCAAAAACACACCACAATAGAAAATCATTACTGAATGAAAAAATAGGCATATTGCAAAAATAGCAAGAGCCTTGATGGTTGAGAAAAATATGCCTCATTGTTACTGGGCAAAAGTTGCACACATTGCTATATACATTATGAATAGAAGTCCAACCGCTGCAATACATCAAGTAACACCTGAAGAGAAGTTTATAGGTAAAAATCCAAAATTATCACACATGAAGGTGTTTAGTTGCATTGCATATGTACATGTTCCAAATGAGTTGAGGACGAAGCTTGATCCAAAAGCACAAAAATGTATTCTCATTGGGTACTCCCTTGAGAGAAAGGGATATAAATGTTACAACCCGCTCACACGATAAGTGAAGGTAATCAAAGATGTGGTGTTTGATGAAATGTCAAGATTCTATGCTAATGCAAAAGAAGGAATTAATTTTGACTCAAATAACAAAGGAAATTCTAACAACTCTTGTAGAATCTCAAGTTTTGAGTGGACCTGATATGTCACCAAACAATCATTCCAACTCAAACCCATGGAGTAGAACATTGCATGGAAACTTTACTATAGCGAATTCACCAACTACATCTAAGAAAAGTAAGAAAAATGCCTATTGGTAATAAGATATATGTAGGCTTTAAAGATATTGATGGAGAAACAAGTGGTTTAGAAAATAGTCCTGATGGGGAGCTTGGATTGCCCTCTATGAAGACTCTAGGAGTAAGAAAGACACATGCAGATGATACAACAAGAAGAAGTGATCCAAAACCAAGAAGATATGAGAGGATGTAGAATCCAATGAAGTGATTAACATATGATAGTGACATCGCTTGTCATTGTGCTTTGGCCAAGGTGATACAAGAAGTTGATCCTTCTTGTTTTGAAGATGCAATTGGAAATGTAGATTGCGAGAAAACTAGGGATGAGAAGATGGCAACACTTTATGGAAATGAAACATGGAAGCTGATCCCATTGCTGTAAGAAAAGAGACCAATACGTTGCAAGTGGGTTTACAAGGTAAAACACAATGCTGATGGTAGCATAACCAGGTATAATGCACAATTGGTAGCAACATGATATGCACACACACATGGCTGATTATGAGGAAACTTTTAGCCTTGTAGCTAAAATGGCTACTGTTAGAGCACTTGTTGCATTGGCTACAACAGAAGGATGGATTTTTCATTAGATGAATGTGAAGAATTCTTTCTTACATGGTGAGTTGTAGGAAGAAGTATACAGCCATAAGGATATGAGGATTCAAAGCTTTCTAAATATGTTTGTAGGTTGAAAAAGGCTTTCTATGGTCTTAAGCAAGCCCCTTGCACTTGGTATAGAAGGATTACAGATTATTTAACTTCAATTGGATTTTTATGTGTGATGCAAATCACTCATTATGTGCAAAGAAGGTTGATGATGGCATCATAATTGTGGCTATTTATGTTGATCATTTGATTATATATAGTGACAATGAAGAAATTTCTAATGAGGTAAAGCAAATCTTTATGCAAGAATTTGACATGAAAGATCTTGGCATGTTGCATTATTTTTTGGGCATTGAGTTTATACATACGAAAATAGGTATATGGCTATGTTGCAAACGTATGGTATGGATGATTGTAGGCCAATTTCTATGCCAATAGATTAGAATTTGAAGTTGGATGCTACCTTAGGTGAAGTATTGGAAAACGATACTATGTACAAGAATATTATGGGAAATTTGATACATCTCACAATTACAAGGCCTAATCTATGCTTCAATGTGGGACTCGAGAGTTAGTTTATGCAGGTTCCCATGAAGACACATTTAGATGCTTTGAGATGCAATCTATGTTATGTGAGTGCTACGTTTTTGGATTATGTATTGTCTTATGAATCTAGTGTAGAATTGCATGTTCATGGATACATTGATACAGATTGGGTTGGTAGTGTTCTACCTTGAAGATCTACTAGTGGTTTTCTATTTTCACTTGGGAGTGCTTCTATTACATGGAGCAATAGGAATCAACCCACTATTTCTTTGTCGAGTGTAGAGGATAAGTATAGAGGTGCTACAATGGAAGCATATGAGGCATCATGGCTAGACGTGCTACTTGCAATTTGAAATCATAATTGTCTAGAGACATCGAGAATCATGTTCAAGGAATCAATAATCAAGAATAGTGATTGAGAAATCAAGATTTTTCAAACTCATTTGAAGTATTTTGATGGCGATACACCACAGCGCGCTCTCCTTCTCGAGAGCTTCATGATGATACACTCGGAGTAGAAAACCGAGCTTCTAAGGCCGCACACTGTACTCCACACAGAGCCTACATAATACGCAGAAAACACAGTACACAGGGAGCACGAAGGTAGACTTCTTAGGTCTTAAAAATGCGGTCGAACTTACAGTCTGTGACTGACTAGACCACTATATGTTTTATTAAACAACATATACAAAGAAGTGTCCTGTGGCCATTTGGCCTTTCACATGGACACTAACGATAACAATCTCCCACTAAAGGCCAACATGGCCAAAGTAACTATGGGAGAAAAATAAAGAATGATAAAGAATACCTGAGTGTAAGTATACAAACTATACCTCCCACCTGATGGGCATGTTACATAGTACACAAGTGACTATGTAAGATCAAGAATCAAGTAACCCCCATCAAATGGAAATAGTGTCAAAAGCTATCCTATGGAAGAGCCTTAGTCAAAGTATCTGCAGCATTATCTTGAGTGTGAACCTTCTCAAGAATAATGCACTCAGTGGCTAAGAAATCTCTAATGAAGTGATACCTCACCTCAATGTGCTTGGTCTTTGCATGATAGACTGGATTCTTAGCCAAAGCAATGGCACTCTGACTATCACTGAGCAAGCGAGGTACATGCTGAGGTAAACCCATATCACAAGCAAGACAAGAAAGCCACAATGTTTCCTTACATGCCTCATTTGCTTCAACATACTCTGCTTCTCTAGTGGAAACAACTATACATTCTTGAAGACGAGATCTCCAAGAGATAGCACCTCCAGCAAAATGAAAAATGTACCCTAATGTAGACTTACTATTGTCTACACAACCAGCATAGTCAGAATCTGTGTAACCAATAATGGATGCTACATGCTAAGGTAAACCCATATCACAAGCAAGACGAGAAAGCCACAATGTTTCCTTACATGCCTCATTTGCTGCAACATACTTTGCTTCTCTGGTGGAAACACCTGTACATTCTTGAAGACGATATCTCCAAGAGATAGCACCTCCAACAAAATGAAAAATGTACCCTAATGTAGACTTAATATTGTCTACACAACTAGCATAGTCAGAATCTGTGTAACCAATAATGGATGCTTTCTCTCTACCTAAGCATAGACACTTGTCCTTAGTGCCACTCAAATATCTCAAAATCATCTTGACCGCTTCCCAATGTTTCTTGCCAGTATTAGATATATATCTGCTCACAACTCCCACTGCAAATGCAATGTCTGGTCTCGTAGCTACCATAGCGTACATGTACTCACTTTGAGACAAGTATATGTATCTTTTACTCCTATCACGAGTAATGCCCATGTCAAGAATATGTTTGGCATCCCCCAAATCCTTCATATCAAATGCATGACTCAAATTCTTTTTGAGAATTGACAAGTCATAAGAGAACTTCCCAACAATCAACATATCATCGACATAAAGTATCAAACATATCAAGCTGCCATCTAAGCATCTCTTTATGTAGAGACAATAATTCTCATTGCTTCGAGAATAGCCTTGAGACTTCATAAAAGCATCAAACTTTTGGTACCATTGTCTAGGGGACTGTTTAAGTCCATACAAGCTCTTCTTGAGCTTACAAACTAGAGTTTCCTTGCCAGGAACTACATAACCCTCTAGTTGTTCCATATAGATCTCATCTGTAAGATCTCCATGTAAGAAAGAAATTTTCATATCTATTTGGAATAACTCGAAGTCCTCCATTGCAAGAAATCCAAGCAACATGCGTAGGGTAGTCCTCTTGACCACTCGAGAGAAGATTTCCTCGAAATCATCACCATGTTGTTGCTTAAAACCCTTTGCAACAAGTCGTGCTTTATACTTTGGAGAAGCACTATCTGATGTGAATTTCAGCTTATATACCCATTTACATGGTAAAGCTTTCCTGCCATTTGGCAAAGGTACTAAATCCCAGGTACCATTCTTGTGAATAGAATCCAAGTCACTCTTCATGGCACGCTCCCAATTGACATGATCCTCTGTCTGCATAGGCTCTTTGTAGCAAGAAGGCTCATAGGCATCTGTTAGCATAACAAAATCTAAACCTAGAACATATCTATCAGGTGGTTGTGGGACACGTGCAGAACGTCTCAATTGTTGCTGAATAGGAACATGTGCAGATTGATTTGAATGGACATTCTCTTGAACATCTCTATGTGCAACATTTTTATGCATGCTAACCGGAGGACTAGTATCCTCAAAAACCACTCTTCTCACTTCAACCTCCTTAATGGGATGTTTATGCATCTTAGACTCATTGAAAATGACATCACAACTTTTGATCAATGTCCGTGTTTCAAGATCCGATAAGCGATATCCAAATTGTCCTTCTCGACCATATCCAAGAAAAAATGCATTTCTTTGACTTATGGTCCAACTTTTGTCTAAGATTCTTGGGTATATGAACATATGCTTCACACCCAAAAACTCGAAGATGATCATAATATGGTGGCTTCCCTATCCATAGCTCTTGTGCCACTTTCAGAACTTTGGTAGTACTATGTGAAAGGTTAATCACATGAACTTCAGTCAATACTGCTTCTGCCCAAAAGCCTTGTGAGAGGTTTGCATGATGCAACATAGAGACTACTCTGTCTTGAATAGTTCTATTCATCCTCTCAGGTACACCATTCTATACTTGGGTATAAGGAGCTGTAAATTCTCTACGAATCCCTCTAGACCAGCAGAAAAGGCTGAATTCATGTGAGGTATACTCACCCCCATTATCTGAACGTAAAGCCTTAAGCTTAGTTCCTTTTTCAGTCTCAACTGAAGCAAGACATTTTCTGAAAGTAGGAGATACCTCATCCTTCGATTTGATAGGATATACCCAAACTTTTCTAGTAGCATCATCTATGAAAGTGACAAAGTAAAGAAAACTACCTAAGGACCTAGTGGACATAGGACCACACACATCTGTATGAACGAGATCTAAAGGTTGAATTGAAGATTCAATGTGCGTTCTATGCACATTTCTCGTTTGCTTTCCATATTGACAATGCTCACAAAATGAAAAATCAGAGAAAGACAACATAGGTATGTAGCCAGAACGAAAAAGATTTTCCATTCCACTTCACGATATATGGCCCAAATGACCATGCCAAATACAAGCCATAGGCTGTTCATTAATAGCTAAGAAGTGTTCTTTCTGTGATACAAATAAAGGATAAAGTGAGCCAACTTTTCTTCCTTTTGCAATAACCATATTGCCCTTTGATATACGAAAGGACTGAGCATAGAAGAACACCTTGTAACCAAGGTCATCAAGTTGACCAATTGACATCAAACTGCGTGATAACTGAGGTACAAGGCATACATTATGCATAGTAAATTTTGAACCATCAATGAATTGCATAACCACATCTCCAATCCCCACAACATCACATTGGTAAGAGTCACCAAGTCTCAAGGTACCAAGAGACTTTGCTACATAATTAGAGAACCATTCTCTATGTGATGTCACATGGAAAGAAACACCCGAATCTAGGAGCCAGGTGTGGGAAAGAGAATCAGCCATTAAAGCCTCAGTTGGCACAATACTATCAAGTGTCAACACATCAGCATCATCAGAAATGGCATTAATTTCTTCAATCTTCATAGTTGAAGTAGAGGGTGCAGGTAACTGTTTAACATGCCCATCAACATTCTGTCCTTTACCTTTAGCATTCTTTAATGCATAACAATCTTTCTTCATGTGTCCTTTCTTATGACAATAATGGCATTCGATATCCCTCTTCCTTGATTTAGTTCTACTCTTATTCCGTTGACCATTCTTTTCCTTGTTCTTGCTCCTACCACATTGTTGATTCTTTCCTTGGTAAGAATCACGAAAATTATATGCATCTCCACTCTGAGTGCCAACCATAGATTTTCTGCGAATCTCCTCACTCAAGAGTGCTCCACATATGTCATCATAGAGGAGTCTACCACCAGGTGCACTATTGCTAATAGTTGTGCAAAACGTATCCCATGATGATGGCAAGGTGCATAACAACAATAGTGCTTTCATTTTGTTATCCATATCCATTTTTTGAGCCTGTAACTGAGAGAATATAGCATCAAACTCATTCAGATGAGCAACAACACTATCTGTGTCCTTCATAAGAAGGTCATATAATTTTCTCATCAGATAGACTTTATTTGATGCTGTGTCTTTTTCATATGTATTGCATAACTTCTTCCAAAGCTCCTCTGCACTTGCACAGTTTAATACTGTAAAGTAAACATTATCTGCCAGGTGCAAGGGAATGGTAGACCTGGCCATTTCATCTAACTCATCCCAATCATCTTCATCCATGTCAGCAGGCTTCTTTGAAATTCCATTTACTGGCTTCCATTGCCTCCTTTGAATCAGCACATCTTTAATCTGATTCTTCCATAGAGCAAAGTTTCTGCAATCAAATTTTCAGATCTCAAAATGGTCTTTGCCCTGCAAGTTATAGCTCCTCCTCGGAACGCTAGCACTAGACCCTGATCCAGCGGATGTGAGTGATACCTCTGATGCCATGATGGTAGAGAATTGAATAGAATGATAATGGAGCTTGAAGAGTCCGAACACCAATTAATAAGTGTATTAAGGAGTAAATCGACCACTGTATAGTTGACAAAACCAGAAATCTAGAAAAATTTTGCCAGAGTATCCTCTACAAAATGAGCGTATGACCAGCATCAAAATATCTTAAAACTATGAGTACTGACATGTTTTCCTGCTTAGTGAATCAGTGACTTCACTACATATAATCAGTTACCCAATTATTGCAGCAATTGCTCCCACCAAAACTAAAACCTTTTAAGAAACCTGTAGTTTTACAAGTGTGGCTGAAAACACAACCCCAAAGGTTGATATTTATTGTTGGAGAAGTACAAAGAACACTCTTCTTGATGTTCTTGGACCTGTGTGAAGAGAAATATTTGTAGACTCCAAAATGGCTCCAAAAGACATCCGAAAATGCTTCAAAATGGGCTTTGAAAGGAAAGAATGAAGCTTTGAGGGACCAAAACATGTTCAAGTTAATGTCAACCTTAGTCTTTCGCCTTCTTCAGACACCACAAGAGTGTAGCTTAGTGGCAAGAGATTGCCACGGTTAAGCGAGCTCCCAGGGGAACAATATTGGGATGGGTGACCTCCCAGGAAGTACCGGGAACCTCTATATTCTTTGATCATTGAGGTCCTTGAAGTTTTTTGATGGCGATGCACCACAGTGCGCTCTCCTTCTCAAGAGCTTCACGACGATATGCTCTGAGTAGAAAACTGAGCTCCTAAGGCCACACATAGTACTCCACACAAAGGATGTAGAATACACAGAAAACATAGTACACAGGGAGCACGAAGACAGACTTTGTAGATCTTACAAATGCGGTTGAACTTATAGTCTGTGACTGACCAGGCCACTATATGTTTTATTAAAGAACATATACAAAGAAGTGTCTAATGGCCATTTGGCCTTTCACATTGACACTAATGCTAACAATCTCCCACTAAAGGCCAACATGGATAAAGTAACTATGGGAGAAAAATAAAGAATGATAAAGAATACCTGAGTGTAAGTATACAAACTATATCTCCCACCTGATGGGCATGTTACATAGTACACAAGTGACTGTGTAAGATCAAGAATCAAGTAACCCCCATCAAGCGACAACAGTGTTGAAAGCTATCTTGTGGTAGAGCTTTAGTCAAAGCATCTACAACATTATCTCGAGTGTGAACCTTCTCAAGAATAATGCGCTCAGTGGCTAAGAAATCTCTACTGAAGTGATACCTCACCTCAATGTGCTTGGTCTTTGCATGATAGACCGGATTCTTAGCCAAAGCAATGGCACTCTGACTATCACTCAGCAAGTGAGGTACATGCTGAGGTAAACCCATATCACAAGCAAGACGAGAAATCCACAATGCTTCCTTACATGCCTCACTTGCTGCAACATACTCTGCTTCTATGGTGGAAACAACTGTACATTCTTGAAGACGAGATCTCCAAGAGATAGCACCTCCAGCAAAATGAAAAATGTACCCTGATGTAGACTTACGATTGTCTACGTAACCAGCATAATCAGAATCCGTGTAACCAATAATGGATGCTTTCCCTCTACCTAAGCATAGACACTTGTCCTTAGTGCCACTCAGATACCTCAAAATCATCTTAAGCACTTCCCAATGTTTCTTGCCAGGATTAGACATATATCTGCTCACAACTCCCAATGCAAATGCAATGTGTGGTCTCGAAGTTACCATAGCGTACATGAGACTACCAATAGCAAATTGATATGGAATTTTGGTCATGAATTCCTTTTCCTCAGCTGATTTGGGGAAATCATCCTTGCTCAATTTCACATATGTGGGTAAAGGTGTACTTAATGCCTTTCCACCCTCCATATTGAACCTGTGAAGTACTTTGGTCATGTACTCACTTTGACACAAGTATATGCATCTTTTACTCCTATCATGAGTAATGCGCATGCCAAGAATATGTTTGGAATCCACCAAATCCTTCATATCAAATGATCGACTCAACTTCTTTTTGAGAATTGACAAGTCATAAGAGGGCTTCCCAGCAATCAACATATCATCGACATAAAGTATCAAACATATCAAGCTGCCATCTGAGCATCTCTTTGTGTAGAGACAACGATCCTCATTGCTTCGAGAATATCCTTGAGACTTCATAAAAGCATCAAACTTTTGGTACCATTGTCTAGGGGACTGTTTAAGTCCATACAAGCTCTTCTTGAGCTTACAAACTAGACTTTCCTTGCCAGGAACTATATAACCCTGTGGTTGTTCCATATAGATCTCAGTTGTAAGATCTCCATGCAAGAAAGCAGTTTTCACATCCATTTGTACTAACTCTAAGTCCTCCATTGCAACGAATCGAAGCAACATGCGCAAGGTAGTCATCTTCACAAGTGGAGAGAAGATTTCCTCAAAATCAACACCATGTTGTTGCTTAAAACCATTTGCAACAAGTCATGCTTTATACTTTGGAGAAGCACTATCTGATGTGAATTTCAGTATATACCCATTTATATGGTAAAGCTTTCTTGCCATTTGGCAAAGGTAGTAAATCCCAAGTACCATTCTTGTGAGTAGGATCCAACTCACTGTTCATGACACACTCCCACTTGACATGATCCTTTGTCTGCATAGCCTCTTTGTAGCAAGAAGGCTCACTGACATCTGTTACCATAACAAAATCTAAGCCTAGAACATATCTATCAGGTGGATGTGAGACACGTGTAGAACGTCTCAATGGTTGCTGAACAGGAACATGTGCAGACTAATCTGAATGGATATTCTCTTGAACATCCCTATGTGCAGCATTTTTATGCATGCCAATCAGAGGACTAGTATCCTCAAACACCACTCTTCTCACTTCAACCTCCTTAATGGGCTGTTTATGCATCTTAGACTCATTGAAAATGACATCACTACTTCTGATCACTTTCCGTGTTTCAGGATCCCATAAGCGATATCCAAATTGTCCTTCTCGACCATATCCAAGAAAAATGCATTTCTTTGACTTATGGTCTAACTTTTGTCTAAGATTCTTGGGTATATGAACATATGATTCAAACCCACAAACTCGAAGATGATCATAATATGGTGGCTTCCCTGTCCACAGCTCTTGTGCCACTTTCAGACCTTTGACAGTACTAGGTGAAAGGTTAATCACATGAATTGCAGTCAATACTGCTTCTACCCAAAAGCCTTGTTAGAGGTTTGCATGATGCAACATAGAGAGTATTCTATCTTGAATAGTTCTATTCATCCTCTCAGCTACCCCATTCTGTACTAGGGTATAAGGAGCCATAAACTCTCTACGAATCCCTCTAGACTGACAAAAAAGGCTGAATTCATGTGAGGTATACTCACCCCCATTATCTGAACGTAAAGCCTTAAGCTTAGTTCCTTTTTTAGTTTCAACTGAAGCAAGCCATTTTCTGAAAGTAGGAAATACCTCATCCTTCGATTTGATAGGATATACCCATCTATGAAAGTGACAAAGTAAAGAGAACCACCTAAGGACCTAGTGGGCATAGGACCACACACATCTATATGAATGAGATCTAGAGGTTGAATTGAAGATTCAATGTGCGTTCTATGCACATTTCTGGTTTGCTTTCCATATTGACAATGCTCATACAATGAAAAATTAGAGAAAGATAACAGAAGTAAGTAGCCAGAACGAGAAAGATTTTCCATTCCACTACGCGATATATGGCCCAAACGACCATGCCAAATACAAGCCATAGGCTGTTCAATAACAGCAAACAAGTGTTCTTTCTATGATACAAATAAAGGATAAAGTGAGCCAACTTTGCTTCCTTTTGCAATAACCATATTGCCCTTTGATATGCGAAAGGACTAAGCATAGAAGACCACCTTGTAACCAAGGTCATCAAGTTGACCAACTGACATCAAACTACGTGATAACTGAGGTACAAGGCATACATTATGCATAGTAAATTTTGAACCATCAATGAATTGCAGAACCACATCTCCAATCCCCACAACATCACGTTTGTAAGAGTCACCAAGTCTCAAGGTACCAAGAGACTTTGCTGCATAATTAGAGAACCATTCTCTATGTGATGTCACATGGAAAGAAGCACCCAAATCATGCAGCCAGGTGTGGGAAAGAGAATCAGCCATTAAAGCCTCAGGTTGCATAATACTATCAAGTGTCAACACATCAGCATCATCAGAAATGGCATTAATTTCTTCCGTCTTCATAGTCGAAGTAGATGGTGCAGGTAACTGTTTAACATGCCCATCAACATTCTGTCCTTTACCTTTAGCATTCTTTAATGCATAACAATCTTTCTTCATGTGTCCTTTCTTATGACAATAATGGCATTCGATATCCCTCTTCCTTGATTTACTTCTACTCTTATTCCGTTGACCATTCTTTTCCTTGTTCTTGCTCCTACCACATTGTTGATTCTTTCCTTGGTAAGAATCACGAAAATTATATGCATCTCCACTCTGAGTGCCAACCATAGATTTTCTGCGAATCTCCTCACTCAAGAGTGCTCCACATATGTCATCATAGAGGAGTTTACCACCAGGTGCACTATTGCTAATAGCTGTGCAAAACGTATCCCATGATGATGGCAAGGTGCATAACAACAATACTGCTTTCATTTCGTTATCCATATCCATTTTCTGAGCCTGTAACTGAGAGAATATAGCATCAAAGTCATTCAGATGAGCAAGAACACTATCTGTGTCGTTCATACGAAGGTCATATAATTTTCTCATCAGATAGACTTTATTTGATGCCGTCTATTTTTCATATGTATTGCATAACTTCTTCCAAAGCTCCTCTGCACTTTCACAGTTTAATACTGTAAAGTAAACATTATCTGCCAGGTGCAAGGGAATGGTAGACCTGGCCATTTTATCTAACTCATCCCAATCATCTTCATCCATGTTAGCAGGCTTCTTTGAAATTCCATTTATTGGCTTCCATTGCCTCCTTTGAATCAGCACATCTTCTTTAATCTGATTCTTCCATGGAGCAAAGTTTGTGCCATCAAATTTTCGGATCTCAAAATGGTCTTTGCCCTGCAAGTTATAGCTCCTCCTCGGAATGCTAGCACTAGACCCTGATCCATCGGATGTGCCTGAGACCTCTGATGCCATGATGGTAGAGAATTGAATAGAATGATAATGGAGCTTGAAGATTCCGAACACCAATGAATAAGTGTATCAAGGAGTAAATTGACCACTGTATAGTTGACAAAACTAGAAATCTAGAAAAATTTTGCCAGAGTATCCTCTGCAAAATGAGCGTATGACCAGCATCAAAATATCTTAAAACTATGAGTACTGACATGTTTTCCTGCATAGTGAATTAGTGACTTCACTACATATAATCAGTTACCCAATTATTGCAGCAATTGCTCCCACCAAAACTAAAACCTTTCAAGAGACCTGTAGTTTTATGAGTGTGGCTGAAAACACAACCCCAAAGGTTGATATTTATTGTTGGAGAAGTACAAGGAACACTCTTCTTGATGTTCTTGGACCTGTGTGAAGAGAACTATTTGTAGAAGTACTCCAAAATGGCTCCAAAAGACACCCAAAAATGCTTCAAAATAGGCTTTGAAAGCAAAGATTGCATTAGTCTGTGAAGAAAAAGAGTGGTTTGCTGGCCTTTGAGATTGTGCTCCCATGATTGAGTCCTTTTGCTTCGTAGGGTTTTTGACACACACAACATTTTCTTTACGAAGATTAGTGTCAGAGGAACTAAGAGAATGTGTGATATCTGGATTTGTGAGCATGCAATTGTCTAATTCTAATGTAATACATTGATCATGTGCCCAAACTTGAAGAATTTGTCTTTTGAGGTTCAAGTTGACGGCATGGTCATAGATCCAGTCTTGACCCAATACAAGTGGTTCTGTAAGGTCCTCATCTTCACACAACTAGCATTTTGACTCTCATTGGAACATCTTGAAGATAGATGGGAAGCTCTACCTCACCCAAACAAGGGGTTTCCACACTGTCGAGTCTTATGAGATAGGCTTCAATGGAATTGATGTTCAATTGTAGATCTTGGCAGTAGGAAAGTCTAACTGCACTCGTTGCTGCACCGGAGTCTATCAATGCTCTCACAGTCCTTACATTCTTCCCTTGTCCTATCGCTATGGTTACAAAAGGACGTCGATCAATTATTGGAGAAGCAATTGCACCTGATGTTTGACACATGGCCATATGGTATCTTGGGGCCGCAAGATTCACATCTAAGCCTAGGCGTCTTAACTTATTTCTCCGAATGCGTTCTCTAGCCTCAGCCTGTGCTTCTTCTCTAACCCTTAACTCCTCTTCTTTTTGCTTCTTAGCAGTGTTGAGTCTCTTTAGCATATCCTCTGTAAGAGGTTCTTGATATAGCTTGACTCCACAACCACTGATATAGTTGGGCAAGATATCACCTTCTAGTGTGGCCAATTGAACTGCACCGCTAGTGGAAATTCTATTAATGATCATGGGTCCATATCCTCTTTTTTCCAATTTACGGGCATGTTGCTTTAGTGTATAAACCAACACTAGGTCTCCCTCTTTCAATCCTTTATCTTTGATATGTGCATCAAAGTATGCCTTTTGCCTTTTCTTTGCAGCATAGATGTCTGCAGCCGCTCGTAGCCTTGTCTCACCTAAGCATTCTAGATCAAAGATCCTAGAGGATAACTCGTGTCCACTCCACTCATGCTCTTGTGCTACTTTTAAGGTTGGGATCAGGAAGTCCAAAGGTAGCACAACATTCTATCCGAAGACCATCTGAAATGGGGTGGCATTGAGTACAGTTTTATAGGCAACTCGGTAAGCCCAAACAACATGATGAAGTTGTTTATCCCAATCAGAACGCTTATTATTTACTAATTTTGTCAATACATAACATAGGATCTTGTTTGTGCTCTCAGCTTGTCCGTTAGCCTATGGATGATAGGGGGCCGACTTCTTATGTATCACCAATAACTCTTGGAGGAGATTTTCAATGACTTCTTGGGAAAATAAGTTGGTACCAATCCTAACCTTTGGATCTGCAAATAAGAAGGTGAAGACGAACAAGGATGAAATTGTGCGGTCACAAAGCTATCAAATATTGGCATGAAGCATGTATAAACAAGAGATGGAAGGTGTTCTAGCTTGTTGTGTCGAGGACGATGAACATAGTAGTTGGTTGCAACAAGCCCATGAAGGATTTCTAGGGAATCACTATTCTAAACAACGAACATTGCAAAATCTAAAACGTTTAGGAGTGTATTGGCCTAGTATAGACAAAGAAATTCATGAGTGGATCAAGATTGTCTAGTGTGCCAAAAGAGACCCCCGGTGGAGCATGCGACTCTTTATCACATATCATTAATTCCAAATTGGAGTGCTCCATTGGTAGAATTTATGAGATCAGGAACATTACCTAGCGAGGCTAGTCTAGCAAGAAGATGAAGCATGGAGCAAGAGGCTAAAGACCATGCCTTAGTAGGCAAAAACCTATATCGAAGAGGCAAAGATGGTTACCTAAGACTATGTGTTCATGAATCAGACTACTTGAAAGTCTTGGAAACTGCACACAGTAGTGTTGCAGGTGGACACTTTGGGCCTGACAGAGTAATCAAGACCATTCTATTCTCAGGACTTTGGTGGCCCACTCTTCATATGGATACAACCACTTCAAAGTCATATTCCATTAGTAAGAGGAACCATCTTACTAAGCATCATGTATTGCAAGGTTTATTGACCAAGTATAATAAAGCTTGATGATTAGTGAAAAATTTGAACTTGTTGGCCAATAGATAGTGTCTAAACTTCTTTACAACATATACCATGCCTAAACCTTCTCTTTCAGTTGTGGTGTAGTTTCGTTCAGTAGCGTTCAATTGCCTACTAGCATAGGTTATAGGCAAATGTAAATTTCCTTCTCCTGTGGGTTGTGAAAACACACATCCTATTGCATAATTGGATGCATCCACATGTACATGGAATGGCTTATTCCAATCAAGAGTGGTCAGTATTGGTGCTGTGCACAAGTGTTTCTTCAACTCATTGAAGGACTTCTCGCATTCATTGTTCCACTCAAACTTTGTCAACAAGGCATAGAGAGGCTTAGCTATAATTGCATACATGTGAATAAACCTACGACCATATCCACAATGGCCCATAAAGGCTTGTACCTCTTTAACATTCCTTGGACTCGACAACTCCGCTATGGCTTTTACTTTATCTTCATCTGTTGATATTCCGTTCTTAGACACAATATGACCTAAGATTTTACCTTGTCGTACCATGAACACACACTTTTTCAGGGTTCAGACACACTCGATATTCTCTACACTTTTTGAAGATCTATCTGAGCTCAGGAATGTCGTGTGTTCTTTGTTGGGAATGAGCACATAAATCATCCACATATACTTCTAAGCTCTTTCGCAAGAACTCTTTGAAGACATGACACATGAGCCTTTGGAATGTTGCAGGTGCATTGGTGAGCCCCAAAGGGCATCACACGAAATGCAAAGACTCCCTACTCTATGGCAAAGGCCGTTTTATGTTGATCTTCTATGGAAATGGCTACTTGGTTGTAACCCAAAAATCCATCAAGAAAGCTATAAACTTCCTTGCCTGCAACACGCTCCAATAAATGATCAATGATTGGAAGTGGATAACTATCTCTTACTCTGGAAGCATTAACTTTTTTAAGGTTAATACATACACGCAACTTGCCATTCTTCTTGGGTACCACTACAATGGGGGACACCCATTCTGTATGCTCAATCTCATAGATAAATCCAACTTCAATCAATCTATCAATTTCTTCTTTTATTTTGGCTGCATAAGTGTCATTATATGTGTAGGGCTTTTGTTTGGTGGGCTTGGCATCAGCGGTCATGGGGATCATATGAGAGAAAGTTTTTGGATCTACTCCCTTCAAGTCTTGATAGTGCCACGCAAACATGTCCCTATATTCCCTTAACAAAGCTACCAACTCTGCTTCCTCTTCTTTACTTAGGTCATCACCTATGTATGTACATCTCTCTTCGTTTTCTTCAATGGTGACTATGACTTTTTTGGTCTTTTCTTTGTTATCATACGCTTCTCTTGTGGTGGCCTCTCTCTTAGGCATTCGTACCAAAATTTTTCGGTCCTCAACTTTGTATTTCTTGAAATTCTCTGGTACTTCGAACAATGATTCCTTCTCTTCTTGTTTCACTCCTTGCCTTTTCTTTTTCTTTTGACCTCCTTCACTTCCATCCTTTGAATTGAAAATTTTAATGCTTGTGAGAGGTTCTTCTTCCTTTTGCATAAATACTCCTATGTCTTTTAGATAGTGCTCCTCTGAAATAAAGCAACTATCCATCACAATGGACTCTACATCGTCATCGTTCTCTTCTTTTTCTATGAAGTCACTAGGGTCACATTTTTCTAGCAAGGGCTGACACATGAACACTGAGATATCATAACCCTCCTCATCACAATGAGGTGTCCATTGTTCTTCATTCACTGCAATGTCCATGGTAGCTAAGATTTTTGCCCAGCCATGTGGCTCAAATTCCTCATCTGGAAAGATCATCGGTGTATAGGTTGGGTCTCTAATTGGCCTATCTCCTTGAGAAGTTCCTTTTTCTCTCGCTTTTAGGCATTTCTCCTCTTCCTTTGCAACCTTGCACATCCACAAATGAGTATCTTCATGCATCCAAGATGAATCAGATGAACTTTTAGAATGCATAGAGATCGAATCTTCTTGCTCCTTGTGGATAGAATTCGACTGTAGGGGTGGTACATCTCTGTAGGTGTAATTCTTCAAATTGACCTTGGTTGTGACCCCTAAGCGTTGCAAGTATAAGGAGTTGGTTCCCCAATCTTGTACCACTTGCAGTTGTCGTAGGAAGGGTCTTCCTAGGATCATTTCGTAGGTATTAGTTTTACCAAAGTCACATATAGCAAAGGTGTGCTCAAACTCTACACCACAAGTGGTTAGAGTTATCCCTTCTAGCAATCCTAGAGGTCTGTCCACATGGCCGTCAACCATCTGAAGCTTCATTCTAGTTGGTCTTCATGCGGGTTTACCCCATTGCTTCCACAGGGAAGTGGTCGAAATAGCAACACCAACACCAGAATCTATGATTGCTTTGGTTGTGTAACCTTGGTAGGTGATCAAAAGATAAGTATTGCCTTTCTCACCTTCACTCATGTCCCCTAATTTGTCTAGAGGTATCTCGGGAACTTCCTAATTAGAGCTTGCTTTGGGCATATTGGAATCAAGTTCTAGAACCTGATTCTTCACATGATTCCATAGCTCCGGTTTTGCTTTGAGCAGTTCTTCTACAGTGAGATGACACTGAAACTTAGTGTTCTTCATGACGTCAGTGTTTCTTGGAACCATTGAGTCTTCATTTCTGATCAATATTGTGGGAGCTCTGATCTGGAGAGATTTAGATCCCCATGGGCCTGTGAATCGTGGCAACTCTTGTAAAGAATTGGATTCAAATCTTGAACTTTCTTTTTCTTGTTGCTCTACTTGGTCTCCATAAATAGATGGAATGTCTTGTGGGAATTGATCATGAAGGTCATCAAGCTCAAGAACAGGAGGGGAAACATTCTTCTCCTTGGCCCATTTCTCTTCTTGTATTTCCCGCAAGAACTTTCGAGAGTGTCGTTGAATTGAAAGAGGTTCTCCCTCATCTACAGAGTCAGGAACATAGACTTTCTTTGGTGATGAGCTTTCTCTTTCAACAATTGGTTGAGCCTGTGGAGGTAAAGAAACTTGAGGTTTATTTACCAATTGCTCTAATTTGTCTATTAAGCCTTGGAAGTGCAAACCCGGTGTAATAGCATTTGTCTGATTGAATGATTGATTGGACTCGAATATAGCTTGAGCTATTTCCACCATTTTTATGCACATTTTTGTTCGTTCAATCTCTAAATATGCTCTAGGGTAGCTCTTCTCTAGGTTTCCAGGTGTTGGCCCTTCTTGAAGTCGAGCTTGGTATGCCTTGAACATCATGTCCAAGTCTTCTAGGATTGGATATGCAAGAACAGACCCTGATTGTGATCTATTTACAATGGTTGGTGGGAGAGGATGAGGTGGTGTGGATGGAGTTTCGACATGCGAGAGATTTTGAGAGGCAATATCTTCTATTTTTGTTTTTGCATCTTTCAAGCTTTCTTCTAGTTCAGATAACTTTTTGGTCCATTTACGATTGGCCTTCTCTCTAGTATCCTTCCATGTTCTTGTTTTTCTCTTACTAGGCTCTCCTGACTCACTTGGCTCTGATTGTTCAACTAGTTTAGCTTTTTGTAATTCTTGTGCCCTAGTAACTGCCTGTATAGGAGCCACATTATCGCTACTAGAACTTGAATCCCCTACTAGGCCTACCACATTAACTAGTGTAACCTTTGGTGCACTAGAGGGATGGCCGGGATAATCTCCCAGGAGTTGTTCTTTGCCACACTCAAGACAAACGACTTGTATTGCGATGTTCTACCCTTGATTCGGAGCTAGTGGGTGGAGTGGTGGTTGTCCTGGTATAGGTTGAGGTTGGCTATATCCTCCATGTTCATACAGTCTAGTTGCTTCTCGTGGTCCTGGACATGGGTTATACCTAGAAACTTCTCTCCCTTGTTCTCTATGAGGGGACCCGTATGGTCTACATGGGGGTGGTCCAAACGATCGTGGCTGTCTATTCATGGGATAGTTTTCGATGTTGTAGTTGGGGTACTTCTACTCACTATAAGAGTACAAGTTAGGTGCTTGAGTTGGTTGTCTATCGTAAGGGTAAGGTTGTGCTAACCCTAATCCTTCTCTGGTGCAGACATGAGATGGATGATCTCCACCGCAAAGTGTGCAACTTCCTAACATTGGCACTCTCAAGGAGGAGTTCTGGTAGTTCTTTGTCCTTGTACTCCTAATTTCTTGGCCACTAACGTTGCCACTTTCTCCACATAGCTCGAACTAGAAGTCTCATTGCTCCTTGTATCCTCTGTTTTGGTAGGATCTTATGTGAATTTGAGATCCTCAGCTAAGTTGTCTTCCAAATCTATGTACTCATGAAGACACTCACTCAGAGTTTGTAGCCGTTTTACGTATACTAACATTCTCATTGTTCCATTGGTTAGACCTTCTAAAAATAGGGTTATCATTTTCTGCTGAGAAGGTCTCTCTATGACAGGGCATCGGTCTACATATTGACTAAATCTTTGTGCTACATTTTTTATTGTCTCATTGGGAGCTTATTTGAAACTATGTAGTAAGGATGATGAATTGAGCTTGATCCCTCGCTTAGTGAATTCCCAAATAACTTCTAGAAGAAACGTTCAATATGTCCAAAACAATTTGGATCCAAGGATTGAAACCAAGTTAAGGCTATTCCTGTGAGGGTTAGCCCAAAGGATTCATATTGCACGAAAGAGTCATCCACTTTCTCCGCTCACAACACTTGCTTGAATTTTGCAATGTGGTCATAGGGCTCTCCTGTGCCATCGTAATGATTTCGCATACATTTGGCCAATTGGATTGGTCTCACTCTTTTGTCTGGCCCTGAGGATTGCATTATGATGGGGACACCTTGGGGCAGTTCTGTCCTAAAGGTAGGTCTATTCATATTTCCCATTCTCTGACTCGTGTGGCCCTGGGGGTTGATTCCTGGCATGGTGAATTGTTCATGTGGTCTATCGGGTATACTACCTTGGCTCATTTGTCCTAACATCACATTTTTTGTTCTTTGCTGGGTCTTGAATGGGTTTTGTGAGGTAGTTGCATGATCTCGAGCTAACTCTCCTCTTTCATTAATCTGATTAGGGTTTTCAGTTACTACATAGATCTGGCCCATCTTGTCCATGTAGACTCCATCTTCGTACTTGACAGTTGGTCTTGGAACTATTTCTAATTCAGTAGTGTTTCTCATTCTTGCTACTGACCTATATAGACTATCGAGGTAGATGGGTATTCCTTGTAGGTTAGTGGATATGTAGTGAAGAGACATCCTATATTCCCCTTCTACTATAGACATAAGACCTTCCCTAGGTATGGATCTATGCATGTCTTCAGAAGCCAAGAGTCTCTCCCAGTTAAATGACATTTCTGACTCACTCGTCTGTGAACTCAGCACGTAGTGCTGACCACTGAGTTATGAGTCCCTGACTTGGTTGTGTGGTTGACACTAACCTTAGATGATTTGGTACTTTATCTCTCTCTTCCTAAGTTTCCACTTGATCTTAGGTTCATAAGCCTTGTCTACAAGTCCAAAATTGTCCTTGAATTGCTCAAAATCTTGTGGAACCCCTTGCTTCTTAGTCCCACCTAAGGGTCAACTTGAAAATACCCTATCTAATAATCCACGTACTCCCCACGAGCTTTCCAACAAACCCAAAATCACTCAGAACAGATTTCCTATGAGAAAGTTAGGCCAGTTCAGGGTTCTGGGGGTTAAAACACGGAAACATGACCTTTTTGGGAATACCTCAGGACAGGCGATACGATACAAGATTTTCCACGATACACGATACCACTATGGATGATGCCACCTTAGATGATACGATACCACCTTGGAGACTACGATCGCGATACCAACTTCCACGATACGATAACTGCTATCCACACGATACGATACTGGAAATGGTCACGATATGATACCTTTGATTTGCACGATACGATACCAAGTTGTGGGCGATACGATACCAGATTGCTCACAATAGAATACTAAGGAGATAGGCGATACGATACCAAAAATTACATGATACAATACTGGTTCTATGGACGATACGATACCAAAGGGTCAGATGATACAATACCACTTTTTTGCACGATATGATACTAGATTGGGCACGATACGATACCAAAATAATCGACGATACGATACTTGGCCTGTCGACGATACGATACCAACAATCATACGATATGATACCAGGGTAAGGGACGATATGATACTTGTCTATAGATGATACGATACCAACAATTCACGATACGATACTGGAAATCTCACGATACAATACTGGAAATATGGACGATACGATACCACATTTTTGCACGATACGATACCCAAATCTCAGGTGATACGATACCACCGTCATGCGCAATACGATACCGCTTGGTCAATGATACGATGCCACTGGGGCGACCGCGATCGTGATACCAACACTTGACGATACGATACCTCAAGTGGGCGTGCACGATATGATACCTTGACAAGTATCGCGATACTCGGGAATTCTGGTATCATGATACCAAAACTCAACCGGACATGATACTTGGAGATTTTTAAGGCCAAATTCAAAAAGTTTTGCAGATGTTTGTACCTTGGGTTCTCCTTATCACTCCTATGTGCCTATATCTGCAATGGCACGCTCCAAACTCACGACACCACTATTGTGATACCAGACGCAGGTTTGGTCACACCACGATACTATCACTCAGATTTTTGATGTTTTAAGTGGATTTCAAGGCAATTTCTTTAGCATTTCAGCTCTGAACACCCTCCTTGTTCCTCACAGTTATAAGTGAAAAACGAGGTCAATGTAAACTCGAAAATGAGAAAAAATCAGAGAAGATGAAGATGGAAGAAGATGGTGATGATGATGAAGATGAAGAAGAAGGAAAACTCAGAAACTGAACTGAAAATGGTGATTTTTTTACCTTCCAACGTTGCTACTCTACGTCTTACCATCACACGCTAGTCCTCCAAGCTCTCTCCCCGGCAACGGTGCCAAATTTGGTGTCAGTCTAGCACAATGGCAAGCACCAACGTGAGGAGTTTCACCTCATAAATGTCAAGCTGCGGAGACATGAGGACGGGTATGAAGACCAAGAGCTAGTGAAGTGCACAAGTGCGTGAGTGAAAGCATACAAACATGCACACACATACACACACACACACACACAAGGTAAGAGCAAAGAGTGGAACAATGGAAGGACTTGAATTACAAAAGAACTCTCTTACAAAGCTGAAATCTACAACAAGCCAACCTCAAAAATGAGCTCTCCAACCGTTTTTATAGTTTTTTGAGTAGTTTTGGCCCTGTCGAGACCTAGTGTCTGGCCTAGTTAAAAATTAGGTTCCAAATCTTATTTGTGGGGCTCAAAGGGAGTCTAAAAATTATGAAAATTGGTAGGATGCTACTTCTAATACTCCTCAAGCTCAAGGACTCCTTGGCTTGAACAAAATGGAGTTGTAAAAATAGAAAATGGTATTTACAATGGTTTTTAGTGATAAAAATCACCATTTTTATAGGGATTTCTTATGAAAACTTGACATGTGCTTCTTGGAGCTCCCTACATGCTCCTTCTTCTTGTGTGTCAACTTCATTGATGTGCTTCCATTCTTGTGCATGACCTTGACTGTCAACACAAGGTATGCCAAGGTCTATGCCTTGGTCGCCGCCTTAGCCGTAAGCCTTGGAGAAAGCCTGGGAGGGGGGAGGGGGCTCGCTTCGCTCGCACAAAAGGAACAAAGCTTTTGCCTTGAACTGCTCTGATACCAATGAAGTATTTCGATGGTGATGCACCACAATGCGCTCTCCTTCATGAGAGTTTCACGAAAATATGCTCGAAGTAGAAAACCTAGCTTCTAAGGCTGCACACAGTACTCCGCACAAAGCCTACAGAGTACGTAGAAAACATAGTACATAGGGAGCACGAAGGTAGACTTTTTAGGTTTTACAAATGCTATCGAACTTACAGTCTATGACTGACCAGGCCACTATATGTTTAATTAAACAACATATACAAAGAAGTGTCTAGTGGTCATTTGGCCTTTCACATGGACACTAACGATAACATCATTGACAATAAAAAAATCATTTCATGCAAGGATATCACCATCTTGTATCTAGACATCACATGGTCAACAACCACCATGTGTTCTCACATGCCAGGGCCATCATGATTGCTCCCAAATATTGTGATTGCTTTAAGACATCATGACTTCAAGGAAATCATGTATGTTGGGAAATCACGTTTTTTGCAAGATTTTTTGAAATTTTTACATTTTTCTACTTTTCACCATTTGTTCTACATGCCTATGACATTAAATTAGGTGTGAAGAGATTTAAATTAGAGCAACTCATAAATTAGGGTTTTAAAAGTTGATATCACACTACTTCACATCTCCTAGGCAATTCAATCATCAACAAACTATATAATTATTCATATTTTTCCATTTTAAGCTAAGGGAATGAATGACATATCATTTGGCCACTTGGATCACTGAAAATGGGAATTGGGTACTAAAAATGCTAACACGTTTATAACTAAAGAAGAAAAGATTTGAACTAAGTGAAACTTGATGTATGCACTTAAGAATCACTCATACACTAGGGAAAAAAGAAAAATATTCAATTCAATTCTCTTAGAGAATGATTATGACTCAATTTTCTACTAGGACACTCAGTTTTAGTGAGCCTAATAGGTTGAAAAGTGATATAGAAGTCATGGAATGATCAAGGAACATGCAAGTACAATCTATGAGTGAAGAATTCATGTCAAGAATCGACACTAAGTACTATAGTGCTCTTGAATTTATTTGTAGAGATGCAATCTATTTTAGATGGATTAAATAACAATGTCATTTGGCAAAACTGGGCCATCCTGGGTTTGAACCAGAGACCTCGCCCGTGAAGTGAATAATCGCACCTACACCACTATTGTATTGAGTATCTCATTGAAGTGGAGCATTAATAGAATTTTTTTTTAGAGGCGACTCATCCTTCTATTCTTTCAAAGGATCTACTTCATGGAAGGATCTGGTCATGAAGTTTGTGGAAGTTCATTACCTTGATAAACAATCTACCATGTATGTGGTGCATGACAATCCCAATTGTACCAATGATATGGAACAATTAGAAGTAGAGAACTAAGGGAAGTAGGTTGATGCTAAGGGTTATTCAAAACTCTTCATGGAAAATCCATCTTAAATAGGATACTCTATATAGATAATTTTTGACGGATTCTAAGCTCAAGGAATTCAACCTTATCATAGGAACCAACCTAGCTTATGGAATTTTCAATCTCCAAGTGAGTCAAGATGTTTTTCCATCATTGTTTTAGAGATGAAGGATACAAAGAACGAGCTTTTGATGACTTACATAGAGTTGAGCTTGTCACAATGCTCAATTTCCAAAGAGGTGCACATGGTGCATGTGGCCAATCATGGATGTCAGACAGTGGGTGCATATGTAGTGCACATGTGTACGCTCACAATTCTTCTTTGGTTGAATTTAACTACATGTTTCAAAGGGTTTTTACAAGGTTTTGAAGGGTTATGAAGGTCTTGGAAGGTTCAGGTGAACCCTGCCTTATGCATACATTTTGGAATCGAAAGTAAAAAGTCCAAAATTTACATATAGTGCAAAAAGACTATGTTTGGCTATCCATTAAAATGTTATTTTTATTAAGTTACTTTTCTAAGATCATTACATGAAAAAATAGGATATACTTGGAGTGTACATGAGTAGATTCTTGGAGACAATAGGAACAAAAAAGCATCATAAGGGATAACAAGAAGTTGGGATTGTGTGCACTAATGAGTGGGAAAGTGGATTGAACATCCAAGGCCAAGATCTTGTATACACTGGTGAAGTGAAGTGTGCATACACATAAGGAGTTGGCAAGCCAAGTAAAGAGTGTATGGGAAAAATGCATAGACTAGGCAAGTGAAAGCATAGAGAAGAGAGGATTGCCAGTGAGAGAGTGTATAGAGACTCTCGGAAAGCTAGTGGAAAGTTTGAGAGCCAAGTGAAGAGTGAAGGGAGTATTGTATGCTCTACTGTGTGTTGGAGGCCAAGTTCATTCAAGAAAGAAGGCAAACCAAGGTGCGGTTGGAGTACTACCAAAGAGGAGTTACATGTCAACAATGGAAAGTGATGAGATGTTCAAATTGAGTGGAGCCTGGAGTTCAAGGGTGCACAGGAGCAAGCCATTTAGCTAAGGTGAAGAAGCTGCATAGAGGTTGCTACCTCCATAAGTACTTGTTTTTACTTGGGTGTACTTTCTATTTTAAGGTGTAACTTGTAATGAGTAATTTAGTCTTATTTATGAAAGCAAAGACATTGTAATCTTCTTGTATTAATCAACACACGAAGAACTTTCAGGCACAACATTTATTTCTTCTTCTCTAATTTTCTCCTACAAACACTCAAGCCCCTTTAGCTAAAGAATTCCCTCAACACATAGATAGAAAACAAAAAGAGTATTGGAAAGTGTCTTAGGAGGAGAAAGAAAAACATACATACCTAGGAAAAAATATCTTCTCTCCAAAGAAATAGGATCAAACGATTCAAGGAAGACCTTAGACTAGTGGAGACTCACATAAGAAAAGGAATTCGACGGACAACAATCCCACATTCCTAGTAATGCCAAAAACTACAAATGGAGTTGTATTGGGAGGAGGAAACCCTAATCCTCAATTTATACCTCTCAATGAGTAGAGAATTGTTGATGCACAAGCAACACAGCCAAATGCCTTTCCATTTCTTTTACTAAGACCACAAGATTTAGGTAGAAGGCTTCAACCTTCCCAAGTTGCCAAGTGCATGAAAAATCACTATGATGGCATAACATATCCTTGTGATCACATTGTAGAATTCAAGCAAGTGCTTGGATCTCAACAAGTGAATATTTTTTCACATGATATGACTAATTTAGAATCACATTCATAGGAATTGAATTGAGTTGGTCTGTTGAAACATTGGATAGATGGATATTAGAGATGTTGGAAATCTCGTAGATGAGTTTAGTGGTGAGTTTTTGAAGAAAGGAGTGAAATGTGAGACCTCTTTCTTAACCCATAGTTTCAAGCAACACAATCATGAAATGGTGAGGCTTGCTACTCATAGATTCAAGCAATATGTAGATAGATGTACCGCTAGGGAGCTTCCTTCCCAAGAAAAGTGGCTTTACGACTTCTTGGATGTGTTCCTTAGTAGTGAATTGGAGGCATTTGTCTATGTAATGCACTTAAAAAATGATAGATGCATGCTTGAAGGAATGCATAGAGTTGGAAGAAAATATTGAAAAAGACCTAAAGCTTCCTCAAGTCAGAGTTAGACTCTTCTTTTAGTAGTGGATTGCACCTACCCTCTATTGATGAAATTTTCAAAATGGTAGTTAAGAAGTTGGGAACTCAATATCCATCATGTGATTGAGTATAGCAAGGTGCACCTCAACATGTGCAACCACTTAAAAGATGTTACTAGTGTCTAGGAGACTATCCAACACAAAATTATACTTTTGGGAAAGTTGAGCCAAATGTGGATAGAATGGAACCAAAATAGTTTCAATATTGTCAAAATCTTACTAAAGGCCACTCCCTAAGGTACATCCACATGCTACAATAAAGATCATGAAGTTTTCATATAGGTGCAAAATAGCATGGAGAATAGTATAGTGCTAGAATTGCTAGGTCATCTTCATGCTCTCCTCCCCCCAACAAAAATTCTTGCTTCCATGCTTGAATATTGGATATATATTGCAAATCCAAACCTCCGATTCTTGTGCAAATAAAGGAGATTAGATTATGATCGGATATCAACTTCAATAGTATATATGATATCCAGTGTTTTGTACTATCATAAGCATACTACAAGTAGGGAAAGTCACTCACCCAATCAGGTTGTATGTGGGAGGTATATAGGGTGACTCCATAAAAACTATAGGCACAACAATGAAGCATACACTCATGGGAAATAAAACTCGGTTAAGTACTTCAAGAGGCTACCTTGACGACAAAGGGGATAAAAGGGCGTCTATCAAGGGCATCATCTGTTGGAGTTAGACGTCTGTGAAAGCACGTGAACAACACAAGGAAGAAGAAGAAGCTTGGAGCACAACACAATATACTGAATGTATTACTAGAGAATGTACAAAGATAAGTAGCCCATTAGAGCAATAGGCATATATACAAGCCGGGGGAAAAAAACCTCCTAAAGAGGGAAAAAAGTGCCCCGGCGGTCCTAGTGTGTTCACACATATCACTACCTAAATATATCAACAAATCCCCCCTAGGAGTGATGCGGTGAACAAGGAGCTAGCACTCATGTATAAGGAAGTGCCAAGCTATGTGGAAATCACTCCACAAAAAGAAGTAAGCCCAAAGCTTTGCGGAAAGCTTCAAACTTCTCCCTAGGCAGAGCCTTCGTGAAAAGGTCTGCAATGTTCTCCTGCGTGGGCAGATATGCCAAGCTGATCTCCCCAGCAGAGAACCTCTCCCTGACATAGTGATAATGCACCTCAATGTGCTAAGTGGGAGCATGGAACACAGGGTTCCTCGCAACTGCCAATGCGCTTTGACTGTCAGTGAAGATGGTGGTGGCAGAAGTCTAACCAACACCCAAATCAGCCATAAGGCGTCTGAGCCACACACACTCAACAGTCGCTATGAAAGCTTCCCTATACTCAACCCTACAACTGGAAGTGGCCACAGTAGGCTGCTTCTTGCTCAACCAAGATATACATGAGCTACCAAGCATGAAGCAAAAGCCACTAGTGGACACACGAGTGTCATAGCAACAAGCCCAATCAAAGTAAAAAAAAACATGCAAATCTGGCGGTAGTGATCCCCCCTTGGGATAAAACAACCCAAGTAGCCGAGTACCACTCAAATCTCGAAAGATGCACTTAATTGCCTACCAATGCTTAACTCTTAGGCAATGCATAAACCTGCTCATCTATGAGACAACAAACTGAATATCTAGCCGAGTAATGCATAAGTAAATCAAGCATCCAATAGCATTCTGATAGAGAACAACATCAAATGCATCTCGAGCATCATGAAGACTCAAACGTAAACTTGTCTCCATAGGAGTGGCAATAGGCTTACAGTCTTCAAGGCCAAAGCGCTCCAATAATGTGTCAATATATTTCGTTTGACACAAAGCCATTCCACCATCAACATGCATAAACTGAATGCCCAAATAGTGATGCAAATGCCCCAAATCAGACATCTCAAATGAGGCATGCAAATCAGCCTTAAAATCAGCAATATGCTTCTCAATAGGACCAATGAGCAGCATATCGTCAACATAGACAACAATGATCAGAAGCACATCATTAGCACGCTTAACATATAAGGTGCTTTCAAGTGGACTCTTCTCAAAACCATGTGCAATCAGATAGGCATGTATCTTCTCATACCAAGCACGTGGTGCTTGCGTTAAACCATATAATGCCTTCTTTAACCTGCACACTTAGTTTTTATGCCCTTTCTACACAAAGCCACGGGGCTGAAAAACATACACTTGTTCATGCAAGTCACCATTCAAAAATGCAGTTTTAAGGTCCAACTGATGTACATTCCAACCATGATGGGCTGCAAGTGCACAAATGCTCCGAATAGTAGTCATACGACATGTAGGTGCAAAGGTCTCATCAAAATCAATGCCTCTTTCCTGCGCATAACCCTTTGCAACAAGCCTAGCCTTATACCTGTCAACTGTACCATCAGGTTTACGCTTCAGCTTGTATACCCACTTAGTGCCAATGGCCTTCTTACTAGGAGGCAAGTCACATAAAGACCATGTACCATTCTTAAATATTGCATCATATTCAGATTGCATAGCAGCCATCCAATTTTCTAAATTTTGTGCTTCAGCAAACGAAATAGGCTCATTCTCATCATAGAGACTAGATCTAGCCATAGCATAGCAATATGATGCAAAAGAAGGACTATGAGAGCCTGAACGAGTACGATATGACAAAGGTGCATCTAATTTGCTTTCATGCAAAGTCTGCACCAGCCATTTTGGCATAGTTTTTGCCTACTCAATGTCAACTCTCTCATCAACTAGTGCATCATGTAAATCTGCATAAAAAATAGAATGATCTGCATCATCACATGAAACCTGCAAAGGCTAAGAAGTTGCCTCATTGGGACCAGCACTAGACTGTCCACCTGTAAAAAGAGGCAGCAGAGTATCATACATGTCTTTGGAGTTAACAGATGTCTCCTTAGTACATGAAAGCAATGGTTGAATAGCATCTTCCACAAAAACAACATCACCGCTAACCAAAATGCGTTTAATCTGTGGATGATACAGATGATAGTCTTTACTTTCAGAACTGCATCCAACAAAAATACATTTTACTGCTTTATCATCCAACTTTCTGCGATGTTGTTCATGCACTAATGCATATGCCAAACAACCAAAAACACGTAGATGAGCAATTGATGGCTTGCGGTCATGCCAAGCCTCATATGGAGTGATGGACTACAACGCTTTAGTGGGACACCCGTTCAGTACATATGCTACACACATGATAGCCTCAAGCCAGAAATTATGTGGTAAAGCTTGACTCTTGATCATACACCTCGCCATCTCCATGAGTGACCTGTTCTTTCATTCAACAACTCCATTCTGTTGAGGTATATACGACACTGTACATTGGTGTTCTATCCCACGTTCAGCCAGAAATGCATTAAAGTCAGAAGACATATATTCCCCCCTCGATTAGAATGAAGGGTGCCCATCTTACATGCTGACATATTTTCAGCCAAAACCAAAGACTGTTTGAAGCACATGAACACTTCGGACTTTGCCTTCAATGGATATCCTATACCCATGCATGCTTGGAATAATCATCGATGAAAGTCACGAAGTAAAGATAATTCCCAAAAGAAGGTGTCTGCATAGGACCATAGACATCAGTATGTACAAGCTACAATTTCTGCATAGCTCAAATTGAACCATCTTTTGGAAAGGACGAGGGCTGCATTTTGCCCAAAATACAACCTTCACAAACATGTTTCCGAGGTGCCTCAAGTTTGGGCAAAGAGGACACCATTTCAGATTTTTGGAGGCGTAGCAAACTAGCAAAATTCAGATGGCCAAAGCGTGCATGCCAAAGCTTTGCATCTGACATAGTGTGAGAATCAGTTACTACACATACCAAATCATTTACAGATCTTTCATAGTCTATGAGCTTATACAACCCACGACAAAAAATGCCAGAAGCAATAATCACATCGCCATTTGATAGATCATGAACTGTACACCTGTCATCAACAAATATCATAACCAAACCAATCTTGGCTAATGCAGAAACCAATAACATGTTCTTCTTGATCCGTGGCACAAATAAAGCATCTGACAAAGTGAAAGAACTACCATCAGCAGTAGCCAAAATGATCTTACCAACTCCCATAACAGGATAAGAGGAGTTGTTGGTGCATGTAACAGTATTCCCTGCCAAGGGGCAGGCTCGAGTGAAGAGAAGAAACTGTGCTGCGAGGTAATATGTTTGGTCACCCCACTGTCAAAATACCAAACATCTGAGTCTACTGCAGACATGCACTGCTCATGAGAAGATGGGTCAAAATTGCAGACAGTAGTAAACGCATATTCTTCTTCCTGCACAAGATTAGCAGACTCTGTTTTTGGTGTAGAGGCCTCTGCAACAACCATTCCAGCCTCTTTCTTCTTTGCCTCTTTAGCAGCCAGTTTTGGACAGTTCTTTATGATATGATCATTCCCTTTACAGTACTTACAAAACCATTTTTGCTTTTTTGATTTCTTCTCATCTTTATCTTCCTTCTTTGAATATGTAGAATTAGCAGATTTCTGCTTACTAGTTGAAGAGCTCCATTTTCCTTTGCCCTTCTGACTAGCCAGGAAAGCTTGATCAGCAACTTGCATAATGGACCTATTTTGCCTAGATTGATCTTCCTGCAACAGAACAGAGACTAAATCCTCAAATGATAAGGCATTTGGATTGCCTTTCATCATCAACCGAAGAGTAGAAGCAAAACTCTGATATAAATCAGGAAGACCATTCAGAACGGTCTACAGAAGTGAGCTGTCTGGTATAACCTCATCAGTAGAAATCAACTGTTCCTTCAAGTCTTTGATCTTCATTAGGAAACTGTCCATAGAATCACCTTCATTTATGTGCTCACTCTCCAACTGTTTTCGGAGGTAAGCAACACGAGCCTCATTCCTAGCTTGGTACAATGTGGTAAGTGTATCCCAAGCACCCTTAACTGTTCTGCACGAGCGAATGTGAGGAATAATGGCACATTTGACAAACAAAGCTATCAATGCATATGCCTGGGCATCTCTGCCATCCCAGTGAATCTGCTCTATAGTAGGTGCAGCAGAACCCCTAGCATGAACAGGAATATGCGGAATATCATAATCTTCGAAACCTTCTGCATCAGCTTTAGTACCTGCAATTGTAATAGTTGCAGGTGTGATAGGACGTTTTTCGACACCCTGTACAATGTTCCACAGTCCTTTTGCAACCAAGACATGTCGCATCATGTAAGCCCATAACGGGTAGTTGGTACCATCCAACTTATCCTCAACAGCCAACATACGGAATACATCACTGCTTTCAGCCATGGCCGATGACTAAAATACCTTGATGTAGAAAATTGTCTGTATCTCAAAAAGTTGAACATAACTACCCAGACAAATTCCGCTAGACCTGTAGCAGACATTGAGACGCTTATATTGGCGAACAAAAACTAGTATATACCTTTGGCACATAAAGACGAAATAGCTTGCACAAGCACTGCGATAGTGCATTCGAAGGCTGAAACGAGCTCAAATCGCGATTTTGGCACCACACGATTGTTGGATTTAGATGTCTGCAAAAGCACGTGAACAGCACAAGGAAGAAGAAGAAGCTTGGAGCACAACACACAATACTGAATGTATTAGTAGAGAATGTACAAAGATAAGTAGCCCATTAGGGCAATAGGCATATATACAAGCCGGGGGAAAAAAACCTCCTAAAAAGGGAAAAAAGTGCCCCGATGGTCCTAGTGTGTTCACACACATCACTACCTAAATATATCAACATCATCCTCTATAAAATATATGGCTCCATGTTGTTTGGTGCCCTTGATGGCTATTCCATCTTTGATCAGTCAACATAAAAAGGCATATAATTTTCATGCCACCAAAATATTACATTGGAGCCTTAAGTGTGGCTTCTTACTTTCTCATATCGTAGTCTTGAGCATCGGGATAGTTAGCATGAATATGGCCAAATTCCAAACAAAACTAACATTGTGGCCCTTTTCCTCCCTTTTGATATTCCCCTTCATCCCTACAATATCATTTGAAGGGTCAATGACCTCTCCCAAATCCTTGATAATTAATCTTAGTCTACTCCATATTACTTGAAAAGCCTGGTTCTTGCGTATTGCAAGGATTGATTGAATCATTTGATTGAACATTATTTACAAAGGATGATGAATGCCATTGACTGTTATACCAAGGTTCCGATTGAATATGACTAGTTGTTACCACTTGATTTCAATTATTGTATCTACATTGATCTGTCCTATGATTCATAAGCCTACAAATTGCATAGTAAACTTGATTTAAGGCATAATTGGAAACTACATGTCCCAAATGTTTTGTACAATATAACTGACTATATAGACCTATCACTACCAAAATGTTTGATTTTACTGTATGTATTGCTTCTCGAGGATGTTGCCAGGTAGGATTTGCAGCCTTCGAATTCCGTTCTAGTTGTTCTATAGCATCTATAATTTGATCCAAAGACCTAGTACCATATAATGAAAAGAGATAATTTTGTTCTTTTAACAAAGATTTAATCCCATACATAAAGTCTTGAGGGCATTCTAGTTCCAAAATCTGTTATAGGGTACTTCGAAACAAGGAAGCATATTATGCAACCATTTGCGTCAACTATTGCACCATATACTACAAAGTAATACATAACTGACATGTAGTTTTGGCTTTCCAAAATCATCTTAGGAATGTTGTTTTCAAAGCATCATATGTAGCAAAATGATTTGGAGCAAATTTGGTTAGCCAACAAATGGCTTCTCCTCCAAGAGTAGCTTGTAACACTTGACATTTCCTAGCATCATCTAGATTTCCCTCCAACAAATCATACTATGTATAAAAAAGATGAACATGTACATCAAGGTCATCATCAATTCTTTTGCTAAACAGATTAAACTGCATTCCACTAAATCAGTGCTTTGGTACCGGCATTCGACTCAAGACTTGTCAACACTTCCACTCTTCATTAGTAGCTCCACTCTTTGTTAGTAGGTATCCATGGGAATTCATCTTCTTCAATCTTCATTCCATCTTGGGACTTCGTCTTGAATATGATACCAACTTGCCTTCGTAGTATTGTCTTCTTTTCCCCTAACTGCTCTATCCAGAAAAAATCCAAAAGGTCCGGTGCCACGCCTGAATCCCAAAGTCTTCTCTCTTGCTTGCTCTTGGGTTCCTCCTTGGCTCACCATCCTTCTACATCATCTAGTTGCAACTTTTCCGCCTCAAAAGTGGCTTGCACATCCAACAATTATGTTAGCAACAAGTACGGTAATACTCCTTTTTCCAACAAGGCACATATTTTTTTGGATACACGATCACTTTTGAAATTCCCATCACCAAGAATATCTGTATAATGTGAAGTAGATGATTCCACCATTCCCAACATTGCCTGTTGCTACTTGTATTTCAAAAACCTAAAAAATTGGATGTACTACTAGTGGCATTGTTAAAAGTGTGTTTTCATCACAGACACTTTTAAGCTCTTTTCGGGTTCTTGGGGATGGTAGGGGTCTGATAAATCAGAGGCCCTGTATCTTATTTTTCCCACTTAACTTATCAAGTAAGCAGTACATTAATATTCAGTATCGAATTCTTTATACAGGTTTACTGTTCATAATCGTGTTAAGCTTTTCAGAGTATGTAACGCAGGAATTATTAATTAATATCGCACAAACTTATTATTAGCAACATACCATTACTACGTTGATCACCAATTAATGTAACTTAACAAGGTAAGTAACAGTACTCAAAAATAAGGAATGCTGCACTATGGCATCTCCGCAGGCCGCAAATCACCCAGACAGACAGTTTGGCGATCCCGTTCCTCGCTACCGGAGAACCATCGAAAAAGTGCCTTTTCACTAATTGATAGAAAGATACAACACTTCGCTATTCCCTTTCGGTGCGTGCGGTAATAGAAAATAGGAATTACATAATGTAAATCTGGCGACCTTACACTGGCACGCACGGTGGACTTGAACCCGCAACGAAAACAAAATTAAGGCTCGTCTACGATGCCTTGGATGTACATGGTTCTAGCTAATTTGAAGGTTCTGGTAATTTTCTGTTTAAGTGAATCCAGCATTAGCTTTAAGGTTTCCGGCTCTACTAATTGAGCGTCTATGCGTACAGAACTGGCTGCAATTACTTGACTCATCAAAACTTCAGCCTGAGTCTGCAAAAATGCCTCTTGCAAATAAAAATCATTGGCAAGGGCTGCATCACGGCTCAGTCTCATATCTTCAATTTGTTTATCGATTCTCGATAGAGGCTCTGCTTGATATCCCAACTGCTTTTCTCTTCTCTCCAGCTCTTGAGCTTGATACTGAATAGTCTGGTAATATGCATCTCTTTCCTTCTTAATCCCTGCTATCTCCTTCTGAAGTTGAACAGTCAGACTCGTTTTGGCTTTAAGATCAGAGTTTGCTTGAAATAAATCAGCAGTTGCGGTCTGAAGTTCTGTAGTAGTTTGTTTAGCTAAATCCGCCATCTCCTGTCCTCTCTACACAACTTCATCGAGCTGGAGTCGCGTTTCTTCCAAAAGGTTGCCGAGAGCGATTCGAGCATCCTCCTTATCTTGTACCAACTGAGTAAGTTGCTGGATTTCTGCATCACAAGCAGTTAACAAATCATCCTTGACTTTTAATTCAGCCAACGCTGCATCTCTTTGGGCAATCAAAGAATCCTGCTCTGCAATCTGTGCTTGAAGTTGCTGAATCTGTAATTTTAGGGCATGATTTTCCGCTTTCACCACATTAGTTTCTTCTTGCAATGGCGCAATGTCGGCCTCTAAGACATCCACTTTGTGCTGTAAGTCTTGACGGATACTATCTGTTGCCATCTTCAATTACATTGGTAACTATTGTGAGAATTGGATCAACATGCGACCCATAGACTCAAGTTCATGAAACATGGGGGTTGGAACCGGAATGGTAGGAAGGGATTGGGATGTAGAAGCAGAGAACAGATGAGGGGAAGATAGTGGAGAATAGGTGGGAGAAGAAGATGAAGAAGGGGGTACGTCGGGAACAATAGCCTGGACTGGGGCAATTGGCACAACAATAGTCATGTTGGGCACCAGCACAATTCCGGTAGTTTGTTGCGTGGTCACTTAAGTTCGCTCAATGACAGCATCGACCAGAGCAATCACTTCATTGAAAACCTCAATAATAATGGCTTGCACATCCTCGTGAGTTTGCTTCTGAGAATCCTCCTTGGAAGAAATTTCTTCAGAATCGGTGGTGGACGCACTTTGTTCCCGCTGATGGATTGGAGAAGACTGGGCGGAAGAATCAATATGGATAGAAGTGGCGGTGTCGTGGAAAACTTCTTCTTCATGTGCGGTGTTAGATCCTTGCACCTGTCTCTCAGACGGACTTATACGGGTGCGTTTCCGACGAAGAAGTTGGAAGAGATCTTCATCCTCATCCTCTTCATCATCGAGCATCTGAGTGGATTCTTCATGTAATAAGAAGGGAGCATTGGGCGGAGGTTGCACGGCTTGAATGGCTGGAAAGAGAAACGTGAGGATATGGGGAAGACGTGATCGTGGAAGATCACCCTTATTGACATGTTTAATAACCGTAACACATTCACGGTGAATGCGCCGGAAATAATAAGAGGCGAAATTGATAGGCTCACAAGAAGCCATATCAATCATCGAATAAAAGGGATGCGAAATCCAGTAGGTACGTTTCTACAAATTCAAGATCGCAACTAAGAATTGTAATGCGGTACGTTCAGGATCAGGGCGACACAGAATGGCGTACTCATTAGATGAGTGCCGTGGAAATAATGCGGTCATGGTAGCGACAGGAAGGAGAGGACCATTCTCCAAGCCTTCCATGGGAAGACGAAATGCTTCAGCAAACGAGGCCAGCGTGATCACTACGCGTGTCGGTAAGCAAAGAATAGGCCAACTCTGCTCCGTAGCAGGTGTGGCAACAATAGCGGCAATAATGTGTGCATAAAATGGGTGACACTCCACTGAATGCCAAGGCAATTCAGCAAAGTTCAAAAGGCCTCGGATACGCAGAAACTCACTCACTTCAGGGGTGAGTCCTTCACGAAAGGTAGCAAAGTTGGCTAGTGCTTCCATGACGCGCACGCTAAAGTACAAGAACACAGACCAGACAGAGCACAGAAACACACAGACACAATAGCGATTATCAGTGAAAGAATGAAGATTAAGTAGACACACGACAACGTGAGGCGATCGAAAACCCTAATCATCGCGCGGTATTGAAATGATAACTTCCATAATTACGGTGTGCATGCATGAGTAGAAACAGTAACATAGGGTGGCGATTAATCATAGTTAGATATCAAAACGAGGAAATTTACAGTCTATATTCAACCAAAATGCAAAACTTAAATAGAAATAAATGACACGCGAAAAAACAAGGGACACGTCAGTGGTGATCAGACGATTGGTAATATGGGCGTAGCTTGGAACCATTGATTACTTTGGGAAGAGGAACTCCGGTCAAGGTAGTCAACCGAAAAGTAGTTGGTCCCACTTGCTCACTAATCCGGTAAGGACCGAACCACCATAATTTAAATTTCCCAGCAGAACGATTTACTTTAGCATTATAAAATAGCACAAGTTGGCCCACTGTAAAAACTGGAGCCTTGAGGAAACGATCATGGGTACGAGCTTGCCGCAACTGAACTTCTTGAAGAACCAGCAAACTTTCCCAACGATGTTCATCCAATGCTCTGAGTGCTTCCAACCGAAATGGCAAAGAGTCTTCGCGCAACAATTTCTGAGTTAGGGCCACGCGTAGGCTTGGCACTACAATCTCCATCAGCGCTATTCATTCCAACCCATAAGCGAGCTTGAAGGGAGTCATTCCAGTTGCCACTTTGTATGTAGTCTGGTATGCCCATAAAACTGCGGGAAGTAACTGATCCCAACGTTCTGGAGATTCCATGATCAATTTGCGAAGTATACTCAACAGCATCTTATTGGTGCTTCAGCCAAACCATTAGCACGTGGATAGTATGGTGAACTGAATTTATGCAGAATTTGAAAAGTGTGTGTTAGTACTCGCATTAAATTGTTGGCAAAATGTGTGGCTTGGTCTATCACAAGTTCCAGGGGTAATCCATAAGGCAGAAAAATGTCCTTCATCAGGCATTTTGCCACTGAAACAGCTGTGGCGGACCGTAAGGCCCAAGCTTTCGTCCACTTGGTAGCGTAATCCGTACAAGTTAGTATATATCGATTGTTGCTAAGGGTCGTTGGTGGTGTTATTGGCCCAATAAAATCAAGACCCCACTTTTGAAAGGGTTCCAAAGGTAATATAGGTTGTAGAGGAAAGAAGTGGCACTGTAATGGCTATCCAGACCGTTGACAAGTGTCACACTGCTACACAAATTGAGTCACATCTTTGTACATGGTAGGCCACCAAAGCCCACTTTGCATAATTTTTTGGTGAGTAAGATCGGCTGCAAAATGTCCACCAGAGGGTATTGAATGTGCCATAGCAATAACCGAGTCTGCTTCATGTGGTGGGATGCAACGAAGTAAGACACCAGTATGATCCTTGTAGTACAACTGACCTACAATCAACCGGAATCTGCAACTATAAACTACAATTTTCTGTCGCAGAGCAGGAGGAGTATGAGGAGGAAGACACCCTTCAGTTAGAAAAGTGAGTAGCGTACCATAGTAGGTAGGCGGCACAAGAGGTTCTGTAGATTCATCTCGAGCCGGCTCAGTAGCGTAAATTGCTGGTGTAGTGTCATCAACCCCCACCGAAGCTTCATCGGAATCCAACCGAGATAGGAAATCTGCCAAGGCATGTGCGGTGCCGGGTCGATGAATAACTTCATAGTCAAATTCCTGTAATAATAAAATCCATCGAGCCAAGCAACCACCTAAATGTTGCTGCTGGACTAGATACACAAGCGCGGCATGATCCACGTGGAAGGTGAATTTTCAGCCCAACAAATAATGCTGGAATTTCTTCACAGAGTACACTAACCCGAGACATTCTCTTTCGGTCACTGAATAGTTTCTTTCAGCAGGAGCTAGTCGGCGACTTGCATAATAAACAGGCCGAAACCACTTGTCAGTTTTCTGCATTAAAACGCTTCCAATAGCTATGTCTGATGCATCTACAAAGACATGGAACGGGCATTCCCAATCAGGGGGTTGCAAAATTGGAGCCTGCATTAATAATTCCTTTAAACGATCAAATGAAATTTAGCATTCAGGAGTCCATTCGAACTGTCGTGGAGTACTAATCATTAGCCGATTAAGTGGTGTTGCTAAATGAGCTAACCACCGTAAATGTCTTCCATGCCACCAGATTTGACCCAGGAAGCGCATAACTTCTTTTGGTGTGGTTCGGACTGGTGCCTGCAACACGGCTACAACCTTATCCGGATCAACTTGTATGCCGTGCTCAGAGATAATATGGTTGAGGAGTTTGCCACAGGAGACCGCAAACACAGATTTTGTCGGATTCAAGCATAACCGATATTCGCGACATTTTTCAAAGCAACACCGTAAATGATACAGGTGTGCCGCAATTTTCCCAGATAAGGAAAAGTCATCGAGATATACTTGCATAAAAGTAGTCAGGTAGGGCAAAAAGATTTCTTGCATACAACATTGAAATGTGCTTGGAGCATTCCTTAACCCAAACCACATTACTGTGCAAGCATAAACACCCCAATTCGTGATGAAAGTTGTTTTTGAGATGTCCTGTTCTGCCATTCGCACCTGGTTATAACCACTGTAGCCGTCCAAAAAGGAGTACATCTCATGCCTTGCCACTCTGTCTAGCATTGTGTCGAGAAAGGGGAGAGGAAATGGATCAGGTACCGTGGCCGCATTCAGTTTTCGATAATCCACACAGATACGCAGCTGTTTATTTTTCTTCAGAACAATCACGATTGGAGATATCCATTCAGCGTGCTCGATTGGTACAATGAATCCCACCTTCAATAATCAACCGAGTTCTACTTTGACCTGTGCGGCATAATTGGGGTTCATTCGGTAACTAGATTGTTTAATTGGCTTCGCCTCTGGTTTGAGCACTACCCGATGTTGATAGATCCGCGGATCAAGACCTTTCATATCGCGATAGTCCCAAGCAAAAACATCGAAAAACTCACGCAGGAGTCGGATCAAATCTTCTTGGAATGCCTCAGACAATCCTGCCTTAATCTTAACAGATCGTGGGTTAGCCTCATCACCCAAATTATATGTTACTAACTGGTCTTCCGAAACATAAAATTTTCAAGGTTTCACTAGATCGTCTGCTGACTGTAAAAGTTGATGTAGGGTGGCTCCATCCATAGCAACACTATCATCTGCATGCGCTTCTCTGGTCACTGGAACAACCGTACACGCTGCCGGACTCCACATGTCCGCTACTGATTGAAGATCTACAGTACCTAAGGAAATCAGATCTTTATTGTTCTTCAGAAACGCCTCTTCCTCATCGTCAGATAAGCCATTCAACATGTGGACCGGCTCCGCTACATATGGTCTGGCATGAAGTTTGCAGGGCTGGATGGCATCCAGTTTAACAACATATTTGCGGTGATTATCTTTGAAAGTCAATTCCTGCGCTGACCAATCCTGTATAACTTTGGCTTGTTTCAACCATGGCCGACCGAAAAGTAGATTGTAGTCGAGGCTGGATTTTGGTAGTTCCAAGATTACAAAAGTCATTTTGAACGTGGTACCCTGCAGAGTAATCGGGATATTCCGTACTAAAACCACCGGATGGACTCGGGATTGGTCTGCCATTCTTACAAAAAACTGGATGGGCTCGATTTGGGTCCACCCCAATTTCTTGCGGAGGGCTGCAGTAGCTATATTCACACCCGAACCGCCATCAATTAGTACTTGAGTAATCTTTTGATTTTTATGCCAGACAGTGATTAATGGAACTGAATGATCCACCGTAGAATCAGTTTCTGGTTGTATGGTTGCAGTGGCCGAAGTATCGGGAGATCCATGAATGACTTGTTATTGAAATTGTTGCCTAACTCCTGGCACCAATGCGAGCAACTGTCCCAACGGGAGTGAAATTGAAGCCTTAGATAGAATCTCCCATACCTGATCTGTTTGAATCGTACTCCTCATCGATTCGGAGGATGATTCTACTGTTACTGGGTTAGGATTTTGTTCAATTGTTCTCGCCTTTGGCAGGGGAACCTGTGTCACCGGAATTGGATTGGAAAACACAGTTGGCTCTTTAGCAGTCCATTGACTAGCCTTTGTATACATTCGCTTCTGCTCACAGATACCAGGTTCAAACACCTCAGCTGCTGATTGTAACTGCTTACCCGATCTTGTCTGGACCACTGCTGCTTGTGATTCCACTAGTGAAATATAGACCATGTTGATCATCGGGTTTTGATGCTCCTTTTTCCTTTTGTCGTATTATGCTGCATCCTTACAAAATCTCCGGATGTGGCCAATCTCACCGCAAAAGTGACATCACGGTGGTGGTAGAGAAGTACTCTCCGCTGATGTACCTGTCTGCCATCGATTTGAATCAAAATTGGTATTCCGTTGACCCCGATAATTTCTGTATCCTTGTGACTGATTGTTTCGCATCTGTGGTGGCATGTAATGGGTTGCGAGCTGCTCGGGTTCCTGGATAATGGCATTTACAGCTGCTCGTTCCTGCATCTTGGCATTATACGCACAATTTTCTATTGAGCGTCCGGTTGTGTTGCAGATGGCACAATACATCTGATTAAGGGCACATGTAGCATTGGTGTGCCCTGGATACAATACATCTGTTTAGCCGTATCATCTATAATGCTCTTACTGGCTTTCAGCCACTCCAAGTCTTCGGTGAATCCCCCAACTTTATGCTCTAGTTGCAAGGCCATCGCTATAACAGCATCTAGTGTCATAGCCCCCACACAGCGGATGATCATGATTTGTCTTAGCTGTGGGGTCAAACCGTTAATGAACCACTGGGTTATAACATCATCCGGTAAATTAGCATGTGCCGGAGGCAATTGTCTTAAATGAGTTCTAAACAATGTGGCATATTCCTGAACAGTCTGGTGCGGCTTCTGTCGGTTATTCTACAAATAGTCGAAGATTTCGGCGGGATTTGTTTTCAATCGGAACCTCAGTAAAAACGCATCCCTTACCACATCATAGTTAATGAAATGGTTGATATCATACTCTGTTAACCACCTCACTGCTTCATTGACTAATGTTGCCTGAAAGATGATGGCCTTGTACGCCGGATCGGGTGGATGGTTCTGCACTGCATAGCTTATCTCAAAGGTTCGCACATGTGCATCAGGGTCATCACCTGGAAATCCACCCAACTTCGTGTAAGTCACCCCGGTTGGAACCGGTCGAAGTGGAGGGGGCTGTTGTTGCTGCTGCTGTTGTTGTTGCTGTTGTTGACCACTCATTGTGCTATTAGTGGTACCGTTGCTGTCTCTTGAGTTTTGAGGGGGTGTCTCTTGTCCTTCGGAATCTATATTATCAGACTGCTCACCTTCTGGGTCAAAAATAGCGTTCAGTCTCTTACGTATCTCCAAATCAAATAGTCTATCTTCAGCTTTGGTATCAAAGGTAGGCAAATTTGCCCCAAACAGTGGTGTACGTAATAAAGATCCACTAGGGAGTATCGCACTGTCACCGAAAAACTGTAAATTCCCACCAACTGGTAACGAACTTTCACCGGATCTTATCCAACTTTCACCGAAATAGGGTATACCTCCTCCGGTAACGATCTCTCTGGGTAACACAACTCTATCCTTGGAAAGGTTCAAATTCTGACCAAATGGTATCGCATCAATTGTGCACTGCATCCTTGTACACTCAGAAGTTACTGCACCTTCTTCAGAACGCATCGGAATTACATCGGAATCTACCAAAATCACATCATTTATCACCGAACTGGTACCGGAATCTCTACTAACTGGCTCCGATTCTTCGGCAACTGGGTTTAAATGGCCTGCAGTTCTACCACTTGGGGGTGTCCCTAACAAATTTGCTACTGTCCAGGGATGCTGATCTCTCCTGTACTTCGGATACGACTCGCCAGACCGAGTAACTGGCATATATCACCTCTGCACCACTTGCCTTACATACTGCTCCACCTTACTGATTATTCTCAATCCATTGCCATCTTCCCACAGACGGCGCCAGTGTTAAAAGTGTGTTTTCGTCACAGACACTTTTAAGCTCTTTTCAGGTTCTTGAGGATGGTAGGGGTCTGATAAATCAGAGGCCCTATATCTTATTTTTCCCACTTAAATTATCAAGTAAGCAGTACATTAATATTCAGTATCGAATTCTTTATACAGGTTTAGTATTCATAATCGTCTTAAGCTTTTCACAGTATGTAACGCAGGAATTATTAATTAACGTCGCACAGACTTATTATCAGCAACATACCATTACTGCGTTGATCACCAATTAATGTAACTTAACAAGGTAAAAGTAACAGTACTCAGAAATAAGGAATGTTGCACTACGGCGTCTCCGCAGGCCACAAATCGCCTAGACAGACAGTCTGGCGATCCCATTCCTCGCTACCGAAGAACCACCGAAAAAGTGCCTTTTCATTAATTGATAGAAAGATACAACACTTCGCTATGCCCTTTTGGTGCGTGCGGTAATAGAAAATAGGAATTACATAATGCCAATCCGGCAACCTTACAACACTCTAACAACATCTTATCAAGCATGTTGTGTTAGATGTGGAGTTTAAAAATGGAATAAATGGAAATGGAGTGCTTGCATAGGCACATATATAAGTTGCAAGCATTATAAAAGATGCATTTAACCAAGCTACAGAGAGCATGCTCATGAAGCTATCTAAAATTAGAATCCATGATGGGAAATTGTTTTTGCACCAGTTCACTAGCATCCCAATAGTTTGTAGCTAAAGATTTTTGCTATTGTGCGAGTTTAGTGAGCATCAGTTCCTGAAACTTTTGTGCCTTGTAGTGGCCTCCTCCAAGGCTTACAACTAAGGTGGTGACGAAGGTGTAGACCTTGGCATATCTTGTCATTCGAGTCCCCAAAGTCACCATTGGCACCATTGGTTGCATGCGAGGAAAGACATTAATGATCCAAGAACACAAAGTACTAGTACTTCTTAGGAGGCCACCCATTCCTATAATGTCCCCCCAAGGTTTTCTTAATTGGAAAGCTTCCCTACCACTAAGCCCTAATTGCTTGATGATTTCAAAAGTGAAAATACTTAAGGTTAACATTATTTTGTAGTCCTCAAGTGTCTTCTTGGAATCTTTGCATTAATGTTTTGAGAGCTTCTTTGGGTGCACAATTGGAAAAAAATAGAAGCTGATTTTATAGTTTTGGGATAGTTTTGATGACACAAGTGGAAGATTGGTCCAAAGATCAACTCTTACACTAGAGGCATTTGAGATTGTCTCTCCTTCTTAGTGTACATTCATCTTTATTTTTGAATTTTCAGCTCCTAATTCTTATTATAGGTTTCTTGGAAGGCTTTAAGTTGTCATGGGAGCATTTATTGCAAGTTCATGTAAGTTTTTTGGGTTTAAACAATAGAGTTTATAGACACCTACAAGTGTTGTTGGTTAGTGTTTAGGCTATAAATTCAACCTTTTAGTGCCATTTTATTGCATATATTGAGCACATAGACAATATGTATGCTTCTATAGATACCGCTTAGGTATGCCCATGTGGTCATTGATATAGCGGTTATGTTTTTGCGTAAAGCCTTTGACATTAATAGGAGGTTCATGGTGAGGTCTTCTTAACTAGCAAAAAATGGAATGTCAAGATCTCTTCAGTAATGTAGGTGGAATACTTACCCAGCTTCATCAAGATGTATGCTAGTTGTTCAAAGGTGCTTCATAAGCCTAGTTGGTGTCTTCCAATTAAGTGGTTATATGCAGTGGATTCAGTGCTTCACTATGTAGGTTTACATGTCATTACTCACAACTTTATGATTTTTCTACATTGATCATGTTGGGAATTGAACTCACAACCTCCCAAGTAGGAGTATGATGGGCTAACCACTTGCCCCAAAAGCCATGGTTGAGGATTACTTCGGAGTCCTCCCACTCAATAGTCTCTGTGAAAGTTATCCTATACTCAGCCTCACAACTAGAAGTGTCCATAGTAGGTTGCTTCTTGATCAACCAAGATATGTATGAGCTACCAAGCATGAAGCAAAAACCACTAATGGAGACACAAGTGTCATAGCAAGCAGCCCAATCAAAGTCAAAAAAAGCATATAAATCTGGCAATGGTGATCCCACCTTGGGATAAAACAATCCAAGTAATCGGGTGCCACTCAAGTAGCAAAATATGTGCTTAACCACTTGCCAATGCTTAAAACTTGGGCAATGCATAATTCTGATCATCTGAGAGACAAAAAACAGAATATTAGGTCGGGTAATGCATAAGTAAATATGCAAGTGTCCAACAACTTGCTGATAGAGAACAACATCAAAAGCATCTCCAACATCATGAAGACTCAATCATAAACCTATTTACATAGGAGGTGGCAATAGGTTTGCAGTCTTCAAGACCAAAATGCAGCAATAATGTGTCAATATATTTTGTTTCACACAAAGATATTGTGCCATCAACTTGCATAAATTGAATGCCCAAATAATGATGAAAATGCCTCAAATCTACCATCTCAAAAGAGGCATGCAAATCAGCCTTAAAGTCAGCAATATGATTCTCATTAGGACTAGTGAGCAGCATGTCATCCACATACACAACAATGATCAAAAGTACATCATCTGCATGCTTAACATATAAGGTGCTCTCAGTTGGAGTATTCTCAAAACCATGTGCAATCAAGTAGGCATATATGTTTTCATACCAAGCACATGGTGCTTACTTCAAACCATATAATGCCTTATTCAACCTACACACTTTGTTTTCATGCCCTTTCTACACAAAACAATGGGGCTACAACACATACACTTCTTCATTTAAGTCACCATTTAGATTTTTAATGTCCAACTGATGTACATTCCAACCATGATGAGTTGCAAGAGCACATATGCTACAAACAACAGTCGTTTGACATGTGGGAACAAATGTCTCATGAAAATCAATACCTCTTTCCTGATCATAACCTTTTGCAACAAGCCTAGCCCTATGCCTATAAAATATTCCATCAGGCTTACACTTTAGCTTGTAAACCCACTTAGTGCCAATGGCCTTTTTGCATAGAAGAAAATCACATAAAGAACAAGTACTATTCTTCATAATAGCATCATATTCTAATTGAATGGCAGCCATTCAATTTTTTGAATTTTGTGCTTCATCAAAAGAAAGACGCTCAATCTCATCACAAGACTAGAGGTAGCCATAGCATAGGAATTGTTGGACTTTGAGGTCTACGGAAAGCATGGAAACAACACACGGAAGAAGAAGAAGCTTGGAACAAAACATACAATACTAAACTTATTACCAACGGAATGTAGAAAGATAAGTTTAGGGTTATAGAGAAAAAAACGTACCCCAGTAGTCCTAGTGTGTTCACACACATCAACAAGTAAATATATCAACAAATCCCCTACTGGAGTGATGCAGTGAACAAGGAGCTGGCACTCATGTATAAGGAAATGCCAAGCTATGTGGAACCAATCCACAAAAGGAAGTAAGCCCAAAGCTTTGCAGAAAGCTTTAAACTTCTCAATTTAAAGCCTTTCTGAAAAGGTCTGAAATGTTCTTCTGTGTGGTCACATATGACAAACTGATCTCTCCAACACAGAAACTCTCCTTAACATAATGATAGTGCACCTCAATTAGCTTAGTGCAAGCAAGGAACACTGGGTTCCTCACAACTACCAATGTGCTCTAAAGGTCAATAAAGATGGTGGTGGTAGAAGACTAGCCAACACCCAAATCAGCCATAAGGTGTTTGAGCCATACACACTCAATAGTTGCTATGAAAGTTTCCCTATATGTAGCCTCACAACTAGAAGTGGCCACAGTAGGCCGCTTGTTGCTCAACCAAGATATGCATGAGCTACCAAGCATGAAGCAAAAACCACTAGTGGATACACGAGTATCATAGCAACTAGCCTAGTCAAAGCAAAAAAGAACATGTAAATCTGGCGGTAGTGATCCCCCTTGGGATAAAAAAATCCAAGTATTCGGGTACCACTCAAGTAGCGTAAGATGCGTTTAACTGCCTGCCAATGCTTGACACCTGGTCAATGCATAAACCTGCTCATATGTGAGAAAGCAAACTGAATATTTGGCCAAATAATGCATAAGTAAATCAAGCATCCAACAGTTTGTTGATAGAGAACAACATCAAATGCATCTCCAACATCATGAAGACTCAATTGTAAAAAACTTGTTTCCATAGGAGTATCAATAGGTTTGCAGTCTTCAAGGCCAAAACACTGAAATAATGTGTCGATGTATTTTGTTTGACACAAAGCTATTCCACCATAAACTTGCATAAATTGAATGCTCAAATAATGATGTGAATGCCCCAAATCGGACATCTCAAATGAGGCATGCAAATCAACCTTAAAATCAGCAATATGCTTCTCATGAGGACCACTGAGCAACATGTCATCAACATAGCCGACAATGATAAGAAGCACATCATTTGCAAACTTAACATATAAGGTGCTCTCAGTTGGACTATTCTCAAAACCATGTGCAATCAAGTAGGCATGTATCTTTTCATACCAAGCACGTGGTGCTTGTTTCAAACCATATAATGCCTTTTTCAACTTGCAAACTTTGTTTTCATGCCCTTTCTTCACAAAGAAATGGGGCTAAAAAACATACACTCCTTCATGCAATTCATCATTTAGAAATGTAGTTTTAATGTCCAATTGATGTACGTTCCAACCATGATGAGCTGCAAGTGCACAGATGCTACAAACAGTAGTCATTCAACATGTAAGAGCAAAGGCCTCATCAAAATTAATGCCTTTTTTTTTAGCATAACCCTTTGCTACAAGCCTAGCCTTATAACTATCAATTGTTCTATCAGGCTTACACTTCAGCTTGTATACCCACTTAGTGCCAATGGCCTTCTTGCAAGGAGGCAAGTCACATAAAGACAAGGTAATATTTTTCATTATAGAATCATATTCTGATTGCATAGCAGCCATCCGATTTTCAAAATTTTGTGCTTCATCAAACAAAATAGACTCATTCGCATCACAAAGACTAGAGGCAACCATAGCATAGTGATCTAATGCAAAAGAAGCACGATGAGAGCCTGAACTAGTATGATATGATATAGGTGCATCTAATTTGCTATCTCGCAAAGTCTACACCAACCATTTAGGCATAATTTTTACCTCCTCTATATCAGTTCTCTCATCAATAAGTACATCATGTAAATCTCCATCATACATGGAAAGCCTTTCACATGGACACTAACAGTAATGATCTCCCACTAAAGGCCAATATGGCCAAAGTAACTATGGGAGAAAAATAAAGAATGATAAAGAATACCTGAGTGTAAGTACACAAACTATAGCTCCCACCTGATGGGCATGTTAAGCAATATACAAGTGATTGTGTAAGATCATGAATCAAGTAACCCCCATTAAGTGACAACAACGTCAAAAGCTATCATGTGCTAGAGCTTTAGTCAAAGCATCTACAACATTATCTCGAGTGTGAACCTTCTCAAGAATAATGCACTTAGCGGCTAAGCAATCTCTAATGTGGTTTTACCTCACCTCAATGTGTTTGGTATTTGCATGATATACTAGATTCTTAGCCAAAGTAATGGCACTCTGACTATCACTAACCAAACAAGGTACATGCTAAGGTAAACCCATATCACAAGAAAGATGAGAAATCCACAATGCTTCCTTACATGCCTCACTTGCTACAACATGCTCTACTTCTGTGGTGGAAAGAGTTGTACATTCTTGAAGACGAGATCTACAAGAGATAGTGCCTCCAGCAAAATGAAAAATGTACCTTGATGTAGACTTATGATTGTCTACACAACCATCATAGTCAGAATCTATGTAAGCAATAATGGATGCTTTCCCTCTACCTACGCATAGACACTTGTCCTTAGTGCCACTCAAATATCTCAAAATCATTTTGATAGCTTTCCAATGTTTCTTGCCAAGATTAAAGATATATCTTCTCACAACGCCTACTACACATGCAATGTCTAGTCTCGTAGCTATCATAGCATACATGAGACTACCAACAACAGACTGATAGGGAATTTTGGTCATGAATTCCTTTTCCTCATTTCATTTGGGGCAAACATCCTTGCTAAATTTCACATATGTGGGTAAATGTGTACTCAATGCCTTTCCACCCTACATATTGAACTTGTGAAGTACTTTGGATATGTGCTCACTTCGACACAAGTGTATGCATCTTTTACTCCCACCACGACTAATGCGCATGCCAAGAACATGTTTGACATCCCCCAAATCCTTCATATCAAATATTTGAATCAATTTCTTTTCTAGAATTGACAAGTCATAACAGGACTTCCCAGCAATCAACATATCATCGACATAAAGTAGCAAACATATCAAGATACCATCTGAGCATCTCTTTGTGTTGAGACAATGATCCTCATTACTTCGAGAATAGCCTTGAGACTTCATAAATGCATCAAAATTTTGGTACCATTATCTTAGGATTGTTTAAGTCCATAGAATCTCTTCTTGAGCTTACAAACTAGACTTTCCTTGCGAGGAACTACATAACCCTCTAGTTGTTCCATTTAGATCTCATCTATAAGATCTCCATGCAAGAAAGCACTTTTCACATGCATTTGGACTATCTCTAAGTCCTCCATTGCAATGAATCCAAGAAACATGCATAAGGTAGTCATCTTGACCACTGGAGAGAAGATTTCCTCGAAATCAACACCATGTTGTTGCTTAAAACCCTTTGCAAAAAGTCGTGCTTTATACTTTGGACATGCACTATATGATGTGAATTTCAGCTTATATACCCATTTACATGGTAAAGCTTTCCTGTCATTTGGCAAAGGTACTAAATCCCAAGTACCATTCTTATGAATAGAATCCAACTCGCTCTTCATGACACGCTCCCACTTGACATGATCCTCTGTCTGCATAGAATCTTTGTAGCAAGAAGGATCACCAACATCTGTTAGCATAACAAAATCTAAACATGGAGCATATCTATCAGGTGGATGTGAGACACGTGCAGAGCGTTTCAATGATTGTTGAACATGAACATTTACAGATTGATCTGATCGGACATTCTCTTGAACGTCCCTATGTGCATCATTTTTATGCATGCTAATTGGAGGACTAGTATCCTCCAACACCACTCTTCTCACTTAAACATCCTTAATGAGTTGTTTATGCATCTTAGACTCATTGAAAATGACATCACTACTTTTGATCACTGATTGTGTCTCAGGATCCCATAAGTGATATCCAAATTGTCCTTCTCGACCACATCCAAGAAAAATGTGTTTCTTTGACTTATGGTCCAACTTTTGTCTAAGATTATTGGGTATATGAACATATGCTTCACACCCAAAAACTCAAAGATGATCATAATATGGTGGCTTCCCTGTCCATAACTCTTGTACCACTTTCATACCTTTGGCATTACTAGGTGAAAGGTGTTAATCACATGAACCACAGTCAATATTGCTTCTACCCAGAAGCTTTGTGAAAGGTTTGCATGATGCAACATAGAGACTACTTTATCTTGAATAGTTCCATTTAAAAATTGTTCTTAAGGGATATGAGGATAGAATCCAAGGGGGGTTAGGAATTGTTAAGCATGATCATTGCTACACTAATGTGCAGCTAGAAAAATAAAGACTTATGGTATATTGTAAAATGATAGAGGTTTCACAATCATTTTTAGAAAAGGTCAGTTACATGCCCATTGAGACTATGATCTCTAAGCTTCACTATCAAAGATGAATGAGGGAGTTAGGAGAACCTTGAAAATAATAATCATAATAATAATAGTAATAATAATAATAATAATAATAATAATTATTATTATTATTATTATTCTTATTATCTATAAGAAAAGATCAAAGAGAAATTTTGTGTATACAGATGTGAGTCTATGTGACTTATCCTAGATTTAGAGGATAAATGATGAGAGAGATTGTGGTGCAAAGTACAACGACTCAAATGGTTCAAAGACCCTATAATGAAGCCCCTATACATGCAATCACGAATGAGAGCATGGGAATTCCCTCCAATAGGTGTTGCCAGAGACTATGAGCCTAGTGAGATAGAGTCTAGTTTGAGACCTTTACACAAATACATAGGAACTTATGAGTTAGATCAAAGATAATGAAAACACCTTCTATGTGATAAAAAGTTTTTTCACAATGTCAACCTATGAGTAGCATAGATGATATGATGCATATTAAGTCAAATGCATACTCATAGTAGAAGATATGATTTTTTTTTCTCATAGGGAAGCCACATTTATGGCAGAGAATGATCAATAGAATGGTACTACCAGCCAAGGCAAAAAAATTGGATAAAATCAAACAAAGTAGGCTTTGATGTAAAACATATGTTGATTTATAAACTGAGTGAGTACAATGAGGAAAATGAAGGAAAAACATGCCTCCATATTGAATTCAATGGGAAATTAACCATAAAAAATTTGGATAGAAATGCCAAAATCTTCATTTCAACAAAATCTCTATAAGATAAATGGGGAGAATCAGCCCCATGGCCTATTGGTTCGAAGTTACAATGATTGATGGAAATTGAAAATGTACAATTAGATTGCTTAAGGATGTTAAGTTGGTAACACGTGCATTAGATTTTCAACACCTTTAACAATTTGGAAGGAGACTTCAAACCAAAGCTAATTGGGTGGCACAAAGATAGGAGCTCTTGGTGAGCAATAAATATGAGGAAGCTAACTAGTAGTTGACATTGACGACGGCTTGATAGTTACACTCGCAATGCGAGTGGTGGTCTTGAGTGGTGTTCAAATCTTTGTTAGGTTGTGGTCTCGGTCTTGGTCCTCTAGGTGGTCACCCAAAAGGTGGTGCTCCTCGAGAGGTGGTGGTCCACCCAAGAGGTATCCACCATACACATTGGTTTGAATTTAATTCCTTGGTCACTTTACTTCTTTTTCACTTTTCTTACTTTATCAATTACACCTTCTTTCTCTCATGGATGGTTGTCTAGAGTGGTGCTTGTCCAACACGTGGTGTTCTAGTTAAGATCAGGTGACCTAGAGGGTTGGTGGCCCAACGGGTTGTATTCGAGTTCATAGGTGGTAGTCTAGACTAGTGGTCACCCAAGAGTGATGGAGTCCCAAGAGATGGTGGTGCCCAAGAGTTTGTGCTCCATTCTAGAGGTGGTGGTCTACAGTGTTGGTCATCGAAGACATGGTGGTCCAATCAAATGATGGTGTTCCAAAGTGTTGGTCTCCCAAGTGGTGGTGGTTCAATCCAAAGGTGATGCTCAAGAGTGGTGGTTCCCAAGAGGTGGTGATCTATTCCAAATTGGTGGTTGCCCAAGGGGCCTTGGTCAAGTCTAAAGGTGGTGGTCAAAAGTATTAGTTTCCAAAGACATGGTGGTCCAAAGTGGTGGTCACCAAGGAGGTGATGATCAAGTCCAAAGGTGGTAGTCTAGAGTGGTGATCAATTGCGAGGTGTTTATGCAATCCAAAGGTGGTGATCTAGAGTGGTGGTTTCCCAAGAGGTGGTGGCCAAGTCTAGAGGTGCTTGTCCAAAGTGATGATCATCCAAGAGATAGTGGTCAAGTCTAGAGGTGGTGATCACCCAAGAGGTAGTTTTCTAGTTGTCTGAGATCATGTATAGCTTTGTTATCTTTTTCAACACATGGGTGAACATTTTCTTCCTCTACAATCCATTCTCCATTTGGAACCTTTCCAAAAATAGGGGTTGGACTTCGTTGATCCCATTCATCCTCCATCCAGTTCAGGTAAAACTTTCATCTTCACATGCACTAATTATTGTACCCAATGGGCAGAAGCCTGGAGTTTGAGTCATTCAACCGCAAAAAGCATCGCTACAATTTTAATCACTAAATTATTTCCTTGTTTTGGACTCCTATTGGAGTTAGTTTTAGATCACCGCACTCATTTTTTGAATCAGCTCCTTAAATCCATCACATATTATTTTTGTATTGAACATAAATTCAGTTACCCATATTATCTTCAAGCAAATGGTTTTGTGGAAAGTACTAACAAAGTTTTACTAATAATGGTTCAAAAATTTCTTCTTGAATATCTGACTAAATGGGAACCATATTTACCTTTAGTCTTATGGACTTACCATACTTCGTATAAAGTTTCAACTAGATTTACACCTTTTAAATTATTAGTTTACTATATGAAGGCCATAGCACCCATGGAATTTATAGTGCCGAGTTTATGTATGGTAAGTCCATAAGACTAAAGGTAGTGCAAAATTGATTATTACCGAAAGAATCTCTGATATTTCATATAGATATTGACAATTGGACGAACATAGATACAATAGTTTTTTGCTTATGCAAGAAGTTCAGCATCACCAACAATGTTGGCATGATTGTCATTTAAGACACCTATTCTTTGGATACATTAGGGGAAAAAATGAACCCTGAATGGGCCTTTTAGATTAAGGAGTGATTAGTGATGGACCAATAAGAAGAGGGTGGTGGCCACACTCTAGTCCCTTAATCACATAAGCTAAGCATAGGCTTCCCTTGTTTTTTTGTGGTCAAAGAGAGAAAAACCACCTAGAACTCGTGCTTTTGGCCATTTGAATGGTTTTCAAAAGCTTGGAAATAATTAAGAGCCCTTGGATTGATTCATTGATCCAATGGTTGAAGTTGAGTGGCAAAATTCAAGGCATCTTGGAACATGGACCCTTGGATTTGTATTACTTTCAATGGCTTAGATCTATTGTTTGCTCAAAAGTGCACCATTTTATATGCACCCTTGGATTTGCACTCTTATCGGACGGTATACCTTGAAAGGCACTGATTTTCTGCACTTCAAATATGGACCATAGGATCTTGGGATGATCTAAAGGCTCAAATTCATCTCCGAGAATAAAAAGGCGCCTTCATGTGTCAACCGCTGGATTCCTACACGATCTAATGGCTCCTATTGCCTGAGCAAATGCACTCAGCCCCAAATCCGCTGCGTCGTTGGATTTCCAAAGATCTAACGCTCAATATATATGCAAAGGGCCTGCGATCAAATCCGTAAGATGCTCTTAACTCAGACGAACGTCAGACATTATCTCTCTACAACTTTTTCGCTTCAAATCTTGGCCATTAAAATGAAGCATCCAAAGGTGAAGGAAACTTCTCTTTCTGAGTTCAAACTTCAAAATCTTTCAAGTATTATTTTATTTGGAATACCACTAGTGGTTTACCATGCCCCCTTAATCCCTTAAATTAAGCTCTTTAATCCCTAAAAATTAGGAATCCTTACAAGGCCCATGCACGGCTCATTTTTTCCCCTAATGAGGAGATTTGGTCTTATTTTTTAAATCCAAAATGAAGAGACAAGCCAGAAAATTCAAACTTTGATGGACAAGTCCATTTCGGATTCATGCAAAAATTGGCCCAGCTACTTTTAGTTAGCACTTTTGGGTGGAGATATTTTACGAACTCTAGTCAATGGGTCCAAGCTTTGGTCGTACCACATGTAGTGCAATATCACTCATTGTATTGTACTATATATATATATATATATATATATATATATATATATATATATATATATATATATATATATATATATATATATATATATATATATATATATATATATATATATATAATTTTTTAAGTGGCATAGTTGCAACATCGAATAAAGATTGGCTTGCAAATCTACATGATTAGATGCGCATCAATGCAAGAAACTCAAGGTTAGATTGGATGGATTCATAATCATTTGGCATGAGGATTCAGTATTCAATGCCATGCACAATATTCAAGCACATACACTTTATTCACGCACATGCAAATTTTCAATGGCCTTGCCAATTATCTACTTAAACTGATGGGCGAACCAACTCATTTTTTACTTATTAATTTTTCTTGATCATGTGCTACACTTTCCTACAACCATGATGGGAACATTCCTAATATAGTTAAGCTGATCGACATGAGGTGGCTACAGATTCCTGAACATCTGTTGCAATCTCATGTGGATTGGTTCCAACAGAGAGGTCTGCTCAATTATGCATAGATCAGCTTGACTCATCTCCAGAATCATCCAATGACAAAGTCCTTTATCCAACAATGCAACGATTAGCTTGAGGTAGTCGATGAGCACTGTGGATTCTTATAGTTTTTAATAGGGTCTGAAGTACACCTAATAATCGACCCGCAATACATCCTCGCTCAATTGAAGCTTAGTAACAACAGGATTACTACTCCTACAACATTAGTATCCAACAAGGAGTTGGTGTGCATGTTCAAAAAGCCATGCTCGAGTGAGTACAAATACACGTGACTCCTAGATACGAATCCATTGAAATTTGGGTTGCATTTAGCTACCTTGGTGATATTTATCTAGAGTAAGCATTACGAGGTCTCTCAAACTCTACATTCATTAATGGTTGACATTGGAGTGGCAAATGGCAAAATAAATTGGTCCAAAATCATATATTGATGACTGAAGAAGGAAGTGCAATGAATATTCCATCCGACAAAGAGAGTACAATAGCTTGACACAAAGCTTGGAATTTTATTCTCTCTATTAATTCTGATAGAACCTCTTCTTGATTGAAGAGCATTTGAGACAACGGACGAATCTGTTTTTCTACGCAAGAGTAAGCTGCAAGGTAAGGGACATGCCCTAGAGGATAACGGCCCATTGAATGTAGAAAAATGAGCTCGAGTAAAACTTGTCCAGGAAGCACTATGACTTGCAAAAGAAGAATGGACAAACACAAGATGAGCTACAAAGAAAAAAACAAGAACATTTAGTTGTGGCAAAGGAAGTTAAGTGATGGCATAAAACTACTAAAGATTAACAACAACAAAGAAGAGTGGAGGAGGAGCAACAACAACAATAACACATTCAACAAAAACCTTTGACTTCCCACAGAACAGAGACTGACCAATTTGCACAGACAGGCCAATCTTCTAAGGATATTAATTTCGTTCCATTTAATTGATGTTGTCCAGACCCTTAGAGAACTCAATCAGGGAGAATCCAACTACGAATGATCGAATGCTCATCTATGATTTAGCCATGGTTCTTGAAGGATTATCAAATTCAATTGATTACTCTGGAAGATGAAAGTAGACTACTAACATTGTGTTCGCTTTAGATGGAAAAGGATGAAGAGAATAGGCAAGCTGAAGGTGGTTCAGTACAGAAAATGCATGAAGAGTTGCTTCTATTGAAGCAAAAAAATGCAAAAATGCAAGTTTTGTTGGCTGATAGAACCAATATTTCAGACGAATAGGTTCAAGCCTGTTGCACAGCTAAGAAGAGCATAAGGCAGAGAAAAAGATGGGCCCCAAAATTTTTCCGATTTGGACATCTTATTTTTGTATCATAATCATTTTGTCATATATATTTTCCGATGTAAATGCACTAGAGGAGTCCTCTAGATGCATCCCCATAAAAGATTAGTAGCTTACCCATGTAAATTAGTAGGAAATTAGCCTTTTAGTGAATAAAGTGCCGGTCTCTTGTGTGAAAGGACCATTTTTAGGGCACATGCATATAATTCAATTTGTGACTCTTTGTAGAGACTTTTGGCCATTGTGAGAATCAAGAGCACAGAATTTCGAATCGGTGTCTTCTCCTCTCTGTATCTTCTTCTTTGTGAGCTTGTATGCTTGTGTGTTGCTTGAAAAGAGTGTTAGGAAGTGTTGTCTATCCATGAAAGTGTTTGTTTGCTGTTGTTAAGGTGTGTGTGAAGTGTAAGAAGTGCTAAAGTGTAGGAAGGTCATTCCCACGACTCAGTATTTTGCTCATAACTTGAAGTAGAAGCGTCAGAATTGAGTGAACATACCAGCACTGGATGCGTCTTCTTGAGAGCTTCAAAACGCATATGCTATTTTATATATTCAGAGTTCAGAGCTAAGAGAAAAGCTCAATTTTCTGTTGACTGCTGCTCCACGCGACACCATGACTGACAGTTGAAGCTTGTCTGGATTAATCCTTGCCTTGTTTGCACTCTTTGGGAAGCTCATTTGCATTGATCGTCATTTGAATGCATGTCTTCATACACTCGGCTAGGTTTAGATACTCATCGGATTGATAAATAAAGCGTGAATCCCCACTATATGCACTTGAGGGGGATCGAGGTATAGTCTCTTTCTCCACAAGTCCCTAAGTTGGTGCTTAGGTACACACGTTTTTGGCGCCATTGCCTGGGAATGTCGAATCAAACCGAGGCATTCGTGTGATGGTAAGTAGCTTTTAGCATTGAAGCGAGTAGAGGAGTTGTGAATTTCTCTTCTTTGGTAAGTCACATTCATCCGCACTTATTACTTCTCACTCTTGGAGTGTGTGTAGTAAGTTGATAGTCTAGGGAAGTGAGTAGAGTAAGTAGAGTAGGAGGAAGAAGGGAGTAGTTAGGGAGTTAGAGTAGCCATTAACTCTAGTCTTGTGAGTCTTTTCAGTTAGGAAGAACTTTTCAAAAGAGTATAAAAGCAAAAAAATTTATCTTTTTCAAATCACTTGCTTCCAAAAGGAAGTATCGTGCCTAGCCAAGCAGTCGAGTATCGAGTTTGGCGATCGGGGTGATTGAGCTACGCAGGCAAATAGGAGTGGTGAGGAGTTGAAAGAGAGTTCCAAGGTGAGCACTTTAATCTTCCACTCATCATTGCCAACTAAAATAAGCATTTCAGTAGAAAGACCTGCGACAAGTATCGTGAAAGGTAGACAGGGGTAAAGAGAGAGTTTTTTCTGTGATACAGACTGTGGGAAGAGGGTAGATGCACTCTAGGAACATGTGTATGCACTCAAAATAAAAAAAAACACTTGCAAAAAAATGAAAACGTGTCAAGTATCGTGTTCTCCTGCGGTTGAGGTATCGTGATACCTAGGTATCGTGAACTCTTGTGGTCAAGTATCGTGACACTTGCAAAACATTGAGTATCGTGTATCGCTGAGAAACACTCGCAATACTTATCAGACATCGTGTATCATGACCTGATAGCGATACCTGTCGAGTATCGTCTATCCCAAATTTTCAATCACGATACCTGTGACATATCGAGTATCGTCAGAGTCCTTCCGCGATACTTGCGGGATAACGGGTATCACTGGAAATTCTCGCGATACTTGTCAAGGATCGAGTATCATGTTCACAGAAAAACGATCTCTGTCTAGTATCGACTATCGTGGAGAATCCCCTTGTGGACTATCGGGTGTCGTATATCGTGAGTCCCTGATCGCGATACTTGTTGGATATCGTGTATCGTGGAGGCAACCTTCCCGATACCTGGCAAGTATCGAGTATCGTGAGACACAACAAGGTCAAGTATCGTGTATCGAGTTCCTCAAGTATCGAGTTCCTCAAGTATCGAGTTCCTCAAGTATCGAGTTCCTCAAGTATCGAGTATCGTATGTATCAAGTATCTTTCCTCAAGTATCGTGTATCATGCCTAGCCAAGCGGTCGAATATCGTGTATCATTTTGCCCAAATATTGAGTATCGTGGTACCTTTCTAGTGTGTCAGATATCAAGTATCGTGACATATCCTTTTTGAGTGAAATATCGTGTATCGTGGACTCTTTTGGGTCAAGTATCGTGAGTTGTGGATTCACTGTCAATCTTTTTCCAACCAAATTTCCTCTAGAATTCAGACCCTCAGTAAAGAACTCTAGGAGCTGGAGGTTAGCTAAGGTCGATCAGAGCTTTGAAGTGAATGAACCTAAGGTCTGGGAGAACCCTAGGAATCCAAAGAAGTGTAATCTCTTCAGTGGGAAGTGTAGCCGAGCCCAGTAACCGTTCACATTATTCTAAAACCTCTAGTGAGTCAGAGGAAGAAATTCCCATGGCTTCAGAGGATATGTAGAACACTGTACCAATGATTGGCATGATGTCAATTATTGAGGGAGAATATCGAACATCTTTGGAATATGTGAACACCAACCAAAATGAGATACCTATCTACCTAGACGATCTAAACCGATCAGTGGCCAGACTAAAGAAAGATTCATATGCTTACATAGTGCCTAGGCCAGCAGTTAAGTATGTAGGAGGGTTTTATATGGACAAGAGAGACATCCAGTATGTTGTTACGGAACACCCTGAAAGTATCAACGAACAAGGGGAAGAAGATAATGCTCATAACCTTAATACAGAGGGACATAAAGAGCAAGTGACCACTCCAAGGGGGAGATCTACGGTTGTTAGGGTTTGGAGAGGAGACCTAGTTCCCCAAGATGACTCCTTAATGGATGTGTATTTGAGCAATGGAATGGAGCATCTCCTTGGAGCCCACTCTTCATTATGGGAAGTAGCCCCTAACCCACTTACTGTCTACGAATTACAAGATCCTGAATTTCCCACCATCATCACATATTTGGACAAAAACCATAGGAGGTATTGGCCTCTAACAGAGTTAGAAAGAGCAGGGTTGAAATATCAGAACATTCTAGTGTTCCCTCCTAGGGATCAAGCTACTACTTCTCAGAACCCTCAAGGAACCTTTCAAGATAATTCATATCAACAGTCTGGACAAACACAACAAACACAAATCCCGGTTAGACCCCATGTGCAGTTTACTATGCCTGCAAATAATCCGAACTATTGGCCTCAGCCACCTGTTGACCCAAGGAATAGAATCCCTGTCCCAGATAGACCACTTGTGGTAAGAGGACCTAGCATACCCATAGGAAGACCAGTTTTCCCCGTGATGCCTAGACCACCTGAAGCAAGAAGAAGATTAAGGCCTATTCAAGTTGCTAAATGCATGAGAAACCATTATGATGGCTCTGGTGAACCTTACAATCATATAGCTGAATTCAAGCAAGTAATCAGAGCCGAACAAGTAGAAGATTTTTTGATCCAATATGAATCCTTTTGTCTAACTTTGACAGACACGGCTTTAGCTTGGTTCTAGCCATTAGACCCTAATAATTTTCAAAACATGGAACAAGTTTACCAAGAATTAATTGAAGAATTCACCAAATCTGGGATTAAAAATAACTCTTCCTCATTGATCCATAGTTTTAAGCAAGCTCCTACAAAATCAGTGAGATTGGCGACAAGAAGGTTTAAGCAGTATGTGGATAGATGTCCAGTGGAAGAGAGACCCACTCAAAACAAGATGGTGTCATTGTTTTTGGAAGGGTTAGTGAATGGATCTTTAAGATCTCTGGTATATGTGAAAAGGGTTCAAATTTTGCAAGAATGTATTGACCTAGAGGACAATCTAGCGGAAGACCTCAAAATACCTCAAGGTAGTGTGAAAAGTGAAGATTCCGCCAGCAGCACATCAAACCCTAAGAACAATGTAGAGGAAATAGCCGACTTAGTAGCAAAGAAACTGAACGTTCAAGGACAGAGGAACTACCCCCACAACCCAATGAGAGTGCCCATGCTTAGAAGATGTATGCATTATGGAGGTGATCATCCCTCTCATTTGTGCACTAGGGGAATAGCCGCACCACCTTCTTATGCTTACAATAGACCACCTATTCCGGGCCCTCTACAATATTGCAGCATAGAACAAAAGTACACCAACCACGGTACAGAAAACTGTCCTTACAATCGGCAATCAAGACCAGTACAACTGCTCATGAGACCTTATGGATACCCTCAGAGAGATCAAGGAGGAGAAGCCTTTAGATATCCTACATATCAGCAGTAGGCACCATTACCACGACCCTATGCTTATCAAGGTTACACTCAACCACAACCGGTTTTAGGGCAACAACCACCCCATCCTCAAAATGTTGTCCCAGTGAAAATGGCTCAACCTGAAGAAAACTTAGAGAGAGCAATAGTTCCAGCCACACCTTTGACTAGTAATGAACCATATGACTCATCCTATGACCATAGCCAAGGAAACTATCCCAATTATGAGAGCTCTATGATAGAATATGGACAAATGTATGAACCATATGCATATGGCATAGAAGCACCAAATAATCCTTACGGATATGAGCAGGATTATGTGCCATTGATGTACACAGCTCCTAGAGCACCCATACCCCCCCGACCTATGAACAGACCGCCTATATCTAGAGGACCATGTTATAGATGCGGAGGTGATCATTATATCAGAGAATGTACACTACCAAACCCACCACCACCACAACGAGTTTGGGAAGGATACTGTAGTGATTGTGGTAAAGAACACCTTTTCAGAGATTGCCCCAAAAACCCCAACAAAGTTAACTCGAATGTGCAAATCAACGTGATAGAAGTGATAGAGTCATCAAGGAGTGATAAGGAGTACACCGTGCCATTGAAGGCAATAACAAGAGCTAAAACCAGAGAGACACTGGAGAAAATTGGGGAGAATGACCAAAGCGATAGAGAGGTGAATATACCCGCACCTCAAAGAGTTGAAGACTCGGAAGAACCTGGAAAAAGTATCACAAGTAAACGAACATAGAGATGGAAGAATTGTAGAGATAGGATAAAGGAAAAGAAATTACGGCTACAGATGGAGAAGGAAAAAAATGAACAAGATAAAAAAGAAAAACAGAAACTTGAAGAAGAAAATAAAAAAGGAGAGTATAAAAAAGAAGAGGTTTGATCAGTTTTAGCAGATCCCATGCCAGAAGAGTTAGCCATGTGGATTCAGGCGTACCAGGCACGAATCAGAGCAGGACCGACCATTGAAATACATGAAAAAGAATATCCTAGAGGTGACTTAGAGAAAGAAAGGTTGGATATTTGCAAGAAATTAATTGAAGTAGCTCAACAGACCTTAGAAAAACCTGTCTATAGACTACCCAATTCACGAATTCTCGAAGAAGAATTCCAAGAGTGTGTCATCCCTAATGACACCGAGAAAACAAAAGAAGGTGAGACACATAATGAAAAACACTGCAAGGATAAAAGGGAAGGATCCGTTGTCCCCAAAGTAGATGGAGAATGGCCTAAAGACTTGTGGGCAAGAGTCCAAGAAGACAGATGGAAGAAAGTGGAAGGAATAGAACCACCCTTTGAAGAGCTAGAAGCAGGAGGTGAATTAGAACATTCAATACCTGAGCTGAATTCAGAAGGATTATTACCATTCGATCAAAGTGAAAAGGAGAATGACACTGTAAAAGCTTTGCCAAATTACACAGGAGAATATGAACATAATTCGGAATTATACAGCATTCCCTCAATAAGAAAAAAAGAACAGAACCCATCAGTCCAAACATCGGACATCATACAACACCTTAGAAAGGTAAAAATCCCTTGCACTCTGACATTGGAAGAACTTTTGAAGGTCAAACCACACTTGAAGGAGAAATTAACCAGTCAATTGGAGATCAAGATGGAAGAGAAGGAGATGCCTGATGAAGTAAACACAGTAAAAATCCCAATCGATAAGGTTGGAGATTTTAGTGAGGGAGATGAAGGAAACACGTGCCTTCCAATTACCTATAGGGGTTACACCACTAAAGCCATTTTGGATTCTGGGGCTGGAGTAGGAATTGCAACTAAAGAAATCTGGGAAAAATGGGGGAAACCAGCTCTAAGACCAACGCGCATGAAGATACAAATGGCAGACAGACATACCGAACGACCCTTGGGATTATTGGAATGGGTAATTTTTACCACTTGCGGAGTTGAATTCGAGCATACCTTAGCAATCTATCAATTTGAAAGGGCTAGCAATTATGAGATGATACTTGGAAGACCCTTCATGAGACAGCTAAAGGTAGTGCAAGATTGGGGAAAAGACACGGTATACTTACAACATGAAGGAACCACCACAAGAATAAATCTCCACACCTACACGTACCAAGATGTTCCTCCTTTGCAATGGAATCAGATTCATAAAGAGGAAGACGAGCACTCAATTCACAGTATAGGTTCAAGTGATCAATCATGGATGAACGAAGACACTCATCTATGGATATGCCAAACTGCGAAAAAGGAGGAGGATAGAAGGAAAGGATGGCAGCAAAGGCAAGGAATCGCTAGATCTGTACAAGATCCAGCCTACATGCCTCAAATATTCCTAGATGAAGAATTCGAACCACATGGTTGGATGGAGATTTTAGCCACTCTCGATGTATGTGTAAACGAAGAAGTGATAACCATGAATGAATGCATTGATGAGGAAGGATATGACGTTAGTCTATACGTGGTAGTTCTTCAAGAGGCTAAAGAAGGAGAAGTAATTGAAAAAAAATGGAAAGAGGATTATGAGAGCATTGAAATGGAGCAAGAGCAAATGGAAATAGAAAGTGGAAATTAAGAAGTAAATGCCATAACTAATGAAATAAATCAAGAAATGACACAGGAAGAGGATTTTGGATTAGATAAAGAAGAAGACGATGGAGAAATATCAATTTGAAGTGCTTGCCCACTTCAAAAAATACGAAGTAGAAGAGAGGAAAATTGCTATTCAAATGCCAAAACGAATAGCACAGCCAGGAATAGCATATGACAACAAAGAAAAAACCAAGAAAATTGTAGTAACCTTGGAGGAAGGAGAAGAAAGATGTACTTTTATAGGACAAGATGTCTCGCTGGAAGAAGAGCAAGAGTTGATACGACTCATTCGAGAATACAGGGATGTCTTTGCGTGGACATATAAGGATTTGAAAGGAGTAGATCCTTCTATTTGTGCCCATAGGATCCCTATGACATCTGAAGCTAGACCTTCCAAACAAAGACCATACACATATAATGATGTCTATTTAGAAAAAATTAAGGAAGAGATAGACAAGTTGTTAGACGCTGGATTCATTTATGAGATCGAACACACGGAATGGGTGTCATCTTTGGTGGTCGTACCAAAAAAGAATGGTAAGTTAAGGGTATGCATTAATTTGAAAAAGGTAAATGTTGCCACCATAAGGGATAGTTACCCATTACCCATCACGGATCATCTTTTGGAAAGAGTGGCAGGGAAGGAAGTTTATAGTTTTTTGGACGGCTTTCAGGGTATAATCAGGTAGCCATTGCCCTTGATGACCAACATAAAACAGCCTTTGCAACTGAATGGGGAGTATACGCCTTTAGGGTTATGCCTTTTGGCCTAACCAATGCCCCAACCACTTTCCAAAGATTGATGTGCCATGTATTCAAGGAGTTCCTGAGAAAGAGTATGGAGGTATACGTGGATGACTTATGCACTTATTCTGCTATACGATCAGAACATATCCCGAAATCAGGAAAGATCTTTGCCAAATGTCGACAATATAGAGTATGCCTTAATCCGGAAAAGTGTGTCTTCATGGTTCGCCAAGGAAAGATATTATGACATATTCTCTCTAAGAATGGGATCTCAACGGATGAAGACAAAATCAAAGTAATTCTGGATTTACCAAGACCAAAGACTGCTAAAGAAGTACAAGCATTTATGGGACATTGCGGATACTACCGAAGATTTATACATATGTATGCCATAATTGCTAGACCTCTTTGTGCATTATTGTCTCAGTTTAATTGGACAGAAGAATGTGAAAAGGCCTTTAACGAATTAAAGAGTCGATTAAGTTCAGCCCCAATCCTTCGAGTACCTAATTGGAACAAATCATTTCACATTCACGTAGATGCTTCCAAGTTTGCCATTGGTTGCATCCTAGCTCAACCCACAAATACAAGAAAGTTAGACCATCCTATAGCCTATGCCAGTAGACAATTGAACCAAGCGGAGTGCAATTACACCACGACTGAGAGAGAAGGCCTAAGGATGGTGTACGTAGTAAAAAAGTTTCGATACTACTTATCAAACAAATTCAAATTCTTCATTGATCATCAAGCCCTACTATACTTAGTCAATAATCCTTGTAATACAGGATGACTAGTATGATGGTTTCTATTGCTGATGGAATTTTATTTCGAAGTAGTAGTCAAGAAAGGGAATACCCACATTAGAGCAGATCACCTATCAAGAATGACACATGGAGAACCACCCATAGGAGTACCTGATGATCTGCTTGACACGTACCTGTTTAACCTCGAAGTATGTCCCCAATGGGCAGAAAAGTTGATCCCTATACTCACGTATGGACCTAAACATGGGATCTCACCAAACCAAAATCAAGATTTATGGAAGACTAAAAACCTTCATATCATTGCTGGAAGCCTATATCACCAAGACTCAAGTGGATTACTCATGAGATGCGTGGAAGAGGAGGAACAAGAAATGTGGCTTCAAAAAGCACATGTAAATCAATGGAAAACTCATTTAAATGCGAACGGAACATGGCAAACATTGAAGAGGTTAGGCATATATTGGCCAACAATGCAGAGGGATACACATAACTATGTATCAACCTGCCCAACTTTTCAAGAACGGAATCCAGAAGAGAACTCTAATCTATGCTACTCCACCATAGCACCAAGATGGAGCATGCCTCTGGTGAAGTTCTTGAAGACCCAAGAATACCCAGAAGGAGCCACTCTAGTAAGGAAACGCGCACTCACTGAACAAAGCAAGGACTATGCTCTTATAGGCAAACAACTCTTTAAGCGTGGAAGAGACAATCATTTACGAATGTGTATTCATGAAGACGAGTATCTTGTTGTTTTAGAGATGGCACATACAGGAGCTATAGGAGGACATTTCTTTGCAGAGAAAACTGCAAAAATGATTCTCTTTGCAGGAATGTGGTGGCCAACTCTACATCAAGATGCAGCCACATTTGTTCAACGATGTGATACCTGTCAACGAACAAAATATCCAATTAGAAGAGATGAAATGCCACTGAAACCCATGATGAGTGCCAGAGCCTTTACTAAATGGGGAATAGATTTTATAGGACCTATTAGTCCACCGGCTAAAGGATCCCATGCCGAGTACATAATCATAGCCACAGACTATTTGACCAAGTGGGTTGAAGCCAAAGCAACCAAGAAAAATGATGCAAGGACTACGGCCAAGTTTCTCTTTGAGAACGTTTTCACTAGATTTGGACTGCTGATAGAAATGGTGAGCGATAGAGGCACACACTTTGTGAATGAAGTAATAGAAGCCTTACTGAATGAATTCTTAGTAATTCATAAGAAATCAGCCCCATATCACCCACAAGCCAATGGAGAGGCTGAAAGTTCAAATAAAATCTTTTGCACAGTTCTCACGAAAATTGTGAACAATGGTAGATGGGATTGGGATAAACAATTACATCATGCTTTATGGGCATTACGAGTAGCTTACAAGACCGCCATAGGAACTACTCCTTTTTAGTGTACGGACAGAATGCTATTTTGCCAATTGATTTCTTAATACCCACTCTCAGAGTAGCAACAACTTACGAGTGGACTGGACATACATTGTCTGCACAAATGGATCAAATAGAAAAGTTACATGAAACTAGGTTACAAGCGGTAGCAAGGATTTATGCTGCAAAAAGACGACAGAAGGCATATTTTGACGCTCATATTAAAGATAAAAACTTGAAGGAAGGAGATCTAGTTTTGGTATATACTCTGAAACAACATGCTAAGAAACTACAAAAAAGGGGATATGGGCCGTTAATCATCAATCGCATATCTACCAGTGGAGCTATCAGTTTAGCAACCCTAGATGGAGAAGTATTACCAAACTATATAAGTGGATGTCGACTGAAAAAATATTTAGAGCCATTGACAGAAGAGATAATGTCACGACTAATATTGGGTAAAAATAATAGGCGCATAGAGGAAGAAAGAATACAAGAAGAAACGAGGCAAGAAGCACTAGAACGAATCAGAAAACAAAAAGAGTGGATGAGAGAGAGGGATGAGAGATATCGACTAGGAGAGGAACTCATCCCAATGGCTAATTTTAGAGCCACTGAAAACCTAGGTCAGCAAATGATGCAACCTTATTTGAATTTGGGTGCGGGAACAAAAGAGTACCACTTAGTGGATGCTCTCATTGACACAGGAGCTGCTATAAGCTGTATCAAATTTTCATTGACTCAGAATCTCAAGGAAGAATTACGTCCATCTAAGGCACAACTGATTGGAATAGGAGGAAAAATTACCAAATGTATAGGAGAGATTACCTTACCTCTACATCTCGGAAACAACACAATGGAGCAGAAACTCTTAGTATGCCACGACCAAGACTTATTAGAAGAGCTCGTGTTAGGCCAAGATTGGATATACGAATATGAAGTGACTATTCAATTGGCCTTAGGATACATCTCGGCCAAAATAGGACATCGTGAAGTATTGAGCATGCTAGACGAACGACCAATCAAAGCCAAAAGTATAGAACTGAGAACTCACTTAAATGAGCACAATGACGAATGTATGTTCACTCACACCATGGCCTCTTTGTCGAATACTTCGTGTGCGGACACAACAAATCCTGATTGCACATAATTCTCTAATCCAATCAACCCCATGATAAGTGTCCTATCCAAAAACAGCCTCAGTGAGGAACCGAGCACTAGAGAGACAGATCAGCAAGACTCTTACGAATCTGCACACATAAGGATATACCCCGTTCCTTACACTAGACAGGCTTGGATCCAAAAAGATCAAGTGAAGGTGTATCTTCGACAACAGAACTACTCACGACATCAGAAGGAACGATAGAGTAAAAATACACATCACTTTGGACACCTAATTCCACAAAGAATTGCTCGAGTATGGATTCCGAAGAAGGTGGTAGCTTCCGAACCGACCCGAACACAAATATGGATTCCCAAATCATGCACTCAAATGACATTCATCAAAAAGGACGAGTCAAGGCACAAGGAGAATCAGTATGATCTAAAGGCAAAACGACGGAAGATAAACCACTACAGGATAGAGCAGGATTCTACATACGATTCACACGTCATGCCAAGATTCAAAAAGCAGACAAAGCAGAAGCACCTCATTCACCAGGAATGTTGGTAACACAATCTGTCCCAACAGAGTAAAGCAGATTTGGATGCCGAAAGTCAAGACAAGCTGTATGCATCTACCAAATAATTCGAGTTGCACACATTTGGCGTTACCAGAACCCAAAGTATGCATGATAGGGCCACATTACAAGGCCAAGCATTCGACACATTTTTCTTCTATTTCAGGATAGTGAAGCACATTTCCCTCTCGGGAAATAGGAGAGCACTTGTACATAATCTAAGAAAATCACTCAAAAATTAATAACCGCTTTGGCTATGAACTAACTTTTCTGTTTTTCTTTCAGACAAAAACATAAAAATATAAAAACTATGAAGAATTCCAGGTATTACTTTTCTCACACCCACGAGGAAGGGATGACACAATTCACGCGGAGCATTGCCAATCTAATGAAGGATAAATGAAGGATGATTTTTGATACCATCTTGCCACTAATTAATACTCTATATTGAGTGCAGATGGCATCTTCTAATTCCGAGGCTAGGAAAGAAGAAGAGATCCAGCTTCTTCCCTTGGAATCAATAACTAAGGCAAGAGGTCATTGGTTTCTGGATGACCAACCAGTGTCCGAACTCATTTTCATGGCAACCATCAAGATTATGGATAGGGATCACTACTTTCCTATCATGTCACAAGATTTCAAGACTATCATACAAGGATTACCGCGCATGGCGGATGCCTGGACACAAGCAAGAATTGATGCATTCCTAAGACCGCCTATCTATATGCCAGATTTCCAAAGATGTACACAAGTGATGAATACACTTCAGTCTGCATCGAATAAGGCATCAGTCCCAGAAGCAAGGGTACTTGACAAAGTCGGTACCTGGAAAACAATTCAATTCACTCATGAGCTAATTAACAGAGCTTTTGGATGGAATCAAGAGGGACTCACGAATGTCAAAGATGAATGTCATGATCCGAAAAAGAGAACATTTTTGGAAATCAATAGAACGGATATTGAAGACTCTGTTCGCTTAGTTCACCAGCATTTTTGCTTTCCAAGTATGCATAGATACACAGCACCTCAAAAGATTGTTGTGCAACTACTCTCACACGCTATGAGACAAGTGGGAAATAAAGTAAACATGACTCCATATGTTCAAGACCGCCTATTTGAAGCAAAGAAAAAGTGGGGTCTGAAAAAGTTTCTGAATGGTAGTTCGGCCTTGACCCTACTCATTTATGAGGCACTTGACATGAAGAATTGCTTACGTTTGATGCCGACATCAACAGAGCTAGCGAAATATGCCAAGTCAGCGATTGTTCCAAAGAAAAAGAAAACAGCCATATCTATTGAAGAAGTAGGAACCAGTTCAAAGAAACCCATGAGGGGGACTAAACGCCTAAGAGAGGAAGAAGCTCAAGAGACACCACAATCAAAGAGACACATATATTACCAAAGATTCCGATGACACAACAACTAATTACGGAAAGAGACCTCTCTGCAGCCCTAGAAGAAACGCATCAGTATATGCGGGGGCAAGTAAATTTAAACATTCAAGGTCACCATTATAGGCAGGCAAGCCAGGAAAAGAAACATAAAGATAAAGAACATACTCCAGAACAATCTGCCAGATACAAAGAACTAGGGTTAGAAAATTCAAGCTCTGATGAAGGATCCAGCCCAGAGAAGAACACCTTAGACACTGATATACGAACTGAAATGAACAACGAAGAATGGACAGAAATAAATCAGGTTGAAGTCACACCTGACAATCAACAACAAAAAGCACAGCACCAGGAAATACAAACTGAACAGGAACACTTGATTCAGTTAAATGATCAGTCAAAAATAAGCATCAAGGAAGTTCCAATAACTACTAAAGATGTAGTGCCACCTATCAAAGAAGAAATACAAACTCCACTGGACCAGGACTCAGGCCTACAACAAAATAAGGAGCCAATCGTGATCGAAGTGCCTGATGATACACCTCAAGGTAAGATTGACCACAAGGAGGCTAAGCCAAGCATACAACTTCATATTAGGCAGCCCCACGATACTATGTTACATGTTGCACAAGGGAAAGATGTTACAATAGAAAAAGAACCTAGCATCCCTACTACATGGTTAAATGTGGATGTTACTCAATTGAAACAGGTTGTCAAGCAAATGATACAAACGGCCATGGACACGCAACAGCAAATGATGGACACAGATGCGGATTATGATAAGGCCATGCGGGAAAAGAATCAATTTCAAATCATGAGTGAACAACTGTCCGCACAGCTTATCCAGGCCCAACAAGAGATTTCAGCCAAAGGAAGGGAGATAACCTTAGTTAAAGAGCAATGTAACACATTGATGAAACAGCATCATCAACTCCAAGCACAATAAACAGATTTACAAAAACAATTTGAAGCCAGCGAAGCAGACAAGGAGAGAATGAAAGCTAGAAGCAACTTGCTAGAAACCCAATTAAAAGTATACATGGAGGAAAATGATAGTTTGCATAGCAGAAATAAAGAATTGATGAAGGCATTATTATATGACCAGCCTATAGAAAAACAAGAGGCTTCTGCGACTGACCAAAAAGAATTATGAGATCAGAATGAGAAGTATGCAGAATTGTTGAAGCAAGAGAAGGCCTTAAGAGAAGAATGGCAACGTAAGTACGTTCAAGAAACCGCTGAGCTAAAAAAGTAGCTGAATACGGCCAATAGAAAACTCGCAGTATGTTACAGTGAAAATATGGATCAAGTAGCAGAGATTGGTAATGAGTTACTTGCTACCAAAGAAGCACTCCGAGCAGCAAAGCAAGAAGTTGAAGAGAAGACTGCATGCCTTGCACAATTAGCAACTAAAGCAAAAGAGCAAGTACCAATCGAGACACCAGTAGAGCCAACACGAGAAAATCCTACTGACGAGGTAGAGGTATGTCCTCTATCTCCCCCGATTTATAATTCTCCAATAAAAGAGCAGATGGCGGACCCATGTGATGATCATCCCATGCCATACACTGCAGAAATAGGTCAGAAGGAACGGCCACTATTGGTGTCCCGGTTGACAGAGAATTTTGAAAATGAAGTGATCAAAGTAATGAAGGAGGCAAAAATAAAGGGCAAAGACTTGGATACGATAATGAAGCCTTTCAACATTCCGTATGGATTATTGAAAGAGAAGACAAGGCAATACATAAAGAAGACCACACAAAAAAATCAAGATGACCAATTGCATTTTAAAGATAACACATTCAATTATACTCAAGAAGAATTTGAAGCTGCACAGCCTGTCTGGAGAAGAAAATTTTTGGAGAAAAATCCTACATTGCAGGTGCACTGGCAAGTAGCACCATACTTATTACAGGTAAACCCTTCATTTTGCCCAACACCACGTCGCCGAGAAGCCAGAGAATTTTTGGATATGCAAAAGAATGGTGTTATCAATAAACAGTGGCTTAATTATCCGCTACTTCCAAGCCCACCCCATAACTATCCACCAACGGAAGATTACATGGTAAAAACAATCGAATTTTGGCTACACTGTTACGCAACAGTACTCGATTTAACAATCAAGATGACAAATAAAATCCTAAGCATGATACTTACAGTTTTGAAGGTGTTCAAGCATGCGGCATATACATTTTTGAATTTCATTGGCATTAATCAGGGAACAGATATTCTCGTTTTTGATTTGTCTGTTATGCTTAGCCGACCCACAATAATGGCATATTATTCTAGGCTTATGTTTCTACCGAGTACACATGCAGACATTCGAAGAAGCGTTTTTCACAGGGCTTTTTGAAATGGACTCAGAAATTTTCTTAAAGATGTCATCCAATTTGAATGCCAGACTGGTGGCATATGAGCTAAGCTTCTTCGCTGACCATAGACAGTCGCCACATGATGGTGTGAGAGAAGAACAGTGGAAGCAACTCATGATACGTGAAGCTAATCTGCTTAATGAAACAGAGCAAAAAGTGTACAGAACATATTCCCGTCGACTTCCAAAGCCTGTCAAGGACGCCAGAGTTCAAGAGGGGGGCAGTGTTGAGGGAGAGTCAAGCAAAAAGAAGAAAAGAATAGGAAGTGCTGAAGTGTAGGAAGGTCATTCCCACGACTCAGTATTTTGCTCATAACTTTAAGTAAAAGTGTTAGAATTGAGTGAAAATACTGCCATTGGATGCGTCTTCTTGAGAGATTCGAAACGCATATGCTATTTGCTATATTTGGAGTTTGGAGCTGAGAGAAAAGCTCAATTTTCTGTTGACTGTTGCTCCAAGTATCGTGACACCATGACTGACAGTTGAATCTTGTTTGGATTAATCTTTGCCTTTTTTGCACTCTTTGGGAAGCTCATTTGCATTGATCATCATTTGAATGCATGTCTTCATACACTCGGCTAGGTTTAGATACTTATCGGATTGATAAATAAAGCGTGAATCCCCACTATATGCACTTGAGGGGGATCGAGGTATAGTCTCTTTCTCCACAAGTCCCTAAGTTGGTGCTTAGGTACACAAAGCCCTACAAGCCAAAATCAATGATTTGGAAATCCATATTGAGGAGTTTATAAAGGATCAACAGGAGACAATAGAGCATCTTCAGGCAGTATAGGATGAGTTTAGTAAATTTTGGGTCGATAAAGATGATTTGCAGAATCAAGTTGCCACACTAATGACCGAAAAAGATACATTTTCAATCAGGTGGTATCATTGATAGAAAATTGGTAAGTCGCATTGGCAAAAATGAATGGAATAAAAGAGTTAGAATTACGGTAACAAGATGCCAAAAAATTGATTGCAGAAGATTCTCGACAATAAGGATATTGCAATAATGCAAAAAGATGCTTAAAATGCAAGCTTTATAGACTAAGATTCAAGAAGCAAATGTTGTAACTCTAGAATTTTTGGAAAGGATGTGAGCTGATTTTTCGGAGGCAAAAATGAAAGAAGAAACCTAAAAAGCACAACTCACCAATAATCCAAATGAAGATCAATTTTGAGAAATAGTAGAGTCCAGAGTACCAGAACTCCATGAAGTTTTTTATGAGTTTTGTATGATTTAGATAGAATCCAAAATCCACCTTCGGATACGGATTACATGTAACTCACTGGGTTCAATTCTACCACGCATGTCAATGTTAGCTCCCACCGATAGTACACCAATTTTGTGTTGAAAATCAAGTCTCAATCATGCAAAAAGGCTCAACCATGAGTTTTGCAAGTGGAACAATCAAAAAGGAGGAGCCAAATTTGTGGAATAAAGTTAGAAGTCCACCAAACTCAATCAAATTCAAATCTCATCAAATCAGCCGCCAAAAAGTGCACCTAAAGTGATTGGTGGGTGGTTAGCTAGATTGTAGGAAAAGTAAAAGTCTATATAAGCATCATCCCGAATTTGTTTCTTGCGTTATATGCATTCCACAGGTTTCCCACTTAGTTTAGTGAAGTCATAAACTCCAACAAGCAGCCCCCTTGCTTGCTTACATCATTTTCTCATGATTTTTCTCCGCTCTATCTAGAGGTATAGTTAGGCTTTTCCAAATCTGATTGTACCAGATTGTAGATCATTTTTTGCTCTCTCATTGTAATCATTTTCATTGATTTAAAGCTTCATTTGGTCTCTCATATTGTTCCCTAAACTCTACCAAAGTTTCAAGTTATTTGGCTAAGTTATTTGTGAGAAATTGCCAACTTTGTGAATGTATATCTTTGCACATAGGCAGAGAGTCCTGCAAACAGGTAGCCTGTTTTGTAGAGGGTGGTTCTCCCGTCTGGAATATCCATTTGGGATGATTTAAAGCTCGTTAGGTAGCTCTATTTAATACAAGTCTGCAAAGTTTCATTTTAAGTCTCTGTACTAGTGCAGAGAAAAGTTTAGAATAGTGAGCATATATCACTGCTTGTGGACCTAGTGGAGGGCAGCCATCTTCCATTTTTGCATTGGGGTGTTAGAATCATCCCCCATCAGTGGTATCAGAGCCATTTTGGAGGCTTGGAGACATCACTGGCATCATATTGAAGACTTGAAGGGATCAAGACAACTCGTGGAAGCACAAGGACTCATCAAAGCAAGAGACATCAAAAGGGGGCTACGTCGATCGAGATCTCAACTATTCGAAGGTTAGCAAGGGAGAAGCTATCAAAAGGTAATATCCACACCTTTTAAAGCATACAAACACTTGAGGAGAAGCTAGAGGAGCATCTTAGAGCTCAGTATGGCTGAGTATAATGCACAAATAGAGAAGTTAGAGAAAGGCAATTATCAACCATGGAAATTTAGAGTTAGCAACTACGTTATGGGCAAAGGATTGTGGGGATTAGTGAGCGGCACGGAGCCAATGCCTCATGTACATGATCCACCACTTCAAGGGAAGGTCAAGGCACTTAATGAATGGATAGAAAGGGATAGGAGAGTCATATTCATTCTATCTCAACACATAAGCAATAGCATGATAGGGCATATACAAGACTTGGACACATCCAAGAAGGTTTGGGAGACCTTGGAGAGATTGTACTCTTCATCAACCAAGGCAAGGAAGATTCAGCTCAAGAATGAGCTGAATAATCTTAGGAAATCACCAAGTACTAACATAAATGAGTACATTTTGAAGGTTAAGGAACTTGTAGATGCTTTAGGCTCAATTGGGAGCCCAATCAAAGATGATGGTCTTGTTGCACACACTCTCTATGGCTTGAGAGAGGATAAAAGGTGGAAAGCATTCACCACATTAGTTTATGTGAGGGATTCCCTACCAGAATTTGATCAATTAGTCACATTGATGGTGACCGAGGAGATGAACCAAGGAGGTTATAAAGACTCTCAGATCCGATGGAGGGGGAGAGTATTTTTCAATTGAATTTTCAGATTTTCTACATGACCATGGCATCAAAAGGCAATTCACTTGCAGGTATACAGCTTAACAAAATGGGGTGGCAGAAAGGAAGAATAGATACATAGGAGAAGTGGCTAGATCTTTGTTAAATGAAATGAATGTTCCTAACTCTTATTGGGCTGATGTAACAAATACAGCCATATACATTATGAATAGGTTTCCAACCTCAAGAGTACATGGAGTTACACCTTATGAAGCTTGGTGTGGTAAGAAACCCAATCTTTCACAGCTCAAAGTATTTGGTTGCGTGTGTTATGTTCACATACCTCAAGAATTGAGACACAAGTTAGACCGGAAGGCAGATAGGTGTATATTTCTTGGATATTCTTCAGATCAAAAGGGTTTTAGATGTTATAAACCTTGCACCAAAGAGCTTAAGGTATCTAGGGATGTAATATTTGATGAGTTGCTGCCTTGATATGGTTGCAAAGATGTGTTACAGGTTGATGATGCATATGAAGCCGAGAAGAAGTTCAAAGAGCAACACCAAAGCATGGAGATAAGTGGTCCAACCACTTCAAGCACACCATCAGAGGAGAGTACTACATCAGTTTGGCATGGAAGGACAAGGAATGAAGCTCATTCAAGTGAAGGAAGTAGCAAAGGAAAGGAAAAGGCAAATGATGAAGACCATCGATGGGTAGACATGGAATCTACAAGTGATGAAGATATGGAAAAATTAGAAACTCCAGGATTTAAAGCATCTAAACCAAGGAGGAGGAGATTCCTACCACCTAATGGTGAGGTAAGGTCATCCAATAGGGTTAAATACCCTGTTCAAAGGTTAACTTATGATTCATTCATTGCAAGACACTATGCCTACATGAGTCAAGTTATAGCTTGTGAAGAACCTAACTTTTATGAAGAAGCAAATAAGCATAGGGAATGGATTGAAGCCATGGAGGAGGAAGTCAAAGCACTTGAAGAAAATGATACTTGGTCATTGCTGCCAAGAACAAAGGACATGAAAGTCATTGGCAACAAATGGGTGTACAAGGTAAAGGGGAATGCAGATGGGAGCATCTCTAGGTATAAAGCAAGGCTGGTTGCCAAAGGTTTTGCTCAAACCTATGGCATAGAATTTGAGAAAACATTCATCCCAGTAGCTAAGATGTCCACCAAAAGTTTGATTGCAATTTCAGCCTCAAAAGTTTGGAAGATGTACCAGTTGGATGTGAAGAATGCTTTTCTAAATGGAGCACTTGAAGAGGTAGTCTTCATGGACCAACCCCAAGGCTTTGAAGATGAGAGGTTTCCACATCATGTATGCAGGCTAAAGAAGGCTCTTTATGGACTCAAGCAAGCCCCAAGAGCTTGGAACCAAAGACTTGTGGACTACTTAGTAAAATGTGGATACAATCACAGTCATGCAGACCCATCACTCTTTGTGAACAAGGAAGGTAGCAAAAATGTTTTCATTTGTATATATGTTGATGATTTGATCATTATAGGGGATGATGAAGCCAACATCAAGGACATAAAGAGGAAGCTTGGATGTGAATTTAAAATATCAGATTTAGGGATTTTAAGGTATTTCCTTGGGATTGAAGTACTATATAAAGAGGAAGGAATATACTTGATGCAAAGGAAATACATTCTTGATCTTTTGAAGAAGTTTGGCTCGTGTGATTGCAAGCCCATTTTAAATCCATTAGAAGTAAATGTTAAACTAAGTGCTCATGAAGGTGAAGAAGTAAAGGATGTGACCTTGTATAGGTCAATAATTGGTTTTCTCTTGTACGCTACTATGACAAGACTTGATATTGCACATGTAGTTGGAGTGTTATCTCAATTTTTGCAAGACCAAGAGTACCTCATCTTGTTGCAGCCAAAAGGGTACTTAGGTACCTCAAAGGATGAGTGAATGAAGGTCTATATTATCCATTTGATGATGGATCAAATGTACAAGCTTATTGTGATGCTGATTGGGCAGATGAAAAGAGGAGCACTAGTGGATATGTTATCATGTTAGGGAAGAAGACCATCTCATGGATGTCAAAGAAACAATAAATTGTGGCTCTTTCATCGATGGAAGCTGAGTATAGGGGCTTAGCACAAGTCTCATGTGAGCTTATGTGGCTCAAGAAGTTGTTTGTTGATCTTGATTTGCAGGTTAAGCAAGTACCTATTTTTTGTGACAACATAACTAGCATATGCTTGGCTGAAAATCTGGTGTCCCATGCAAGGTCGAAGCATATAGAAGTGCATTACCACTTTATTCGAGAGAAGATTATGTCAAAGGATGTCAAGGTGGAGCATTTCAATACAAAGGACCAATATGCATATATGTTTACCAAAGCATTGGATGGAGTAAAGCTACAACACTTCAAGGCATGCATTGGAATGAAGGACCTAGGCATTGAGACTTGAGGGGGAGTGTTGAAAATCAAGTCTCAATCATGCAAAAGGGCTCAACCACAAGTTTTTCAAGTGGAACAATAAAAAAGGAGGACCAAAATTTGTGGAATAAAGTTAGAAGCTCCACCAAACTTAATCAAATTCAAATCTCATCAAATCAACCACCAAAAAGTGCACCTAAACTGATTGGTGGGTGGTTAGCTAGATTGTAGGAAAAGTAAAAGTCTATATAAGCATCATCCCACCTTTGTTTCTTGAGTTGTATGCATTCCAAGAGTTTCCCACTTAGTTTAGTGAAGTCATAAACTCCAGCAAGCAGCCCCCTTTCTTGCTTACCTCATTTTCTCATGATTTTGCTCCACTTTATCTAGAGGTGTAGTTAGGCTTTTCCAAATCTGATTGTACCAGATTGCAGAGAATTGTTTTCTCTCTCATTGTACTCATTTTCATTGATTTCAAGCTTCATTTGGTCTCTCATATTGTGCCCTGAATGTTGCCAAAGTTTCAAGTTATTTGGATAAGTGAGTTGTGAGAAATTGCCAACTTTGTGAAGGTATATCTTTGCACATAGGCAGAGAATGTTGCAAACAGGTAGCCTGTTTTGCAGAGGGTGGTTCTCCCAGCTAGAATATCCATTTGGGATGATTTAAAGCTTGTTAGGTATCTCTTATAGTCTACTACAAGTCTGAAAAGTTTCATTTTAAGTCTCTGTACTGGTGTAGATAAAAATTCAGAATAGTGAGCATATATCACTGCTTGTGGACCTAGTGGAGGGCAGCCATCTTCCATTTTTGCATTGGGGTGTTATAATCATCCCCCATCATTTTGTAATTATCTAAATATTGTAATTTTGTAACATAGTATCCTTAGAATTTCCTAGGAATATCAACTGCCAAGTAGCATGTTCATTCGTGATGGATTTAGGAAGTTAAAGAGAGTTAGTTTGCAAGCTACAGAACAATCCCAAGGGAGAGAACGCCAAGAGATAGAACCTAGTCTATGTAATCTGGTTGTAATTTTTCTATAATGAAAATTTCTTTACTGTTCTATACTCCGTATACTTGATTCATGAGTTCTATGTACTCTGAAAAATTTCTTTTCTAGTAGTGTTTGTGTAATCTGCATATTTAAGGAACAGAAATGCATTGGATTTATTCTTGTAAGCCCCATTACCCAAACCCTCTTTTGTTGTAGCTAACAATGCCTACTCTTTGAGAATAATTAAAAAGAGTCCTAAGAGAGTGTTCATATGTGCAAGCCTACAAATATGCACAAATGGGTACTTCTATGAGCAAGAGAGGGTTCCCATGCACAAGAGTATTTCTTTGTGCAAATATATGTGCACAGCCTACAACCCAACACTCTTCCCCCCTTAGACTTTGTTGTACTCAACAAAGCTAAGAGAAGCATGCACAAGAGTATTTCTTTGTGCAAATATATGTGCATAGCCTACAACCCAACACTCTTCTGTTGGAGTTAGACGTTTGCGGAAGCACGCGAACAGCACAAGGAAGAAGAAGAAGCTTGGAGCACAACACATAATGCTGAATGTGTTAGTAGAGAATGTACAAAGATAAGTAGCCCATTAGGGCAATAGGCATATATACAAGCCGGGGGAAAAAACCTCCTAAAGAGGGAAAAAAGTGCCCCGGTGGTCCTAGTGTGTTCACACACATCACTACCTAAATATGTCAGCAAATCCCCCCAGGGAGTGATGCGGTGAACAAGGAGTTGGCACTCATGTATAAGGAAGTGCCAAGCTATGTGGAAATCACTCCACAAAAGGAAGTAAGCCCAAAGCTTTGCGGAAAGCTTCAAACTTCTCCCTAGGCAGAGCCTTCGTGAAAAGTTCTACAATGTTCTCCTGTGTGGGCACATATGCCAAGCTGATCTCCCCAGCAGAGAACCTCTCCCTGACATAGTGATAATGCACCTCAATGTGCTTAGTGCAAGCATGGAACACAGAATTCCTCGCAACTGCCAATGCGCTCTAACTGTTAGTGAAGATGGTGGTGGCCACACACACTCAACAGTAGCTGTGAAAGCTTCCCTATACTCAACCTCACAACTGGAAGTGGCCACAGTAGGTTGCTTCTTGCTCAACCAAGATATACATGAGCTACCAAGCATGAAGCAAAAGCCACTAGTGGGCACACGAGTGTCATAGCAACCAGCCCAATCAGAGTCAGAAAAAGCATGCAAATTTGGGGGTAGTGATCCCCCCTTGGGATAAAACAACCCAAGTAGCCGAGTACCACTCAAGTATCGAAAGATGCGCGTTACCGCCTACCAATGCTTGACTCTTGGGCAATGCATAAATCTACTCATCTATGAGACAGCAAATTGAATATCTGGCCGAGTAATGCATAAGTAAATCAAGCATCCAATAGCCTGCTGATAGAGAACAACATCAAATGCATCTCCAGCATCATGAAGACTCAAACGTAAACGTGTCTCCATAGGAGTGGCAATAGGCTTACAGTCTTCAAGGCCAAAATGCTGCAATAATGTGTCAATATATTTCATTTGACACAAAGCCATTCCACCATCAACTTGCATAAATTGAATGCCCAAATAGTGATGCAAATGCCCCAAATCAGACATCTCAAATGAGGCATGCAAATCAGCCTTAAAACCAGCAATATGCTTCTCAATAGGTCTAGTGAGCAGCATGTCGTCAACATAGACAACAATGATCAGAAGCACATCATTAGAACGCTTAACATATAAGGTGCTTTCAGTTGGACTGTTCTCAAAACCATGTGCAATCAGATAGGCATGTATCTTCTCATACCGAGCACGTGGTGCTTGCTTTAAACCTTATAATGCCTTCTTTAACTTGCACACCTGGTTTTCATGCCCTTTCTGCACAAAGCCACGGGGCTTGAAAACATACACTTCTTCATGCAAGTTACCATTCAGAAATGCCGTTTTAATGTCCAATTGATGTACATTCCAACCATGATGGGTTGCACATGCACAAATGCTCCGAACAGTAGTCATATGACACGTAGGTGCAAAGGTCTCATCAAAATCAATGCCTCTTTCCTGCGCATAACCCTTTGCAACAAGCCTAGCCTTATACCTGTCAACTATACCATGAGGTTTACGCTTTAGCTTGTATACCCACTTAGTGCCAATGGCCTTCTTTCCAAGAGGCAAGTCACATAAAGACCATGTACCATTCTTCATTATAGCATCATATTCAGATTGCATAGTAGCCATCCAATTTTTTGAATTTTGTGCTTCATCAAAAGAAACAGGCTCATTCTCATCACAGAGACTAGAAGCAGCCATAGCATAGCAATCTAATGCAAAGGAGGCACTATGAGAGCCTGAACGAGTACGATATGAAAAAGGTGCATCTAATTTCCTGTCACGCAAAGTCTGCACCAGCCATTTTGGCATAGTTTTTGTCTGCTCAATATCAGCTCTCTCATCAACAAGTTCATCATGTAAATCTGCATCAGAAATGGAATGATATGCATCATCATATGAAACGTGCAAAGGCTGAGAAGTTTCCTCATTAGGACCAGCATTAGACTGCCCACCTGTAAAAAGAGGCATCAAAGTATCATACATGTCTTTGGAGCTAACAAATGTCTCCTTAGTACATGAAAGCAATGGCTGAATATCATCTTCCACAAAGACAACATCACAACTAACCATAATGCATTTAGTATGTGGATGATACAGGCGATAGCCTTTACTTTCATAATTGTACCCAACAAAAATACATTTTACTCCCTTATCATCCAATTTTTTGCAATCCTTTTCAGGCACTAGTGCATATGCCAAACAACCAAAAACACGCAGATGAGCAACAGATGGCTTGCGGTCATGCCAAGCCTCATATGGAGTGATAGATTGCAACGCTTTAGTGGGACACCTATTCAGTACATATGTTGCACACATGACAGCCTCAAGCCAGAAACCATGCGGTAAAGCCTGACTCTTGACCATGCACCTCGCCATCTCCATGAGTGACCTGTTCTTTCGTTCAACAACTCCATTCTATTGAGGTGTATACGGCACTGTACACTGGTGTTTTATCCCATGTTCAGCCAGAAATGCATTAAATTGAAAAGACATATATTCCCCCCCTCGATCAGAACGGAGGGTGCCCATTTTATATGCTGACAGATTTTCAGCCAAAACCAGAAACTGTTTAAAGCACATGAACACTTCGGACTTTGCTTTGAGTGGATATATCCATGCATGCCTAGAAAAATCATCAATGAAAGTCACGAAGTAAAGGTAATTTCCAAAAGAAGGTGTCTGCATAGAGCCACAGACATCACTATGTACAAGCTGCAATTTCTGAGTAGCCCAAACTGAACCATCTTTTGGAAAGGATGAATGCTGCATTTTGCCCAAAATACAGGCTTCACAAACATGTTTTCCAGGTGACTCTAGTTTGGGCAAAGAGGACACCATTTCAGATTTCTGTAGGCATAGCAAACTACCAAAATTCATATGACCAAAGCGTGCATGCCAAAGCTTGGCATCTGACATAGCCTGAGAATCATTTACTGCACATGCCAAATCATTTACAGATCTTTCATAGTCTATGAGCTTATACAACCCATGACATAAAATGCCAGAAGCAATAATCACATCGTCATTTGATAGATCATGAACTGTACACCTGTCATCAACAAATTTCACAACCAAGCCAATCTTGGCTAATGCAGAAACTGATAACAGGTTCTTTTTTATCCCTGGAACAAATAAAGCATCTGACAAAGTGAAAGAACTACCATCAGCAGTAGTCAAAATGATCTTACCAACTCCCATAACAAGATAAGAGGAGTTGTTGGCGCATGTAACAGTATTCCCTGTAGGAGCAGGCTCGAGTGAAGAGAAGAAACTACGTTGCGAGGTAATATGTTTGGTTGCCCCACCATCAAAATACCAAACATCTGAGTCTACTGCAGACATGCACTGCTCATGAGAAGATGGGTCAAGACTGCAAACAGTAGTGAATGCCCATTCTTCTTCCTGCACAAGATTAGCAGACTCCATTTTTGGTGTAGAGGCTTCTGCAACAACCATTCCAGCCTCTTTTTTCTTTGACTCTTTTGTAGCGAGTTTTGGACAGTTCTTTATGATATGATCATTCGCTTTACAGTACTTACAAAACAATTTCTGCTTTTTTGATTTCTTCTCATCTTTATCTTCCTTCTTTGAATATGCAAAATTAGCAGATTTCTGCTTACTAGTTGAAGAGCTCCATTTTCCTTTGCCCTTCTGACTAGCCATGAAAGCTGGATCTGCAACTCGCATAATGGACCTGTTTTGCCTGGATTGATCTTCCTACAACAAAACAGAGACTAACTCCTCAAATGATAAGGCATTTGGATTGCCTTTCATCATCAACCGAAGAGTAGAAGCAAAACTCTGATATGAATCAGGAAGACCATTCAGAACGGTCTGCACAAGTAAGCTATCTGGTATAACCTCATCAGCAGAAATCAACTATTCCTTCAAGTCTTTGATCTTTGTTAGGAAACTGTCCATAGAATCACCTTCATTCATGTGCTCACTCTCCAACTGTTTTCGGAGGTAAGCAACACGAGCCTCATTCCTAGCTTGGTACAATGTGGTAATGTATCCCAAGTATCCTTAACTATTCTGAAAGAGTGAATGTGAGGAATAATGGCACGTTTAACAGACAAAGCTATCAATGCATGTGCCTGGGCATCTCTACCATCCCAACGAATCTATTCTATAGTAGGTGCAGCAAAAATAGAAGCATGAACAGGAATCTGCGGAATATCATCTTCGACACCATCTTCATCAGCTCGAGCACCTATATTTGCAGTACCTGTAGTCAGAGGTGTAACAGGACGTCTTTCAACACCCTACACAATGTTCCATGATCATTTTGCAACCAATACATGTCGAATCATATAAGCCCATAATGGGTAGTTGGTACCATCCAACTTATCCTCAACAGCCAACATACGGAATACATCACTGCTTTCAGCCATGGTCGGTGACTAAAATACCTTAATGCAGAAAATTGATTGTATCTCAAAAAGTTGAACAGAACTGCCCAGACGAGTTCTGCTAGACTTGTAGCACACTTTGAGACGCATAAACTGGCGAACAAAAATTGGTATATAGCTTTGGCACAAAAAGACAAAATAGCCTGCACAAGCATTGTGATAGTGCGTTCGGAGGCCGAAATGAGCTCAGATCGCAATTTCGGCACCACATAGCAAAGTTGTTTTGATCTCTGAAACACCCTGAGTATGCTCACCAAATTTTATGTGAATCTGATACTGCAAATGAAGGAGTGTCGATGGCACCCTAGATGAAGCAACGACCTGCTCTGATACCAATTGTTGGAGTTAGACGTCTGCAGAAGCACAGAACAGCACAAGGAAGAAGAAGAAGCTTGGAGCACAACACACAATACTGAATGTATTACTAGAGAATGTATAAATATAAGTAGCCCATTAGGGCAATAGGCATATATACAAGCTGGGGGAAAAAAACCTTCTAAAGAGGGAAAAAAGTGCCCCGACGGTCCTAGTGTGTTCACACACATCGCTACCTAAATATGTCAACATCTTCCCCCCTTAGACTTTGTTGTCCTCAACAAAGCTAAGAGAAGAAGATCATACAAAGTTGAATGGTATCTCAAAGATGAGAATAGGTCCGAGTCTTCATATCGTCCAAGATTTGAAACTTTAGAAGGTCTTCAAGGTGGTGGAGTCTTTAAGTGATGAGGGACAAAATCCTCCTAAGACGTATTCATCCCATCAACTTAAAGAAAAGCACGATGTGCACTTTGTTGCCAAGTATGCATTCATCCCAATGAGTAGTTCCTTGGAAGAGTCTTTGACTCAAAAAACCTGAAAAACAATCTCCAAACAAGTATTATCTTGAAATAGCAATCCAAAAAGTACCTCCAAAGTGAAGATAGATTACCCATCTTCAGTGTTCTCACATAATCCTAGCAGAGGATGGTTGAACCATACCTTAAGAGAGATGATTAGGAAGTAATCCTCATCCATGGCTTTTGGGGCTAGTGGTTAGCTCATCATACTCCTAGCTAGGAGGTTGTGAGCTCAATTCCCAACGTTGGTATCAGAGCATAGGAAATAGGCTTGGGCAAGGTGGATTGACCCAATGGCCTCTAAAAAAGGCACCTAGGCACTTTAATATGTCAAAGGGTACTAATGGAGAAGGCGGCGCTTTGCGAATTGTGTCCAACAAAGGTTAGAGTGTATCTCTCAATCCGTATGTCTGATTGAGGCATGTAAGGTACCATTGGAAAGGTCTCGAAATGAACTTTCCAAATCTAGTGGGGCATTTGGGAAGTACTTGGCCATGGAAGAGACTGAAATTGGCCAAAGAACGAAGGTCCATGGCCATTTGAGCACCAGAGAGAGGTGGGTTGGATAGGCTCGAAATAGGTTCAGGTGCTGAAATTTAAGGCTAGTGGAGGTGCTCAAATGTGGGAAAGGGCCCAAGTTAGATAGAAGGGTCCACAAGTGAGAATTGAGGGAAATGCTCATTCTAAGGGGAAAGGAATGTCACATAATCTTAACAAGGGATGGTTGAACCATACCTTAAGAGAGAGGATTAGGAAGTAATCCCCATCCATGTCTTTTGGGGCTAGTGGTTGACCCATCATACTCCTAGCTAGGAGGTTAAGAGTTCAATTCCCAACAAGTGTAGAGCCCCCAAAACTTGAAATTACACATGCAAAACAAGTGGACGATTATATTTGAAACAGGGAGCAAAGAGGCAAACAATGAAAATACATCCAAATAAATCCCCTATAACTTTGGTTGTCAATTTGGAGAAACATCAAGCCCTTCAAGAATGTGTAGCGTCAGATGCCATAAACAAAGATTAGCTAAGTAATGTTCCTCAATTCACATGTGTGTTAGTTTTACCAAGTAAGGATGTTTGATTTGAGACACAATCCCCAAATCGACGTCATTTGTCATGAAGGGCATCCTGTAGTCAAAAAGACCAATAGCCCCACAAGAGGGCAAGCAACAGTGTTAAAGTGCATGTGTGGCATTTGCAATGTGAAATGAAAGTGGATGCGGCTCTTTTTACCTTATTATTACTTATTTCCTTGATTCTTGTAGTGTGTGATGTGTACATTGAAGCATGGAGATGATGTGAGCAACCACAATATTCAACGTGGCCTATGGAAAGTTTTGGCAGATGAAAGTGAATGATACTATCATGAATAGGAAATGAACAAGAACATGAGCTTTATTCATCACGCATAAAGAGAGAACAGACAAACATGGTCTTCCTCACATTGTCAACATGAAAAAATAGAATTATGCCTAAGTGTGGGTGTGGAGTTTTGGACACAATCCCCATAGAGGGAAATCACAAAAATCCAAACCACATAGTTATTATCTCAGTACCAATATCCTTATGAACCCTCTTATACACCAACATGTATTTCCAATATGTAGTCGAGATTTCCACTTGACACAACAGAGTAGACAACAGGAAAAGTGCCAATAATATTCTCAGATTGATGGTTGGGGTGTGCACACAATCCCCAATAGCTTCATATCTTGAGATACTTCTGAAATAACAATTAGGGCAAACAATTTTAAAACACTTAAGGTTATTGAGGCAGGTAAGCCAAGCCAAGTTTGACATCATTTCTAACCGAGCTCAAAGCACCTCAAAGACATATCCTCTCATCACAGAAGGCGGAGGATTTTCTTCAAGCATGAAAAAGATAGACAATTTTAAACATATAAAATGCTCCACGGTCCTCAGTTTACACATGGAATACTTAATGTCACTGTTTATAGAACAACCGAGTTCTCAACCCATTAGTGTATCCAAAAAAGAAGTTCATTCAACTATGATGAGATTCTCCCCATGAGCTTCAAAAAACTGCACACAGTATTTGTAATTAAGAGTCGAATTGTTCCAATATTACTTCTATTGAATTTTGCAACCCCTTAGAGTTTATAAGATTACTGATGACATTTGGCTAGGAAAGCAGTGACCACAACAAGTTCATCGCATGAGTACTATTTAGAAAACATGCTCACAAGATAAAGGACTAAACTACTTATCTTTAAAACCAACCTAGATAAAGACATTAGTCCATGTTGCATCTAGTGGGATGATGTAACTTATATTGTGATGTAAATGCCTATGATAGTATCGAGTAGCCTTCAAGAATTTAGCCTCTATCTTCAACATCTAAACTCATGGGCATACATAACATGACAACCTTCAAAAAAAAAATTCATTTCATAACCACCAAATAGCTGGGCACAATCCCTAAATAGGATACTCACATACCCCAAAACATAGTCCAAGTAGCCATACTCTATGAAACTTGAGCCGAATGATAGAACTATATAAATCACTCATTTGATGGGTGTAAGAATGAGATCTAGGTAGCCTCCACTAAAGGGAAACCCCTTCATACATGAGCCCTCAAACCATATAAAACATCATTAATAGAAATATGGAACAAAGAGCTCATAGACATGTACTCTAGTTAACCTATTGTCTATAAGCAAAATACTTGAATGATGTGTGTGTGACTCTCCTCCCATCCAGGTATAACCTCTTGTACTCTAAAAATAGCAATGATCTGGAATGGTCTAGTGGTGCCATGTGGCCATCATGCAACACTCATCCCCATCACTATAGAATACCTTAGGGTATCCCCCAGGCTTGGGACCTTGGCTAGCTAGCCCTTGTCCCTCACACACATGGAATGATCCCTATGGACCAATTTCATGATCACTGTGGATCAATGTCTGGCACTCTCTCCCCCTTCTAAAGATCATTGTCCTCAGTGATCAATGAGGGAAAGTATTGCAAACTAGAGCTTCTGGTTCCCAAATAGAGCCAGTAAGTGGTAATCCTCTCCAGGCTACTAGATACTCCTGGATGACACAATTCCTCAATCGTTTCTGTCTCCAATCTAGTATCATGTTTGGAGAATGATCTACGCTATCACTTTCCTACAAAGAAACAATACCCTCTATTAGATTATCCTCCCTGGAAATATACTTTCGAAGTTTACTGACATGAAATACTGGATGGAATCTGCAATCTAGAGGAAGCTCTAATCGGTATGCAACTTCACTTAGATTTTTAACTATCTTCTAAGGTCCACAAAACCTTGGTGAGATCTTACTAGTCCCTATGGAGAGTGAAGTAGATCTAGCCAGTACTAGAAGAAAGATGTTGCCTCCTTCCTGAAAAGATCTAGGAGATCTCTTCCTATCATCATACTCTTTAGCCTTATCAGCGGCTTGCTTCATCTTGGCTTTAACTATTTCTAAATTTGCTTGGAGCTTTGCTAAGAACTCAAAAGCACTAGGAAATTTCTTTGGCATGCCTATGGTACTGGGAGCATTGGGGTTCATACCATAGTTCATCTCAAAAGGAGACATACATGTCACCTTGTGAGACCTATTGTTATAAGAAAACTCAACTAGTGGCAAATAACTATCCCAATCTATCTCTCTCTCAGTCACATATGCCCTCAACATGTCCTCTAAAATCTGGTTGACCCTCTTGGTTTGACCATTTGTCTAAGGATGATCACCACTAATCATCTTTAATGAAACTTTCAATTTGTCAAAAGTGTCCTGTGAATCTGACATCCCTATCTAAAACTATGGATGTCAGTAACCCATGCAATCTAAAGACATGTTGGATAAACAACTCTACTACCTGTGGAGCTTCTATAGTCTCCTGTGTGGGTATGAAATGAGTTATCTTGCTTAACCTATGTAGCACACCTAGGATAGTATCCAACTTCCTTCGGCTCCACGATAGCCCGACTAAGAAGTCCATGGATACACTATCCCAGTTATGATCAGGAATTTGTAAAGGATGCAAAAGACCTGGTATCTTCACCCTTTCTGGTTTTTTGACTTGACACATAAAGCATTGTTGAACATAAGTGTGGACATCTCTAGCCAATCAAGGCCATCAAAATGTTCTTCTAAAAAGCTATATTGTCTTTTCAACCCGAGGATGTCCTGGGCAAGGCACATCATGGTTATCATGCATGACTTTTCTTTTCAAATGCTAGGAATCTAGTGCGCAAACCTTTCCTTTCCATTTGACTATTCCATTATCCTATGAGAAATTAGACTACAGACCGGACTTGTTCCCTCTGCTAGGGGAAGAAATAGCTGGAACTGCCTCGTCTCCTATAATAGAGTCATCACTGAGGGCTCGAATAATTTGTAACAAATGTGGATCTTCCACCTATGCTTCCTTTATCTCTCGAAGCAATCAGCTTTCTAGAACTGTAAAGCTCATTTGCTACATTATCTATGATAATGCATCAGCAACTATATTCTCTTTGCCTCTTCTATACAAGATTTCCATCTGAAAATCCTGCATGAGCTCAATCCAACAAGCCTGTCTGCCTCAAAGATCTGGTTAACTATAAAAATATTTAAGTGTATGGTGATCTGTCTATACGTTAAAGTCTGCACCATAAAGATAGTGTCTCCAAACTTTAAGTGCATGCACCATTGCATACCACTCCTGTTCATGCACTAGTAAATTGTGTTATGCACTACTCAGTTTCTTACTTTCAAAAGCTATTAGCCATCTTGGCTCAAAACTACCCCTACGGCTATGCCACTAGCATCTGCCTCTAACTCAAAGGGTTGTTGTGGATCTACCACTTTGAGTATAGGAGCCTTTGAAACAACTTGTTTCAGAGTATCAAAACTATCTTGCTGCTCTCGCTTCCATGCAAATGGAACTTTGCCTTGAAACAAGTTCGTCATAGGTGCTGCTATCAAAGAATATGAAGAGATGAATTTCTGATAGAAATCCAAAAGTCTTATAAATGATTGTAACTACCGCTCATCTTGAGGAGTAGGCCAAGATAATATAACGGAAAACCTTCTTGGGATCCATCTGAACCCCATCGGTCAATACCACATGCCATAGATACTCTATCCTCAAAAGAAACAAATGAGTCTTCTCTAGATTAACATACATTCGATTTTCTTTTAAAACGTTTAATACTAATCTCATATGATTTTCATGCTTATGCACAGTCCTGCTATATACTAACAAATCATCAGCAATACACTTTCCATTAGGGGAAAAAATGAACCCTGCATGGGCCTTGTAAAGATCCCTAATTTTTAGGGATTAAGCTTAATTATGTTCTTGTTTAAGGGGACAAAATGCATTTAATAGGGCACTTTTTAGTAGGCTCGAGTAGGCTTTTTTTTAGGCTTCAATAGGCCTCTCTCTTTCTTCTTCTAGAGAGAGAGAAAGAGAATCTACTTTCCACATCATCAAACTCGTACATGTATTTGAATTAAAAAAATGAGTTTTTTCAAAAAGTCTCATTTTCAGTGTATATTAACTCAAGAGGGCCTATTTTTTAATATATATGTCAGAAGTCACTTTTTTGGGCCCATTTTTTGAAGTTTCTTTTAGAAAAAGTATAATTTTCAAACTCCCTCCAAAAGTAAGTGCCACATCATCAAATCCTACACAAGGTTACAAAGGATCTAAGAGAGAGTCTAAATCTGCAAGGGCATTGATGAGAGTTGATGACTTTGAAGAAATTGATGAAACAGACTCATCAAATCACAGGGAATGGGAGATATCACTTTTGAGGTGTCCAATGTTACAGGAACCGACTCGTGATAAAATAAGCAATGATTGGAACCCCATTATCCCATTTCCATTAGTCGATGTTCACTTTTGTACTTTGCATGCATTCATGAGGATCTTTGATAGGCTTTTGAAGCTCCATGTTGAATATGCATTTGCAATGAAACCACTAGAGAGGTCTATAATTACACATTACATAGTAAGTTTCGCTTACATTTTTTTATTTGGTCTTAAACACTATGTGTATATCTTATTGACCAGATCATAGCATATTCTTTTTGCACATGGAGCATATTTTATGAATCGATATGGGTCACTGGACACTTTTAGTACACAAGAAATGGAGAAGTCACATTACAGGGCTAGAGGTGTTTGCTTTAAAAACACTCATCATAAGGGTGGTCTACTCCAATCAAACTATTTAGAAGAAATGTTCAATTGGTTTTTTCATGCGACATTTGCTAGAAAATATGTAATGGAACGAGCATGTGAGTCACGAATAGCAAAGATTACACGAAAGCTACAACATGATATCGCAAGAGAGAAGTGGATGTCATCGTCAGGACCCGTACATCATGCCCAATGGCGTGCACAAAGAGTCCGCGAGGGTTTTGCTTGGAAATAGTTTCCAAACTTTGAAAATGCATTATTCTTTTCAAGGTTTTTATAACCCCTTTCACTTCAAATAAAATTTTACTGTTTTTGTGAATATACATTAAAACTATTTTTTATCCATTTAAATGTGAACAGGACAATTTTAAGTGAAAGCCTATAAATAGAGGTGTCCTTCCTCATTTTACCAATTTACAACCTAAGAGAATGGCACGCACAAAGCAAACTGCTAGGAAGGATCATGTCGTCTACCCTAGCCATGTGCAAGGTACTCAGCGCCCAACATGGATGACACCCCACAAGAAGCATCAAACCAAAAGCCACTCTTCCAGATGAAGCTCAGGTGTAGGGACACAGTCCGGTAGCATTCCATCGCGGGGGGATGAAGCTTCACCAGAGAGAGATGTATCTCAAGAAATAAATTATTCCCCTCCCGCATCTGATGATGAGCCGCCAGTCAGGACACCAATCAAGTCAAGGCCCAAACAACGAGGACATAGGAAAGTTGTGATTGAGACATCAAATTTATCAAGTTCCTTAGATGAAGAAAGTATAAATGAGCCACCATGGAACAATGACGATATCCCCGTGAACCATCGAGTAACACAAGGAGGCAAGACACTTCCCTCAGGACAAGGACAAAGACCAACCGATGAAGAAAGAGAGCAAGGTCAGCTAGAGGAAGTAAATGATGAGGCAGGACCATCTAGGCGTCCTCCAAGAAGAAAGAAGAACTATCAACCACGTCATAGACCACAACGACCACAACCCAACATCCCCCCAAATGCAAGAGCACCACAAAGGCGCAGAAAGCAAACCAGAGCCTTTGCAGAGATTCGACACTATCAAAAGTCCGTGGAGCTTCTTATTCCACGAAGGTCATTTGCAAGAGTTGTGAAGGGAGAGATCGAATGCTATTGCACTGGACTTCGTATCCAAGGGATAGCCATTGAAGCTCTCCAAGAAGCTACAGAGGTGTATCTTATATCAATGTTGGAGGACTCTAACCTATGTGCCATCCATGCAAAGAAAGTGACAATACAACCTAAAGATTTGCAGCTAGCTAGGAGAATTAGAGGGAATAACCCTTAACAAAAATTTGTACTCCCTTGTTTGGAGAACCTTTTGTATATCCCATATGATGAATATTTTGTAAATCCCAAATGATGAATATAATCTTTGTCTTATCATATTTGCTCTCCCAAGTGTTTATCTCTTAGTGTACATGTTTTGAAGTTTATTTCTCCTATGTTTCTAGGTGTCTTTTTCTAGTACCTCTTTGAAGTGTGTTTCATAGTTGTATCATTCTTTCTTCTATACTTGTTGTAAGTGGTAATGCTATTTAATGCATTTCATGGCTTGGAAATGCCAAAAAAAGGCCTGCCATAAAAACGCAGGGATGGGCCCTGCAAAACTTTTGCAGGGCCTATCCCCGCGTTTTTGTGGCAAGCCTTTTTTTGGCATTTCCAAGCCATGGAAACACATGCCATGCACATTGGGGCATATGATTGGACTTGGCTAGAGTGCACTGCATGCTAACCCCCTGACCAATAGCTAAACAATGTTTATGAACATACATGTACTTATTTACTACTGCATGCTTATATGCACTCAGAGGAGTCTTAACTTTCTCTAATTATTGCACATAAGAAGAGTCTTCCACAATTCCCCAAGTGAAGGTGCTAATTGAGGGAGATAGACTTGCAATATAGGTAACCTAGTGCATAGGATGGCCTAGGAATGCAAAAAAAAGGCATGCCACAGAAACGCAGGGATGGGCCCTGCAAAAGTTTTGCAGGGCCCATCCCCGCGTTTCTGTGGCAGACCTTTTTTTGCATTCCTAGGCCATTGCATGCATTTTGGGCAACACAAATTACAAGAAATAATGGAAAAATACTGATTAAACTGTGCAAAAGTTATGAGATTGTCAAAAACCATAAAGATATAATAGATTGAATGCACATGGAAATTGGAAAAACAATAATTGGTATTATAAAGTTTTTACAATTGGCTCTTGGCCTTGAGCCTCTCCACTACATTCTTTCTTCTCTGAAAAGATAGTGGCAATTGGTAAGTCAAAACTGATTGGGATATTAACTGAGGGTCTGACAATCCAAGATCTAAAGCTATTCCTATTTGACCTAATACTTTTCCTCTAAAGTTAACTCCTAGGGTAGTAAGGGCAAGGGACTTCCTAACTACAAATATACAATTGGTCCCTTGCATTATTGTAGATAGGCACAAAACTTTGCTCAAGGCCTTCAGACACCAAGTCATGAAGTGTCCTTGAGGGGAAAAGTTCTTGTGGATTATGAAAAAAAAATCTTCCTTTGGCAATTTTCCGATGTATTGTGCCAAGGAAGAGCCATGGCCCTGAGAAACACGGTCACCACCACTCCTTGCTGCAAATTTATCCACTTCAATTGTTTCCTACACATAGACAATCATAAAATTAAATAGATACATCTTGTATGAATATGAGACAACCATAAATGTCAGTAGAGACTTACATCTTGAAGCCTATCTTCATCCTCTCCTCTTCCCATTGCATCTAGTGGAATCGATGAATGGGCCATGCCACTTTTCTCAACAACAGGGGATGTTGGAATCTTCTTCTCCAAAATTCTTTCCCTTGCTATGGCCAGATCTTCTTCAGTGGCATCTTGGTTGGCATGGCTCAAAATCTCTTCACACACAAATGCAATGGTGTCCGCAATTGAATCACCAAGTGGAATTGTTGCCTTTTCGATAATGTCAAAAGTGTTGTCCATGGGAACATCCGAGGTTGAGCAGAAAATACTAAGGCATTTGTCGAGGCGTAGACTGAATGCCTTCTCAATATCGTGCAGGAACAAAAATTCCTCTCCGTCGACAAGTACAACTGAAAACATTTCCATCTCTACCTCTGGTAGAGTGGGTTCCACGGATCTAAGTTAGAGGGTGGAATGTTTAGTGTACTGGCTTCCTTTAATTTGTCCACTACCCCTTGAGGAAATTCTCTGGAAATTTTTTGACTCTCTTCTAATAGGTTGAGAGCTTCTGTCTGGGGTTCTTTTTTGTCATCTACAAAACCCCCAGTAACAAGATGGAGTAGGTCCATGGGTGAAGGTTCAGGCTCCTCATTCACAAAAAAGATGGTTGTTGCTACGTAGGAAAGATATTTTCTTCCCATTTTCCTTTGTTTAATTAAAGGCACGGTGTCATCTAACAGGTGCCCTGAAGCCTCAGCAATAGCCATGAAATGCTTTAAGTGCTTCGCAAACGCCTCATCTCCTTTATGAATATAGAAAAGCAGGTCACAGGGGACCCATTTACACTCATATGCTGGAATATCTATGGCATATCTTAATATATAGAATTCCATAAAACACATCAGAGTTCATGACTATTGTCCCTTCAAGATTAGGGACTCTATAGACTAGGTCATACAAATCCTTAACGACCATTGTAGTCTGTAGTATCCAAAAACTCCATGAATAGATCTCAAGGATATTTCATGGGAGTGGAAGTGCTAGCAGCCATTGCTTGCACGTGAGAATTCTAGAGGCTTGTAGTCTGTGCTTTCTAGCTCTTTGAGAGTGCAAATGTGAGAAATGAGCACATAGAACCATTTTTATAGCAATTTCAAGTTTTTAAACTGACTGGGCCCACTTTTAAAGTATAGAATAAATAAGTGCAATTTCAAAAAATGTGTTTCTGATGACAAAATAATGCACAGAAAAAAACATGAGCAACCACATTTCAAAGTAGTGAATAGACTTTTTGACATTCCAAAAGTTTTGAAATTACCATTGCAGAGAAGAAGGAATATACAATATCTAACATGAATCAATTGTCCTACTTTTTACATGGTTCTTGAAAGTGCAAAAACCATGAGATACAATGACTAAGGCCCAAGAAGTGACATTATCAGGTTGCAAAAGAACTATGACAATGAGATTTTTGTTCCATCTTTGCTCCAATCTACAGAGACTTTCATTTTGTATTCCATTCTTATGCACACGTGTAATCAATTTGCAAGAAATTGAAGGCATTAAAGTAAAATAAACAATAATGAAAAGATTACTTTAACAAAAGCATGAAACATTTCTCACCTTATGTCCTTGAATTTTGAATTTGGATTGAGTTAGTCCTTCAAATCCCATAATCATCAAGTGTTCTCTTAGATTAGCCAAGGTCCAATGATTATTCACTAAAATAGTTTTTGTTTCATTGTTGGGCAATCTAATCTTTATTTCAAATGAATGCAAAGATCCCTCTGAACTTTGAAATGGTATCGATTTGCCAAGTTTGCACATCCAACAATCATAGTAGAATCTGATGTATAATGAAGTACGTTGTTTCAAATATCGAAATCCTATACCTGTTCCACCTATTTTACAAAGATATTTATCACCTTTTGCAATTCCTTCCATCAAACCCCAATTTTCACCAAGAAGACTTTCGAGTTTCTCATATGTGATATCTTTACACATGAACATGGTGGAAGTCTCTTAGAATGAGAATCCTTGGAATAAATATACAAAACAATGAATGGGAAAAGATCAGTGCAAACCCACAGACCTAGACACCTTTGTGAATTTCAAAGAGTTATGTATATCCATTACCATCTTTTGCTTCAAAGATGATACGGACCATATATCAGGTTTTGGCCACTCCAAGCTAAGAAGAGAATGTACTTCAATTCTCTCTAACCTTCCAAAACCATTAATTATAGAGGGTACAACATATCTATGTGTGTAAAAGAAAACTCTATCATGGTAAAGTTGAGCAGGAGATATATTTGGAAAGACTAGTGCACCAACATCTACATGCAATGCCTGGAAAGTACCTGTAAGACCATGAAGTGATTGGTCTTCCACCAAAGTAGAAGGAAATATATGTGAAACAAACAAAACATATCTAAGTAGTTTAGAAGTATATCCGACAAGTAAACATAAAATATTGTAGAGTAATACTTACAATTCATAGGATATCTCATACTACTAGAGTTTTCAAGTTTCATAGTTGCCATTGTAAAAACATGTTGTACAATAGCAACCATCCCATTGTCTCTGTGCTTCTTGAAGCCAAGTAACTTTCCGTTCCAATGAAGATCTAAGTTTCCATGATCTCTAACTCGATAAGGCCCAACTCTAGAGGGTTGCATGTACACCCATGCACCTTTGGAGTACTCATGTGATAGCCACTGTCCATCTGTGGCTTTGATATTGTGACATCTTAATGTGAGGATATCATCTTTTGGTTTCCTGGAAGCTTTAGATGTTGCCATTGAAGCTAAAGGTCTTCAAGCTACAACAATAATTCGAGATAGGAGATGCAGGTAGGTTGGAGTGTAGAAACAGGAGCTTCAATGGTGTGCTACAGAGTGAAAGTAGTAGGAAAAGATGAATTTTTGGGACCTGGGTATGAAAATGTGAGGTTTAGGAGGGAAATAACTCTTTTTTGAGTATTTTTGAAAAAACCCATTTTTTTTCAGCTCAAAACATGCACGGATTTTGAATTTGGGGTCAAAAAGAGTACTTTTGACCCTAAAAAGTAATGGGGGGGTCCATTTTTAGGTGTTATGATGAGTTTTTTAACTTTTTAGAAATTTTGAATTTTTGGGCTCAACTGAGTTACGAGTTCCTTCTCTCTCTAGAGGTAGCTCATTAAATAAGGGAGAAATATGTCCCCTCTCCCCCCTTCAGCCTAGTATTTTATAGGGAATAGATTGTGGCCACCACCCTCTTCTGATTGGTCCATCATTAATCACTCCTTAATCTAAAAGGCCCATTCAGGGTTCATTTTTTCCCCTAATGCCAATGAATGGTTGTAAAATTTCATTCATTAACATCATAAATGTACCTAGTGCATTAGTCAAACCAAATGGCATGACCAAATATACTCATAATGACCAAAACAAGTCCTGAAAGCTGTCTTATGTACATCATGATCTCTTACTCTAAATCTAATGGTAGACACTTTTTAAATGTATTTTACTAAATACAATGGCTCTACCTAGAGCATCTAAAAGATCATCTATCCTAGGCATGGGATATATGTGTCTGATAGTAATCTTATTGAGTGATCGATAGTTGACACACATCCTATAAGATCGGTCTTTCTTCTTCACAAGAAGAATTTGTGCTATAAAGGGTGAATAGCTGGGTCTAATCAGCCCTTTCTATAGGTATTCATCCATGGCCTTGCAGAATTCATTCTCTTCATGCAAACTCATTCAAAATCGTGGCTAAGCAGCTGGACTCACTCCCGATACCAATTCAATTTTATGCTCTATGTTCTTGCAAGGAGGCAAATCTGAAGGTAGTTCTTTCAAGAGTAGCTCTTAGAACTGTGCTCTCACTTTTGTTGAAAGTGTTGGAACATTCCAATTAGAGTCTCCATGATTGCATGAATCCATCATAATGCATGATGAATGCACAAAGTAAAGAAAATAAATGTACTTGTAATCAATCTTAAGCAACTTGATAGCATTTACCAATCGTGTCTCTTGGAGATCTCGCTCTCCACCGGTGAGTAATCACCACCCCTCATGCTCAAACTGATAAACATGCGAAGCAAACTCAATGGCTGGTCTCTTTCTCGCATGCCACTTCTTACTAAGTACTACATCAAAATATGCTAGTCTCACTATCTCAAAATCCAATTTGTCCTCATACGACTAGATCCGAACAAGTAGATCAACAACTCGTCGATCCCATGTCTCAGTTCCCTTCCCATCGGCTAACTCTATTGTGTAGGCATACTCTGACTGCACAGTCTCTAGATGTAATCTCTTGGCTAGACGAGAACTAATTACGTTATGTGTTGACCTATGTCAAAGAGTACCTTGACAGGCTGTCCTGCCATGACTCCTCTCATGACAATGAGTTCTATATCAGGAAATTGATATCCTTTCTCTACTATAGGCAAAAGCACAGTGTCTAACATATGATTTGTGACTGGCATGGCCACTATGGGAAATGATAGCGGTGATGGGGGATCTCCAAAGTCCTCATCATCATCACTCCCGACCTGAGTAGGATTTATGACTATGGTGGTTGCTATCTTCTTTTTTTAGGATAGTCCTTGAACAGGTGATGCCCTAAACACCCATAGCATAATCCTTATTTCATTGTCTTCTCTCTCTACTTAGGGGTAAGTATAGATTTATTATAAGCCCTCTCAGCCAGAGTAGACACTTTTCTTTTACCTCCTACTATTGTCTTGATCATATGCACGTGCTTAGCCTCTCTAGAACGTTATGCACTGATCAAACCAAGAGTAGATGTGTGGAAGGGTCGGTTGACCTTAGACCATGAGGACCCCTAACCCTGGAAGCTTGTGCCCCTATGGCCATCCTCATAGACTAAAGCCATTTCCAAGGCTTGTGTCAAGGACTAACATCTCTCCTTCCTCACCAATTGTCTAATAGTTTTCCTAAGTCCCAAGATGAACCTATGGACTTGGAGAAACTCAGGGATAGTATCAAGCACTTTAAGAAGCACCTCTCTGTACTTATCCACGTACTCCTTACTTGTCTGATTCTTCTGAATAATGAAGAACCAGGTGTCTAGTGATCTAGATCTCTTATTAGGTGGCAGAAAGTTATTATAAAACAAGATTTTGAGTTGATCCCAAGTTTGGGGCTCTTTCTTATCCAGTTCTAGCTTATGCTACCATCTATGGGTGACGTCCATAAGGTTATACATGGCCTGCTGAATCTTGTGCCTATCGTCCATGATATGGCACAAGCTAAAGAATTACTCCCACTTGTTGAGCCACTGCTCAACAATATCAACAGTCCTAGCACTAGTCGAACCATGATATTTAGGCGGCTTAAGATTCTTAAGCTTCCATCTAGCCTCTCTGACTAGGATGCTATCTCTAGGGATTTTTGGAGTTTGATGCTCATCTGGAGCATCTACGTCCATCCCTAGCAAATCAGGCTCATGCACATCTTTCTCTTTCTTGGACCCACTAACGTGTACCAAGATATCATGAAGTCTGCTTTCTAGATTAGTAATTCTATTACTCATGGTCTGAATGGGATCTACAGGTTGCTCTTCCATGAGTTTATCTCTCCCAAAAGGGGATGATAGTCCTGAGGCCATGCTAGGATATAGTGATGATCAATTTATGTTTTTTGTGTTTTTCAAATAGTACGCTCTATGTACACCAAAAGTAAGTGAGTGGCAGCCAAAAAGAAACAAATCACAAGCCTTTGCTCAAATGAAACAAGAAACTTTTAGTATGTTTTGTATTCTTTAATGCATATGCATACTAAATTCTAAAAATTTTGGTAGCATAACGATGTAATTTTGAAAATCAGAAAAATTATACCAAGTAATTGACAAGAAATTTTTGCAATAATGGTATCGACATGCATAATCTAACTACAAATAGACCAAAGGGGATTACACACTCTAAAAATTTTATCTTTCTTTCCTCGCTAACCTGCAAGAAAATACTTACCTGTCCATGCAAAGAAGAATACATGCACCACACAAAACTAGTCCACCTCCTAACTATGCATATAGTCTAGATGTTATGCAAAATTGCATGTTCTATATGTAGGATGAAGCAAAAAGAAGGCAATAATGCATATTAATTGACAAAGAAACTTATCTAGAGGTTCAAGAGATAATTTGTAGGTGTGTCTGCAGGTGATGGAGATGGTCCACACACCTTCCAAATAGCTTCCCAAGACTCTCCTGATAGCTTGTGCTTCAAAACAATGCTTGAAAGAGGTTTGATGATGAAGAAGGATCAAACTTGAAGCTTTGAAAGTAACTGAGACTGAAGCCAAAGTATGTCTTGCAACCAATCTCTAGAAAGAACTCTCAGAGAGCTATCTTGAGTAAGAAAAAACTCCAAATTTGGAGATGATATGCCCAAGTTAGGGCCAAATAGGTGAAAGAGGATGGTTGAAAATAGCTCAATTATCAAGCTTGAGCTATGGCCTTCCAAGAAAAAAAATTTGAAATTGCTCTAGCCAGAACAGCGTGCGAGGTTGGCGGTTTATCCCATATGTAGACAAATATAGAAGTTGGATGCCTTTACATAGCTCAAGAACTCATTATATCTTTCACTTCCAAAGAGAGAAATGAACGCTTACTCTCTCTCCTCTTGTCGGATCATGGAAGCGCCCGCATGCGGACAACAGCAAAAATTCTGGGAAGAGGATGGTTGTGTGTATGTAAGCTCCAGAGGGGTGTTGCATGTGCACCTTGATCATGTAAAAGGAGGGTCCTGCCGGCTCCCCTTCACTCCCACCTTTTGCTCAAAATACCTACTCAAAAGTTGACGACAATGCACGATGATGGAGAGGACAACCGAGAGAGAAAATGATCAAGAAAGCATGCAAGAAAACACAAAATCGCTCACGAAAAAAACATAGGAAAAACGACTCCTTTGCTCTGATATCAATTGTAAGAAAAAGACTTGAATGATGTATATGTGACTCTCCTCCCCTCCATATATACCCTCTTGTAATCTAAAAATAGTAATGATCTAGAATGGTCTCGTGCCACCATGTGGCCATCATGCAACACTCATCCCCATCACTATAGAATACCTTAGGGTATCCCCCAACCTTGTGGCCTTGGCTAGCCAGCCCTTGTCCCTCACACACATGGAATGATCCCTATGGACCAATGTCATGATCCCTTTGGATCAATGTATGACATGTTCCTAAGTGTGTAGATCCTTTCGATGATTACCCACAAAGAGAGACTCCTTAATGAAGGTCTTCCATTCAATATGTAGCTCCCATACAACCCCAACTAGTTGTTGTCAACACCAAAACTTCTAGCCCATTGATTTGAAGAGATTTTAGAGTTCCCAAGAAAAAGTGAAGGCAACACAAGGAAGCTCCTTAAAATGTAATACCAATTGTGTATCAATAATAGGGACAATATTGCATATGTGAGGTGTCCCCCTTGTTGGAACATCAAGCTTACACTATGCTTGAGGTGGATTTGATCTACATCAAAGGCTATCGCATCGAAAGAAATCCGTTGGAGAGTTTTTTTTTTCTTATGATCACTTATTGTATCTTTTAAAAAAAGATTTCTCATGGATCTTTTACCATTGTAAAAGCTTTGAGCTTTACACATGTAAAAGTAGAACGATAGAGCCCGAATCCCATGAATTTGTGGTGGTTGAGTTGCATTCAATCAAGCAATCAATCACCTAAAAGTATATCAAATTAGATCTTCACTTTTCTTAGATTGTAGGAAAGTGAATTGATTCCCTCCAACAGCCATTCCAACCTTCATTTGAATTCAAAATCCACTTGTGGAACTCGTGGAGCACTTCTAGAGTCTATATAAATACTTGAAATCACTTGAACAATACATTAAAGCAATATGCATACACTTGTGACCATCATTGTCTTGCTCCTTCAATTTTCTGCATCATTTTCTTCGCCAACAGTAATCTTGCAGAGGCTGTTGCTCTCTCTCCACAGCTTCAAATTTGATGACAGATGTCTCATTGGAAAAAATTAGTTTCTAGTTTATGCCGGTACATTTTCATAGCATTTGGTTTAGTAGATTAGGAGAAATCTCAGTTTTTCTGTCTCGGGGTCAATCTCTACGTATTCTTGAAAAATAGGAGGTACCACCATTGAGTGTTTGATTCATTCCTATATCATATTTTGCTTCTTCCTTATACTTTTGTGCATTATATACACTCAACCCTAGGTGTATCACTCCCATAAAAGTAATTTTTCTAATTTTAATCACGATGGTCGCTATGGGGATTTGAAGTTCATTGTCTCTTCCATAGATAGTAAGTTTTTTGAGGTAGTTGACACACAAACCTATCTGTTTTGTATCGACTCCTTCTCCTTGATGCTCCAGAGTACATAGTGCATTTCTTTGCACTTATCGCATGCCTAAAAGGTCAGTTTGAGTCTCCATAAGCTCAAGGGCTGGTCTTGTGCCGATTGGATGGACCAAACTTTGTCACTTTGAAATGCACTTTTCTACCTCCTATAAGCTTCTCCAAGTTCCTTCAGTGGTATCAAAGCTAGATCAAGATGGGTGATGGCTTTCTCTCAATGATCTTTATGGAATCGCAAGGTAGAAATCTTTATGAAATTGTAGCAAGTGATGAAGTTATGCCTATTCCAAGGTCCAAAGGAGGACCTACACAAGAGGAAATAGATAAGCTCACGCTTTGGCACACAAGGGATGCTCAAGCAAGGTCGTACATACTAAACTCTATCTCTAACTTTCTATTACCGCATATTGGAGGATGCAAGACATCTCAAGAGACTTATGATGCCCTCGAAACTTTCTTTTCTGATAGTACCAATGCAAAAAAGAATCATCTTTGGAACAAGTTCAACCAAATCAAGAAGACACCTAAACAAACCATCACAGAGTTTGTTACCAAGGTCAATGAGGTTGTAGATCAGTTAGCATCCATTGGAGAGATGGTTGAAGAAGAGGCTATCATGAGGCAAATTCTCAACAGCATTTGAAGTGATAAGCAATGGCAATCCTTCAGGACGGCTTATGATCTCATCATGGATGTGCAAACTCCAGACTTCAACATCTTTCTTGGACAATTCTTCAATCAAGAGGCCAACAATAGCATAAAGGAAGGTAACTCCTATCATGGTAATTCAACTAGTGCTCTATATGTAGATAAGAAGGATAAGAAGCAGAAAGGCAAGAAGAAGGAAGAAGATGAAGAAGAGACTTCCCAAGCCAACTTCGCAAGCAAAAGCAAGTTGAAAGGGAAGAAGAAAGGACCAAAGCAAGACAAACCCAAAGGTCAAAATTTTCAACCTTGTGCCATATGCGATAAGACCAGCCACACCACTCAGAATTGTTGGTTCAATGGGAAGACCCAGAAAGGAAGTGGAAGAGGTGGATATGGTAGCAATAGAGGCAGAGGTCAACACAACTTCAACAATAACAATAGAGGCTATAATAGAAGGGACCACAACAATTATTCAAAAGATCAACCACATGAAGACTCATTGCTTCTCATGAATCTTAGCCACAAAGAAGGTAAAGAAGATGATCATTTGTTCTTCATAGATTCAAAATGTTCAAATCATGTTGCAGGCAACATTGCTCTTCTATCTAATTTGGAAAGTCCAAAGCATACACATGAAGTACAAACAAGGGATGATACAAAGCACAATGTGGAGAAGATTGGTAATGTCAAAGCTTCCAATGGTAGGACAAACATTTTGAGTAAGGTTCTCTATGTACCCACTGTCACTAAAAACCTAATAAGTATAGGCCAAATAGTTGAAAAAGGCTTGCAAGTTATGTTCAACCAACATGGAGCTTTTGTGGAAGATCCATGTCAAGGCTTCAAGAAGATAGCCATAGGTGAGAAGCATTGTAGGCTCTTTACTATTGAAGTAGGAGAAATCAAGAACATAGCTCTATTCACTTTTGGGTCTCAAACCCTAAGTGAGCTTGAAGTGTGGCATAAGATACTTGCTCATGTGAATGAAAGAACCTTGAAGGATATATGTAGGGATGAAAGTGTTCTAGGACTACCGAACATATCAAAGCAACACATGATCAACAGGTGTGATGCATGTCAGATTGGGAAGGCACAAAGACAACCATTCAACCACAAAGGCTACATCCACAACAACTTATTGGACTTATTACATACAGATGTATGGGGATTGCTGATATATAAACATCACAAGAAATAAATTGATGTGACACTAGAAAACCTCTATGGTCACCATTAACTCATTGCCACTCCAAACTTTTTAAATGGTAGCCAAAACCAAGAACTTTACTTCTTCATAAATTCCTAGTCACTATAATGACATACCTTCACTCTTTTTCTTATTTCTCCTATCACAAATATTATTTCTCCAAGATCTTTTTGTGGATGGAAATAGAAGAGTAGATCTTTCCAAGAAGCTATTATTTGCAAGAAAGCAATCTCTAGAACTCAAGTTATGGCTTTCACAAGATCACCTTGTATGAGTTGCCAAAACTAGAAATTTTCCTCTTTTAGTAAAAATGGCTGTATAAAAATGCAAATTTGATGCTTAGCATTGACTTGCAACGAAAAGTCGATGCCAAGCATCGACTTGGTGCTTTTTGAGCCAATTTTTCAACACCTGAAATAGCCGCTTGAACACAAGGTATGAACAAACCACTTTTATGCAGGAAGTCGATGTCAGGCATCGACTTTATGCTGAAATGCGATGCCAGGCATCAAGTTGCTCCACAAAGCTCATGTTTTAAGAAGATTCAACAACAAGTAAAACTCAGAGAATGCAAACAATGACCTATCAGCACAAACTCAATGCCAAGCATCGAGTTGCTTGGAAAACTTGAACTTTTGAACTCATCACACAATAGGCAAGCATCGAGATGGAGGACAGAGTCTCATACATAGAACTTTAACTATTTATTCTCATAGCTATGAAAAACTCAGAAGTTTACAAGTGAATTCTTACTTAGAGAAGCCCGACTATACTCAGTCATACAAAATGAACTTTTCCTCACTCTAACTACTTCTCTTCCACTACATATCAGTTGATACAAACTAACTTATATAGTTTTTCTCAATCTCATGACTTTTAAAAAACTTCTAGAACTAAAGTGAACTAACTTTACAAATATAATACATTTGTAAATTTGTTCCTTCACATAGGCATGTGGTTTTCTTATAAAGCTTTGACCTTCAAATATATGTCCAATTAGTGATTGTTTCTCCAGCAGCTCCCCCTCAATCACTAACTGACATTCTCTATTTCTTCATATCATCTTCTACTCTTTTACTCCTACCATGCTTTTGAATCTACTGGTCTTCACACCATCCAAGCTCTTTCTCATTATATCTGCTATCAAATCCTTTGTAGAAATGTACTCCACTTCAATTTCTTTCTCCATTACCTTTTCTCTCAAGAAATGATAATGTATCTCTATATGTTTTGTTCTTGCATGAAATACTGGATTTGTTGCAAGATAAAGTGAACTCGTATTATCTCCATGTATTGTAGGTATATCTTGATCAATGCCCAAGCTTTTGAATAATATCTACATCCATATGACCTCCTTAGCTACTTCCACAAGTCCTTTGTACTCAACTTCAGTTGATGATAATGCTACTGTATGTTGTTTCTTTGAACACCAACTTACAAGCTTATCACCAATATATATCATGTATCCATGTGTTTATCTTGATTACCTGCCCAGTCTGAGTCACTATATGCTCTCAACTTCAAATCTGATGTAGAAGGATAATATAATCCTTCCTTTATAGTTCCTTTGATATATCTGAGAACTCTTTGACCTGCAATCCAATGTGGGTCCTTTGGACAATGCATGAATTGTGACAAAACTCCCACTGCATAAGTAAGATAAGGTCTTGTTAGTGTAGCATAAATCAAACTACCCACAAGAGATCAACACTTCCTCATATCTTTATATTAACAAGTTCAAAAGATACCTTTCTTGTGACACATATATGCCATGATCTGTATGAGTGACTTCCATGCCAAGAAAGTATGACAACTTTCCTAGGTCACTGATCTTGAACTCTTGCTCAAGTAATCTCTTTACCTCCTTGATTCCTTCATCTGAAGTACCTGTGATTATAATGTCATCTACATAAATACAAATGTGGATTGTACCTTCCTCTGTTCTTTTGATGAGTAGACTTGGATTTGCTTTTGAACTTTGATATCCAAGGTCATTGAGATACTTCACCAGTCAATAGTTCCATGCTCTTGGAACTTGCTTCAATCCATAGAGTGCTCTTCTCAACCTGCAAACAAACTTTGGATGCCTGGAATCTATAAACCCTTGAGGTTGTTCCATGTATACCTCATCTTATATGTATCCATTCAAGAATGCATTCTTTATATCCAATTGACTTAGGGTCCATCCTTTTGAAGCTTCAATAGCAATGATTGTCCTTATCGTTGACATCTTAGCTACAAGACTGAATGTCTCATCATAATCTATGCCATAGGTTTGGGCATAGCCTTTCACAACCAGTCTAGTTTTGTATTTGGCTATACTTCCATCTGCAAGCTTCTTCACTTTATAAACCCATTTATTTCTAATTACTTTCTTACCATTTGGTTTAGGAACAATTCCCCATGTCTTGTTCTCCTCTAATGCATTTAATTCTTCCTTCATTGCTTCTTCCCATTGTTTCTTACCTTTTGCTTCATCATAGTTCTGAGCTTCTTCATCATCTTTGACCATATATGCATAGTTCTTCTGAGTTATGTAAGAAGTATCATAAGAATACCTTTCTGGTTGCCTTCTTGTCCTACTTGACCTCCTTGGTTCACATTCTTCGTATGTGTCTAGATACACCTCTTCATCAAATATAAGAGCTTCTCCTTGTTAATCCACTTCTGGGTGTACTTGCTTGCATATAGTTTTCATCTTCATTCACCTGCACACTTGATTTTCCTTTCTCACATATTCTTACCTCTTCTTCAAATTCTTCAGCTGTATGACTTTGATCTGCATACCAACTTTTCTGTTCATCAAATGTAATATCTCTAGAAACAAGAAATTGTTTGGTTAGAGGATTCCATAACCTATAACCCATTTGCTTTTCATCGTAACCAATGAACACATATTTTTCTGCCTTTGGTTCAATTTTATGTCTAAGTTATGATGGCACATAAGCATACACAATTGATCCAAACACTTTACAATGATCTAGTGTTGGTTTCTTACCCCACCAAGCTTCATATGGAGTCATTCCATTTAGAGCTTCACATGGTAATCTATTCACAACATATGTAGCTGTCTTTACAACCTCAGCCCAAAGATAATTTGGACAATTCTTCTCTTTCAGCATAGCTCTAGCAAACTCAACCAAAGTCCTGTTTCTCCTTTCTGCTACACCATTTTGTTGTGGTGTATACATGCAAGTTATTTCTCTCTTAATACCTGCATTCCAAAGATAATCGTTGAACTCTTGGGAGAAGTATTATCCCCCTCCATCAGACCTCAGTCTCTTAAGCTTTTGACCTGTGACTCTCTCTGCATATGCATGAAAATGCTTGAAAGCTCCAAACACTTCTGATCTTTCCTTCAAAACATATAAAGTTATCCATCTTGTAGCATCATCAATGAAAAGAACATAATACCTTGAGCCACTGATAGATCCTTCTTTTGTTGGTCCATTTATCTGTATGAATGAGCTCTAGTACTCCATCATGTTTGAATCCTTTCCATCATGTTTGAATCCTTTCTTTTAAAATGGTAACCTGTGTGCTTTACCCATTTGACATGCTTCACATTTATAAATCATATGTTGATTGCACATTTGGTAATCCTAGTACAAACTAATTTGAAACCATAGCTTTAATTCCTCTTTCATTGAAATGACCTAATATCTTATGCCAGAGATCAAGTTCTATAATCACTCCTTCACCATGTGTGAGCAAAGCTTGACCAATGTTCCCTTGCACTCTTAGCGTAAAGAGTCTACCTTCTTTCTTACCACAAACAATCTGATTATATTCAATTCTATGTTTCCTAACAAATGATTAGGAAATCCCGAGTCAATGTAAAATACCTTTAGATCTTCTTTATCTAGTCTGCTGATTGAGTTCATCACCAATGATGTATCACCTTCATTCTGTGTATCATTTGCATAATTGTAGTAGATGGTGTTGTAGGATTGATTTTGTCCCGAACTTCTTCCTCCACCTCTACCATAGCCTCCTCTTTGACTTTGTCTACCTCTTTGAAAATTACTTTGATATCTTCCACCTCTACCTCTGCTATTGTTATTTTGATTTTGATTTGATCCTTGCTGATTGTGCCAACAGTCATGAGCCAAATGATTACTCAATCCATAGATCCAATAAGCCTTCTTATTATTATTTTGATTACCTCTTCCTCTTCCAAACCCTCTTGGTCTTCCTGTGCTTGTGTGTCTACCTCTTGCATAATAAACTTGAGAACTTGACTCTTCTTCATCCTTTGCTTTACCTTTATCTCCTTTCTTTTTGTTCTTCATGTACATTGCAGAGCTTTGTCCTTTGTCCCCATCTCCCTTCAAGTCTTGCTCAAATGTGAGCATCAAACCAAGCAATTGATTCAAATTTGGAACAAAATGATTCAAAGAAAGTTTTGTTGACAAGACAAAAGGTTTTGACCTTTCATCTCCTCTCAAACTTGCAAGCAGTTGAGCAATCAATTTATGATCCTCAATATCTTCATATATGGATCCAAGACTATCTGCTAGATCCTTCGTCTTAGTGACATAATCACTAATGGTTTGACTCGGCTTCTTCTTGAATGTTGTAAACTCTAACCAAAGACTTGCTTTCCGTGCTTTAGTAGTTCTTTGGAAATGATACTCCAATGGATTCCATATATCTTTAGATGATTCCAATCCTCTGATGTGTGGTAGCAAATGATCTGAGATTGTGTTGTAAGTGTATGCCTTTGCAATTGCATCCTTCTTCTGCCTATGCTTTAAAGCATCCAGTTCCTCTTTCTTTGGTTGGCCTTTATCTTCAAATATTGGCTTCTCTTCTTCACATGTTATGTAAACCATGAGATCCTTACTCATAAGGCTTCCATTCTCATTACCCATGCAGGGTAATTATCTCTGTCCAGTTTGTCAATGGAGATATGATATGCCATAATTCTTTGCTTCTGCTTCAATCTGTAAGTTTAAAAGCTAAAGAATAATACCTTTTGGAGTTCTTTGTGTATGAATATACTTTTGAAGTAACCTTTTGATGCCTTGTGCCTTTGAATGCCTCAACTTTCAAACTTTAATGAAAACTTTTCAAAAACTTCTCGTACCTTTGACACCTTTAGCTCTCGAGAACCTTTCTACTCTGATACCAGTTGTTGATGTATAAACATCACAAGAAATGAATTAATATGACACTAGATAACCTCTATGGTCACCATTAACTCATTGCCACTCCAAACTTTGAGAAATGGTAGCAAAAACCAAGAACCTCACTTCTTCAGAAATTCCTAGTCACTATAATGACATACCTTCACTCTTTTGTTTATTTCTCCTAGCACAAATATTATTTCTCCAAGATCTTTTGGTGGATGGAAAGAGACGTGTAGAGCTTTCTAAGAAGCTATTATTTGCAAGAAAGAAATATCTAGAACTCAAGTTATGGCCTTCACAAGATCACCCTATATGAGTTTCTAAATCTAGAAATTTTGCCTCTTTTAGTAAAAGTGATTGTCTAAAAATGCAAATTCGATGCCTAGCATCGACTTGCAACCAAAAGTCGATGCCAGGCATCAACTTGGTGCTTTTTCATCCAATTTTTCAACACCTAAAATAGCCTCTTGAACACAAGGTATGAGCAAACTACGTTTAGGTGGGAAGTCGATGCCAGGCATCGACTTTATGCTGAAACTCGATGTCAGGCATCAAGTTGCTCCACAAAGCTCATGTTTTAAGAAGATTCAACAACAAGTTAAACTCAGAGAATGAAAACAATGACTTATCAGCACAAACTCGATGCCAGGCATCGAGTTGCTTGGAAAACTTGAACTTTTGAATGTTGATATATTTAGGTAGTGATGTGTGTGAACACTCTAGGACCGCCGGGGCACTTTTTTCCCTCTTTAGGAGGTTTTCTTCCCCCGGCTTGTATATATGCCTATTGCCCTAATGGGCTGCTTAACTTTGTACATTCTCTAGTAATACATTCAGTCTTGTGTATTGTGCTCCAAGCTGCTTCTTCTTCCTTGTGTTGTTCGCGTGCTTCCGCAGACGTCTAACTCCAACAATTGGTATCAGAGCAGGTTGCTGCTTCATCTAGGGCATCGTCGATAATCCTCCGGTTGCAGTCTCAGATTCGCACGAAATTTGGTGAGCATACTCAAGCTATTTCAAAGATCAAAACAGCTTCACCTTGTGGTGCCAAAATCACGATCTGAGCTCGTTTTGGCCTCCGAACGCACTATCACAATGCTTGTGTAGGCTATTTCGTCTTTTTATGCCAAAGATATATACCAGTTTTGATTCGCCAGTATAAGCGTCTCGAAGTCTCCTACAGGTTTAGTAGAACTCGTCTAGGAAGTTTCGTTCAACTTTTTGAGATACAGTCAATTTTCTGCATCAAGGTATTTTAGTCACCGGCCATGGCTGAAAGCAGTGATGTATTCCGTATGTTGGCTGTTGAGGATAAGTTGGATGGTACCAACTACCCATTATGGGCTTATATGATGCGACATGTATTGGTTGCAAAAGGACTGTGGAACATTGTGCAGGGTGTTGAAAGACGTCCTGTTACACCTACGACTACAGGTACTGCAAATACAGGTGTTGAAGCTGATGGAGATGGTGTCGAAGATGATATTCTGCAGATTCCTGTTCGTGCTGCTATTTCTGTTGCACCTATTGCAGAGCAAATTCGTTGGGATGGCAGAGATGCTCAAGCACATGCATTGATAGCTTGTCTGTCAAATGTGCTATTATTCCTCACATTCGCTCTTGTAGAACAGCAAAGGATGCTTGGGATACACTTACCACATTGTACCAGCCTAGGAATGAGGCTCGTGTTGCTTACCTCCGAAAATAGTTGGAGAGTGAGCACATGAATGAAGGTGATTCTATGGACAGTTTTCTAACAAAGATCAAAGACTTGAAGGAGCAGTTGATTTCTGCTGATGAGGTTATACTAGATAGCTCGCTTGTGCAGACCGTTCTGAATGGTCTTCCTGATTCATATCAGAGTTTTTCTTCTACTCTTCGATTGATGATGAAAGGCAATCCAAATGCCTTGTCATTTAAGGAGTTAGTCTTTGTTCTGTTACAGGAAGATCACTCCAGGCAGAATAGGTCCATTATGCGTGTTGCAGATCAAGCTTTCTTGGCTAGTCAGAAGGGCAAAGGAAAATGGAGCTCTTCTACTAGTAAGCAGAAATCTGCAAATGCTGCACATTCGAAGAACCAGGATAAAGATGAGAAGAAATCAGAAAGCTTATTGTATTTTTTTAAAAAAGATTTTTCATGGATCTTTTACCATTGTAAAAGCTTTGAGCTTTACACATGTAAAAGTAGAAAGATAGAACCCAAATCCCACAAATTTGTGGTGGTTGAGTTGCATTCAATCAAGCAATCAATCACGTAAAAGTAGATCAAATTAGATCTTCACTTTTCCTAGATTGTAGGAAAGTGAATTGATTCCCTCCAATAACCATTCCCACTTTCATTTGAATTCAAAATCCACTTGTAGAACTCATGGACACTTCTAGAGTCTATATAAAGACTTGAAATCACTTGTACAATACATGGAAGCAATATACATACACTTGTGACCATCATTGTCTTGCTCCTTCAATTTTCTGCATCATTTTCTTCCCCAACAGTAATCTTAGGTTGCTTATCTCTCTTTAGAGCTTCAAATTTGATGAAAAATGGCTCACTGGAAAGGTATTATAGTGTCTGTTTTATGTCTATACATTTTCATGGCATTTGGTTCAGTAGATTGGGAGAAATCTCAGTTTTTCTATCTCGGGGTCAATCTCTATGCATTCTTGAAAAATAGGAGGTACCACCATTGAGTGTCTGATTCATTCCTATAGCATATTTTGCTTATTTCTTATACTTTTGTGCATTATATACACTCAACCCTATGTGCATCATTCCCACAGAAAGAATTTTTTCTAATTTTAATCACGCTAGTCGCTATGGGCATCTGAAGTTCATTGTCTCTTCCATAGATAGTAAGTTTTTTGAGTTAGTCGATGTGCGAACCTATCTGTTTTGTATCGAATCCTTTTCCTTGATGCTCCAAAGTACATAGTACATTTCTTTGCACTTATCGCATGCCTATAAGGTCTATTTGAGTCTCCATAAGCTCAAAGGTTGGTCTTGTGCTGGTTGGCTGGACCAAACTTCGTCGCTTCGAAACACACTTTTCTACCTCCTACAAGCTTCTCCAAGTTCTTTCACCCCTCTGACAACCTCTTCAGAAACACAACTTTGGCCAACAACTTCCAATGGTGAGTATTAAAGAAGGTTTAGGCATCTGGCAACTTAAATGACACCTTGTAGCAATTTCATATATGAACTCTATTGAGCACAACAAAAAACTTATAGCATTTTACAAACAAGTATAGAAGGAACAAGGCTTCGGAGGAGATGCAAGGGCACAACATATCCTTATCAATTTGCATATTAGATCAGCAAACAATAAAAGTACCATACATATAGTGTTAGAAGCGATATCAGGAATATCAACTCATCTGAATAGCACCAAAGGTCCTTGCTCCATCCTCACCAAGTGCAATAGTGCTAAATCTTATGGATGTTTAGTTCAAAATAACACGAGAAGTGCATCTGAAAGGCACACACCAGTCCAAGCTCTTTGCATGTCCCACATCATAGCGCATGGATGCCCGATTCGAATCAATGACAATCAGTTTTTGATAGATCCTCAAGTACATGCTGAAAGCAGGATGATGTCGATGTTAATGATGATTTCGTTGAGCAACAAATGATACTCCGAGTATGAAGAAAGGCGACAAGAAAAGATAGCTCATATGATACAGATAGTGGACATAGCATGATGACCCCATGAGAAACCCCAAGGGAGGACAATGACTTGCACACAATACATCATATACCCGAAGTCATTTGGCATTGAATGTGAGGTAGCCTTTCATAATGAGAAGCGAAGAGCTTCATTCTTCCACAAGCCTGCATGCTTGATTGAAGGCAAGGATTGTGCACTCGTTCCCTTAGCATCGTTAGATGGTGAAGACAAAATGCTCTTTCAAATTGGATTCTATATGATGACGTCAAGGCCATGGTGAGAGAGGCAAAAGCTCACCTTTATCATGGAGAAGATGCAAATAAGACGGAATATGTGGTGATGCATGGAAGCTAATCAAGCATGAAAATGGGATAGGCCACATAGAAGTTGAGGCAATAGAGTTTCCATTCCGAGGGAGCCCATGAAAGGTTCAACCTCGCACTTCTTTATGATCTTAATAGGAGCACAAACTCTTAGGAAGCTTTTGCATTGTCGACATTCTCAAAAGGTCATTCAAATATGAAGTTGGGGTGGCAAGCACATGCGGAGTTTGTTCAAAGAATCAAAGTGGAGTAGGTGGGGGAGAATATTCTAAACCCTTCAACATTGTCTCACACCCAAGAGGGATGGAGAGTCAAGCAGCACCCCTTGAGCAAAGAACCTCCACATAGTCAAGGAACAAAGCTTAACTTGAGGTGCAAAATTTGAGAGTAGTTGAGTGAACTGGGGGCATCGCACTCGACCTATAGATTTTAGTAGTAGACGAAAGGCTTCGAGCAAGGAATGTAGCCTGAGCTAGCACAATATGAGAAGACATGGGACATCGAGCCCTTCACCATGGAGCATAGTGAATCTCATAAAAGAGAGGGCCTGCAAATTCCACCTCCCTGCTTACCAGAGAGGACAGGAGGGGAGCTTGAAAGAGCTCAACCATCCTCCCAAAAAATGTGTGGGAGTGTGGGCAAGAGAAGGAAAAACCTCCCCTACCAAACTAGTGAAAATTTCATGACCCGCTTCTCAAGGAGGAAAGAGAGGGGGAAGAGGGAAATTAACTCCATGTGATCTAAAGACTAGTAGAAAAGGGAACATGTGCCTAACTAACATATCCTAAGGGGATCTTCAAAAGATATCCTTCCAACAAACAAATCCCTAAAATCCATACATGGGTTTTTCCTATCTCCTAGATTTTGCAAAAAGTTCTTCTATTTACAAGCCTCTAAGCCTTACTCTTGGGGAATAATTAAAAAGGATCCTAAGAGGATGTTCATATGTACAAGCCTACAAATATGCACAAAGGGATACTTCTATGAGCAAGAGATGGTTGCCATGCACAAGAGTATTTCTTTGTGCAAATATATGCCCCCGCCCTGCAACCCAACACTCACTCTCCAATTGTTTTTGGAGGTAAGCAATACCAACCTCACTTCTTTCCAAGTATAAAGTTATAAGTGTATCCCAAGCATCCTTTGTTGACTTGCACGAGCGAATGTAAGGGACAATGGCATGCTTGATAGAAAAGCTATCAATGCATATGCTTGAGCATCTTTGCCATCCTAACGAATTTGCTATTTAGTAGATGCAATAAGAATCATTGCATGACCAGGAGATTCATCATCATCATCTTCAACGATATCTGCATCACCTTCATATAATTGTATTTGCAAGTGTAGTAGGATGTTTTTCAACACCCTCCACAATATTCCACAACCCTTTTGCTACTAATACATGATGCACCATATATGCCCACAATGTGTAATTAGTACCATCTAACTTATTGTCAACATTCAACATATGGAATACATCATTGCTTTCAGCATGTTACACTCATGTGTTCCTCGATTAGCTTTGATGTGAACCTTTTTCCTATACATGGGCACTTTTTACTTTATTATTGGCTAGAGGTTTTTCCCCCATGTTACTGTCGATGACATGATTGCTTCTACATCATTTCCATTTGTATCCGTATGAGTGCGTCTCTATTTTGTATCCAAGAGGCACTCCATTTCCATTTTATATTGTATCTCTTTTGTATTTGGGTACCTAACCATTTGCTTCTACCATTGTATTCATTCTCCTTCAGGGAGAATTATCCCACATTTGATGTACTTTGGAGAGCCCCTCCCAAATCTACATAAGGAGGGCCTCTCCTCCCATTTGCACTTGGTTAGAAGCTTGAGGAGCCTACTCCATGCTCTTAGCAAGTTCATTTTTAATCCATGTGAGTTTACCCATTTCTTGGTCTACTCACTTCAAGTCTCTCACACTCTTTCTTTTGTGAGCACACTCTTCTTTTCTTTTTGTTTCTGCATGTGTACTCTTTATATGGTATCAGAGCGTTAGGTGGAGGTCTTGGCGGTGATTTTGGTGGTTGTTTGATTTTGGTGGTTGTTTGATTTTGGTGGTGGTGTTGGTAGAGCTTGGTGGTATGGCTCTCCACACATTGGGAAAGGTCCTTTTGCCATCATTTTGTGCTCTATTTGGGTTAGATTCTACCCATTTGCCCACCCTTAGATCCTTCTCTTTCACCTATTTTTCCCACCCTCTATCTATATTTTCCCACCCTCCCACTCTTGCTCTTCAATTTTGGCAATGAAGTTCATCATTTAATAGTCCTTATAAGCATTTTTTAGTATTCGTAATTGTGGCACTATTCAAGAATCTTTTGCATTTCAAGTTCCTTATGTGTTTAGAAACACTTCTCCCATCATTTTTGGTGACTTCTAGCATGTATTGGGCATCCTTTGTGAGGTATTTTTAGCTCTCAAAGAGCTCATGCACATTAGTCCGTACTCTATCTGCTATAAGTTATTTTCGTTACCATTTGAAGCATCCTATATAGTTAAATAGGAGATTGTCTTGATTCACATACTATCGTCGAAACTCTCTCATTACAACAGTTATTCCACAAAGCCTCCATGTGTGTCTACTATCTCACATAACAATCACATAACAATTATTAGGTGACTCCACGACAGTCCCTAGGACAGCAGATGAGAAGCCAACTACAAAGCATGAAAGCTAGAAAGCATCACCAGGCATAGCATTAGCTAGCTACAGCAACCACGGCAAGTGAACGACCAAGGATCGTTTTTGTAACCACTTTTGTCAAGAGGTAATGTCCTCCAAAGTTGTCAGATACCTACTACTTTTGTGAACAGCTTCCCATGCAGCTCCTCCTCACTTCGTGCTTATGACACGCTACACCAAGGAATGCCACACCGTCACTTCTCTGTTTGTTCAGTGATAGCAATCCGTGCTAGGAATGACCATGCTTCGTCTCCCTCAGAACAACAACTACTAATCAGAACGGAGGTGACGCATGAGGTTTTTGAGGCCTCTAAAGGCCGTCTGAAAGTCGTTGGAAGGGCTGGTGTAGCATTGATAATGTGGATCTCCATAGCTAATCTTCCTCTTCGCTTATCCACTTCAAGTGGTATCAGAGTGGGATCAATGTCACAATCATTTTGCTGCCACTTTTGTCGGGAGGTAATGCCCTCCAAAATTGTCAGATGCCTACTTTTGCGAATAGCTTCCCATGCAGCTTCTCCTCACTTCGTACCTATGTTAAGCTGCACCAAGGAAAGCCACACCGTGGCTTCTCTGTTTGTTGCATCTTGGCTGTCGTCACCGTCGTCAGATTGGGTCACTGCCAAAAGTAGGTATCTCACAAGTTTGAGAGGCATTACCTCTTGACAAAAGTGGTTACAGTTTCATAGCATTAGCTAACTTCAACAACCACAGCAGTACTCACTATCGACTCAGGTATAATCGTCTATAGCATGCCTCTACTTGCGCCTGAGAGAGAGAGAGAGAGAGAGCACAAAGTTTTTTTTTCTCTGATTTGCTCATAGCACCAATGTATAATGCAACTGTCCTTCTGTGCATGACTTCAACTGATCAGTCCATACAACCCACTCCGATGTAGGACACCATCAGCGCACTACGATAAGGTTGGCCTTTGCAGAGCAAGAACAAGCAGAGAAGAAGAGAACTTTGTGCTGTGCAAGTGCTATCTCACCTACAGCAACAAGTCGATATTGAGAGTAACAACGTGGCAATCGTGGGCCTGGAGAACATGTAGGCAGGACCAATGTACCAGCAAGACTACTCCTTCATCTCTGTGAGACGACAGCGAGAGTTTACACTCTCTCAACAACAAGCGACTTTCACCTTTGCGAGAGGAGAACACATGCACCTCGCACATGAGAAGAAATTGCCGGATTTCGGGGAAGAAATCACCTTTTTGGTGACCCAACGCTGCTAAGTCCAACAGACTGGTGCCCGTTAGCACCAGTCCATTCGGGTCACTTGAAATCGATTGAAACCTTTTTTATTACAAATACATAAAGAAAAAAAAATCAAGAAAAATGTATTCTCTCAATGCAATGGAGAAAAATGTATCCCCTAAATGTAATGGAGATAGTCTAAAGTCGAAAAAGGCATGCATATATACATAGAGAGAGAGAAATAACCTCTCTAGAACGCTTTTCAAAACAAGAGGTACTGATAATACACAGGAAAAAGTATATAGATTAGAGAGAGAACAAGAAATATTGAGTTAGTTGAAAGATATTACTTCCCCAACTATCGTTGTTGGGAGTGCACCATGATGTATATGATGTAGATGTTTTCCTACAAAATGGAAAGGTGAAGAATTCCAGAACCTATTACAATATATCTCCATGTGTTTTCGACAAGGGATCGAATTCTTCTTGCGAACTATAGCAAGAATTAGACCCAATGAACTTTCATGAGCACTTGAATTTGGTGACCCAAGGTTCATTTCTCTTGCCACCTAAAATCCGGCCTTTGAATTTCATGAGCACCTAAATCCGGTGATCCAAAGACTGGCTCCGCTCACCCGAAATCCGACCACCGGACATTCATGTGCTCTTAGAACACTTTTTGAGTGACCAAAAAAGTGATCTCCGATCACCCGAAGACATGTCCATGTGCAACCCTAACAGAGAGATTATGACGACGGCGGCTGAGAATCCGTGCAGCTCCAGCTCAGAGAATGATACAGAACCACATGGAACTCAAGCCGGCCGAAGTCCGGCAAATCATGCGTTTTTTTTACAGCATGGCTGATGACGTGTACGGTGAATTGATGAGCTATACGGTGAAACAACGGGTGACCCGGACGGACTGGCACCTTTGGGCGCCAGTCCGTTCGGGTCACCCAATAGTTAAAAATAGTTAAAAACAATATCATATCATCACGTTTTGTATTAATGCTCCCTGATCAATCGACGTCTAACGATCATGTTTCGTGGGAAACATGAGAAATATGTGCGAGCTCCATTTCGCGTTGGATGTTCCTTCGGTTTCTTCTTCGATAGATAATATAGAAATCTCATGCAATAACATAAATGTTTTGTCAATATATAATCGTGATAACAAGCAAACCAAACGTGAATGTAAGTGATTATAAACGTGAATGTAAGTTATTATAAACGTGAATGTAAGTGATTATAAACGTGATTATAAACGTGAATGTAAGTGATTATGAACGTGAATGTAAGTGATTATATAAACGTGAATGTAATTGATTATATATAATCGTGAATGTAAGTGATTATAAACATGAACGTAATTGATTATATATAATCGCGACTACAAGCAAAGCAAACGTGAATGTAACACGCAAAGCATTGAGAATATAATCTTCTTTTTGTATCGCATTGAAAGTATAATCTTAATTTTCCTTGGAAAGCTCATTAATTATGCAATTGAATGGACGTTGAGACTAAATGGTACAACAAATTCTGATAGATAATATCTATTTACCATGTTCTTTTGTTGAGCTTAGTTTTTTGACTACTATCATATCACACCATCGAAATAAGTGAAATATTTGAATGCGTAGTGTAATCTATTTCAAACACTAACTTCCACAACAATTGTATTTAATATATGACAATAAGAAATATGAATTGTGTGAAGGATGAATGAGATCTATGATTTTAATTCTGATTATCAGATAATTGTCATGTATCATTAATTCAATTTATCGGAAGTCCGGTGATCATATGCATGTGCCCATAATTCCGGTGACTCGAGATCATCGAACTTATGATACATGTGCCCCTAATCTCCGTTCGGTGACCCAAAAAGTGCAATCCGATCACCCAAAGAAACATACATGTGCCCTCCCTATCTGTAAGCAAAGAAAAATAAGGCAAACACTTCTCTCTCTTATGACGGGCCTATTACACAGCAGGTTTCACTCAGTCGGTTGCATGCGGGTCATATGACCTCATCAATGAGCTAATATCGATGTGGTCTACGCAATTTGAGTGACATTAACAATGATGTATTGATGGAGGATACATCGCATTTGTTCTACGCTGTAAGAGTGTAAGTACATTGTATAAATATGTGCATCTCCACGTAAACAGATGCATCTGGCTAATAACGAACACATAATCGAATGCTTTTGACTAATAAATTATTTCACCAATCAAAAACTCACGCTTTCTCCACAAGGGCAATATATCCAATTTGCGAGTCTTCAACAAAGGCCTAGACTCTAACCTCTAAGAACCATCACTTGCTTTTTTACATCTATTTTCTTTGAAGAAGGAGACTCTAACTTCTAAGAACCATCACTCTAACCTCTAATAACCATCAATCTTTGTAACACTCAAGGGCCATTTACCTTCATTGTGGTTTCAGCCCTCTCTTGAGGACACTATTTGGCACCTAGTGCCCTCCCTATGTAACGCAAACATAAAAGAAAGAGGATTATTGTGTGTGTGCCTTGAGGACACTATTTGGCACTAAGTGCCCTCCCTATGTAACTCAAACATAAAAGAAAGAGGATTATTGTGTGTGTGCCTTGGGAGGCTACTCTAAGCCCCCAAGAGTAACTCTCCCTCGTCGCAATTTCAATCTATTCTAAGCCCCCCCTCCAAGGAGTCCCTCTCGTTAGTAAGTGTAGGGCTATTCTAGGCCCCCCCTCTCCAAGGTGTCTATCTCATCACCAAGTGCAGTGCTATTCTAAGCCCCCCTTTCCAAGGCATCTCTCTCATCATCAAGTGTAGGGCTACTCTAAGCCCCTCCCCTACCCCATTGCAACTTTTGTGCGAATTTGGACTTCAATTTTGCAAGTGTGGTATCTTATTCTCAACGGCGATCATGTCAATAATTTTGAATGCAACATCATCGAGCCAATAGTATTTACCCTCGTGCATGCCAATCTTCATGCAAAAACATGAGTGATTCAATGACACAAACTATAATCTCTTGGCCTATCAAGTATATCATCCCTTCCCCCTTCAAGCTACTCTTCAAGGAATAGAAGCTCTATAACTTCTCGATTCCAGAACAATGGATCTCGCTGCAAGATCAACATTCTATCGAATGTTACTCCTTGCTCTGATATGTGTGCATATAGAAAGATGGCACATTCAATTGCAATTCATCGTATTTTTCGTGGAAAGCTCGAAGCACTTCATGGGGATTCTGTGTGCCCCTTGTTTGTGGCTCGAGGCAGAGAGGATTCTCATAACTACCTATAGCATCGATTGTCGAGTGGAGAGCATGGATGCAACAAAGGGCATGGAAATAGAAGACCACTTATCTGAGGATGACAAAATGCATAAGATCAACATGTTCGATTCACAACATAGGTAGTTGAGAATGATGGACATACTAATGAATATAATGCAAACAACAACATGAAAATAATCGAATGTTCCCCAATGGAAAATAGCCACTAAAAGATTTCTGTTTATGAACATTACAAAGTTGAGATGCAACAAAACATGAAAATCCATCCGTGTTTATAAACACTTAAACATTTGAGATGCATTATCAATTCTTCATAGATAGCCACTAAAATGATCACAAAACATCATGAAACACAACCATGTGAACAAATTCATTATGTAAATTATGCATTGATGCATCAGATTCAGTAGATTCCCAAGTCGTCCAACTACAAAGAAGCCCAAGGACAACCTGAGTGGGAAGAAGCTATGCAAGCATAAATGGATTCAATTGAGAAGAAACACACTTGGACGCTTGTTCCTAAGCCTACAAATCATCAATTCATAGGATTTAAGTGACTATACAGAGTCAAATACAAATCAGATTGTACATTAGACAAGTACAAAGCAAGACTGGTAGCTAAGGGATATAACCAATAGCATGGCATTGATTATGAAGAAACATTTGTCCCTATTGCAAAGTTTACAACTATAAGAATCATTCTAGCACTAAGTGCATACTTCAAATGGCCCATCTACCAATTGGACGTCAAAAGTACTTTCCTCAATGGAGATCTTCAAGAAGAAGTATATGTTGACCAACCTGAAGGTTTCAAGATCAAAGGAAAGGATGATCAACTACAAGCTTCACAAAGCACCTTATGGACTCAAGCAAACTCCTAGGGCCTAGTATGGAAAGATTCACAAGTTCTTCGAAGATAACAGATTTCAAAGAAGCAGTGTTGATGCTAACTTATACATCTATCAAAAAGAGTCATTAGTATCCATAATCATTCTCTATGTCGATGACTTGATCTTGACAGGTTTCAATGAAGAATGCATCCAATTCATCATCACACATCTATACCTTGAGTACTCTGTGATAGATTTTGGTCTACTTCATTACTTCTTAGGTATGGAAGTTTGGCAAACAAAAGAAGGCATATTCCTATCATAAAAGAAGTACTAATCTTCCAAATATAACATGGACTAGTGTCGTTTAGTATTTACACTACTTGATCCAAACATCAAGCTCACAATAGAGAATTCATCATCACTTGTGGATGTGCATACTTATTGATAGCTTGTTGCCTCATTACTCTACTTCGCCAACACTAGACCAAATATTACCTATGTAGTTGGTATCCTCAGTCAGTTTGCACATCAGCCTTATCATACACATTGGGATCCTGCTCAGAGACTAGTTTGATACCTTACCCTCACCCGACATCATGGTTTTCAGTACAAAGAGGGCATCGAACTTGCCAGATATTCAGATTCAGATTGGGATGGTGATCTTGATTCCAGATGGTCTACTTCTAGATACATATTCTTGCTTGCCTTAGGACCTATCTCTTGGCAGGTAAGAAGCAACCTATAGTTGCTTTGTCATCCATCGTGGTCGAGTACCGAGCATCCAGCTTTGCAACATGTGAGGCCATTTGGCTTCGATGATTGTTATCTAATATTGGTGTTTTGCATGTTATGCATGTGCATGGATAGTTAGTCAGCCTTGGCCATGGGCAAGAATCTAGTGTTCCACATTCAGATGAAGCACATTGAGATCCAGTACCATTTCATCCGCTAGAAGCTCGTCTCTCAAGAGATTACCTTGGAGCAGTGTACCTCTCAAGAGAACCTGGTGGACATGTTCACAAATGCTCTACCTCCAATTCTGCTCCAATGCTTGGTGGACCTCTGCAACATTCAACCACTTAAAAATGGAGTTGTAGATGGGGTGTTGATGAGATGATTTCTTCTACATCATTTCCATTTGTATATGCATGGGTGCATCTCCATTTTGCATCCATGAGGCACTCCATTTCTAGTTTATTTCCATTTTATATTGTATCTCTTTTGTATTTGGGCACCTTGCCATTTGCTTCTACCATTGTATTCATTTCTCCTTCAAGGATAATTATCCCACATTTGATGTACTTAGGAGAGCCCCTCCCAAATCTAAATAAGGAGGTCCTCTCACCCCATTTGTACTTTGTTAGAATCTTGAGGAGCCTACTCCATGCCCTTGGCAAGCTCATTTCTAATCCATGTGAGTTTACCTATTTCTTTCTCTACTCACTTTGAGTCTCTCACACTCTTTCTTTCGTGAGTACACTCTTCTTTTCATTTTTCTTATGTGCGAGTACTCTCTACACTTACCACATACATGATTCACTTATATGTGGTGGTACTAAAACTTGAAAGAGCAATTGGCAAACATAGGTGAGATTATTCCAGATGCATCATTCATCTCTCCATTGTTGAAAGGATTATGAGAATCTTTTCAAAGTTTTGCCAATACACTTCTTTTGCTTGCAAAAGAGAATCACAATATATATGCATTTGATGAGGTTGTGCCTCTTGATTTGCAAGAAGATCAATCTAGGGTAAATAGGAGTGGTATGATTCAGGGAACACAAGCATTTGCTATCTCACAAAAAGGCAAAAGCAAGTATGGTTCAACTTTTGGTTCATCAAAACCAAAGCCTCAACCTTCCTCTTCCACTCATTCCTCTAATGATGCTATTTACCAAAGAACAAGGAATGCAAATATTGTTGAAAGGTTGGTCATACTATTGATGAGTGTAGAAAGCTTGCTAACTGCAATGAAGAGAAGGATTTTGGCATGTCTAATGCTGAAAATTCTTCAAATGCAAATAATGATGAAGCCAACATGGCTCAAGATTTTTAGGCATGTGTTGTTATATGTCATTATGATGCATCATTGCATTCTAAATGTATGGTTGTGAGTGAGGCTGATTCAGATTGGTTCTTTGATAGTGGTGCTTCAAAGAACTTAACCTCATGCAAAAGGTTTTTTACATCTTTGAAAGATGCACCCAAAAGAGGACATGTGGCGTGTCCAAACAATGCCTCTTATCTTATCATTGGAATAGGAGAATTTGAGCTTACGACTGCAAATGGAGGTGTGATTATCTTGAAAAATGCATTGTATATACCTAGTATCAAGAAGAACTTAATTTCAGTTCCTTTGATTGCTAAAGCTATACTTCATGTACACTTTATTGGTGACAAGTGTATGGTTCATGATTTTAGCAATGGTGATATTATCGTGATGTTCGGTACATTATGTAATGGTTTTTATCACTTGGATACATACAAGAGGGCTATCTCAAATGCTTTGGTTTCTCATACTTCCTCCATGGCTAAAATGGAGCTTTGACATGCTTGTTTTGGTCATTGAACTTCAATAGTCTGCTTTACTTGCAAAAGAAGGACATGGTTATTGGTTTTTCAACACTTGAGTCCATTGAAAAGCATGCATGTGAAGGTTGCATTCGAAAAATGCATCATGCTTCTTTTCCAAAAGATAGTCATACACACACTACAAGAAAATTGCAACTTGTTCATAGTGATGTATGTGGTCCTATTACGACTCCATCTTTTGGAAAGCATGTATATTTTGTCACCTTCATTGATGATGCTAATCACCATACATGGGTCTATCCCATGAAAGCAAAGAATGAGGTATTTTCTTGCTTCAAAGTGTTTTTAGTTATGTCTAAAATTTTTTCTTCAAACAAGATTTTGACTTTATGCATAGATCGTGGTGGTGAATAGATCTCACATGAGTTTCATGCTTTTCTTTGTGAAAGAAGAATTCCACACCAATGTATAGTGCCATCTACACCTCAACAAAATGGTGTTTTCAACCATAAAAATAGAACACTCTTTGAAAGTAAAGGATATCATTTCTTGGTTATAGTGTTGAAAGTAAAGGATATCATTTGTACTATCCATTGAAAAACACAATTATTGTGAGTCAAGATGTGGTATTTGCTAAAAAATCAATTTTCCCTCTACTTGAATGCAAAAAACAACCAACAATTAGCTCACAAGATGTGCCCAATGCACTCATGCCTTTGTTCCCAAGTGGTGCGCTTGACTATGGTCATGTGGACCAGCCAATTGAGGCTCAAAGGTTGAAAAAATCCAACAAAAGATAGCTGAAAATGCAAAGAATTTCTAGCCAGACATGGCTGAAATTTTTCAACAAAAAATGGTTGAAATTACTGGAAATTTCCAAACACATATGGCTGAAGATTTGTGACAAAATATGGCTGAAAATGAGCATGAAATTCAACCCACAAATGATATACATGTTGATGATGTATTACATAATGAATGCATGTCTACCAAGAGTGCACAAACTATGCCAAAGTGGTCGAAACAAACTTTACAAGACAACAAATTGAGTGCACCTTTACTTGGTAGAACAAGATCAAACTCCCACCATGCATCAAGTAATTTTGTGGATTATTCTCTTATCGCAACAACATGTAATGAAAAGCCACTTACTTTTAAACATGCATATGAGAATCTACATTGGATGAGTGCTATGCAATGAGAAATGGATTCCATAAATAGGAATGGTACTTGGGAGTTATGTGAATCGTCGAAAGGAAAAAATGACATTGGTATAAAGTGGGTTTACAAGATTAAGTAAAATTCAGATGGCAGCACTGATCGCTACAAAGCTAGATTGGTTGCCAAAGGATATACGCAACAATATGGCATTGAATATGAGGAAACATTTGCACCTACTTCATGCATGACTACCATTTGTATCACAGTTGCATTTGCTGCCCAATGAGATTAGAAAGTACATCTGTTGGAGATAAAAAACGGCTTTCTTGAATGCTGATTTGCGAGAAGAGGTCTATGTGAAGCAAACTCCTGGATATGCCATGAAAGGGCAATATCATATGGTGTTTTGCTTGCATTAAGCCTTGTATGTTCTCAAGCAAGCTCGACATGCATGATAAGCACTTGATTGCTCTTGGTTTCACATGTAGTCCAATTGAAAGCACACTCTATGTACATAAAGATGGGGCTGATCTTACTATGCTTGTTTTTTATGTTGATGACATATTCTTGACTAGGTCATGTGATGCAAAACTTGACATCCTTATGATTGATTTGAAGCATACTTTTGATGTCACTTATCTTGGTCTTTTAAGCTACTATCTTGCATCCAAGTTGTATTCGTTGAGGGGGGAAATCATTTATGCATCAAGCAAAGTATGTTGAAAAATTACTTCAGCATTTTGACTTTGAGGTTTGCAAGCCAATTTCTACACCATTTGAGATAGGATTTAGGTTCTCGTTTGAGGATTCCAATGATGCATTTGACACTTCTCTTTATCAGCAAGCTATGGGACATCTTATATATGCATGCAACATAAGGCCATATATATAGAATGTTGTTTCTCAGTTGAGTCGATTCATGCACAACCCTGGCACTAAGCATTGGCAAGTGGTGAAACATGTGTTTAGATACCTCAAAGGAACTCTGAGTTTAGGTCACTTTTATGGAAGACATATTCAGCCATGCTTGCATGCTTTTATAGATAGTGATTGGGTTGGTTGTTATGATACTTGTGTGTCCACTAGTGGTAATTGCTTTTTCCTTGGATACTCATGCATACCTTGGTTGAGTAAGAAGCAACCTATAGTGGCGACATTGAGTTGTGAAGCTGAGTAAAGGGAAATTTTCACAGCTGTAGTGGAATGTACATGACTGAGATGCCTATTGATAGATCTTTGCATGGGGATTGATGCTACTATGCATATTCTCACTGATAGTCAAAGTGCATTGGATGCTGCATGATATTGATTTGATCTATGTGCTTACAAAAGATAATGTGGTGGACAAAATCACCAAAGCTCTTCCATGAGAAGATTGTGAAGCTTTTTGCAAAGATTTAGTCTTATTGCCTAATGGGGGTTGATCTGTCACTCCCTGTATGTGTTCACATCATTTGCTTCGAGGGGGGTTTTTTTACACTTATGTGTTCCTCAAGTAGCTTTGATGTGAACATTTTCCCTATACATGGGCACTTTTTACTCTAGTGTTGGGTAGAGGCTTTTTCCCCATGTTACCATATACATGATTCACTCATATGTGTTGGTACTTAGGGATATTATTCAGCTCTTACTTTAGTTTTGATCATCATCAATAGAGAGAGCTATTCCATCCATCCATCTTCTTTGTGTGTCTTGTTGCATTTGTGCTCATTGTGTGTGCTTCTTGTGTGTCTTCCACACTTCAAAACACACCCAATGGAGCCATGGCAATGATGAATAGATATCCTAATGTGACTAATTGACTGTATCTCAAAAAGTTGAACAAGAACACCATGTTGGCTCTTCTAAACCAATAGCTATCTTTGAGGTGCTTGTACTAGCAATCGAAACCTGTATATATGTTTGGCACAAAAGGACTAAATGTTTTGCATAATCATTGTGATAGTGCGTTTAGAGGCCAAAATGACATTAGATTAAATTTCAACGCCACAAAGCAAAGCAGTTTTGAACTTCTAATCCCCCCAAGTATGCTCATCAATTTTTGTATGATTATAAGACTATGACCATAGGGGTGTCAACAATGCCCTAGATGAAGCAATGAATTGCTCTGATAACAAATGGTGGAGTTTGAGGTCTATGAAAGCACATGAAAAACACAAGGAAGAAGAAGCTTGGAGCAAAACACAATACAAAATGTATTATCAAGTGAAATGTACAAAGATAAGTGACGTGTTAGGGTTATAGGTATATATACAAGATGGGGGAAATAAACCTCGTAAGAAGGAAGAAAAGTTCCTAAATGGTCCTAAGTGTCTTCACACACATCAATACCCAAATATATCAACAATTTCATAGCAGTATCACCAAATTTTTTGTGTTCTGAAACATGCACTAATACATATGCCAAACAACAAAAAAAATGCACATGAGAAATAGATGGCTTGCAACTATACCAAGCCCTGTAAGGAGTGGTAGACTACAATGCTCCATTGGGATACCTATTAAGTACATATGTTGCACATATAATAGCCTCGAGCCAAAACCTATGTGGTAAAGTTTGACTTTTGACCATACACCTCACCATTTGTTTAAGAGACTTGTTTTTCTCTCAGCAACTCGATTCTATTGAGTTGTATACATTAATGTTTTATCATGTGTTCATGAAGAAGCTACAATACTCATTCAACTCTTATTATAGAATCTTTGGGAAATGAAGAGCGCTGCATTTTACCCAAAATATAGCCCTCACAAACATGCTTAGAAGGTGCCTCAACTTTGGGTAAAGAGGACACCATTTCAGATTTTTTCTTAGATGAAGCAAACTAGAGAAATTCAAATGACTTAAACATGCATGCAAAAGTTTCAAATATGAAATAGTATGAGAATCTTCAACTGCGCATTCAAATCATCACAACATTTCCATAATTTGTGGTCTTATATAATTGATGATGTAGGATTATAGATGTAATGATTTTATCACCATCAGAGAGATCATGGATTGTACATTTTTCATCAACAAATTTCACTAGTAAACCAATTTTTTCTAATTTTGATACTGGTAACATATTCTTTTTTGATCCTTGGTACATATAAAGCACCTAATAAAATGAACATAATGCCATTTGCAATACTAAGAATAGTCCTCCCAACTCTTGTAACAAAATAAGAGGAGTTGTTAGCACATATGAAAGTATTTCTTGTAGGGGTAGGCTCAAGTGAAGTGAAGGAACTACATTGTGGGGTAATATTTTTGGTTACACCATACCTAAATACCAAACATTTGAGTCCACTATGGGCATACATTGTTCATGGGAAGATGGCTCATAACTACAATGAGTGGAAAATGCCCATCCTTCATTTTGAAAAAGATTAGGAGATTGAGAGGCCTATAAAACAACCATTCCAACCTCTTTCTTCTTCCCTTTTTTTGCATCTTCTTTAGGACAGCTTGTAATGGTTATTTGCCTTATAATACTTGTAGATTTGTTTTGGATTTTTTGTTTTCTTGTCATTTTTATCTTCTTTGTTGTTGTGCAACATTACTAGCTTTTTGGTTAGTAGTAGATGAGCTCAATTTACCTTTGCCTTTCTAACTAGTTAAGAAAGGTTGATTTGCAACACACATTATTGACTTGTTTTTTCTAGATTGGTCTTCTTGCAAGAATATAGAGACTAACTCTTCCAAATTTAAGGCATTTGGATTGTGTTTCATCATTAAAAGAAGAGTAGAAGGAAAACTTTGATAAGAATGTGGAAGACCAAAAAAATAATCTACAGATGTGAACTAGCTGGTAAGATTTCATCTGCAACAATCAACTACTTCTTCAAATCCTCGATACCTATTTATCAATCATCTTTGGATGTTTTGCATGAGCAAATGCGAAGGATAATGGCATGTTTGGCAAACAAAGCCATCAGTGCATGTGTCTGTGCATCTCTCCCATCCCAACAAGCTTGTTTGCAATAGGTGCAATAGGAACCATAGTGGGACAAACAAAACAAAGGTCATCATCTTCAACACCACATGCATCATCTTCCATCATAATATTTATAGGTGTAGGAATATGTTTTTCAACACCCATCCACAATATTCCGCAATCCTTTTCCTACCAATACATAACACATTATGTATGCCCACAATTGCTGGTTTGGACCATCCAACTTATCCTCAATATCTCACATAAAAAATACATAATTGTTTTCAAGCATGACCAATTGGCCCAAAGGACAAGATTTCTTCATAGTCACTATGATAGTGCATTCGAAAGTCGAAACAAGCTCAGGTCAATTCATTGACCTCACAAAAACTCCCTAAAGATTGTCTTGAAGTAATCATGACCCCGAGTATGATCAACAAATTGCATGCAATTTTGAGAGAGTGCCTAGTAAGGGGGTCGATGATGCCTTATAGGAAGCGGCGACCTTCTCTAATACCAATTGTTGGAGTTCTAGGACTAGGGAAGCACACAAGTAGCACAATGAAGAAGAAAAATCTTGAAGCACAACATTGAGTGTATTAATAAGTGATTGTACAAAGGTTAGTGGTTTGTTAGAGTAATGGGCATATATACAAGCAAAGAAAAAAAAACCTCCTAAAGAGGGAAAAAATGCCCCTCCAGTCCTAAATGTGTTCATAGATATCACTATTAGAATATAATAACACATCTTCCTTCATCAAGGACTTAAATCCTTTGGGATTTGATCCACATTTAATAGTGGTCGACCAAGAGCCTTGAGAGGTTAAAAAACTTTAATCTAGTTCAACGTAAATGGTTGGTTCGCAGGAAGGAGATGTTTTTTCACCTTAGTACTTGCTCTCAAAACTTCATCCATCAAGTTAAGGAATGAGAAAAGGATCATTAAAAATTATCAAGAGGGCATAGAAGGTGTACAGTGTTTTGTGGAATATCAGAGGAAGAACTCACTAATATAGGACAATGGGTACTACTCCCTTTAAGGAGTCTTTTTCCCATGGGAGAAAGAAAATTACTCATCATCCATAGGAAGCATCAATTATATTTCCTCCAATGAATGCATATTTTTTCTTCCTTGGGAATGTGTCCATGATAGATTCTATTTCCACAAAATCAATGCACTTATACCCAATATGAATGGAGGATAAATCCTTTCAAGTTTTAAGGTAAAAACTAAAAAATGGAAAAGCGATAGACTCTCAAAGTCATTTACCAATATTGAGAGCTTAAAGTTTCACTAAGTTAACAGCTTGAAGAAAGGCTAAAAGAAGATAATTTTATGGAAAACCAAGCTTAATCTGATAACTGATAAGAATGATTCAAACAATAGAAAATTTAAGAGGCATACCAGTTGAAGAAATATGGATAACAAGTTTGGAATGAAGATCATGATGCCCAAGTTGGATATCTTGAATCCCATAAGGACTTGGACCTAGGATAATAATTTGACTAATTATATAAGAGTCCAAGACAAGATTGAAGAGACTTTGGAAAGGCAATATAAGGCTTTTCTTGATCCATAAAAGTAAAGCATTAGAAGAATAGACTGGCTAGCCAATAGAGCTTCATTGGTTCCTTCCCACATGCCAATTAAGCCTCCAAAGATGATAGGATTATCTACCTAGGATATGTATCAACTCTATAATTTTTCTATGATCCCCAATTAAAAGAGGAGATGAATCAAGGAAGGGGCAATGACCATGCTCTACGTGATAGATAATGGGGCTCGAGAGAATGCCCTTATACAGCTCATGTGTTGAAACACATTTTTGGGTACAAAAATGTTCTTCAATGGGGGGAATAATGTTGCAAAATAGCTTTAGTTTGAGTGGAAGATAAGTTCTATTCAACATTTAAGCAAGTTAAGAGCATAGGCTAGTAGTTTAGTCTAAAGTGTGTTAAAGAAGATGTCTTGGGTTTAATTCCCATGGGTCACATGGGGAGATTATTTTGCCACAAGACTTTTAGATTCTTCCAAAAACTTTAGTTGTACACATAGCACACATGGTTTGAAGTTAGAGGAGTAATTTGGAGATGTGGCACACATGTATGCACTTGCCTATCATAGTGGCATACATGTATCTACTTGTGTCAAATGGAAACCTTTAGCTTCAAGCTTTATCTAAAGGATAGAATGGAATTCGAAGGGCACATATTCCTGATGGTCTTAGAGCCTTTAGGATGCAACATGCTACCTCATGTGAATTAATGAATGAACAATGTGAAAGGGCCATGCAAATCTTGGGTTCCACTAGTTTGATAGTGATAATAAATGTGTAGTCGATGTGTACTTTGCCAAGCCACTGACTATCATACAAATGAGTTTCTACAGAGTGGTATTTACAAATTGACGGCAGAGCTTAGGGATCACTACATCAGCCTCTTCTTGCGGCTTTGCGCTTGCAACTACCGCTTCATCGTACATGTCATGAAGATTTTGTGTCGGGCAATCTGCAAGGGTTCCACTGCTTCCCGGTGAGAGTGATAGGCAGATGGACTAATTGGCACGTATAGAGATAAGCTTATAGATCGCCATTATATGAGAGCTACAAGCATGAGTTTCATGTTGTGTGGTTGCAGGCTCAAATATAATCAGCAATGGTGTCGGAGAGATTGAGGTCGATGTTTCGAGTTTCGTCGTGGATGTGTAGCGGAATACATAACAAGATTGTGTGTTTCAAGTTCTAGAGAGTATCTTTTTCACAGATGAAGATTGTCTCCAAGCTCATAATTATATATATCTTCTTTCTTATATTGTCTAACTTGCATGCTCCTTGTCGTTGAATCGAGTTAGAACACCTAATTTTACAACCTTCAATATGAGGTCGCAACCTAGCACCATGTGCCAAACCTTTTGGAGTCAGGCATCATTGGCGGAAGCTACTAGAATGTTTGCTAATTTTTTGCCTGTTTTTCATTCCCATTCTAAGCCTTGTATCGCGTATTTTGATAATCTAGCTATAGCTTATGATTCGGATTTCCGTCTTCAGTATCAAAGCTTTTCTCTCTTTTGTGATTACACTCTTCTTTTCATTTTGCTTCTGTGTGTGTACTCTCTATAGTCACCACATACATGATTCACTCATATGTGGTGGTACTAAAACTTGAAAGATCAATTGGCAAACATAGATGAGATTATTCCAGATGCATCACTCATCCCTCCATTGTTGAAAGGATTATGAGAATCTTTTCAAAGCTTTGCTACTACACTTCTTTTGGTTGCAAAAGGGAATCGCAATATATATGCATTTGATGAAGTTGCAAGAAGAGCAATCTAGGGTAAATAGAAGTGGTATGATTGAGGGAACACAAGCACTTGCTATCTCACAAAAAGTGAAAAGCAAATATGGTTCAACTTTTGGTTCATCAAAACCAAAGCCTCAATCTTCCTCTTCCACTCATTCCTCTAATGATTATGATTTACAAAAGAAGAAGAGATGCAAATATTGTCGAAAGGTTGGTCATACTATTGATGAGTGTAGAAAGCTTGCTAAGTGCAATGAAAAGAAGGAGTCTGGCCTCTCTATTGTTTAAAATTCTTCAAATGCAAATAATGATGAAGTCAACATCGCTCAAGATTTTTAGGCATGTGTTGTTATATGTCATTATTATGCATCATTGCATTCTAAATGTATGGTTGTGAGTAAGGCTGGCTCAGATTGGTTCTTTGATAGTGGTGCTTCAAAGCACATAACCTCATGCAAAAGGTTTTTTGCATCTTTGAAAGATACACCCGAAAGAGGACATGTGGTGTGTCCAAACAATGCCTCTTATCTTATCATTGGAATAGGAGAAATTGAGCTTATGACTGCAAATGGAGGTGTGATTCTCTTGAAAAATGCATTGTATATACCCAATATCAAGAAGAGCTTAATTTCAGTTCCTTTGATTGCTAAAGTTGGACTTCATGTACACTTTGTTGGTGATAAGTGTATGGTTCATGATTTCAGCAATGGTGATATTATCGTGATGTCCGGTACATTATGTAATGGTTTGTATCGCTTGGATACAAGAGGGCTACCTCAAATGCCTTGGTTGCTCATACTTCCTCCATGGCTAAAATGGAGCTTTGACATGCTTGTTTTGGTCATTGAACTTCAATAGTTTGCTTTACTTGCAAAAGAAGGATATGGCTATTGGTTTTCCAACACAAGTCCATTGAAAAGCATGCATGTGAAGGTTACATTCTTAGAAAAATGCATCATGCTTCTTTTCCAAAAGATAGTCATACACATACTACAACGAAATTGCAGCTTGTTCATAGTAATGTGTGTGGTCCTATTAAGACTCCATCTTTTGGGAAGCATGTATATTTTTATTTTTACAAAGGAAGTTCGGCATTAGCCTACTCTCCCGGACTTGAATTAAATAAAGAGAGAAAAGTACAAGAGAAGGGGACTAGTGCCCACGGGACCCCCCAAATCCCACAAAGCAGGGGAAGCTTTTATAGAGCTTAGATGGCATTACAAAGAAGGTTAATCGCCCTATCATCACCCTCATGAGGGGCCCACTTGGGTTTGAGCTTGTTATTGATCAAAAGGAGAACTTGATGGTGCCTAACGGGGGGGGGGATTTCTTACAGTTAACAATCCTTTTGCCAAGGAGGAACAACGATTTCTCGATTGACCACTCCTTGGGGGAGTCTCCGAAGTTGAGAGCACATCTTTCTCGCCAGATTTTCCAAAGGACCTCCCCTCTGATGGCGTTCCAAAGAGTCGCGGAGCAGCCGATCGCTTCTCCCAGCAAGGCCTGCTGCCAACTGAGATGTCTCTGAAGTCGAATTTTCTTTCCAACCGTCTGCCAGAGTCTGTTGAAATTTGGGCAGGTAAAGAAGATGTGTGGAACATCTTCGATGGACCGGTAGCAGCGTTTGCACCAGGGAGGGGTCCCACAAAGTTTGCTAGCCTTAAGGTTGGTCCAGATTCCATGATGGAGAATTTGCCATAAGAGGACAGACTTTTTGATTTCTATGAGGCGGTGCCAGATAGCCATGAACTTCATGTCCCACCGAAGCCGCGTCCATGGCAAGCACCACTTCTTGTTGAGGTTAACCTGATAGTCAATCGTTTCTTTGATGTTCGGGATTTTTGATAGGCTATTCCCATTGTGCCATTTGAGACCAAGCGAGCTCGTTGTGTCGTGTCCCATGAGAAGGCGAGTTTTGTGATGATCCCAGGTGAGACATCTGCTTCGCAAAGTGTTCCATTCTTCGTACGAAATGTTGACGCAAGGGTCAATATCCTCGAAGTTGATCTAGCGGTTGGAGTCTTGTTTCCAGAGATGTTTCCATTTTTGGAAGCCTTTGTTCCATAACTTCTTGGCATCTTGAATGTTCCAAGATTCCACACTCCGAATGCCATGGATCGGAAACCAGATAGAGTCATTTTGTCTGATACCGGCAGCCCACTTCCAGTCTTCACTAATTCTTGTGTAGCTTTTGACTTTATTCCAACTCTTCCATAGTGAGCACACGAGATTAGAGCCTTTCGGGAAGACAGGGATCGGGGAAAACAGCAAGGTCAAGATGTCGAGATTCTTCCAATTAGGAAAACCCAAGAGCGCCAACTCATTCTTGTTTCTGAAGATCAGCTTGGCCCACGAGGCCTCCCCATTGCACCAAGCCTTAATCATCCATTTGGCTGCCAGTTTGTTAGCCATGCACCCAATGTCCAGGATACCAAGTCCCCCACTATCTCTATGGCTGGTGCAGATGGACCATTTGATTTTAGGCACCCCCCTCCTATTGTGATCGCCCGTCCAAAGGAAGTTTCTACAAATACTATCCATTTTGGACAGATCTTGCTCTTTCGGTCTCCAGCAAGAAAGGAAATAAATGGTAGAAGAAAGGAGGAATGTGTTGATACCCATAGCACGACCAGCAAGATTGATTTGCATACCTCTCCAATAGTTAAGCTTGTTTTCGAGTTTGGCAAGCACCCAGTTCCACCGCTGTTCCATAGAGATGCCAAACCCCAAGGGGATCCCAAGAAGCCAAAAAATTTGGCCCTGCGGAATGATTTGACAGCCATGATCAATGAGAAGGCCGGGTTGAGACCCCACAATAGCTCTAAAGGCGGTCTTAGAGTGGTTGATTATGGATCCAGAGGCTTCACAAAAAGTAGCAAGACACCACCAGAACGTCTCCAGGCTGGTACTATCATTGTGAACAAAATGCATTCATATCATCGGCAAAAAGTCTCATGGTGATCTGACTGTGGTCGTGAGGCAAGCGGAGGCCTTTGATATTGCCAGCTTCCACCTGGTGCACCACAAGCCTGCTAAGCCCCTCCGTGGCGATGGCAAAGAGAAGGGGAGCCAATGGGCACCCTTGTCTGATAGATCTTCTAAGTTCGATCACCTTCGAAAGTTTGCCGTTAATGTTAATTTGGGTCGATGCGTTTCCGAGAAGGGTCGCGATCATCTTGGTGAATTTCTGACTACATCCAAGATCATGGAGCGACTGTAGAATATAGTCCCATTTGAGCCTGTCATAGGCTTTATCAAGGTCGATCTTGAGGAAGACCACATCTTGTTTAGACTCATTTGCAAATTCAAGACCTTCCCAGATATCTATAATGGTTTCCAAAATTGACCTCCCTTTGATGAAACCTTTTTGGTCCTCGCTTAGCCATGCTCTCAACTGGCAAGAGATTCTGTTGGCAATGACTTTGGCGATGATCTTGTATCCTGTTTGGAGCATCGTAATAGGACGCCAATTCCCTATTCTGTTCTTTTCCCCTTTTTTGTGTATTAACTTGATAATACCATTGTTGAGACAGGAAGGAAGTGCGCCAAACTTGAGCGCCTCTTGCCAAACCAGACGAAGAGGGGTGGCAACCACCAACTTGAAGGATTTAAAGAACTCATTCGTGAGCCCGTCGGGTCCCGGACTTTTACCGGGAGGGAGGGCATCAATGACCTCAATGATTTCTGTTTCAGAGATAGGGGCATGTAGCAAGGAGCGAAGGGTGAGTGGAATCCTACGGGGGGAAACCCTAGATATGGCTGCCATACAGTCCCTTCTATGGTGGGAGAGGGGGTTCGAGGTCCCTAAGAGTCTCGTGAAGTGTCCTTCAATGATCCCAAAATTATCTTCTTCCGAATTGCATACATTGCCATTTAAGTCTAGCAGTAAGGGGATCGATTCTCTGTTATGTTTCCTTTTAAGGATACGGCACATCTCTTTGGTGGGTTTGTCAGCTTTGCCAGCCCACCACTCCTTGAAGAAAATTTGCAAATTTTTCCTTTGTATCTCTTCCTCGTATCTCAGCAGCGCTCTAATTTTCCGAAGACCTTTCTGGGCTTGAGATTTTCCTTTGTTCACTTCCTCCTCAAGCCTCCAGAGTCTGTGGTAAAGAGCTGCCCTACGAGCCCGCCGCACAGTCTCGAGCATCTTCCTGGATCTAATCATGATCTGTCGAGACTTATCGACCGCACTTCTCCAGCACTTGGCTGGGGGCAAGCCGGAGGTGAACGCCTCCTTCCACACATCAGCAATTTCTTGATGGACGGAGGGGAGAGAGAAGGTGGGCGCACTGGCATGGAACCAAGGAGCCTTACGGATCTTGTTGGAAGGTTGGAAAGTGATAACGATCGGGTAGTGATCAGAGATGGTGAGGTCAGTGCGTTGCGCAAGGGATGGGTGGCCCCACTGATGAGTAAAACTCTGAGAGATGTAGCATCTATCAAGTCTAGCTTTCCTCAGGTCCGCGCCCGCTTGGAGATTTGACCAAGAAAAGCCACTCGAGTCTTTGAATTTGACCAAATCCAAGTAAAGTTTGGTTTTGTCCCACGTTTCTTTCTCTCGATTATTGATGACCCTGCCCTTGCCCATCCATCCGTCCATAGGGTCCTCCACCATGTTGAAGTCACCACAGATAAGCACGTTGTGGGGGAGGGAGTCCAAGGAGGCCCATGTGTTCAGTCTCTCTAATTCCCCGTTAGGGGCATACAGAGAAACTAGAGTAAAACAAAGAGGAGCACCAAAAGAAACAGCAATCCATCGATGCCTTTCATCTTCAATGGAGTTCTCAAGCTTTTCAAACCAGAGTTGATTAATACCGATTGCTGTTCCACCAAACCCCCGCTGGTGCGTCGTTGAAATCCAAACATGAGTGGAGGAGACCTGCCTAAGCCTTTTCTGGAGGTCTTCTCCGTCAATTTTAATCTCTTGAATGCATATCAATTCTCGGTTTAGGTTAATGTCACGAAGCCATTGACCAATGATGGTCGCTCTTGAGGGGTCGGTTAGCCCTCTAGCGTTTAACGAGATGATGATCATTGTCGTAGTGAGCCCTCTTTGCGCGAGGGAGCTTTGTCCTTTTTCTTGGATTCATCTTTCTTTTTCGCTGGGATCGGATCCCGAATTAGCAATAGGTTCTTGTGGGGGCTTTTCCAGGGTAACTCCATAGGTTGTTTTCCTTTGCGGGATGCCTCCTGCTATGAAGACTTTGGCATCGTTTTTGACACCGTTTCCGGAATAGTCGATCCGATGATGGAACTTTCACTATCCATATTATCTTCGTTACTAGTGGTAAAGCCATCTTCTTTGCTTGTAGTGTAGCCCTCCTGGGAGGTTTCTTTATTATCAGGGATCTCTTGGGCTTTGTCGTTGGTGTCCACCTCAAGTAGGTTCCCACCTAGGTAGTCAAACTCATTGATCTCCTTTTCAAGATTGCAATATAAATTGCTAGAGGGGGTAACTGACATGATGTTTCGCTCAGAAGTCACCCTAGGGCTTATTTTCCTTCTTCTTCTAACTTCGATGAGCCCATGTGCATCAGCTTCAGGATTATGGGGGCCCTTGCCTTCTTCTTCCTTCGTCAAGTGGGCCAAAGCACCTTTGTTGTCTTGATCGTTTTTGGAGGCTTCTTGAATTCGATTGCTTTTTTGTTTCAGAGGGCAATCTTTAATCCTGTGGCCTTGTTGGCCACAACGAAAGCACGTGTTGGGAAGGTTTTTGTAATTGATGTCTTGCTCCCAAACATCCCCTTCGCCCAAGTCCACTTTGATCTTCGATGGAAGTGGCATGCTGAGGTCGGCCTCGACACAGATTTGAGGGTGCCACCAGGCATTGAACGAGTGTCTTGCACCTTCATAAATGAGACCTCCAATGTCCTCGCGTGAGGCCAACGGCTTGCCGATAGGAGAAACAATGTCCCACACGAAGTTGTACAAGAAGTAAGGAAGGTTGGGGAGCTCAACCCAGAGAGGGTACCAAAGCGGTTTCAATTTGTCGAGAGTGAAATCAGGGGACCATCTGAATAGGCACAGGGTCGCCCGGCCGAGTTGCCAGGTGTCGACGCTTAGGGCTCGAAACGCCATATCTTCATTTTCAAAGACTAGAAAAATGTGGCTTTCCAACAATTAGTCCACGGGGGAACCACTCGTTTCGAAGCCACTGTCACACAGTTTCGAGCGGGGGCCTAGGGCCAAACATTTGGCCGACGAGGCAAACTTTCTTGAGCTCCTCCTGAGTTGACAGAATTGCGGATCTACTGAGAGAGACCACGGGGGGTTCGACACTCTCGGAGGCCCCAGGAGCGTTTCTAGTAGCTCGAATTGAACCATGTTTTGGGAAGGATGAACACTAAATTTTTCCCATAATACATCCTTCACAGACATGTTTACTAGCTTCCTCAAGTTTGGGCAGAGAGGACACCATTTTAGTTTTCTACATGCATAGCAAACTAGCAAAATTTAAGTGACCAAAGCATGCATGCGAAAGCTTTGCATCGGAGATAGCCTAAGAATCTTGAACTGCACATGTTAAAACATTGACAGATTTTGCATAGTCTATAAACTTATAGAGCCCACGACATTTGAGAGATCGTGAATTGTACACTTGTCATTATAACTTATACCAAAAACAATAATGCCGTCGCCATTTGAGAGATCATGAATTATATACTTGTCATCAACAAATTTGATGACCAAGCAAATCTTGTCTAATGCCAAAATTGACGATAAATTTTTCTTGATCCTTGGCACAAACAAAGCATTTGACAATGTGAAATAATTACCATCATTAGTAGTCAAAATGATCTTACCAAATCCCATGATAGGATAAGAGAAGTTATTGGTGCATGTGACCATATTCCCTATAGGGATAGACTCAAGTGAACCGAAGAAACTGCACTATGGGATAACATGTTTGGTTGCCCTACTATCAAAGTACCAAACATTTGAGTCTAGTACAAACCGATGTTGTTCATAAGAGGATGGGTCATAACTGCAAACATTAGTAAATGCCCATTCTTCATTCTGCATAAGATTAGCAGACTCAATTTTGGATGTAGAGGCCTCTACAATAACCATTCCAGCCTCTTTTTTCTTTTCCTCTTTGCAGCTAGTTTTGAACGACTCTTTCTGACATGACCATTTCCGTTACAATATTTGCAAAAAAATTTCTAACTTTTTTATTTCTTTTTGTTTTTGTCTTCCTTTTTCAACTGTGCAAAATTAGCTAGTTTCTACTTACTAGAAGGTGAGCTCCATTTACCTTTGCCTTTTGACTAGCTAAGAAAGCTTGATCTTTTAGATGCATAATGGACATGTTCTACCTAGACTGATCTTCTTGCAACAAAACAGAGATGAACTCCTCAAATGTTAAGTCATTTGGATTGCCTTTCATCATCAATTGAAGGATAGAAGTAAAACTCTGATATGAATCTGGAAGACCATTTAGAACAGTCTACACAAGTGAACTCCCTGGCAAGACTTCATCAATAGAAATCAATTATTCCTTCAAATCTTTGATCTTTGTAAAAAATATATCCATAGAATCTCCTTCATTCATATGCTCACTCTCCAACTGTTTTTTGAGGTAAGCAACACGACCCTCATTTCTTGCCTAGTACGAAGTGGTAAGTGTATCCCAAGCATCCTTTACTATTTTGCAAGAGCGAACATGAGGGATAATGGCATGTTTGATAGACAAAGCTATCAATGCATGTGGCTGAGCATCTCCACCATCCCAACGAAATTTATCTACAATAATGTAGCAAGAACCGCAGCATGAACATGAACTAGATCATCATCTTCAATGCCATCTACAACACCTTCAATAACTATATTCACAGGTGTAGTAGGGCATTTTTCAATATCCTACACAATATTCCACAATCCTTTTGCGACCAATACATGATGCATCATATATGCCCACAATGGGTAATTGGTACCATCCAATTTTTCCTCAACAGCCAACATACGGAATACATCATTGCTTTTAGCCATGGCCACTAACTAAAATACCCTGATGCAAAAAAATTATTGTATCTCAAAGAGTTGAATAGAACTACCCTATCGAGTTGTGCTAAACTTGTAGGAGACTTTGAAATGCTTGTATTGGCGAATCTAGACCCATATACATGTTTGGTACAAAAGGAAGAAATTGCTTGCGTATGCTCACCAATTTTTGTGCGATTCTAAGACTATGACATGAGGGGTGTCGACGATGCCCTAGATGAAGCAGTGACCTTCTCTAATACTAATTGTTGGAGTTTGAGGTATGCGATAGTACAACACAAGGAAGAAGAAGAAGAAGCTTGGAACATAACACACAATACTGAATGTATTACCAAGTGAATGTACAAAGATAAGTAACCCATTAGGGTTATAGGCGTATATAAAAGCTGGGGGAAAAAAACCTCCTAAAGAGGGAAAAAAGTGTCCTAATGGTCCTTAATGTGTTCACACACATCACTACCAAAATATATCAACAGATACTCAATTGATGTGAGAGAGCATGGATGAAGCATTTATGCTTCACGAGACACACATTTGGGAGATACATAGTGTGAGAGAGTTTGTGAATACAACCTTGGGGAAGGTCTTACTCTCTTAGAGAATGGTGTGTAGTCCCTTTACATATGGTCATATGTGCATGAATACATATATCATTTAACAAGTTTCAAATTGAACCTAGGTGTTACATATAGCACTTGTCCAAAATGATCAACCCAAAAATAAATACATGGATATTATTATTTGATTTTAGCAAGAACTTGTGGGTAAATCTATCTTTAATAAATAATACAAATCGAACCTAGGTGTTACATATAGCACTTGTCCAAAATGATCAACACAAAAATAAATACATTGATATTATTATTTGATTTTAGCAAGAACTTGTGGGCAACTCTATCTTTTATAAATAATAAAAACAAACTACAGGAAGGCTCCACATATCACATGCAAATTAAAACGATCGGCTCTCTCTCTCTCTCTGTGTGAAATGAAAGGCATTTGATTTTTCTCACTCTTTGATTTGGGAATTTTTTTTTAAATGGAGGTTCGGTAAGCGCCTACTCCCTTAGAATTTAACTTTTAAAGTACAATGGTACAAGTGAATGGGCATAGTACCCTTGGGACCCCCCATATCTCACAAAGTAGGAGTTACACAAGATAACATGGATAACAACTCATTTAAAATGGTCAAAGCCTTACATGTACAACTCAGGATCTAAACTCTGGACCTCCGCCTCAAGAGACCAAAGCCAAACCATTTGAACTATGAAACATGAATGATTCGGGCAAATTTACCTTTGGTAGTGCACCTATTATGTATGTATGTATGTATGTATGTATGTATGTATGTATGTATGTATGTATGTATGTATGTATGTATGTATGTATGTATGTATGTATGTATGCATGCATGCATGTATCTATGTATGTATGTATGTGTGTGTCTATATGTATGCATGTATGTATGTATGTATGTATGTATGTATGTATGTATGTATGTATGTATGTATGTATGTATGTATGTATGTATGTATGTATGTATGTATGTATGTATGTATGTATGTATGTATGTATGTATGTACATACATATGTATGTGTGTATGTATGAATGTATGTATGCATCCATGTGTGCATGTATGTATGCATGCATGTATGTATGTATGTATGTATGTATGTATGTATGTATGTATGTATGTATGTATGTATGTATGTATGTATGTATGTATGTATGTATGTATGTATGTATGTATGTACATACGTACGTACGTATGTATGTATGTATGTATGCATGGATGGATGGATGGATGCATGCATGCATGTATGTATGTCTATATGTGGTGCCAAAAATACATTTTGGACTCCTTAAGGTAGTAATCACTTGCTCTAGAATTGGGATTTGATGACAGGTACTTGCAAAAAATAGAGATGCTCAATCATGTCCCACTATTTCTTTGCAGATTCCACCTAACTTCTATTTTTTATTGTGAGGGGTCTTCATAAAATAGATTCTACTTACGAAAACTCCTAGTTACACATGGAATAAGCATTTCATGCACTATGAGTTGCATAGGTGATGACCATTCCATATTGACAATCTTACTATAAAATTGAAGGATTACAACACTAGGATATGGCCTCCACAACATGTTACTACCAATGAATCTTGACATTTTCTATAACTTCCCTCGCATCCTAAATGGGTGGAATATTTGAGATACAAACACTTTCTTCATAAGGTCACCTTGAGATTATATAAGTTTGAAAATTCCACAGCAGCTTAGCTTTATGATCGAGTGTAATTTTGGATCCTCTAGTTCCTTTGGAAGTCCAAGAGATGCACTTATTTTTTAAGAATAGAATATCTTTAGTGATTCTATTCGTTCGTTCATTCTATGGCGGCAAGTCTTAGCCACCAATATTGAACAAAATGGACTACCTACATCATCAATCACACTTACTATATATACATTGCAATAGAAGTTACTTTTCTCCTATTTGTGTGTTATTTTTCTCCTATGTGTGTGTATGTATGTGTGTACACACACACACGCATATATATATATATATATATATATATATATATATATATATATATATATATATATATATATATATATATATATATATATATATATATATATATATATATATATATATATGTGTATGTATGTATGTATGTATGTATGTATGTATGTACGTACGTGTGTATGTATGTATGTACGTACGTATGTATGTGTGTGTGTGTGTAAGTGCATGTGTGTGAATTCTTTTACATATGCATTTTTAGTCATTCATGAAAAGTTTCATAGTATTAAAAAAATATTGTCAATGTGTAAATATACCTACTCTTAGCCTTTGTGAACTTGTAGATCTTGTAACATGCCACACTCCCATATCAAAGTAAACATTTACATCTATTTGAGCCATGAATGTTCTACTAGGATTTGCGATCTATAATCATCAAAGATTTCACTGTATAACTTGTTTTAAACCCAAAAACAAACCTTTTTCCTTTCCAATTAAGTTTTTCAATCATGGGAATGGTTATATGTTCATTTTTCATTTATCGTTTATTTCATTTACATACAATTCTTGATGGAATGTTCAACAAGCAAGATACATATGGCACCAAATATGGAGAGATCCTCATGTATCTAGGCATAATAAATAGTTCAATCTATCGTCCTTAGCATTTGACTCCTTTATATAGAGACCTTGAAAGTCCATTAATTTTTCAGAGCTTGTTTGAATCAAAGTTTCATAGAAACTTTTTTATCCCAACGGCTCCCTTGATTTCGAAGTAAAATATTGTTCATGGAAATATAATTTGTATTGAAACCAATAAATGTGTAGTTCCAAAATTTCCTTGAGACTCATCCACCACTTGCATGCCTTAGGACCAAATATAATATTGTCTCCAAAATATTTTGATGAAGGGTTCTTGAATTGGTTTAAATTTCATTTTCAATATTTTGAATGCATAGCTAGTGTCTAAATATTTGTGATATGAAATGAGTTGGAAAGTCTTCATCGGGTCCTTGAATGCAAGTCCTCCCTTGTTTGATAAATAGTCTCTACTACATTATGTGAGTCCTCTTATGATCTTCACATAAGAAAGTTAATGTGTGTATATGTCTCAGCTAAAGTCGGTCGAAGAGCTTCACCAAATATGAAATATAATTCTTAGCTTAATCCACAAAATCATCAAAACCGTTGAAGTTATGCAATTATGCTACCACTCTTGAATCCAAAAGAAAATGTTGAAGAACAAAAAAAAAAGCCTTATACATATCCACTCCATGGTCTAATTTACTTGGACTCAATTTTCATGCATCCATCTTCAACTAATATGAGGTAGATGCATGAATGTGAGCCTCCACCCCAACTATATATGCCAATTGATGTATAATGTGTACCTAAAACTTCGACAAAATGATGGCAATCATGCAATACTAATTGCTCAAAATGAAATAACATGCACAAATTTCCACTAGAAAATTTAAAAAATCAACATAAAGACTCACCACCGCATCAAGTTTACTCAAAATCTTTTTTCGAAGAAAATGCTAACCAAACTCTATTACTAGTTTTAATCTTTTATCCTTGATCTATCCTCTCCGTCTATAAATATAAACTTATAAAAAAAAGGTATCTTAAATTTCATTTTTAGAAAACCATTTTTTGAACCTCAATTTGAAATCCCAATTGCCTATTTTATATTTGAATAATTCTAGTCCATTGTCCCTTGTGTTGTTTGCAAGTTTCATGTGAATAAAAGCTCATAAATATCTATAAGTAGTTGATATCGTACATCATACCTAAAAACTTCATGATCTCCTTACAACAAGACCTCAACCAAGCTCTTACTTTGCTCACTCTTCAATAGGTTGCTTTGAAATGGGTTACTACAATAGTTATTTATTAAATTTTTTGGTGGACTATCTTAAACCTATGAAAGACTTTTGGAGCCCATAACAAATATACCTAGCTCAAAAACCAATCAAAACCTCTAAAATGATGGAGAAGAATGTTCACATATGGAAATGCAAAGGGATTAGTATTATCAAAGAAAAAAATATGAATCAAGACCTCATGGAAAGTCACCTACTCATGAATGCAATGATTATGATCAATATAATGGAGTTATGGCCATTGGTATTTTCGCTATTTCCAACATCTTTTTTGTTTTTCACGTCATCAAATTCTTTTCTACAAGTTTTCAATCATTGGGGAAGTCTTCCTTTCAATTCTTCAAAGGTAATGTCTCTCTAGATTTCGAAATAATCTCCCAAGGTTATGTGAATCCTCTTATGATTTGTGCATACAACGGTTGACATACATGTACCTCTCACCTAAAGGCTTTGTTTGCTAGCTCTAGTGGATCAATAATCTAGTTCTTAGTCTCATCCATAAAGCCTTCAACCAAGTCAAGGCAAGCAATTATGCCACCCATATGATTATATCATAATGCACAAAATACATGTACACTACATGTTTTGGTTTTGTTGTGTTGGATAGAGCTAGATAGACATCATACATACCCACTACATATTTTTGTTTTCTGAAACATATATTCGTTCCTCTAGCTTAAGTAATGTGTCATCCATGTAAAACATGTTACCATGATCCAAAATATTGCAAATCCCTTTCTTGAGGACTCCTACCTGAATCCGTATTCTTACAAGAAGCTTGGTAAATCTATATAATGCCCATTCCTTACATCATTTTCCTTCAAAATGGTTTGTAAAATTCAAACTTTTCAATAAGGACTAAGAGAGTGATAGACCTATGAAATAAGCTTGAACCTCATTAGTGCATATTCCTATCTCAACCATCACTTTCGATGTCTTAGACATGATAGAAAACTTGTCTAACAAATGGGAATGTGAAGGGACACTAATAACAAAGAGGAAAGGACAAACTACGACATTATGAGACTCCACATACATGTGTGGCTTTCCCTTCAAAATCAGTTGGCAAACAAACACATAGCTCTCCATAACAGCAATCCGCTAGCAAAATAAGCTAGTATATGTGTGAAACGATCTAGAGACATATTGATCACATAAAAAAGCACTTCGAAGAACCTTTCTAAAAAAACATTTCATACTACACAAGCAAGAAAATGCGATGAACCCACAATGTGCATGATGGCAACACTCTTGAACAATTGAGCTAAGTTCTCTGGTTGGTCCCACCAATGCTCAACATGAACCCTTGAAGCAAGGGATAAAGAGGGTCCAATGTGTGTGCGTGTGTGTGTGTGTGCGTGTGTGTGTGTGTGTGTGCACGTGCGCACGTGTGTTCTTTCAAATATCAAACCTATAGCTGTAGGGAGAGCAAGCCTTAAGATTAAATAGCTCTTATAAAAGAGTGAAATAAGTCTTAGAGATTGTAAAAAAAAAAATGATTCACATAAAAGCAACAAGAGTATCTCTTACAAGCTCAAAACTAGAGAGAGCTATAAACTCATTCTGAAGTGGAAAGGATAACATATGTTAACTCCCATTAAAATTCATTAAGTCTTCAAAATGACCATTTTCCATTACCTAGGAGAAGCTATGAGATACAAAGCACCCCAGTCAACTTGAATGGAGAAAGGTTACGACTACATTAGGAGTCTTAAAAAATTGGAAATAGATTAGCACATTCTCAACATAGGACTGAATCGGTTCAAGGAATCTAGCCAAACTCAAAGGAATGTGCTTAGGTTAAAGAAGGTGCATGCATGATCTTGAGGTTTGAATGAATGAGAAAGACAAATACCTTCTCATGACATAATATATCTTGAGATCCATTCTCTACCTTCAAGAAGGATGCAAAAGGATCATACCACTGTTTGGCACTGTTCAAGTGCAATTTTGATAAAGCTTGCGATAGATTCGCCATGCTCCAATTCACTTTGAAAATGATACTAGCACTGGAAAGTTCTTCAAGATGAAGGAGAACCTTCCAAGAAAAACTGATAGAAACTTACACATCCATGTTAAACTCTCAAACACGATCTAAACGCAAAGATCAATGCACCTAGATTCCTCACTCTTGTACATAAGTTCTGATAACAATTTAGCCCAACTAGATAAAACAAGTTCCATGAAGGAAAAGTAAGGTGTAATTCTATCATACATTAGAAACAAATGTAATAATCTAATCCAATTAATTATATGTAGCATAGTTAATCAAATCATAAACCAAGGCATGGAAAAGTCTTGATGGTCCCTACGCTTCAATTGTTCCGAAAAATGAATGAAAATAGAAAATGGGAGGAATATAAAGGTCTTATACAAAGTTCTTTTTTTTTAAGGAGGTTCGGCACATGCCTAACTCCCCAACTTTAATTTTGAAAGTACAATTGTACATGTGAATGGACATAGTACCCATGGGGCCGCCCCATCCGACAAAGCATGAGTTAGACTTCGTTACAAGTGGTTTAAATTGGCTAGATCCATTATATGGACAGCCCAAGAAAATAGAAAATGTGAGACATATAAAGGTCTTATACAAGTTGGTCCCTAACATCTCAATGCCATGATTTAAAATGCAGATCCATAAACTCATTATATAAAGCTGATAATTAAACAAAATGGATCAATTAACAAACTCGGTCAAAATTTTAAATAAAATGAGGACACAATAACTTAAAATATAGAAGCCTTGAAAGGGTGCAAAGCATTCATTCAATTCTAAATTGAAATGGCTATGAGCATGGTTGCATACACACACACACGCACACACCCACATTTACATACTTAACACACATACCAAACTACCTAATTTACCTACCTACCAAGCTAGCTACCTATGTACCTACATATCTACATACCTACTATCAGACTACCAACCAACCATCTACCCGCCTACCTATCTACATATCTACAAATATCATACATACACACACATGCATGTATGCATGCAAGCATCCATGCACACACCCATTCCTGCATGCATGCATTCATACAAACATACGTGGAGGGATTTCCGATTGAATAAGAGAAAAGGTTACAAACACTTGTGTAGCACCATTGGACGCTTTATTCCCCTTCGATATTTGATTTTTTCTTGCCAAACATCATCCCACATGCCTCTCCAATAGCTTATGTGGTGTGGAAATTTTCCAGTGTAGGGACAAACGACTCATTAGGTGTAAAGACACAAATTCTACAACTGCCCCTGGGATTGATGCGGTGAACAAGGAGCTCACACTCATGTATAAGGAAGTACCAAACTATGTGGAAATCACTCCACAAAAGGAAGTAAGCCCAAAGCTTTGCGGAAAGCTTCAAACTTCTCCCTAGGCAGAGCCTTCGTGAAAAGGTCGCCAATGTTCTCTGGGTGGGCACATATGCCAAGGTGATCTCCCCAGCAGAGAACCTCTCCCCACATATGCTTAGTGCGAGCATGGAACACAGGGTTCCTCGCTACTGTCAATGCGCTTTGACTGTCAGTGAAGATGGTGGTGGCAAAAGACTGACCAACACCCAAATCAACCATAAGACGTCTGAGCCACACACACTCAACAGCCGTTGTGAAAGCTTCCCTATACTCAGCCTCACAACTGGAAGTGGCCATAGTAGGCTGCTTCTTGCTCAACCAAGATTACATGAGCTATCAAGCATGAAGCAAAAGCCACTAGTGGACACACGAGTGTCATAACAACCAGCCCAATCAGAGTCAGAAAAATTATGCAAATATGGCAGTAGTGATCCCCCCTTGGGATAAAACAACCCAAGTAGCCGAGTATCACTCAAGTAATGAAAGATGCGCTTAATCGTCTGCCAATGCTTAACTCCTGGGCAATGCATAAACCTGCTCATTTGTGAGACAGCAAACTGAATATATGGCCGAGTAATGCATAAGTAAGTCAAACATCCAACAGCCTGCTAATAGAGAACAGCATTAAATGCATCTCCAACATCATGAAGACTCAGTCGTAAACCTGTCTCCATAGGAGTGGCAATAGGGTTACAGTCTTCAAGGCAAAAACGCTGCAATAATGTGTCGATATATTTCATTTGAAATAAGCCATTCCACCATCAACATGCATAAACTAAATGCCCAAATAATGATGCAAATGCCCCAAATCAGACATCTCAAATGAGGCATGTAAATCAGCCTTGAGATCAACAATATGCTTCTCATAAAGACCAACGAGAAGCATATCATTAACATACACCACAATGATCAGAAGTACATCATTAGCACGCTTGACATATAAGGTGTTTTCAGTTGGACTATTCGCAAAACCATGTGCAATCAGATAGGCATGTATCTTTTCATACAAAGCACGTGGTGCTTGATTTAAACCATATAATGCCTTTTTTTAACCTGCACACCTGGTTTTCATGCCTTTTTTGCACAAAGCCACAGGGCTGAAAAACATACACTTCTTCATGAAAGTCACCATTCAGAAATGTTGTTTTAATGTCCAACTGATGTACATTCCAACCGTGATGAGCTGCACCTGGTTTTCATGCCTTTTTTGCGCAAAGCCACGGGGCTGAAAAACATACACTTCTTCATGAAAGTCACCATTCAGAAATGTTGTTTTAATGTCCAACTAATGTACATTCCAACCGTGATGAGCTGCAAGTGCACAGATGCTATGAACAATAGTCATTTGCAAGTAAAAGCAAAGGTTTCATCAAAATCAATGCCTCTTTCCTGTGCATAACCCTTTGCAACAAGCCTAGCCTTATACCTGTCAATTGTACCATCAAGTTTATGCTTCAGCTTGTATATCCACTTAGTGCCAATAGCCTTCTTGTCAGGAGGCAAGTCAAATAAAGACCATGTATCATTCTTCATTATAGCATCATATTCAGATTGCATAGCAGCCATCCAATTTTCTGAATTTTGTGCTTCATCAAACGAAACAGGCTCATTCTCATCACAGAGACTAGATGCAGCCATAGCATAGCAATCTGATGCAAAGGAGGCACTATGAGAGCCTGAACGAGTACGATATGACAAAGGTGCATCTAATTTGCTGTCATGCAAAGTCTGCACTAGCCATTTTGGCATAGTTTTTGCCTGCTCAATATGAGCTCTCTCATCAACAAGTGCATCATGTAAATCTGCATCAGAAATGGAATGATCGGCATCATCATATGGAACCTGCAAAGGCTGAGAAGTTGCCTCATTAGGACCAGCACTAGCCTGTCCACCTGTAAAAAGAGGCATCAAAGTATCATACATGTGTTTGGAGCTAACAGATGTCTCCTTAGTACATGAAAGCAATGGATAAATAGCATCTTCCATAAAAACATCACGGCTAACCAGAATGCGTTTAGTATGTGGATGATACAGACGATAGCCTTTACTTTTAACTGTACCCAACAAAAAAATACATTTTACTACTTTATCATCTAATTTTCTGCGATGTTGTTCAGGCACTAATGCATATGAAAGACAACCAAAAACACACAGATGAGCAACATATGGTTTGCGATCATGCCAAGCCTCATATGGGATGATAGACTGCAGTGCTTTAGTGGGATACCTGTTAAGTACATATGTTGCATACATGACAGCCTCAAGCCAAAAACTGTGGTAAAGCATAACTCTTGATCATACACATCACCATCTCCATGAGTGACATGTTCTTCCATTCAGCAACTCCACTTTGTTGAGGTGTATATGGCACTGTACACTAGTGTTTTATCTCACATTCAGCCAAAAATGCATTAAAAACAAAAGACATATATCCCCCCCCTCGATCAGAATGGGAGGTGCCCATTTTACATGCTGATAGATTTTCAGCCAAAACCGAAAACTGTTTGAAGCACATGAACACTTCGAACTTTGCTTTCAATGGACATACCCATGCATGCCTCGAAAAATCATCGATGAAAGTCACGAAGTAAAGATAATTTCCAAAAGAAGGTGTATGCATAGGACCATAGACATCACTATGTACAAGTTACAATTTCTGAGTAGTCAGAACTGAATCATCTTTTGGAAAGAAGGAACGTTGCATTTTGCCCAAAATACATGTTTTCTAGGTGCCTCAAGAAGGAATGTTGCATTTTGCCCTTCACAAATATGTTTTCTAAGTGCCTCAAGTTTAGGCAAAGAGGACACTATTTCAGATTTCTGCAGGCGTAACAAACTAGCGAAATTCAAATGACCAAAGCGTGCATGCCAAAGCTTTGCATCTGACATAGCCTGAGAATCATGTACTACACATGCCGAACCATTTACAGATCTTTCATAGTCTATGAGCTTATACAACCCACGACATAAAATACCAGAAGCAATAATCACATCGCCATTTGACAGATCATGAACTGTACATTTGTCATCAACAAATTTAAAAACCAAGCCAATCTTAGCTAATGCAAAAATCGATAACAGATTTTTCTTGATCCCTAGCAAAAACGAAGCATCTGACAAAGTGAAAGAACTATCATCAACAGTAGTCAAAATGATCTTACCAACTCCCATAACAGTATAAGAGGAGTTGTTTGCACATGTAACAGTATTCCCTGAAGGAGCAAGCTCGAGTGGAGAGAAGAAACTGCACTGCGATGTAATATGTCTGGTCGCTCCACTATCAAAGTACCAAACATCTGGATCTACTACAGACATGCACGGCTCATGAGAAGATGGATCAAAACTACAAACAGTGGTAAACACCTATTCTTCTTCCTGCACAAGGTTAGAAGACTCTGTTTTTGGTGTAGAGGCCTCTGAAACAACCATTCAAACCTCTTTCTTCTTTACTGCTTTAGCAGCCAGTTTTGGATTCTTTATGATATGATCATTTCTTTTACAATAGTTTCAAAACAATTTCTGCTTTTATGATTTCTTTTCATCTTTGTCTTCCCTTTTTTATCGTGCAGAATTAGCAAAATTAGCCTTTCATCATCAACCAAGAATAGAAGCAAAACTCTGACATGAATCACGAAGGCTATTCAAAACGGTCTGCACAAGTGAGCTATCTGGTATAACCTCATTCGAAGAAATCTACTATTCCTTCAAGTCTTTGATCTTTGTTAGAAAACTAGAGTCACCTTCATTCATGTGCTCACTCTCAAACTGTTTTCGGAGGTACGCAACACGAGCCTCATTCCTAGCTTGGTATAATATAGTAAGTGTAACCCAAGCATCCTTAGATATTCTATGAGAGCGAATGTAAGGAATAATGGCACGTTTGACAGACGAAGCTATCAATGCATATACCTGAGAATCTCTTCCATCCCAACGAATTTACTCTGCAATAAGTGCAACAAAAACCGAAGCACGAACAAGAATATATAGAATATCATCATCTTCGACACCTTTTGCATCAGCTTTAAAACCTACAGTTGTAACAATCGAAGGTGTGATAGGACGTTTTTCAACACCCTACACAATGTTCCACACTCCTTTTGCAACCAATACATGTCGCATCATATAAGCCTATAATGGGTAGTTTGTACCATCCAACTTATCCTCAACAACAAACATACGAAATACATCACTGCTTTCAACCATGGCCGGTGACTAAAATACCTTGATGCAAAAAATTGTCTATCTCAAAAAGTTGAACAAAACTGTAGCAGACTCCGAAACGCTTACACTTAATCAAAACTGGTATATAGCTTTGGCACAAAAAGACGAAATAGCCTACACGAACACTACGATAGTGAGTTCGGAGGCCGAAACACGCTTAATATACTCACCAAAATTCATGCGATTCTGAAACTGCAACCGGAGAGGTATCGACAACGCCCTAGATGAAGCGACAACTTGCTCTTATACCAATTGTTGGAGTTAGACGTCTACAAAAGCACGCGATCAGCACAAGGAAGAAGAAGAAGCTTGGAGCTCAACACACAATACTAAATGTATTATCAATAGAATGTACAAAGATAAGAAGCATGTTAGAGCAATAGACGTATATACAAGCCGGAGGAAAAAAACCTCCTAAAGAGGGAAAAAAGTGCCCCGGCAGTCCTAGTGTGTTCACACACATCACTACCTAAATATATCAACAAGGGGAACCTTAAATGCTCAGCATATAATAGAAAAAGAACTACCTTGCCTTTCTCCTTAAACTTCATGACATATTCGTGAATAACCAGACAGAATTGTCATCAGTGAGACCAAGTGTTTCTAGCAGAAACAGCAATGCTCTAAGCTCAATATAACGAGAGGTACTGGGAAAATCTGGCCACCAAATTATGTGACAGCTTCCTGGAAGCAAGGATAGAAATGCCTTGCCTAGCAGACCTTTTAATTTAGAATAAGATCCGATATCGACATTTCACCAACTGAATTTGCACACTTCCATATCGCCCCTTTCAATTACACTGGAACAAAGGAAATATTGCTTCTACAACATCCATGATACTGCTTGGATGCATAAGATTATTCGTACAAAGTCGCAGCTCATTCTCTGCTGATTGACTACATGTTTGCAGCTTAACACATATGTTTGTGGAAAGTAAATATTTAAATGGACAAAATCCAAGCATGTAATCCCAATCAAAGATCACTAGGGTTGCGTGCAAATATTCACTTGTTCACAATTTAAAACTTCCATGAAAGCAGAGCCCAAATGCCAGGTATTCCATTTCAAAAGTGTTCCATCAGAAACTGCATCCAAACATCTGATTTTTTATATATACAAGAACACATAAAACACAACACTGCAGTAAAGGCATGAGAAAAGGATGGCCATCTTGCTGAAGACAATCTCAGTTACTCCGTAAGTTTCGCCTTCAACTGCTCAATTTCCTTCGTTAGCTCTTTTCTGTTTTCCTGTTTGACAATTAAAATAAACAGGACTCAGTCAAGCATGCATAGACTGCACACATACATGATACCAAAAAGACAGTTGCAGAGGCACCATAAACAAAGCTTCAATCTTCATGAAACATCGTTTCAAGTAAAACTCGATATGAAAATGACACGACAAACAGTCATCTAAAGCAACTTCAAATTACCTTGAAAAGGAGGTATCGGTACACAAACCAGAAACTGTAGCCCAAACCTACAAGCTCCAGCAACTTTGGGAGCTGCACAAGAATATCGAATTCAATTTGCATGAGCAATTCATCATGCATATTAAAATGCGGGCCTCGACATGCATCCTAAAAGCAGATGACGTACCAAAGGTACTGAATTTACAGCTCCGAGGATAGTTGTCGAGAACCAGAGAGCAGCTAGGGCACCTCCTCCATAAATAAAAACATTGGTTTTGTTCTCTATTGCATCCCACTGGAAATGCCATTCGCAGTGTCACATAGAACGGTTGAAAAAGAAGATACAAACAGATTCCTAGAAAACCAGAAATAACCTTGGCTTTCAAATCAGCAACAAGATCCTCTGCCTGCACTGTCGTCTCTTCAGTGGTAGAAGAAGAGGGGATGCTAGTGGTAGCTGTCGAAGTACTAGCCTGTTCAGTAGAAGTCGTGGCACGTACAGAGAGTGGTGTCCATCGGACAGAACCTGGCAGAAAGGACTCGAGATTTAGAGAGAATCCAGCCATTTAAGAGATGAAGCTTCGGCCATTCAAATTGCACTGACAGGATACCGCTAGATTCGACATAGTGGAACTGTAAAGAATCGACGGAGAAAAGCTTTGATACGGAAGACGGAAATCCAAATCATAAGCTACAGCTAGATTATCAAAATCCGCGATGAACCTACAAGGCTTAGAATGGGAATGAAAAACAGGCAAAAAATCAGCAAACATGAGCCTCAATACTAGTAGCTTCCGCCAATGACGCCTGACTCCAAAAGGTTTGGCGCATGGTGCTAAGTTGCGACCTCATATTGAAGGTTGTAAAATTAGGCGTTCTAACTCGATTCAGCGACAAGGAGCGTGCAAGTCAGATAAGAAAGAAGACATATATAGTTATGAGCTTCGAGACAATCTTCATCTGTGAAAAGGATACTCTCCAGAACTTCAAACACACAATCTTGTTACGTATTCCGCTACACATCCACAATGAAACTCGAAACATGGACCTCAATCGCTCCGACACCATTGCTGATTATATTTGAGCCCGCAGCCATACAACATGGTGCACTCATGCTTGTAGCTCTCATATAGTGGCAATTTGTAAGTTTATCTCTGTACGTGCCAATCAGTCTATCTGCCTATCACTCTCACCTGAAAGCCGTGGAACCCTTGCAGATCGTCCGACACAAAATCTTCGAGACGTGTACGATGAAGCGGTAGTTGCGAGCGCAGAGCCGCAAGAAGAGGCTGATGTAGTGAGAGCAGCCATGGTCAGGCAGAGAAACTTAGATCCCTAAGCTCTGCCGTCGACTTGTAAACACCACGCTCTAAAAACTCATCTGTATGATAGTCAGTGGCTTGGCAAAGTACACATCGACCGCACACCTCTTCGCTCGTTCCCATACTTGCTTTTCATTTCCTTGGGAAAAGATAAGACGACTCACATTCATACACTCCGCATAACCTGTTACCTCGCAGAACCTGTGTGTCCTCAAGTTCGGGTCCACAGGGCATACTAAACGGCTATCTTTCTCCTCTGCAGAGTAAGATCTTTTAAGCAGAGCAAATGACAAAGGAGAAGAATGAATGATGACGTAATAAGATAATAAGATTAAAAATAAAAAAGTCAATTCTTAGGTAAGTTGGTTCAACTTGGTTGAGCATTCACTACTTTGACTTTGGGGCAAAGGTTGTGCGTTCAGTGTGGTCAATCTATTCATGTAATGTGTTTGGGGTTTTGGGGCATATTTAGCTAAGTGTGGTCAATTTATTCATGTAATGCCTTTGGGGTTGTCATGCATGTTTAGGTCAGTGTGGTCAATCTATTCATGTAATGTCTTTGGGCCATTGAAATCAAATACCTTCACGCAGCCTTTTTTTTGTAATGCTTCGGCAATTTAATCCCTATGTAATAAATGCCTTTGGACCATTAAAATCAAATGCCTTCAGGCAACCTTTTCCTTGTAATGCATCTGTAGTCTAATCTTTGCTTTATGGGATACAGGAGGTCCCATGGATACTATGTTCTTCATCTATAGTTTTATGGATAGTGAAGCCACCAAGTTATGATCATCTTTGAGTTTTTGGGTACGAAGTGTATGTTCATATAACCAAGAATCTTAGAAAAAAGCTAGACCATAAGTCAAATAAATGCAATTTTCATGGATATGGTCGAGAAGACCAATTTGGATATCGCTTATGGGATCCTCAAACACGATCAGTGATCAGAAGTAGCGATGTAATTTTCAATGAGACTAAGATGCATAAACAACCCATTAAGGAGGTGGAAGTGAGATGAGTGGTGCTTGAGGAAACTAGCCCTCCAATTAGCATGCATAAAAATGTTGCACATAAGGATGTTCAAAAGAATGTCCAATGAGATCAATCTACAAATATTCTTGTTCAGCAACCATCGGGATGCTCTGCATGTGTCTCACATCCACATGATAGATATGTTCCATGTTTAGATTTTGTTATGCTAACAGGCGTTAGTGAGCCATCTTGCTACAAAGAGGCTATGTAGACAAAGGATCATGTCAAGTGGGAGCATGCCATGAAGAGTGAGTTGGATTCTGTTCACAAGAATGGTACTTGGGATTTAGTACCTTTGCCAAAGGGCAACAAATCTTTACCATGTAAATGGATATATATGTTGAAATTTACATCACATAGAGCTTCTCCAAAGTATAAAGCACGACTTGTTTCAAACGGTTTTAAGCAACAACATGGTGTTGATTTTGAGGAGATCTTCTCTCTAGTGGTCAAGATGACTACCTTGCACATGTTGCTTGGATTCCTTGCAATGGAAGACTTAGAGTTAGTCCAAATGGATGTGAAAACTACTTTCTTGCATGTAGATCTTACAGATGAGATCTATATGGAACAATCGGAGGGTTGTGTAGTTCTTGGCAAAGAAATTCTAGTTTGTAAGTTGAAGAAGAGCTTATATGGACTTAAACAATCCCCTAGACAGTGGTACCAAAATTTTGATGCTTTTATGAAATCTTAAGGCTATTCTTGAAGCAATGAGGATCATTGTATCTACGCAATGAGATTCTCAGATGGCAGCTTGATATGTTTGATACTTTATGTCGATTGCTAGGAAGTCCTCTTATGACTTGACAATTCTCAAAAAGAAGTTGAGTGAGACATTTGATATGAAGGATTTGGGAGATGCCAAACATATTCTTGGCATGCGCATTACTTGTGATAGGAGTAAAACATGCATATACTTGTCTCAAAGTGAGTACATATACAAAGTACTTCACAGGTTCAATATGATGGGTGGAATGGCATTGAGAACACCTTTATTCACATATGTGAAATTGAGCAAGGATGATTGACCCAAATCAGATGAGGAAGAGGATTTCATTACCAAAATTCCTTATCAGTCTATTGTTGATAGTCTCATGTATGCTATGGTATTTGGTATGTGAGAACTTTGATAAAGGGAGGTGTGAACCCTCACTTAGCTCATATGCCATATGGGCTCTCACATGAGTGCCAAGTGGCACTCATGTGGGAAGTCATCCAGTCTCTCAAAGATGGAAGTCAGTGAATAATAGTTTATGATGTATGGCTAGGTGGATCATCATCAGAGAGCACCTACGTGTGTCAATTCCCAAAAAGTAGTCGGTGATAAATTTAAATTTGGTATCGGAGGAGAACGACAATAGAGACCCCATATGTGTAACCTCCAACACGGGGTGAACAATGAAAGTTTCATTCACATATAGGAGCATGGAGAACAACTACTCACGCATAGGAGTGAAGCTCCCATGCTCTTCCTCTCATCCTCCCCTCTAGGACGCCAAGTCTACTCTTAAACTCCTCTATATGAAGGCCGAAAAGCCTATTGTACAATGCTTTATGGGATAAATGCATCATTCTCATACACTTGCACAGAACCCATCCACTTGGGAGCTCTTGGGAGTAGGTAAATTGGAGTGTGCGAGATAAAGCAAAGAGGTGTGTGTGTGTCTGTGTGTTTTTGGGATGTGGGGAGTGATATTGACGAAGAAAATTGAGTAAAACACCTATGTGGAGCACCATTCCAACCTTGCAAAGTAGCTCCTTCTTGAAGCATTCCATTTCACCTTCCCACACCAACATGGCAAGCTTCTCTGAACCATATTTTAGCACTCCAAGATATGACCAAATAAATTTTTATCATGTTTTGAAGGTACATTCTAAATGGTTGATGGGCATGTTACACAGTATACAAGTGACTATGTAAGATCAAGAATCAAGTAACCCCCATCAAGTGACAATAGTGTCGAAAGTTATCCTATGGTAGAGCTTTAGTCAAAGCATCTGCAACATTATCTCGAGTGTGAACCTTCTCAAGAAGAATGTGCTCAATGGCTAAGCAATCTCTAATGAAGTGATACCTCACCTCAATGTGCTTGGTCTTTGCATGATAGGCCGGATCCTTAGCCAAAGCAATGTCACTCTGACTATCACTGAGCAAGCAAGGTACATGTTGAGGTAAACCCATATCACAAGCAAGACGAGAAAGCCACAATGCTTCCTTACATGCCTCACTTGTTGCAACATACTTTGCTTCTATGGTGGAAATAGTTGTACATTCTTGAAGACGAGGTCTCCAAGAGATAACACCTCTAGCAAAATGAAAAATGTACCCTTATGTAGACTTACAATTGTCTACACAACCAGCATAGTCATAATATGTGTAACCAATAATGGATGCTTTCCCTCTACCTAAGCATGGACACTTGTCCTTAGTGCCACTCAGATATCTCAAAATCATCTTGACCACTTCCCAATGTTTCTTGCCAAGATTAGACATATATCTGCTCACAACTCCCACTGCAAACACAATGTCTAGTCTCGTAGCTACCATAGCGTACATGAGACTACCAATAGCAGACTGATAGGGAATTTTAGTCATGAATTATTTTTCCCTCATCTGATTTGGGGCAATCATCCTTGCTCAATTTCATATATGTGGGTAAAGGGGTACTCAATGCCTTTCCACCCTGCATATTGAACTTGTGAACTACTTTGGATATATACTCACTTTGAGACAAGTATATGCATCTTTTACTCCTATCACGAGTAATGCGCATGCCAAGAATATGTTTGGCATCCCCCAAATCCTTCATATCAAATGTCTGACTCAACTTCTTTTTGAGAATTGACAAGTCATAAGAGGACTTCCTAGCAATCAACATATCATCGACATAAAGTATCAAACATATAAGGTTGCCATCTGAGCATCTTTTTGTGTAGAGACAATGATCCTCATTGCTTTGAGAATAGCCTTGAGACTTCATAAAAGCATCAAACTTTTGGTACCATTGTCTAGGGGACTGTTTAAGTCCATATAAGCTCTTCTTGAGCTTACAAACTAGACTTTCCTTGCTAGGAACTACATAACCCTCTGCTTGTTCCATATAGATCTCATCTGTAAGATCTCCATGCAAGAAAGCAGTTTTCACATCCATTTGGACTAACTCTAAGTCCTCCATTGCAACGAATCCAAGCAACATGCGCAGGGTAGTCATCTTGACCACTGGAAAGAAGATTTCCTCGAAATCAACACCATGTTGTTGCTTAAAACCCTTTGCAACAAGTCATGCCTTATACTTTGGAGAAGCACTATCTGATGTGAATTTTAGCTTATATACCCATTTACATGGTAAAGCTTTCCTGCCATTTGGCAAAGGTACTAAATCCCAAGTACCATTTTTGTGAATAGAATCCAACTCACTCTTCATGGCACGCTCCCACTAGACATGATCCTCTGTCTGCATAGCCTCTTTGTAGCAAGAAGGCTCACCGACATCTGTTAGCATAACAAAATCTAAACCTGGAACGTATCTATCAGGTGGATGTGAGACACGTGCAAAACGTCTCAATGGTTGCTGAACAGGAACATGTGCAGACTGATCTGAATGGACATTCTCTTGAACATCCCTATGTGCAGCATTTTTATGCATGCTAACCGGAGGACTAGTATCCTCAAACACCACTCTTCTCACTTCAACCTCCTTAATGGGTTGTTTATGCATCTTAGACTCATTGGATATGACATCACTACTTCTGATCAGAGTCCGTGTTTCAGGATCCCATAAGCGATATCCAAATTTTCCTTCTCGACCATATCCAAGAAAATTGCATTTCTTTGACTTATGGTCCAACTTTTGTCTAAGATTATTGGGTATATGAACATATGCCTCACACCCGAAAACTTGAAGATTATCATAGTATGGTGGCTTCCTTGTCCATGGCTCTTGTGCCACTTTCAGACCTTTGGCAATACTAGGTGAAAGGTCAATCACATGAACTGTAGTCAATACTGCTTCTGCCCAAAAGCCTTGTGAGAGGTTTGCATGATGCAACATAGAGACCACTCTATCTTGAATAGTTCTATTCATCCTCTGAGCTACAGCATTCTGTATTGGGGTATAAGGAGTTGTAAACTCTCTACGAATCCCTCTAGACTGATAGAAAAGGTTGAATTCATGTGAGGTATACTCACCCCCATTATCTAAATGTAAAGCCTTAAGCTTAGTTCCTTTTTCAGTCTCAACTGAAGCAAGCCATTTTCTGAAAGTAGGGAATACCTCATCCTTCGATTTGATAGGATATACCCAAACTTTTCTAGTAGCATCATCTATGAAAGTGACAAAGTAAAGAGAACCGCCTAAGGATCTAGTGGGCATAAGGCCACACACATCTGTATGAACGAGATCTAAAGGTTGAATGGAAGATTCAATGTGCGTTCTATGCACATTTTTGGTTTGCTTTCCATATTGACAATGCTCGCAAAACAAAAAAGCAGAGAAAGATAACACAGGTAAGTAGCCAGAACGAGAAAGATTTTCCATTCCGTTACACGATATATGGCCCAAACGACCATGCTAAATACAAGCCATAGGCTGTTCAGTAACAACTAACAAGTGTTCTTTCTGTGATACAAATAAAGGATAAAGTGAGCCAACTTTGCTTCCTTTTGTAATAACCATATTGCCCTTTGATATGCGAAAGGACTGAGCATAAAAGACCACCTTGTAACCAAGGTCATCAAGTTGACCGACTGACATCAAACTACGTGATAACTGAGGTACATGGCGTACATTATGCATAGTAAATTTTGAACCATCAACGAATTGCACAACCACATCTCCAAACCCCACAACATCACATTGATAAGAGTCACCAAGTCTCAGGGTACCAAGAGACTTTGCTCCATAATTAGAGAACCATTCTCTATGTGGTGTCACATGGAAAGAAGCAACAGAATCTAGCAGCCATGTGTGGGAAAGAGAATCAGCCATTAAAGCCTCAGTTGGCACAGTACTATCAAGTGTCAACACATCAGTATCATCAGAAATAGCATTAATTTATTCAATCTTCATAGTCAAAGTAGATGGTGCAGGTAACTGTTTAACATGCCCATCAACATTCTATCCTTTACCTTTAGCATTCTTTAATGCATAACAATCTTTCTTCATGTGTCCTTTCTTATGACAATAATGGCATTCGATATCCCTCTTCCTTGATTTACTTCTACTCTTATTCCATTTACCATTCTTTTCTTTGTTCTTGCTCCTGCCATGTTGTTGATTCTTTCCTTGGTAAGAATCACGAACATTATATGCATCTCCACTCTAAGTGCCAACCATACATTTTGTGCGAGTCTCCTCACTCAAGAGTGCTCCACATATGTCATCATAGACGAGTTTACCACCAGGTGCACTATTGCTAATAGTTGTGCAAAATGTATCCCATGATGGGCAAGGTGCATAACAACAATACTGCTTTCATTTCATTATCCATATCCATTTTTTGAGCCTGTAACTGAGAGAATATAGCATCAAACTCATTCAGATGAGCAGAAACACTATCTGTGTCCTTCATACAAAGGTCATATAATTTTCTCATCAAATAGACTTTATTTGATGTCGTCTCTTTTTCACATGCATTGCATAACTTCTTCCAAAGCTCCTCTACACTTTCACAGTCTAATACTGTAAAGTAAACATTATCTGCCAGGTGCAAGCGAATGTTAGACCTGGCCATTTCATCTAACTCATCCCAATCATCTTCATCCATGGAAGCAGGCTTCTTTGAAATTCCATTTACTGGCTTCCATTGCCTTCTTTGAATCAGCACATCTTTAATCTGATTCTTGCATAGAGCAAAGTTTGTGCCATCAAATTTTCGGATCTCAAAATGGTCTTTGCCCTACAAGTTATAGCTCCTGCTCGGAACACTAGCACTAGACCCTGATCCACTGGATGTGCCTGAGACATCTCATGCCATGATGGTAGAGAACTGAATAGAATGATAATGGAGCTAGAAGAGTCAGAACACCAACGAATAAGTGTATCAAGGAGTAAATCGACCACTGTATAGTTGACAAAACCAGAAATCTGGAAAAATTTTGCCAGAGTATCCTCTGCAAAATGAGCATATGAACAACATCATAATATCATAAAATTGTGAGTACTAACATGTTTTCCTGCATAGTGAATCACTCACTCCACTGCATATAATCAGTTACCCAATAGAAGCCAACTAGGCTTATGGAGCACCTATGAACAACTATCATACATCTCATATGGCGAGGCTGGGTACGTCTTCCATCTGCATCACCGAAGAGACCCCAACATCTGGGTGTCTCCCAGTTAAGAAAACCTCACCACGACCCTCTTTATCAAATGTAAAAGGCTTTATGCAAAGAACGTAACTGCTATATCAATGACCACATGGACGTACATAAGCGGTATCCACAAAAGCGTACATGGTGTGTATGTGCTCAATATATGCAGTAAAATGACACCAAAGGCTGAATATATAGCCCAAAAACTAGCCAATAACACTTGCAAGTGTCTATCAACTCTGATATTTTAGGCTCAAAAAACCTGCATAAATTTGCAGCAACTCCTCCCGCCAAAACTGAAACCTTTCAGGAAACTTGTAGTTTTACGAGTGTGGCTGAAAACACAGCCCCAAAGTTGATATTTATTGTCGTAGAAGTACAAAGAATACTCTTCAAAGAATGAAGCTTTGAGGGACCAAAACATATTCAAGGTAATGTCAACCTTAGTCTTTCCCTTTCTTCAGACACCACAAGAGTGTAGTTTAGTGGCAAGAGATTGCCACGGTTAAGCAAACTCCAGGGGGATTAATACTGGGATGGGTGACCTCCCGGGAAGTACCGGGAACCTCTATATTCCTTGATCATTGAGGTCCTCCCTCGTGCGCAACCGACGGCGCCAATGGTGAGATCGGTGACTCCGATGACAAGATATGCCAAGGTTTATGCCTTGGTCGCTGCCTTGGTCGTAAGCCTTGGAGAAAGCCTTGGGGGGGGGGGGTTGCTGGCTTCGCTCGCACAAAAGGAACAAAGATTTTGCCTCAAACTGCTTTAATACCAATGAAGTATTTCAATGGTGATGCACCACAGTGCGCTCTCCTTCTCGAGAGCTTCATGATGATACGCTCAGAGTAGAAAACTGAGCTCCTAAGGCCACACACAGTACTCTTCACAGAGGCTGTAGAATACGTAGAAAACACAGTACACCGGGGAGCACGAAGATATAATTTTTAGGTCTTACAAATGCAGTCGAACTTACAATCAATGACTCACCAGGCCACTATATGTTTTATTAAAGGACATATACAAAGAAGTGTCCAGTGGCCATTTGGCCTTTCACATGGACACTAACGGTAACAAGGCGATCACTTCTAAGCCTAGTTTTTTATCATTTAGCATCCAAATCGACTTCTGTCACTTGGGTTGGTATCATAGCTTTCATTTGTTGGTGTTGAAACACCTATAGTTAATTGGAAAAGATTGGTGAGGAGAAAAAGTGCATCACTTTTGCTCAATTTTCATGTTTTGAACTATTCCCACTTGCTTTTGGCATCATTTTCAATGGTTTTTGGTGCTAAGAACCCTGTTGGACCAAGTGAACATTTTGAATTTTTGTTTGGGCTTGGAAAGGAGTGCAAATCAGAGTCTTGAAACTTGGAAAATCACTTCAAATTAGCTTTGGAAAGCTTCATTTGTATAAGGGAAATGTTCTAGTGTTATTTTTTTTCTCTTTCTTGTTTTATAAAATTTACTTCCATTTGTTCTAAAGACTCTAGTTAGTCAAATAGGGGGGGGGGGAGTAAACATGGAAGCTAAGGGAAAACAAACTTTAGAGCATACTTCTCCACCTAAGGAGTAAAATCTAGAAGATTTATACCATAGAATGGAAGAGGTAAAGCAAAAGGTCTAACAAGGAGAGGAAGATTCATATGTGGAGCTTCATGATGAGTTTGTCTCACACAAGCAATTCATAGAGCTCAAAGAACAAACCCTTAGGTTAGAGACGATAATTGGTAACGTGACCTCTCTAATAGAACAACTTAGACTCAGATGATCTCATTAGAAACTTAGGTTACCTCTTTCCTAGCTAGGAAGGATAGATAAAATTATACTCTTCCTACATGAGATGTTGTCGTTAGTGTCCATGTGAAAGGCCAAATGGCCACTCGACACTTCTTTGTATATGTTCTTTAATAAAACATATAGTGGTCTGGTCAGTCAAAGACTGTAAGTTCAGCCGCATTTGTAATACCTAAGAAGTCTGTCTTTGTGCTCCCTGTATATTGTGTTTTTCCTATGTATTCTCCAGCGTATATGCGCAGTACTGTGAGTGGATGTGGGAGCTCAGTTGTCTACTCTGAGGATATCATCGTGAAACTCTCTATAAGAAGATCGCACTACGGTGCATCACCATCGAATTACTTCACTGGTATTGGAGCATTTCTATGCAAAAGCTTTGTTCCTTTTATGCGACCGAAGCTATCACACCCCCTCCCCCAAGGCTTACGACTAAGGCGGCGACCAAGGCATAGACCTTGGCATACCTTGTCATCCAAGTCACTGAAGTCACCATTGGTGCCTTTGGCTGCGCGAAAGGGAGGACCTCAATGATCAAGGAAGATAGATGTTCTTGATACTTCCTGGGAGGTCACCCATCTGAGTACTGTTTCCCCCAGAGCTTGCTTAATCGTGGCAATCTCTTGCCACTAAGCTACACTCTTGTGGTGTTTGAAGAAGGGGAAAGACTAAGGTTAACATTACCTTGAACATGTTTTGGTCCCTCAAAGCTTCATTCTTTGCTTTCAAGGCCTGTTTCTGAAGCATTTTTGGGGTGTCTTTTGGAGCAATTTTGGAGTACTTTTGCACATAGTTCTCTTCATACAGGTCCAAGAACATCAACAAGAGCTGTGTTTTCAGCCACACTCGTAAAACTACAGGTTTTTTGAAAGGTTTCCAATTTTGGTGGGAGCAGCTGCTGCAAATTTATGCAGATTTTTGGGCCTAAAACATCAGAGTTGAAAAACACTTGCAGGTGTTGTTGGCTAGTTTTTGGGCCATGCATTTAGCCTTTTAGTGTCATTTTACTGCATATATTGAGCACATCATACACACCATGTACGCTTCTGTGGATACCGCTTATGTACGTCCATGTGGTCATTGATATAGCGGTTACGTTTTTGCATAAAGCCTTCTACGTTTGGAAAAGAGGGTCGTGGTGAGGTTTTCTTAACTAGGAGACACCCAGGTGTCGGGGTCTCTTCGATGATGCAGGTGGAAGACACCCAGCCTCGCCATAGGAGATGTATGATATTTGTTCATAGGTGCTCAATAAGCCTAGTTGGCTTCTATTGGGTAACTGATTATATGTAGTGGAGTCAGTGATTCACTATGCAGGTAAATATGTCAGTACTTGTAGTTTTATGATATTTTGACACCGGTCACATGCTCATTTTGCAGAGGATACTCTCGCAATTTTTTTCCAGATTTCTAGTTTAGTCAACTATATAGTGGTCGATTTACTCCTTGATACACTTATTTATTGGTGTTTGGAATCTTCTAGCTCCATTATCATTCTATTCAGTTCTCTACCATCATGGCATTAGAGGTCTCAGGCATATCTGGTGGATCAGGGTCTAGTGCTAGTGTTTCGAGGAGGAGCTATAACTTGCAGGGCGAAGACCATTTTGAGATCCGAAAATTTGATGACACAAACTTTGCTCTATGGAAGAATCAGATTAAAGATGTGTTGATTCAAAGGGGGCAATGGAAGCTAGTAAATGGGATTTCAAAGAAGCCTGCTGACATGGATGAAGATGATTGGGATGAGTTAGATGAAATGGCCAGTTCTACCATTTGCTTGCACCTGGCAGATAATGTTTACTTTACAGTATTAGACTGTGAAAGTGCAGAGGAGCTTTGGAAGAAGTTATGCAATACATATGAAAAAGAGACAACATCAAATAAAGTGTATCTGATGAGAAAATTATATGACCTTCGTATGAAGGACACAAATAGTGTTGTTGCTCATCTAAATGAGTTTGATGTTATATTCTCCCAATTACAAGCTCAGAAAATGGATATGGATAATGAAATGAAAGCACTATTGTTGTTATGCACCCTACCATCATCATGAGATACATTTTGCATAGCTATCAGCAATAGTGCATTTGGTGGAGCACTCTTGAGTGAGGAGATTCATAGAAAATCTATGGTTGGCACTCAGAGTGGAGATGCATATAATGTTCATGATTCTTACCAAACAAAGAATCAACAACGTGGCAGGAGCAAGAACAAGGAAAAGAATGGTCAATGGAATAAGAGCAAAAGTAAATCAACGAAGAGGGATATCGAATGACATTATTTTCATAAGAAGGGACATATGAAGAAAGACTATTATGCATTAAAGAATGCTAAAGGTAAAGCACATAATGTTGATGGGCATGTTAAACAATTACCTACACCATCTACTTCGAAAGATTGAAGAAATTAATGCTATTTCTGATGATGCTAATGAAACTTGGTAGTACCGTGCCAACTGAGGCGCTTATGGTTGATTCTCTTTCCCACATGTGGCTACTAGATTCTGGTGTTTCTTTCCATGTGACACCACATAGAGAATGGTTCTCTAATTATGTAGCAAAGTCTCTTGGCACCGTGAGACGTGGTGACGCTTACAGTGTGATGTTGGGGATTGGAGATATGATTGTGCAATTCATTGATGGTTCAAAATTTACTATGCATAATGTATGCCATGTACCTCAATTATCACGCAGTTTGATTTCAGTTGGTCAACTTGATGAACTTGGTTACAAGGTGGTGTTCTATGCTCAGTCCTTTCATATATCAAAGGGCAATATGGTTATTGCAAAAGGAAGAAAAGTTGGTTCACTTTATCCTTTATTTGTATCACAAAAAGAACACTTGTTAGCTATTACTGAACAACCTATGGCTTGCATTTGGCATGGTCATTTGGGCCATATATCTCATAGTGGAATGGAAAATCTATCTCGTTCTAACTACTTACCTATGTTAACTTTCTCTGATCTTTCATTTTGTGAGCATTGTCAATATGGAAAGCAAACCAGAAATGTGCATAGAATGCACATTGACTCTTCAATTCAGCCTTTAGATCTCGTTCATACAAATGTGTGTAGTCCTATGCCCACTAGGTCCTTAGGTGGTTCTCTTTACTTTGTCACTTTCATAGATGATGATACTAGAAAAGTCTGGGTATTGCCTATCAAATCAAAGGATAAGGTATTCCCTACTTTCAGAAACTGGCTTGCTTTAGTTGAGACTGAAAAAGGAACTAAGCTTACGGCTTTACGTTGAGATAATGGGGGTGAGTATACCTCACATGAATTCAGCCTTTTTTGTTAGTCTAGAGGGATTTGTAGAGAGTTTACAACTCCTTATACCGCAGCACTGAATGGTATAGCTGAGAGGATGAATAGAACTATTCAAGATAGAGTAGTCTCTATGTTGCATCATGCAAACCTCTCACAAGGTTTTTGGGGAGAAGCAGTATTGACTGCAGTTCATGTGATTAACCTTTCACCTAGTACTGCCAAAGGTCTAAAAGTGGCACAAGAGTTATGGACAAGGAAGCCACCATGTTATGATAATCTTCGAGTTTTTGGGTGTGAAGCATATGTTCATATACCCAAGAATCTTAGACAGAAGTTGGACCATAAGTCAAAGGAATGCAATTTTCTTGGATATGGTTGAGAAGGACAATTTGGATATCGCTTATGGGATCCTAAAACACGGTCAGTGATCAGAAGTAGTGATGTCATTTTTAATGATTCTATGATGCATAAACAACCCATTAAGGAGGTTGAAGTGAGAAGAGTGGTGTTAGAGGATACTAGTCCTCCGGTTAGAATGCATAAAAATGTTGCACATAGGGATGTTCAAGAGAATTTCCATTCAGATCAATCTACACATGTTCCTGTTCAGAAATCATCGAGACATTCTACATGTGTCTCACATCCACCTGATAGATATGTTCCAGGTTTAGATTTTGTTATGCTAAAAGATGTCGGTGAGCCTTCTTGCTACAAAGAGGCTATGCATACAAAGGATCATGTCAAGTGGGAGTGTGCCATGAAGAGTGAATTGGATTCTATTCACAAGAATGGTACTTGGGATTTAGTACCTTTGCCAAAGGGAAGGAAAGCTTTACCATGTAAATGGGTATATGAGCTGAAATTCACATCAGATAGTGCTTCTCCAAAATATAAGCACGACTTGTTGATTTTGAGGAAATCTTTTCTCTAGTGGTCAAGATGACTACTTTGAGCATGTTGCTTGGATTCGTTGCAATGGAGGACTTAGAGCTAGTCCAAATGGATGTGAAAACTGCGTTCTTGCATGGAGATCTTACATATGAGATCTTTATGGAACAACTAGAGGGTTATGTAGTTCCTGGCAAGGAAAGTCTAGTTTGTAAGCTCAAGAAGAGCTTGTATGGGCTTAAACAACCTCTTAGAAAATGGTACCAAAAGTTTGATGCTTTTATGAAGTCCCAAGGCTATTCTCGAAGCAATGAGGATCATTGTCTCTACACAAAGAGATGCTCAAATGGCAGCTTGATATGCTTGATACTTTATGTCGATGATATGTTGATTGCTGGGAAGTCCTCCTATGACTTGTCAATTCCCAAAAGGAAGTTGAGTCAGATATTTGATATGAAGGATTTGTGGGATCCCAAACATATTCTTGGCATGCGCATTACTCGTGATAAGAGTAGAAGATGCATATACTTGTCTCAAAGTAAGTACATATCCAAAGTACTTCACAGGTTCAATATGCAGGGTGGAAAAGCATTGAGTACACCTTTACCCACATATATGAAATTGAGCAAGGATGATTGCCCCAAATTGGATGAGGAAATGGAATTCATGACCAAAATTCCCTATCAGTCTGCCATTGGTAGTCTCATGTATGCTATGGTAGCTACGAGACCAGACATTGCATTTGTAGTGGGAGTTGTGAGCAGATATATGTCTAATCCTAGCAAGAAACATTGGGAAGTGGTCAAGATGATTTTGAGATATTTGAGTGGCACTAAGGATAAGTGTCCACGCTTAGGTAGAGGGAAAGCATCCATTATTGGTTACACAGATTATGACTATGCTAGTTGTGTAGACAATCGTAAGTCTACATTAGGGTGCATTTTTCATTTTGCTGGAGGTGCTATCTCTTGGAGATATTGTCTTCAAGAATGTACAATTGTTTCCACCATAGAAGCAGAGTATGTTGTAGCAAGTGAGGCATGTAAGGAAGCATTGTGGCTTTCTCGTCTTGCTTGTGATATGGGTTTACCTTAGCATGTACCTCGTTTGCTCAGTGACAGTCAGAGTGCCATTGCTTTGGCTAAGAATCCGGTCTATCATGCAAAGACCAAGGACATTGAGGTGAGGTATCACTTCATTAGAGATTGATTAGCCATTGAGCGCATTATTCTTGAGAAGGTTCACACTCGAGATAATGTTGCAGATGCTTTGACTAAAGCTCTACCACAGGATAGCTTTCGACACCGTTGTCACTTGATGGGTGTTACTTGATTCATGAGCTTACACAGTCACTTGTATATTGTGTAACATGCCCATGAGGTGGGGGGTATAGTTTGTATACTTACACTCAGGTATTCTTTATCATTCTTTATTTTTCTCCCATAGTTACTTTGGGCATATTGGCCTTTAGTGGGGGATTTTTACCCTTAGTGTCCATGTGAAAGGCCAAAAGGCCACTGGACACTTCTTTGTATATGTTCTTTAATAAAACATATAGTGGCCTCTTCAGTCAGAGACTGTAAGTTTGATTGCATTTGTAATACCTAAGATGTTTGTCTTCGTGCTCCCTGTGTACTGTGTTTTTCCTGCGTATTCTTTAGCGTCTGTGCGAAGTACTGTGTGCGATCATAGGAGCTCAGTTGTCTACTCCGAGGATATCTTCATGAAGCTCTCTAGAAGGAGAGCGCACTGTGGTGCATCGCCATTGAATTACTTCATTAGAGATAGCTAGGAAGGATGTTCCTTTCTTGGAAAACACAAAGGATATAGTTCTAGGGAGACTCCCTTCTTCAAAGACCTCAAGCCACCAACCATTATGGAGGATGACTATGAGAGGAATAAGGATGTGGTCTACACTTTCTTGCAAAAGTGGAAGAACCTGCATCAATTGAAGGGCACCCCATCTGAGTATTATGTGCTAGAAGTGAGTTTCTCACTTGGCCCACATGCTAATAAGTGGTGGATGAATCCAAAGGAGGCGAGGTCCATCCCTAAAGACTAGACTCGTTTTGAAACTCTTTTCTTGAAAGAGTTTCTTCCTAAAAATGATAAAGAGAGGAATTGGGATGAGTGGGATAGGATTACATATAGAGGTAGACCTTTCTCTATTTATTTATCCCACTACAGAGAGATCATACTAAAGCTTAAGGGGTTAGATGACTTTTAGAAGACTAGAGGGTTTGTTAGGGGCTTAGACAAATCCATTAAGAGAGAAATGAGAAAAAACACACCTAAGACTTTTGAGAAGGTGATCAAATATGCTTAGATCTATGAGGACCATAACTATCCTTAGTACACTCCTATGGCGATGGATCAACCTCTCAAATTTGTTAGTACAACCAAGTTCAATGCCCAAGTTACCCAGGAGCAGTATGAGAGGGCCAAGAGGGAAAACTTGTGTTTTAGGTGTTTATCTCCTAGCCATGCACAATGGAACTATCCAATGAGGAAGGGGTAAGAAGAAAAGGGAGGACCAGGGACTAGTACGATCCCTGATAAGGGAAAGAAAGGGGTCCACTTGGTGGAGATACTTCCTATACATGGCAGCTCTAGCCGTAAGGAGGTGGAATTGATGCACATAGAGCACACGTGTTGTTTGGCAAAGTCATTATGGTCACCTTAGTTCTGACCACATGACCTAGTTAAACTTCATGGTAGTGTCTATGAGACTAGGGTGAGAGTCATGATAGATGACTCCACCACACATAACTTCATTAACTATGCTCTAATCAAGAGATTAAAGATTCTCCAAACAACCCAGTGCACATAAATACATAGGATCTATGATGCAAGGGGAAGATAAGAGGATATGGGATACTATGATATCTGATTTGGAAGTTGAGATACATGCATACACTAAGAGTTTAGACTTCCAAATCATGAATATGGACAGAACAAACCTTGTTTTAGGAAGAGAGTGGCTATGGGGGTTGGAAGACACACTTAAATGCAGGTACCCAAACAACACTCTTGAATTTATAAAGACTGGAAGTAAACTTTGTATTCAAGGAGAGAGACAGAGAGATGTACCTAGTGCACCTCTCATCTGATATTTAGAGTTCTATAGTCTTTTTCATTTTGAGATGTACATGAAATCTCTTTGATCAGTTACATCAAGCTAGGTATTTTACCAAGCTTGATCTTAGGTTAGGATATCATCAGATTAGGATTAGGGAAGAGGATGCTCCTAAAACTGCTTTTAGGACTAGATATGGGCACTACGAGTCCTTGGTGATGTCTTTTGGTCTCACGAATGCTCCTTCCACTTTCATGAAGCTCATGAATAGTGTACTATGACCATATCTAAGGCAGTCTATAGTAGACTTTCTAGATGATATTCTGATTTATAGTAGATAGAACAGGAACACTTGGAAGACTTGAGGAAAGTATTCCCTGTGTTGATAGAAAAACCGCTCTTTTCCAAGGAGTCAAAGTGTGAATTTTTGAAAATAGAGCTTAGATACCTTGGGCATATGGTCTCCCAAGACAGAATTCAGATGAATCCTAAGAAAGTATGGGCTATTATGGAGTGGCCACATCCAAGGAACCTGGAAGAGCTACAGATCTTCCTAGGTTTATCGATATTCTATCAAAAATTCATTAAGAATTATGCCAAAAGTGTTTTCTCGATGACCAAAAAACTTAAATAGAAAGGGAAATCTTTTCATTGGGGAGAAAGACAGAAGCAAATTATGGAGAAGTTGAAGGTAGCAATTGCTACAACTCTACTTTTACATATAGCAGATCCCAATAAACCCTTTCTGGTTGAGACCGATGCGATGATTTTGCTATAGCATCTATTTTACTTCAGTATGGTCGACCAATAGCTTTTGGAGAAAGAAGCTAGAACCTGCTCAAAAAAGTACTCCATCTATGAGAAGGAGTTGTATGCAATTGCCCATGCTTTGAAGAAGCAATGTCATTTCTTATATGGTGCCAACATTACTATAGTGTCTAATCAAGAGAGCATCAAGTGGCTCTCTAATCAAATGGACCTTAAAGTTCGTAAGGCACGATGGTCAGAGACCCTTCAAGAGTTTCATTATGAGGTTAGATAAAAGAAGAGAAAATTTAATGTAGTGGCTAACTCACTCAGACACATACATATGCTCAACAGACTGAGTTTTACTCAAATCACTAGTGAGCTACTTGAGTCCATTAGAGGGAAATGTAGGCTTGATCCTGCATATTGTGAGATTTGGGAAGCCACAGAGAAAGGGGATCGGGATACATGGGTTTCCAATGAGGATGGAGTATCGATGCGTACTCAAGAAAGATTCAAGTGGAAGAATTATAATATCCATGATGGATATCTATTATATAAAGGTAAGATATGTGTCCTGAGAGACTTTGAGATGAGACAACACATTTTGTATGAGTGTCATGACACACCTAGTGTAGGAAACCTAGGACTTAAGAAGACTTATGGTCTTGTTAAGGGGAAGCTTTACTGGCCTAGACTTCATAAGGACATCCTAGAGTATGTGCTTAAGTGCACTAAATGCCAGATCAATAAAGTTGAAAGATTGAGGATTGGAGGACTACTCCACCCATTGGATATTCACAACGGGAAGAGGGAGAGTATCTCCATGGATTTCATAGTATGAAGCTCATTCCACTTTCATGAAGCTCATGAATAGTGTACTATTACCATATCTAAGGTAGTCTATTCTAGATTTTCTAGATTATATTTTGATTTATAGTAGATAGAATAGGAGCACTTGGAAGACTTGAGGAAAGTATTCCAAGTGTTCATAGAAAAATCACTCTTTGCCAAGGAGTCAAAGTGTGAATTTTTGAAAATAGAGCTTAGATACCTTGGGCATATGGTCTCTGTTGCTACAAGGGTTGCCCATAATTTTTCTCATGCTATGGCATCCTTTAGTCCTCATACAAATCCCATCTTTTTGTAAATAAGGAGATGTCCATGTGAACACTCTCCTAAAATCCCTTTTTGATAATTCCCCTAAGTCTAAGGTATGGAAGCCTTCTCCATGAAGTAACTTTTTGGCACACATCCAAAAATCCCACGTATCCAAATCCATGCGCTCCCTCTCTCTCTACGTAGTTAGCTTTTTTGAAATTCCCATATCACATGAGATTCTCTTTTTGGATTTAGCACATGTGGTCTTTTGACCACATGTTTTTATTCACATATGCCTCTCTTCTCTATATAAAGAAGAGCCTCATTTGTAAAGGGAGGTCCCTTGGCCATGGCCTTGGCCTCCATTTTGGTAATGGAAGAAGGTGTCATTTGCTACTCTCCTGTTTCCTTGTGTGCAAGGCGATGATCTTGGTGTATGGATTTGCATGTGTGTGTGCATGGTTGGGAGGATGTTCCCCTTTGCTCCTTGTGACGTTGGCCATTGTTGCCATTGATCCATGAGCGTGGGTGAACCTCTCCTCTCATTCCTTGCCCCAACTTGGAGAAACCTCTCACTTCCATGTGAGGCGGTTAGGGTTTGTTGTTCCCCTATTCTCAACATTTTGGCGCCGTTGCCGGGGACGTCGGCCTTTAGCCGTTGGTTTTTCCAAGTTTGCGTGTCCATACTTTGTGAGATGCACCTTGACACTTGGAGAAGGATGAGTACATGTGGCCTTCGGTTGGTCAAGGGTACCTCTTTCTTTTAATTTTTGAGTAAGTCTTAGTTCAATTTTTGTTTGTTGCACCAAAACATCCCCTAACCCTCTTCTCTCTCATTCTCTCTTACATACACTGAAACTCTCACACACTCAAGTTGGCTTCACTTTCCACCACTTTCATTGTTGTTTTCAGTGATTGCCTAGGGTAGAGGGATGGGTACTCTTCTTCATGACCTTCCCTCTGTTCTATTTCAAAAAAAATAAAAATAAAAAAAAATAAAAAAAAAAATGATGAGTCGAGGTTTGATAAAACTGATGTCCATTAAATATATGCGAGTGGCGTGCATGGGAATCTGTGGCAGATCCACGTAATGGGTTTTAATCCAAGCATTTAGGTTTGAGGGCCGTTTGCTCACCTACCACTGCCTTGATGCCACACTATAGTAGGTGAGCGCAGGTCATTTCTCCCTCTTTCCCCCCATTTTTTTTGGGGTCGATACTTGTTGGCGGCCCTCCCATCGTCTGGACTGCTTCATGCTATGGAGGGATGAAGCTCCGCTCTGCCTGTTTTGTCTGTCTACATTCTCGTGTTTGAAGAGATCGATGCTCCATGTTGACTTGCGGGGTCTGCTTTTAATCCTACTCTGCGGAAGGTGTCGAGCTTCCCCTGCGCATGCTGTGACCATGGACGGTAGACGCCTCGGAGCTCAGTCGTGCCCATTTGTTTTATGATGTGGGGCTTCTGTTGGTGCCTCTCTCTCGCTTCCACCTTGCTTGTTCATGCCCGAGTTTTGGCTTGCTCTCCAACCTGGTGCAGGTGTTCCCCGTTTCTCTGCTTGGAGCTAAGCCTTCGTGCACGACTTTGCTTTGTTTTCGGGGTTGTGCTTCTAGCAGCAGCCCAATACTGTTTACACAAGTTTGGGTCTGCCGGGCCTCTTCTGCTCCTTCCTCCCTCTATTGTGTATGGCCAAGTGTCTATTCGACATGAACATTTCTTGTGTATAAAGGTCAGAACCCCTGGGAAAACACCCTCTCTGTTGGATTATAGAGTCTCCGGCTCGATCGTTTGTGCCCCGTGCGGACATACTCCTCTGTGACAAAATCGTTGCATCCTTGGCCCCCCAGACGCATTTTTGAGACTAGTTCTCCTTAGAGTCCTTGTTGTGGAGTTTGGGGTTGGGGATTGGTTTTGTTTATTTCATTCTGACCATTTCCCCTCAGAATCAATGTACGATTGGGGAAATAGTGAGGCCCCTATGCAATCGGATACCTCAAGGTTGCGTGGGTGGATTTCTGCTTCCTCTGCACATATCTGGGGGTCGAATCAGACATTGTCTTCCCCCTATTGTACAACTGCAATTTATCTCTTCCGACTTCTAAGGATCGTGCTTATGGGGGCGAGATCTTCCCCGCTGCTGGGTGGTACAAATTGCTTTTGGCATATGAAGAATTACATCTTGGAGGGGGAACTCTCTCAACCTCTATGAAGATTTTGATCTTAGGGCCTGTCCGTTGACTCATTCGGTTGTAAATTTTGGTGGTATCTGAAGAACCATCCAACTGTTATCTGAAAATCCTTATTCATGTTGACAAACCCTAATATTACTCCTATTGGCTCTTCGAATGACTACCAATGGAGGGGTAAGGTTTTGTACCCTAAGTTATCTCCTCTATCTAACTTGCATCAGATAATCATAGTGCCATTCTATACTTTGAAGTAATAAGTTCGATTTTCGGTTCTGGGCCGGATTGTGTGTCATGCCCTCTTGCACTCCACATATGAACGATTTAGGAAGATGACTAAACGCTTGATCTGAAGGAAAATTGTAGGAGCCTATAGGTTTGTGAGATCCGATAAAACTCCATGTCTGTAATGAAAAGAAAAATCTTTCTGTTTGTCACATCTGTTCACTCTATTCTGAAATCCTTTGTGAGCAGTGAGGCTTGTTTAAATACGTGCATGAAACCCTTATGGCCTTTTACAACTTTTTGTGATGCATTCTTGAGAGTTGTGCATTCTTGATTTCCTGTGCGTCGACATAGCTAGTAGTTTCTAACAACCGGGTAGAGCTCGATAGGAAGATCAATGATTTCTATCACTTTCATGATAATCATGTAACCAAGAAACCTTTGCATGCTCTGTGGGGTTGTGATGGTGGATCAGAAACTGGAATGGAGAAAGAGTGGGGAAATATTTGTCTAGCTAACGCTCGGGAGGGAGTAACCTGAGTGTCTTATTGCAAGACCTCTCTCCCAACTTGCATTACAAAGGTGGTTTCATATGTATTCACTTCTGTTGGAGTCCTATTTTCCTGACCATAGTGTTGTTGGCCTTACCATTTACATGAGCAGTGGATTAATTCATGTGCCTTTTTATTTGTGTACTCATTGCTCCACTCTGCTAAACAAAGATTTTGGAGACGGATGCTTTTTTGTTTCGTGTATGAATGATAATGTTCATATGATGATGTTTGCTTGTTAACGGTAAGTATAAGTGTGCATGGATTCCCTCTTCATTGTGGTTCCCTACAGGCCTCCTCATTTCATACATGGTGTCACGACGACACAGGAGTAAAATCATGTGTAAGCCTGTATATGTACTTCATGATGATCTTGCTATGTGTGTTCGGTTTCTTGGAACTGCAGGTTTAACCAAAGTGGAGCATAGTACTCATGACCTTGGAATGAATTTTCTGTGCTTACCATGGGATCCCACTTGAAAGGCACGATTGGTTTGGGTAATGTCCAGGGAACATTGCATCCATGGGTTATGCACTTCATGGTTGGGATGATTCACGTTTTTTCTCTCTTTAAGATTTCATCAATCAGGGAATGTTATTATTGCTGTTTGGATTCATGTCCCAAGTACTATATTGTTTTGTGGATGTGTACAATGACTACTTCCAGGAATAGAATCTATTGTAGATGGCATGGAGGGATCCCCATGTATTGAGTGATTAAACTATTTCAATGATTTTTTTTTATATACTCCTTTTCTCAAGTTTGCAGGTGCATGCTATTGATGGAAGTCAAAGTCCAGCTCTCCTGAACACAATAAGTGACATTTAGTACCACTGAAAGGGTCGACTCTCTGTTCATATAAATATCAATTGATAAGTATTCCAAGATGAAGATCCTTCTCCATGCTCACTCAGGTCTCAGAAGGATCAATTGCAGGCCCTGAGGAGGTTATGAAATGTTTCTTCAGATCTTCGTTTACATGACTAAGAATCGAGTATCATAGACTTTTGTTCATGTGGTTGAAGCGTGTGACTCCCATAGCTAGGATATGTGTCCACTTCTCCAACTTACCTGTAGAAAGCAAAAGGCCTAGTGTAAACCTAGAAGCAAGACCTACATGCGTGCATGAACCCTAATTGATGACTGAACTCACTGTATTACTATTAGAGACTGGTATTACGTAATGCCCATGCAGGTTGATAACTCATATTCCTCAAAATGCATGAGTGACCTTGAAACATGATCTATGATCTCTAGAATTCTCATGAATGCAAGTGACCTTGTTTTAAGATAACAAACCTGTTTGTTTTGGTTATGGAACCTTGAATGAGTTTTTGGGTTTTTGTGTAGTTTGCTCCCTCTTGACTGCAAATGAAACTCCATGATTGATGTAAGATAGTTGACTGTATCTTTAGTTGGCTTAATATGATTTCAACTTTCATTTGGTCATGATGCTTGGAGCTTCACTTTATAAACTTCAAAAGGTATTCCATCAGTGGCCCACTTCATTCTGCAACCTAAGTAGTATTTACACCTTTTTGGGCACCCAAATTGTGAATGATTGCCAGTGTACCACTCAATAAATGAAAGGGGGATTGAGCGCATAATGCTTGTACTACCTAAATGTTTAGAATGCAATTCATCATAGGAAAGTTACAGGTTGACATGCCAACAGGGGGTGAACCTATTTGGGACTGTCTAATTGTAATAGTCTTGAGAGTTTGTTTGTTGCCAAGGAAGAAATTCTCTGGTTTTACAAATGTTGATGATCTTTTTGAGTATTCTTCTCCATACTATCTTGCAGCTTGAAGGCATACAAATATATTTGGATGCTAAGATTGGGGGGTTCTTTGGAGCTCATTCCTCAAGAGAATTGTTATGTTTGTGGCTAGGGGTTGATCTATGGAATTTTGGTCCCTAAGCTTTCCCTCCTAGATGCTATAGTAATACTCTGATTGCTTTAATTGATGGGTCATATCACCTCGATATTATGTTCACAGGACAATACATGTCATCACACATGCACTAAATGTAACGTACAGGTACTGCTCGTGTATGACATAAGGTAAAGATTGGCCAAACTGGAATATTGCCGAAGACTCCAATCTTACTTTTGATCTTTGTTAATTTTACTCCACATTATCACCAGTGATTGTTTCATGTTCATACTTTGGCCTTGAGAGAGTAATTGGATGCTCTCTATTCTATCAACATTGGTGCACGAGAATTGAATCATATATATGACCATCCTAATTCCATCTTCAGATACTATGATAATTGACCTCCTTGAATGAAAATAGGATCATGCCTAGAACAATTGTTGCATTCTTGGATGACTTTATGTTTGCTAAAATCATTGCTTGCCAAATTGCAGATTCATTGTATGTAGGCCCCAAGGCACTTAAGACTTTCTCCATACTCTGAGTACAACAATGGAGGCTAGCTGTTGTGCAACTTCATAACTATGTGTGAACATCTGTGTGTTTTCAAGTACATGTTCAGTGTATGGGCAGGAGGTGGCTATTGCTGGTTTGGAATGCTTTAATCACAACTTCCTTAAGCTTTCACCATCAGTTGTGGATGGAAGGATAAAAGCATGAAAGTATGCCACCTTGCTAGGAGGCTGTATACAAATTTTCCGCAGGACTTGATGCTAAAGCTGCCACATTGGATCATACTCCGATTATAGCTCCTCTAACCTGGTGCATCTTCAAGATTTTCAGGAGCTCTTCTCATTGGAAGAACAAGTTCTAAGTGAAAGATGAACCCAGCTATGTGTAATTGTGTTTCATCAATGGTTCTAGAGCTTTGCTATTCTGTTCCCATGAGCTATACATGTTGAATACTTAAGTATGAAATTCATAAAGGTCCAACTGGTTTTTTTTTTTTTTGCCAGGAAATTAAATCATTGGTTTCACAACGCTCATATAACTCTCATTTAAGACTTGTTTGCTGAGAAGATTGGCAACTATGCATGTGCAAAATGAACCTTATGATTATAGCTATTCTGTTTTGATATTTGGCATTTATGCACTCTACAGACAAAGAAATATATTGCATAAATTACTCTGAAGATCATCAATACACCTTCACCTTGGGCAGATCCGTTGGGGATTTTTGATTTTCTACTTGATAACCCAAATAAATGTAGAAAAATCTTCATTTGCCCAAGAAACTGCTCAAATTCGTGTAGGACAAAGAAGGGGATGACTCTGGCTCCAGATTTTCAGGGCTAACTATTGATCCATCATTTGCTAAATGCAAAACTGAACATGTGACCTAGGATTGTGGCCCTTATTTCCACTTCCTTTGTTTTGTGAGGATTGTTGTGCACTTGGTTAAAAATTTCAGGATTTGTGTCTCTCTGACAGGAAAAGACAAGCTCATTATAAGGACTTGAAGAGCCATTCCTATAAGCCTTAATGTCCCCTGAAGTGGAAACTAAATTTGGAATGAATGATTATCTCATTGCTAGATGCAGTCTACTTGCTCTTTTTTATGTCATTTCAGGTTTGGGAGCTTCTGGAGAAGGCATTCCCAGCCTTACAAAAGACTGCATAGTCGTAGGAATAGTGGGCTGACTGCCCCCCAAGGGGATTGTGTCGCTCAGCTTTGAAGACTGAAGAAGTGTAGATTGAAGGAAGGATTGAAGATTTGCAGATTGAAGGAAGGACTCCAAGCTTAAAGATAGATGTGCTGCAGATTTAAAGATCCTTGAAGACCTGAAGACTTGCTGCTTGAAGCTTTGCTTACTGTAGAAATTGCAGATTTTGAAGCCTGGAAGATTTCAACGTGGATAAAGTTCAGTTGTGTATTGAAGCTTTGAAGAGAAGACACACTAGAGGAATGTTGGGCTGATTGCCCCCCAAGGGGATTGTGTCGCTCAGCAATATGGCGTTGCAGACTTGAAGATTGACGACTTGCTGATTCAAAGAATTGCAGTTTTGCACAATTCAGATTTGAACAGTCACAGAGTAGCCGAGCTGAAGACTCAAAACTTGGACCAGCCCAGCAATATATGCGTCTCATTTCTCAGCTTTGTCGAGGGCGACAAAGTCTAGGAGGAGGAGGGTGTTGCTACAAGGGTTGCCCATAATTTTTCTCATGCTATGGCATCCTTTAGTCCTCATACAAATCCCATCTTTTTGTAAATAAGGAGATGTCCATGTGAACACTCTCCTAAAATCCCTTTTTGATAATTCCCCTAAGTCTAAGGTATGGAAGCCTTCTCCATGAAGTAACTTTTTGGCACACATCCAAAAATCCCACGTATCCAAATCCATGCGCTCCCTCTCTCTCTAGGTAGTTAGCTTTTTTGAAATTCCCATATCACATGAGATTCTCTTTTTGGATTTAGCACATGTGGTCTTTTGACCACATGTTTTTATTCACATATGCCTCTCTTCTCTATATAAAGAAGAGCCTCATTTGTAAAGGGAGGTCCCTTGGCCATGGCCTTGGCCTCCATTTTGGTAATGGAAGAAGGTGTCATTTGCTACTCTCCTGTTTCCTTGTGTGCAAGGCGATGATCTTGGTGTATGGATTTGCATGTGTGTGTGCATGGTTGGGAGGATGTTCCCCTTTGCTCCTTGTGACGTTGGCCATTGTTGCCATTGATCCATGAGCGTGGGTGAACCTCTCCTCTCATTCCTTGCCCCAACTTGGAGAAACCTCTCACTTCCATGTGAGGCGGTTAGGGTTTGTTGTTCCCCTATTCTCAACAGTCTCCCAAGACAGAATCCAGATGAATCCCGAGAAAGTATGGGATATTATGGAGTGGCCACATCCAAGGAACCTGGAAGAGCTACAAATCTTCCTAGGGTTATCAAGATTCTATCAAAGATTCATTAAGAATTATGCCAAAAGTGTTTTCTTGATGACCAAAAAACTTAAACAGAAAGGGAAATCCTTTCATTGGGGAGAAAAACAGAAGCAGAATATGGAGAAGTTGAAGGTAGCAATTGCTACAACTCTACTTTTACATATACCAGATCCCAATAAACCCTTTCTGGTTGAGACCGATGCGATGATTTTGCTATGGCATCTATTTTACTTCAAGATGGTCAACCAGTAGCTTTTGGAGAAAGAAGCTAGAACTTGTTCAGGAAAATTAATCCATCTATGAGAAGGAGTTGTATCCAATTGCCCATGCTTTGAAGAAGCAACATCATTTCTTATATGGTGCCAACATTACTATAGTAACTAATCAAGAGAGCATCAAGTGTCTGTCTAATCAAATGGACCTTAAAGTTCATAAGGCACGATGGTCAAAGACCCTTCAAGAGTTTGATTATGAGGTTAGGTAAAAGAAGAGAAAAATTAATGCAGTGGCTGACTCACTCAGCCGCATACCTATGCTCAACGGACTGAGTTTTACTCAAATCACTAGTGAGATACTTGAGTCCATTAGAGGGAAATGTAGGCTTGAATATCCTGCATATTGTGAGATTTGGGAAGCCATAGAGAAAGGGGATCAGGATACATGAGTTTCCAATGAGGATGGAGTATAGATGCATACTCAAGAAGGATTCAAGTGGAAGAATTATAGTATCCATGACGGATATCTACTATATAAAGGTAAGATATGTGTCCCTAGAGACTTTGAGATGAGACAACACATTTTGTATGAGTGTCATGACACACCTAGTGTAGGACACCTAGGACTTAAGAAGACTTATGAACTTGTTAAGAGGAAGGTTTACTGGCCTAGACTTCATAAGGACATCCTAGAGTAATAAAGTTGAAAGATTGAGGATTGGAGGACTACTCCACCCATTGGATATTCCCAATGGGAAGAGGGAGAGTATCTCCATGGATTTCATAGTATGATTACCTAAGACTCAGAGAGGACACGACTCAATCTCGGTAATTGTGGATAGGTTAACCAAAATGGCTAGGGTTATTCTGACACATAATATAGTGAAGACACTTGAGTTGGCTACGTTATTTGTAGAGAACCTATACCAGTTACATGGTCTTCCTTTAGACATAGTTTTTTATCAGAATATGAAATTAACTAGCCATTTCTAGAGAGTAGTCTCAAAAGGCTGGATATGAAACTTAGCATGAGTATGGCGAGCATCCACAGTTGGATGGGCAAATAGAGAGTGTGAACCAAATCCTAGAGCATATGCTTCAAGCATATGTGAATGAAAGGCAAACTAATTGGGAAGAGTACTTACCTATACTAGAGTTTGCATATAATAGTTCCAAGCACTCTTCCATTGGGCATAGTACATTTATGCTTATGTACGGGTTTCAATGAAGAGCTCCTTATGCAGTAGGATTGCAACATGATAAAGTCCAAACTATAAAGGATTTCTTGGAAGAGGTGAACGGTATGCTTAGGCTTGTTAAGGACAACATTATGAGAGCTTAGGATAAGGCTAGAGCCTATGCTAACCCTCAAAGGAGAGAGATCAACTTTGAGGTAGGAGAGCAAGTCTATCTTAGAATTCCAGCTAGGTCTGAAACCATGAAGATGGGACCTTGTTCAAAACTATTTCTTAGGTATTGTGGACCATTCCCAATACTTAAGAGAATTGGAAAGATGGATTAGCAACTCCAACTTTTAGAGAATAGCTAGATCCATCCAATATTTCATGTTAGCCGACTTAAGAGAAGGCTGGGTGAATCTGACAACCTCATTCGAGATAGTGGGGTAGTAGAGCCTGTTCAATTTTGTCCACATGAGCCTATGATAATACTACAAACTCAAGAGAAATGGATGAGGAGTCACTTATATAAAAAGTGTCTAGTAAAGTGGAAAGATAGTTTAGAGAATAGTGCCACATGGGAGCATGTTAGCACCCTTCAAAGATGGTTTACCAATTTTAGGTTACCTTCCTAAGAGTCTTCTTAAGGGGAAGGATACAAGGAAACAACACAAAGATATGACCATGTACACCGGATACATGGGATTTAGTGGGGGCACCTAGTCCATATTCTTTTAACTTCCATAGAGCCTTCCAATATCATTTTTGAGGAAAAAAATGGACCAAAGGGGAAGGAAATATTATGTGAGAACTTTGAGAAAGGAGGTGTGAACCCTCCCTTAGCTCTTATGCCATATGGGCTCTCATATGAGTGCCAAGTGGCACACATACGGGAATGTGTGGCTAGGAGGATCATCATCAGAGAGCATCTTTGTGCGTTAATTCCCAAAAAGTAGTTGGCGTTAATTCATCTCCTACCTTTTAGTTTGTGCCTGCACCTCCGAAAATCGAGAGGAATTAGTAAGAAATTTAACAGTATCTACAAGACTAGACATTGCATTTGCAATGGGAGCTGTGAGTAGATATACGTTAAATCCTAGTAAGAAGCATTGGGAAACAGTCAAGATGATTTTGAGATATTTGGGTGGCACTAAGGACAAACATCTATGCTTGGGTGGAGGGGAGGCATCCATTGTTGGTTACACAGATTGTGATTATGCTAGTTGTGTAGAAAATCAAAAGTCTACATCAGGGTACATTTTTCATTTTCCTAGAGGTGCTATGTCTAGGAGATCTCTTCTTCAAGAATGTGCAATAGTTTCCACTATAGAAGGAGAGTATGTTGTAGCAAATGAGGCATGTAAGGAAGCATTGTGGCTTTCCCTTCTTGCTTGTGTTATGGTTCTATCTCAACATGTACCTCATTTTCTCAATGATAGTTAGGTTGCCATTGCTTTGGCTAAGAATCTGGTCTATCATGCAAAGATCAAGCACATTGAGGTGAGGTGTCACTTCATTAGAGACTGCTTATCCATTGAGCGCATTATTCTTAAGAAGGTTCATACTTTAGATAATGTTGTAGATGCTTTGTCTAAAGCTCTATCACTAGATAGCTTTCGACATTGTTGTCACTTGATTGGGGTTACTTGATCCTTAATCTTACATAGTTACTTGTATACTGTGTAACATGCCCATCAGGTGTGAGGTATACTTGTTATACTTACACTCAGATCTTCTTTATCATTCTTCAATTTTCTCGCATATTCACTTTGGCCATGTTGGCCTTTAGTGGGAGATTGTTATCATTACTATCCATGTGAAAAACCAAATGGCCACTGAACACTTTTTTATCTGTTCTTTAATAAAACATATAGTGGCCTCATTAGCCACATACTGTAAGTTCAACCGTAACACCCGAAAAATTTGTGTTCGTGCTCTCTGTGTAGTGTGTCTTTTTGCATATTCTATAGGCCTGTGCGGAGTACTGTGTGCGGCATCTAGAGCTCAGTTTTCTACTGTGAGGGTATCATCGTGGAGCTCTAGAGAAGGAGAGTCCACCATGGTAGATCACACTCATTGAACTCCCAAGACTAGTCCATTGGGAAGACTAAGGATCTATGAGGCCAAATTCTCTTTATATAGGTGTTTACAGACATCAATCTTAAGGCAATTTCAAACTATTGGTATTCACAAGTTGAAACAAGGTCTTTGGATATTGAGACAATGCAAGTAGATAAATGTTATTAGGGTTTTTACATGTTTCGAACAAATTATTGAAATAAGTTCTTTGGATATTGAGACAATGCAAGTAGATAAATGTTCTTCGGGTTTTAACATGTTTCATGAGATGTGCAAAACCGCATAAAATCCGAGATTCAAGATTGTTTCCTTAATATCCGTGACAAATAAGAGGCTTTTACAAGATTTTGAGAGTGTTTCGATGGTTCGATCCCCCATCCAGAATAAACTACTTGTTTTTCATTTATTTTCTACTCTTTTGGAAAAAAAATCCATCTTGATCTTTGTAAAGAATTTAAGAAAACTATTAAGGTGTTGTTAAGAGATATTACAAGCAGTAAGGGGGAGATTTAATAAACATTCGCGCCCTCATTTTTGAGAGTGAGCAACCAATCAAGTTTGATATAATAGCCTTTGTGAGCATCTAGATGAAGATTTCAATACAAGCATTCAATGTTAGTCTTGTTGCAAAGATTTCTATTCGCAGCATTACAATCTCTCCCAATGCTTCCTATATTTTGAAATTATGGAGGCACAAGTAGAATATCCTCTCTTGGACGTAGTACATCTAGAAGGTAGAGGGACTCACCTTGAAGATATAGAAGAAGACACCCTTTGTTGAACTTTTAAATCAACAACCAATTTATCAATGATATTCCGAGAGTGATGCAATTGTAAACACTTTGGCCCTTGAATTGAAAGTGTAAGGTTGAATATGCATAAGTTGTTCCTAGAGTGCATAAGTTGTTATTTCAAATTCTCAAGCCTAAATGGAAGATTAGATCAATTATCGAACTTCTCAAAACATGCATAGATATATGCCCCCTTTGTCTATCCCCCTTGTACTTGTAAACCTTCGTTTCACGTGTAATCTTCTCTTCATACAATTTTAGCTTTAAAGAAATTTGCATATGTAAACCTTCGTTTCAATTGTAATCTTCTCTTCATACACTTTTAGCTGTAAAGAAATTTGCACAATATGTATGTGTTCTCTAGAAGGACACATGTGTGTGTGTGATTTAGGTACTTCTAATTACATTCTCAAGGGTTAAAAAAAAAAAAAAAAAAGGGAGGTTCGGCCAAGGCTTACTCCCCCGGACTTTAACTTTGAAATTGTAAGTGTACAACGAAGGGCATAGTGCCCATGGGACCCCCCTTATCCCACAAGAAAAGGGGTTTACAAGGAAGGGCATAGTACCCATGGGACCTCCTTTATCCCACAAGAAAAGAGGTTTACAAAATTGGGTTAAACGGCGGTCAACACTACCGCAGGGATAAACAAACGGTGGCACTCAGACACAATGCAACATCTTTCCAGATTACATGTCCCTTACATGTTGCTGCCAGGGATTGAACCCTCGCCCCCGTCTCAAGAGGTGAGAAGCCCAACCACTAGGCCAACGAACTGAGACTATTTTCAAGGGTTTTTTTTTTTTAAATGGAGGTTCAACCGAAGCCTATTCCCCCGGACTTTAACTTTGAAATTGCAACTGTACAAGTGAATGGGCATAGCACCCGCGGGACCCCCCGTATCCCACAAAGCAGGGGTTAAACAAGGTTACAACTGAATGAGACATCGTTACAACTGGGTTTAACTGGCCTAAGCCATAACATGTCCAACCTGGGACTTGAACCCTGGACCTCCGCCTCAAGAGACCAAAGCTCAACCAAGTGTCCTACAAGACGTGGACAGTAGTCTCAAGGGTTATATATATTTTTCTCCTTCCTCTTAAATGGATAAAAATAAAAAGAATGACAAAGACTGGCTTTGATAAGGCACCGGGGCAGACGCAATTTACGACGTCTGGTGTCTCTGGCTGCTGTGACGTTGGCGGCAGCCAGGTTCTTCTCTCTCTCTCTCTCCATCCATTTTCGTACCGTTGCATGGCTGTTGATTGCATCCATCTCTCTCTCTCCATTTTCGTACGGTTGCATGGATGTTGATTGGATCCAACTCGGTCCTTATACAGCACGATGCTTCTGAAGATGATATACATAGACTGTGCTACTTTCTCTGTTAGGCGCTTTGTACAACTTCATACACGCGACGCGTATTGGCACATTTGGTCGTAGGGGGAAGGTCTTGTGAACGCATGCGTTTTTCTGTGGTATGCCTTTTTACATGGTGGATCCGTGTTCTCCCGGAAGCTAGTCTTGGCGATTTTATCCATCTTGATCATTTGGACCACTATATTGTTCTATACGGTGGATTCATGTTCTTTCAGAAGCTGCTCTTGTCGATTGTAGCCATCTTGGTAATTTGGATCACTGTCGAGAAACCAAGGAAGACAACGATTTAATCTGTAGACGAAGTTCCATAGCTGCTAGTCCTTAAAAATTGATGCTGTTTATCTATCTCATAAACGCTACCTCGAGCAAATCATTTGTCAAGGGTTTTTATGAGATAGAAATTAAGTATTTTTAATTTGTAGTCTTCAGTCTAGGCGCATTCCCGTACGATAAGCTCGTGATCTCTGTGCTTCTAGACCAGCAGACAAAATTCATGCGATTTCCGATTGTCTGTATGCATACAAATTTTCAGGAGCTCTGAAAGTGGATCGTCTATGTTCCTCAAGTCTTTAGCCACTGCAAAAACATGTTAAGTGTTCCCTCTCATAAACATGGTGATAAGTGTCTGAATTTGCGACGACAAAACCTGAGTGGGAACGTTAATTTTGAGTATGCGCAAAGCAGAAGCAAAAATCAAGTATTTGAGATGCACATGAAATATTATGGGGGTAGAGATATGAATATAAGAGGTAGGGAGAGGAAGCGAGACAACAAAAGAGAAGTGCTTATGACTAAAGTGTATAAAGTGTATAATACATGTGCCGGTACTATGTAAGATCATGCCTCATTGCTTAACAAGATGTTTCCACCCTACGCTCCTTTTAACTTTTTGGTCATGGATTGTTAAGCTTCATGGTGCAAAGGCAATAAAACTAGCTCCATCTTCAAGGACATGTTGGGTGGCGTGAAGTTTGTGTTGATTACATGAGCTTTTCTACCTCATTTCCATTCGTATTCGTATGATTGCATCTCCATTTTGTATTTAGGAGACACTCCATTTCATATTATTTTATATTGTGTCTCATTATATTTTGGTTTTTTGTCATTTGTTTCTACCATTGTATTCATTATCTTTTAGGAGGAATTATCTCGCATATGATGAACTTTGGAGAGCCTCTTTCAACTCTATATAAGGAGGGAATCTCCTCCACTTTGTACTTGGTGAGAAGTTTCTAGATCTTACTTCATGCACTTTGAAAGCTCGTTTTTAATTCATGTGAGTTTATCCATTTCTTGGTCTACTCACATTTCTTGGTCTACTCACCTTGAGTCTCTTATACTCTTTTATTTTGTTATCATATTCTTTTTTTCATTTTGTTTCTATGCATGTACCCTTTATATGGGATCCGAGTGCAAGTGGAAGTCTTGATGATTCTTTTTGTGGTCCATTTAGTGGAGTCTCTGCTTGTTTTGGTGGTAGTGTTTCTCTCTCATAGAGTTCTTATTTGCTCATCATGTTATTTTGGCAACATTTTGGTGGATTTGCACCATTTTGACAGCTCTTTTCAAGGAGATGGTGATAGGTCCCAAGAGTTTGAAGTGTCTCTAAACACTCTTTGCTTTTATCTTTGTAATTCAATATATATATTTTTTAGTGCAGTCATTATCTTTATTTTGGGACCTCCACATCAAACTGTTGTGTTGTGTGTTTAACTCCAAGATTTGGCATATGACCTACTTAGCAAAGATATTCAAGAAGCCAAATTTTTCTTCTCTCCTCTCATGTTCGTATCGGCAATAGGTCTACGCTCACACATCAACTCTCCATAAGACTATGCATTCAGTTCTAGTATTATCTCTAGCAAATTTTTTAATGATCTATTTTGCAGCAATTGCACCAGCCCTTGTTCGAAGGCTCAGACAAAAGGTCAATACACTGGCCATGTTCGAGGTTTAGACACAACAACGTAGGGATTAAACACAATCGAAGCATCCATTTGTGCGATATTGTCTAACTCGTAAATCAACAGAACTAGTGCATTCATGACTACCTACATCTCGCTGCAGAATTGATGGAAAACCTTCTATAAGCACTTTCAGTCAAGAAGAGAGAAAGAACATTAGAGCTGGAGCACTTTCACTCAAATCTAGCACAGCCTCAAAACTAGTAGATAGCGCAAAAGGGAGGGAGCATTGACGACACTCAACTCCCTTCGTCAATACAAAAAGTGCAACATAGGTTCTCTTGTGCCTCAGTTTGCAAGAGCTATTTTTTTCCCATCAAAATTATTCACATCAAGACAAATTGGTCCATTAAGACATCAAGATGAATTGGTCCATTAAGAAGAAGAACGACATTAGATAGGTGATGAAAGCACCGAGCAAAGAAATGATAGGCTGATTGGTATCAAATACCATCCTTATTGCACACAGTTGGTTTGATCGATCAAGAAGCCTTTCATTACACCTTGCGAGAGGCCTCACGTAGCTCCAACGGCCTCACATAGCTTTGATTGTGAACAAGCTTCAATTTTTGAGTAGCTCGAACTGAACCATCTTTTGGGAAGGAGGAACGTTGCATTTTGCCCAAAATATAGTCTTCACAAACATGTTTACAAGGCCCCTCAAGTTTGGGCAGAGAGGATACCATTTCAGATTTTTGCAAGAGTACAAACTAGCATAATTGAAATGTCCAAAGCGTGCATGTCAAAGCTTTGCATATGATATAGCTTGAGAATCTTGAGAATCTTCAACTTCACTTTTTTTTTATCTATTGCCACATTAATCATCTGACAATGTGAAAGAACTACCATGAGTAGTAGTCGGAATGATTTTACAAACTCCCATTACAAGATAAGAGGAGTTTTTAATGCATGTGATAGGATTCCTTGTAGGGGAAAGCTCAAGTTAACTGAAGAAATTGCGCTCCGAGATAATGTGTTTATTTTCCCCGGTGTCAAGGTACAAAACATGTGAGTCTACTCTAAACATACACTCTTCGTGAGAAGATGGATCATAACTGCAAACAGGAGTAAACGTCCATTTTTCATTCTACACAACTTTGTTTTAGGTGTAGAGGTCTTTGCAACAACCATTCCGGCCTCTTTTTTCTTTGCCTCTTTTGCAACCAGTTTTGGACAACTCTTTATGACATGATTATTTCCTTTACAGTTTTTGCAAAACAATTTTTGTTTTTTTGTTTTCTTCTCATCTTTGTCTTTTTTTTTTCGATCGTGCAAAATTAACATATTTTTGCTTTCTATGTAGATGACCTCCATTTACCTTTGCTTTCTGACTAGCTAAGAAAGCTTGATATGCTACACGCATGATGGACCTGTTCTGCCGGGATTGATCTTCCTGCAACTAAACAGAGACTAACTCCTCAAAATGTTAAGGCATTTGGATTGCCTTTCATCATGAACCGAAGAGTAGAAGCAAAACTCTGATATGAATTTGAAAGACCATTCATAATAGTATGCACTAGTGAATTGTTTGGCAAGACTTCATCCACAAAAATCAACTACCCCTTCAAATCTTTGGTCTTTGTCAAAAAACCATCCATAGAATCTCCTTCAGTCATATGCTAACTCTCCAACTGTTTTCGGAGATGAGCAAATCCAATCTCATTTTTTGCTTGGTACAAAGTGGTAAGCGTATCCAAAGCATCCTTGCTCTTTTGCAAGAGTGAATATTAGGGATAATGGCACGTTTGTGTGACAAGGCTATCGATGCATGTGCCTTAGGATCTATGCCATTTTAACGAAGTTCTTCTTCACTAGGCGAAGAAGGAATCGTAGTATGAATAGGAACCCTAAGATCATCATCTTCAAAGCCAATTGCATCACCTTCAATAATTGTATATGAAGGTGTAATAGGTCGCCTTTCAAAACCATGCACAATATTCCATAGTCTCTTTGTGACCAATACATGACGTATCATATATCCCCGTAATGGGTAATTGGTACCATCCAACTTATCCTCAACAACCAACGTACGGAATACATAATTGCTTTCAGTCATGACCATTGCTTAAAATACCCTGATGCAGAAAAATGATTGTATCTCAGAAAGTTGAACAAAACTACCCTTTTGAGTTCTGCTAAACACGTAGCAGACTTTGAGGTGTTTGAACTGGCCAACTGAAACTTGTATATACGTTTGGCACAAAAAGACGAAATGCTTGCACAAGCGGTGAGATAGTGCATTCGGAGGCTGGAATGAGCTCATATCACCCTGAGTATGCTCACCAAATTTCGGGTGATTATGGGACTGTGATCGGAGGGGTGTTGACGATGCCTTAGATGAAGCAACGACCTTCTCTTATGCCAATTGTTGGAGTTTTAGGTCTTCGGAAGCACGCGAACATCATAAGGAAAAAGAAGAAGCTTGGAGCTCAACACAATACTGAATGTACTACCAAGTTGATGTACAAAGATAAGCAACTCATTAGGGTTATAGGCATATATACATGCCGGGGGAAAAAGACCTCCTTAAAAGGGAAAAAGGTGCCCCGGAGGTCCTAAGTGTTTTCACACATATCACTACCGAAATATATCAGCAAATTCATAAGATTATCGAAGAGAGACATATGTGCTCATCATGTCTTCTATAGTCTGATTTATTCTCTTCGTTTGTTTGTTGGTTTCATAGTGATTCGACAGACATACATAATCGTGAGTGTTTGGAAAATCATATGCCAAAAAGTGTTAGTAAACTTAATCTATCTTCTTATATCTTGCTGCTGTACCAAGTTTAGCTACCTACTACCTCTAGAGGATAAGGCACCAGGGTTGCTTACATAAGAAAAGAAACCCTCATTCTATTAGGGTTGCAGATTCTTACTTCAATTCCAGCACATAGGTTGTTCTTCCTATTCTCTAACTCTTAGTCATACTTCTCTTAAATTTTTATACCTAGATCCATCTTACATTCAGCCTATTATCCAAATTATGTATATTAGACACATTGTATAGTTATTCTTTCATCAAGTAGTGTTATTTAGAGTATCCCTTTTAGCTACTAGTTCCTATTTTATTTGTGTAATCATTCATCTATCTTATTTGTTTCAAGATGTGTATGTGCTCAAGGTTTTAAGTGTGGGAAAGATCATGTGATTTTTATTGGACCTACCTCACTTCCAACAACAAGATGAAGGATAAGGTTTATGTACAAACATTTACACTCTGACAAGAAACCCTGATAGAACATGAAGAACATAGCCTTGCACTAAGGAAGCATACGAAGTTGACATGATAAACCTTGTAAGTCCATAAGCCTTGCATAAAATAAGTAGGGTGGACTAGATGGAGGGGCAAAGAGAGTGAATAACTAGGGATTATATAGCTCTTAAATTTTGAAATTTAACTCTAATGAAGAATTCCAGAAAATCTACATTCTCTTTGGCCAAAATCACTGATACAAATACAAACACTCACTACTCATACTCTACCTTAAGAGAGCCTTCATATGAGAGGTAGGGCTACAATAGAAGAGGCTAAAGTAGGGACAATAGATCTTCTAACTACAAGGGACTTCTCACAAGAGAGACTGAAACTGACCATCATCGTTAGGCGATAAAGGCTCGTTGAGCTGCCTGTTAGGTTTATAGGCGGTAAAATAAAGCTTGCAATCAGTTTTAATTAGGGCCATATATTTGCTGGAAATAATGTCACATTGAGCATCAAACGCTAAATTCCAGCAAACACTAATTTCAGCATACCATTTCCTAAAAGTGGTCAAAGGTAAAAAATGGTCAAAATTTTTATTGCATATTCTTAAAGTATGATTGTGAGCTGTCTAACCATAACACGTACCCATCTGAGCTCTCTAAGCCCCTCAAATAGCAAACCCTATTTTTTTGCTTTTCAACATGCTTTTCATATGTCACATGTCATAATCTTATTAAAATATGGAAAAGCAAGTTAATCCAAGGGTACAAATTATAGATGGCTGTTTTAGGGTTGCCACATCATCAGCCATGCCAACTCACCATTAAAAAAAGCTTTCGGGAAAAAGATTTTGCTCTCCCTCAGCTTTTGCGTGGATTTTTTCGTGGGGCAGATCTTGGCTATAAAAAGACTTGCTTGGTGTTGCTGCTAGAACTGTGTTACTGGTGTGCTGCTGCTACAGGTGTGTTGCTGATTTTTTTCACTCCTACCTCTCTCTCACACACACTTGTGTGTAAATTTAGGTTGGTAAGCTGCTGATTTTCTTTTATACACCTATCTTTTTTTTTGTACCATGTTATTTTCAACCATCTACTTCAAGAAAAGAAGTGTTTGAAGCCTTCAACATCGGAGGAAGGGATTACTACAGCATTACTTGCTGTTTTTCTCACTTACACACAACACATAGGCTGTAAATTTCTTCTTGAGCCTATCACACATCATTTGTCTTACACAGTCTATTTCTCAGCCCGTAGGGCGTTTTTCTCTCAAAATTTGTAACTAGAACCAATTCGTATTCAGCCTTTGATATTCTTATGTATATACACACATTGTATAGTCAGTCTATCAAGTTTTAATTTCTAAGAGTAGAGCTTTCTACTCGTTTCACATATCTTGTATCTTATCTATGTGTATCTTCTCTCATCTATCTTATTTGGTTCTTGGTTCAAGTAGTGCACGTGTACAAGGTTTCTAGTGTGGGGAAGATCTTGTGAACCTATATGGCCTACCTACTTCTAATGCTTAGTATCAGAGCTTATTACACATATACATTACTTGTTCCCAAGATGAGATAATAGAGATAGACTAGGACAAGAGGATAAACTTGATGGAATGTCTAACTATCCTATGTGGAGTTTTATGACAATGAATTTTTAGTGTTCACAGATTTGTGGAATTTTGTCAACGACAAGTATCCAAGATAAAGATAAAGATAAAGAGAGGATGTTGTTTCTACTACCAATTTCATCCAACAAATTGATGAAGAAGAAGCGGTCCTTTCACATATTGAGACATACAAGATCGACAACCTACTGAACACAAGTCAAGATGGGATTGAAGAGATGCTCGAGCACTCTCTCTTATTGTGATGGGTGTAAAGCGTCACATTCCACCTAAAATCAGGTCATGCAAAACCTCATACATACATCGGGAAGCTTTCCCTTGCTCATTGGATGACCCTTGCATCGTCATGCCAAAATTATCCGTGACTGGGGGCAAGATTCAATGTGGGTACATGAAGACAAGATCATGTAGCAAGTGCACATGGAAAATGGACGAGATCATAAGACACAATGGGCAACTAATTCCATAGCGGTGGAAGGAGAAACAAAACTCGACTTTCCATCTCTAAGTGGCATTGATCATGAGGCTGAGCTATTGGGATGGATGGGGGTGGAATCTCCACCTTGCAAGTTGCTACACTATCTCTTTTACTTAGAACAAACCCAAAGAGGACATAGAAGCTAATTGGGTCGGGAGAACCCAATGGATCACGGAAAAGGTAAGAAGCTCCCACTATATAAAGAGAATAATAAAGGATAGAAGGAAATTTCCAAAGACGATCCTTGAGATAGGTTACCTTTGGAAGAGATTCCCCACGGTCGGATGGAGGGAAAGATCTGCACTACTAAAGTTGAGGGTACACCAGCGTACGCAAAGGAGGAACTCAGAGAGAAGGCATTCAACTTTGCAGTGGATCAAAATATTGTCGATGAGAAGGAATTCAACTTTGAAGAGGATGAGGATCTAGTCAATGATGCTTGCTCAAGTGCCAACCCAGCATTTCTTGAAGAATGGCTCTTGCAAGATTCAATACTCTTGAAGAAAGCATGGGAGTACACAAGGTTGTTTCAGAGATCCTTGCAAAGGCAAGCAAAAACTCAAGCATGAACCTCAGCTTGAAATACAAGGCGAAGGAGGAGGGTGTCCACTTTTACCCTCACAGAAAGGAGAGAGTTTGTTTGGTGATTAGTGAAATCTGAATTTTGTATAGTTGTTTTCTTGTGGTTTTTCAGTAGCCTCCATGTTAGTCCATGACTTGGTTTTGCCAGCCAAGAAGTCAAAAATTCCTTCCTAGCTTTTCATTTAGTTGTAATAATGATCCATGACTTATTTTTGTCTTCTTCGAAGTCTTGACCTGACGAATAGTTGACTACTTGGTATCCATGCCTTTTTTATATCATCTTAGTCACTAAAACACCAAAGATAATTCCTTCAAAACACTTAAAACATTTAAAAAAAATAAAAATAAAAATAAATTAAAACTCAAACATTAAACACATTAAACTTAACACAACATTCAAAAACATTAGAGCACTAACCATTAAGACATTACGACTTTCAAAACAATCAAAATCCGCATAAATACATTGAAAAACTTCAATTACATTCACATGAAAAATAATTGACTTTGACTCTCTCTCTCTCTCTCTCTCTCTCTCTTCCCCCCCTCCCTCTCCTCCCCCCCCCCCCCCCCCCCTTTACCAACCCCTCCTCTACGTGTGCCCCTCCCCCAACTCATATCCTCTACCGACCCCCACTTTGTGTGCACCCCTCCTCCTGCTCCAACCCTCTCTCAACCCCCCCTCTACCTTCGCCCCTTCCGAGCGTGAACCCTCTACTGACTCCTCCCCTCCCCCCCTCCTTCGTGGGCCCCTTTCCCTGCTCGATCCCTCTGCCTGTGCCCCTCCCTGAAACCCCATTCCTCTGCGCCCTCCAACCCACCCTTCAATTTCCTCATCTCTCGCCACTTCTCCTTCCCTCAAACCCTAAACACATCCTCCTCTCTCTCGAAACCTTCATGGTCTCGTAGTATGACACAAGAGGAAACTACAAGATGAGAATGTGCAATCTTAACCCTAACCCTAACCTCAACTTGAACCCTAATTTTCACCCTAATTTCAACATCTAACCCTAACCCTAAGACATAATTTTGAAGACACGTTTTTTGAAAGCAAGGGAGATAAGAAGACATGATCTTGAAGAGGGAACACATGGCAAAGAAGAAGGATTTACTGAAGTTAGAAGATAAATATACAACACCCTAAGGACAAAAAGAAGCTCATGAAGTCCACCATCAATGACATCATTGCCCTCTTATCCAAGCTCGGAAAAGAGAGTCAATCACTCCATAAAGAGAAGGAACAATGGAAGAAAGATAAAGAGGAGTGGGAGAAGAGGAGGATGACAAGAAAAAGAAATTTGGGAAGGAGCACAAGAGGAATGGAAGAAAGAACAAGAGTACTTGAAGGGAGAGATAGCCCTCCTCAAGGCAATGGTGGCATCGCTCTCCCCCGAGGAGGGTGAGATTTATACTACAACTAAGGAAGCCCTCAAAGAAGAAATCACAAAAGCCTTGATCGAGCACATGGACGACAAACTCGAAGCCACTAAAGAGGGCTGGATGGAGGTAGTAAACAAAAACATCAAGAAAGAGGTCCGATATAAAGCACATAAAGAAGAGACTCTTCTCGTACACAATACCATTGAGGAGGAGAGAATGAGGCAAGCCCAATGCCTCAATGTACGAGTCATAGGAATGGGAGAGAGAGAAGGATCCACTTCGGAGGAGGAAGGGAAGATGTAATGAACCAAGCTTGGATACAAGGACATGGAACCATCTCCTTTCACTAAAGCTTGGAGGATCGATAAAGATGCCACTAAGCAACGAGCCCTTATCCTCCACTTCCCCGATGGCAAGTCACGATCTACTTTCCTTCACAAGAGGATGATCTTATGAAGGCTTGAAGGCCCACCTATCTACCTCGATGGTGACCTCTCCAAAGTGCAAGTCGCACATAGGCGTGCATGTATGCCTAGGGTGCACCATGCTCGCATAGAGGGGAAACGAGCATCTTATTCACATAGGGACTCCCGGCCCGTGGGACATGAGAAGAGATCCACTTGGAAGACTGGAATTGCAACGGAGATCTTTGGACACACCTAGAGAGACTCGAGGAGGTGATGAGTTTAGGACATCATCCTACTTACAAAGACGCATGAGAGCCCCCTGCCCAGAGAGAGGATTACCCCGGATACATGGATTTTAGTGGGAGTCTCTACACTAAGGATGCATAGGAAAACACACATCACACGGATCAAGAGAGGTGGCCATACTTTTTAGACAGGGACTACACAATAGATTACAGATTATTTCCTGCGACTCACATGCCTGATGCATGTGGACCATCCTCGAGCTATCACATGACGGTTCCATCTACATAGACATATTCTATTTTTCCCCCACAGGCTCTTGTTTTGCCTCCATTGATCATGAATCTTCATCGGTGGAGACCTCACCTTATGCATGTCTATCGGATGAGATCATGGAGCACTCCATGCTTGGTAAAATCTTCCTCATGGGGGACTACAACGCTCGCACACGAAGTGAGCTCTACGAGGCATATGACCATGAGGATCCAGAGGCACTACATACTTCACATGAGGAGACTACCATGAGACCATAGTCACAGGGGGATGCGTCCCCGGGCCCGAGGGATGCTGGGATGCCATCCCCCCCTCCATTTTTCTAGGGACGCTCAGCCGGGACGGCTTGCCCCGTCATAACAGGATGCCGTCTCCGGGATGTTTTTTTGTGACGACGCAAAACGGGGACGCCCAGTTTTGGAGGGAAAAATTTTCACCGAAAAGAATTTGGATTTTTGAAGTTTAAAAACTTGCGCCCAACTTGTCTCTGCAGAGGCTTCTTTTGGGGCCCCAAAGCAAGCATAAAAGGGGCTGTTTGCTGCCCTCAAAACACACAATTTACCTTCAGCTTTCTCTTGAGCTACCTTGGTCACTGGTGTGCACGCTTGCATATTCAGGAGCCCTCTCCATCCTCTTAACCTTTGGGCCTCTCTAGGAGAGTGATTTCAGCAGCCCCTCTCTTGAGTCCTCTCCTCAAGGCTCAAGAACTTACCCTTTGGAGTTCTAAACCTTCCTCCTCTCTTTCATTTGGAGTGTAGGAGAAGCCATTATGGCCTCTTCATCAAGCACATACAAGAGAAGGAAGGAAGTCGCAAAATGGACATGGTGGGAAGAGGTGGACTCTCCCATGTCCGCCGGAGAAGGAGGTGGTTCAAGACCATGGACATGCAAATTATGTGGATACAAAAGGACAGGCGGAGAGAACAAGGTGCGTGCCTGTGCTCATCTTCTTCATGAGAGTGAAAATGAAGTAAAGTTTTGTAATGCCATCACTTCGGAGAAAAAGCAAGAACTTCTCAACAAGCTTGTTGCGAGTGATGGCCATGTGCATGCCCGTCGTGCTTCACAAGCTCCGGTCAATCTCGCATCATTTGTGAGAACTTCTACCTCTGTTTCCAAGGAGGCATCTTCATCGGCAACCACGGCTCGACCTCATCCTCTTTCCACACCAAAAGATATGCCATCTTTAAGCTCCACACCATATGGAGTGGGACGTATTCATCGTCAACAAACCCTTGATGATAAATGGAATCTCAAATTGAAGGAAGAGGTTGACATGGTGGTGGTGAGGTTTTTCTATCATGACCACATTCCTTTCAATGCAGCCCGGTAAGTAATCATAATTCATATGGCATAACTGAATTTTCAATTTACCTAATTGTTTTCCATTTGTATAATGTAATTTCTCTTTTTGTTCATAGATCACCGTACTTCAAGGAGATGATGAAAAAAGTAGGGGAAAATGGATCACAATATGTTCCTCTCACTTCAGAGAGTTTGCGTATGACTCTATTAGACGAGTGACACACAATGACGATCTATCCATGGAGTTGTCGCTTACTCCCGAGGTGAGATGTACTTCATATCATCCCATGATGCATTTGAGATAGGAAAATCAGCCGATGTGCTTACTTCTGAGTGGGCAAGTGCCATAGAAATGGTGGGTCCAACAAATGTTGTAGCCATTGTAGCAGATGGAGAAGCCGCAAACAGAGCAGCTCCGCAAATAATTGAAAGTATGTATCCTCATATCAGTGTTTGTTTTTGCATGGCTCATTGCCTAAATAATATTCTCAAAGACATTGGCACCTTGGATTGGATTTTGCCTTCAATCAATGAGGCAAATGCATTAGTGAGCTCCATTTCAAATTAACTTTTAAATCAGCATATTTTGAGTGCCGTCCCGGATTGGCGTCCTTGGGACGGTACAGGTCCCGTCCCCAACCCCGGGATGTCACTGTCTATCACGGGCCCCTGGTGACTATGCATGAGACACTCCACAGATAGAGGTCTTGTCATTGCATACAGATGACATCTACTCAAGCTTGGCGTTGAGCACTGTCTCATCATTTATAACGGGATGGCCCAGTGGCCTATCTCAAGAGGCTTGACTTGTGTGCAACATGGGTTTGGAGGGGGAGAAGGGAGCACAATCGATTATATCTTGGGATCCACGAGGCATATGACCATGAGGATCCAAAGGCACTACATACTTTACAAGAGGAGACTACCATGAGACACTCCGCAGACAGAGGTCTTGTCACTGCATACAGATGACATCTACTCAAGCTTGGCGCTAAGCACAGTCTCGTCATTTATAACGGGATGGCCAAGTGGCCTATCTCAAGAGGCTTGACTTGTATGCAACATGGGTCTTGAGGGGGAGAAGGGAGCACAATCGATTATATCTTGGGATCCACGGTGGCCACCCACCTTATTACATCACTTACCATCCCACCCATACCCATCGGAGCCGATCACACATATCTCTCCCTTTCCATCATTGGAAATAGTACCCCACATAGACCCATACCTTGTACCCCACACACCACCATTCATTTTACACGTGAACTAGCCCCTCTACTCATTGGAGGTCGAGTGTGGCCTTGATCCATTGGAAGCGACAAGTGTTCGAGGAGGCACAAGAGCCCGAGCTATATCGTCTATTCATGAGCATGGACAGTGTGACAGCATGGCGACTACACCCATTGAGGACCCATAGATTTGGTTGGTTTATGTAGCGTGATTATATGATGTGCCGTGACAGCTTCCTATTCCACGGCCATCTGAGCCTCGACCCACACACTCTTCTTTCTTTACGACAACGATGGTGGAGAGGGCCATACGCCACATGCAGCATGGATAGGCAGTCTATCACACTAGTTTAGAGAGTGAGGATTACATAATACATAAATTATATGTGTTGTATTGTATTGTACTGTATAGTAGAGTACGTTATAATGTCCTTTGAAATGAAATAGAATACAGTACATTACATAATATATGTTTTTTGCATATTGCACCAAACTTACAATACTTATTTCTTATCTTTTCTCCACGTAGTTCTTGGTCACATATGTTCACGTATGGTATTTTTTAATCATACTTTTTTTGTACTTCCGTATCGTATGCGTTTGTTGTATGGTCGCGGTATGAAAAAACTATGCATATACCCTCGTAGATAGGGCTCCATCACCCTAGAATCACCCTTAATATTTCGCCACTCACGTCTGAGACTAGATTGTATTAGCTTTTTATGATCTTGTTTTATCTTTGTGATAGTCAGATGGCATCCGTATCATGTATCCTATGATTTGTATCATAGGCTGATTTTGGCCTATCATAGACATAAAAAAGCTTTCTTTCTTTCTTTTCTCTCTCAGAGGGGTCCGCCTTCTAGAGGCATAGAGGCATAAGGCTCACGCTTCAGTAGGTAGCGGCACAGAGAGTGCGACATCGACCACATAGGGCTGGATACGGGCGGCCACGACTATACCAGGAGGATATCTCACACATCAGGATAGCCCATGACCGCATGATGGAGCACAGGTGCACCACCACCACTTGGGTAGCCTTCCTTCCGGAGGCACTCAGACTGCCGGCGATGTACCACATACTCCACCCACCTCCACCCATTATTAAATGTTAGGATATACATATTCACTCTTGTCATGGGCCCCCCATGTATTAGGTGGCCATTATCTGCAGAGTGAGAGCCGCATCTCCCCACACACCACTACATTATCCCCACTACCTCTTCATCACCCGATACACTATCCTGTGGTTATTTTGAGCCTTTTTTAGCCTACACAGTTTTGTTTAGCGAGTACTATTCCATTTTATTTCTACACAGGAGTTACTACAGTTGTATATGGTTTTGTCTCATAGGCCAAGTTTGACCTTCGAAAGATATTAATATCACTCTCTCTCTCTCTCTCTCTCTCTCTCTCTCTCTCTCTCTCTCCCCCCCCCCCCCCTCGGTAGCCCGTCGTCATCTTTGCATACATCGAGCCCGTCGTCGCCTCTGCACCTCCTGTCCAACCCGTCACCTCTGTACCGTGCTTCCCTTATTGTCTTTGCACCGTGCTCCATCTCGTTGAGGCCCCCCCCCCAAAAAAAAAGGAAAAAAAAAACCCAAACAACAACCCAACCCAAAAAAAAAAAAAAAAAAAAAAAAAAAAAAAAAAAAAAAATCCCATTCCGAAATCCTAAAGAGGGCCCGCGAATCCCTCCCTTGAAACCCTAAAGCGAAGCTTCTCTCACCCTATTGGCCTCGGCACCCTGCTCCCCCCGTCGTCTTTGCACTCGGCTCCATCCTATCACTGCTCTGTCAATGCGCCCCTCTCTATCCCTCGTGCTCCATCCCATTAGTAACCTGCTTGATTTTACACGGCCCCCCTATAACCCTAAAGTAACCCTAAGAACCCTAGAGCCTAACCTAAATTCCCTCGATTCTTTCTACTTCATCTAATGGGGAACTCAACAACACCCTAAATCTTGGGGGGAAAAAACAAAAAAAAACCTAACAATTATCTTGGATAAGTTAGAGGCAGCATGGCATGGCTAGAAAAGAAAGAAGTGGAGGATGTGATTACTAAAGCAATTAGAGAAGAGAAGGAAAAAGAAGACGAAGTACTTAATCAAGAAATGAGGAAGGTCAGAGACAAAATAAAAGCTGTAGAAGATCATATTAAAATTCTTCAAGAAGATAGAGAAGGATGGAAAGCTAAGACACATCGACTCCAAGAAGAAATCATTCACCTGAAGATATCAAAAGAAGAAGACGAGATCACAAAACTAGATGACTTAAAGGAGGAAATCAAGGACTCTAAGACAAAAACGCAAGAACGCATTAGATCAGAAATGGAATAAACCCAAAATAGTTGGGTGGAAATAGTAAGTAAAGGTATTAAAAGAGAGGTCAAGGAAGTGCTGAAATGGATGCATCATAGATATGTTGACAATGGGGGTATAGAGATATGCCATTTACTCGGGTATGGAGAGTGGGGAAAGATGATACAAAACCTCGGGCACTGATATTGTAGATGAGCTCAATAGAGGAGCAAATAGCTTTCTTCAGAAAACGACCAGCATTATAGAGTCTTCCAAGAGCATTCTTATTCATGGATGAGGACCTCACAAAGATGAAGGTAGAACACAGAAGGGCATGTATGCTCCCGGTCTTACTGGCTAGGAGAGAAGGAAGGAAAGCCTTTTATCATGACGGTAAGGTTTTCATAGACAGATGCGCTACTAAATAGGGGTGTGCGGCCTATGAGACAACACTACATTAGGACACATGCCTCAATGGAGCAGTTTGGAACTGCAATGGGGCTTTATGGACATGACCAGATTGTTTGGAGGACCTGCTCGAGGCAGATGACTCGAGGCACATGACTTTATCTATATCCCAGAGACACATGAGAGCCCATATAGGGGTTTACCCCATATAGTTGGATTTTAGTGGGAGTCCACTTTTAGAACCACTACTAGACAGGGTACTTCACGTGGGTCTGGGGTGTGGCAATTTTCTCCGGACTTAGCAACCAGAGATAGATCCATATCTTGATGAGAGACGAGGAGGCACATTATATGTGGGTTTGTATTGAGTCGACCAAGGAAAGATGGATTGTAACACGGTAAATGCATCTTTTATAACCCTTGCAACATGTACTTATGCCAAGCCAAATTCTCCATTTCTAGCGATTGTATGTTCTTGCTCTACCTCTAATTTAACGTACTCAACAAGCTGCCTACTCATAAGAAGTGACTTGTATGGTGTTCTCCAATATTGAGTAGCATCAACGAACACTGATCACAAAGGTTATGTATCCAAAAGCAAAAGACAGTTCGATGCATGTTGACAGAGAACAACAGGACCTATAATTCCCATAGCAGCTAAGTGACTTGTATGGTGTTCTCCAATATTGAGTGGCATCAACGAACACTGATCACAAAGGCCATGGATCCAAAAGCGAAAGCCAGTTTGATGCATGTTGACAAGAACAACAGGACCCATATTTCCCATAGCAGCATTCACAAGTTCAGTCCCGACTCCCAGGTTTTAAGCACCAGCCCCAACTATTTTAGTCTTTTCCACTGCTCGCTAACCTCTGCACACCTGCAAATTCTTCCAACCTGACTCACCATACATATAATTGCACATTCAATAATTGAAGGTGATTATACCCAGAAATCAAACGTGTGCATGCAATACAAGTATTCACGATATCATGTCTGGAAGCCTAGGGCACTATCGTCGCATTAAGCGAATTAGTTTATTACAGAGGGAAGAATTTTTCTCACTGGTCAAAACCAAACCAAAAAGGTCTTTACCAAAACCTTCCAACCGTACATTCTCATTTTCACAAATACATGTCATGATTGTGGTGATTTGTGTTATGTAAGATCTGCTAACGTTTCACCAAGGCCCTTTGCTATCTTCGGACTGATCAAGAAGATGCTCGAATTCTGGAATCCACTTCACTATGTAAAAATAGATCACGAAAGTGCCTATGTCTTCCTCCCTGGCAGTTCATTGATGTCCCATCGATTCTTCCAATTCTCTTACCTTCTGGAGTCCAGCCCATCCACATTAGGACCCTTCAGGTCCTCCACGGGATAATTCTCCCTCTTCACGTGTACCTCCTCCGGACCTAAGTGCCCTCCTGTTTACTCCAGCCCTCCTCTTGCTTAATGTGCCGGCCTTCACTCCATGTCCTCCCCAGTTGCTGCCTTCTTTCTTCAGCCTATATGCAGCCCCCTGCCCTCCCTATGGCTGCTTCTGTGCAAGTCACCTATGCCACTGAAGATTCCATGAAGCCTTGATGAATCATTAAGTTTTTTTTTATTTTTTCTATTTTTTTATTTTTTCTATTTTTTTATTTTTTTCTTCTTCCCCAAGCGTGCCCCCCTGTCTGCACAGGTTTGATCTTCAACCCCTCTCCTCCTATGTCTTCAACATATGAACCCCCTTTTTAAAAAGACAAAGCTTCCCTTTCTCTCTATCTCTTGACTGTTAACTACACCATGCGACAGAATCACACCTCTCTTCTTCTCTCACATACAGCTATCTTCACACCTCTCTCTCTCCCTCTCTCTCATGAGCTACACTAGTATTTTCAGCCCGTAACTTCACCCATATGGCACCATTCTTTCCTTAGTCGTCTCTGGTGTTCCTGCAAAAACCACATCACACTCACACCATGTGCAGAGACACACGCACGCATATGTACAACTTCACTCACGCAATCACTCGTACATACATTCAGTCACATGCACGTGCCACGGATGCACACTATTCAGAACTGCGCACACAGAATCAGGCATGGGGTCATGCCCACTCATACGCACATGCATGCACTCTGATAATCACATAGGCACATATAGAGAATCACACAGATGTACGCCAAACGACACTCATCCACTTAAAAATTTAAACATGTACGTTAGCTTGCAGACAACCTTTTGTGCATATATACTTTGCAGTACATATGTACCAATCTACATATGCGCAAACACTCGTCCATTTTAACATCCTGTTATTATATTATCAGAGTGAAATCATTCACCTACTGATTTCTTGAATTTGAAAGCTTGACATGGGGCGCGATCATATATGTTGCAGAAAGATGTGGAATTGTTCTATATGGAAAGTGGATCTTTAAAGAGGCATGCATACAAACTTATTAACAACCAAAAAACAATTCCTCCCAGTGTTCTGTCGATGCAAAAGAAGTGAGTGCAAGACAAGCTTAACTACCATAAACATTCAAACAAAGGAGATACATCGACAGGACAAGAAAAATGTTTGAAGCATGTTGTCTTTTCCATAATTCAAAAAAATTGACGGAAAGGAAGCAAAAATTAGTGCATTGATCAGTGATGCATGTGATTCAAAAACTTAGAGAACAAGAACTAATTGGTTCAATGCTTCCCAATGAGAAAAGATCTTTGGTCTTTCAGACTCTGGTTTCTTCTTTCTTTAACAGGGGGCGAACAAAAAAAACCTTTTAAGGTAAACAATGTATGAGCTAAGTGCCTCATCCACAAGAACACCTTCAGCACTTCGTTAAACAAAGAGGCTTTGCAAAATGTCTGCACTCCAGTGATAATCCCTCACTCTCCATGATCCGGATCAGATGGGTCTCCTTCTTTTGCTACTTTTTCACTCCTACACCAGCAAAGACGGAAAAGCAAGAGATATCCACCACCTTCATGAAGCTATATATTCTTCGTCTTTGTAATCCTCAGTTACATGCTCTTGCTTGTGGTCTGCAGTGCTCTCCTCCTCCCCTCTGCACTCTGCTGGAATTCCCGACTCCTCCCTTTTGAATCGTCCATGCCTATCCAATGTATGCAGTTGACAACATCTCCCCCACCACAGCTCTGAATGCCCCCCCCCCCCCAAAAAAAAAAAAAAAAAAAAAAAAAAAAAAAAAAAAAAAAAAAAAAAAACCCAACATTTTCTTCTTCTCTTCCACCATTACTTTGACGACAAAAAAAGGGCTGAAACAGCGTCTACACGTACTCAACAAAAAAAGCAAAAAAAGAAGAAGAAAGGGTAGGCCTCCTCCATTAAAAGAAAAAGAAAAAAATTTGCAAAATGAATTATGCGGTAAAATAACTTCGCTTCTAGTGTACGTCCAAATGAAAATAACTAATTGCCCTCCAATTCGCAACGTGTGCAGGAACATTGCCTTCGACTCTTTTCTATTCTCCCTTGCCAACAAGGGCACAATTTTGTCATGTATGCTCTTTACTCAGTGCATTTCACATTATTACTCTCAAAGATAACCATCTTCATATCTCGCTATTGTGGGCATTGCTTAGCCTGATTAATCCTTTGTTGGTGTACATTTATCTGCACTTCAATGGGCCTTGGCTCCGTAAGCAACACAAGACCCTTTGTCCTTTCCCTTTTTGTGTTTCATTACATCTTGCCTCTTTCGACTGCCTTGAAGTGCTATGTTGGGTTCCACTCGGTCCTCTTCAAATCGACCACAGAGTGAGCCTTTTTCATGATTCTTGATAGGGGTTCCAACCTTGCCAACTAAAGGATACCATTACTCTCCCCCAAGCCGCCACATTCGATTGTGGTTTATCATTGTTGACAAACACCTCTCTTTTGCAAAACACCTGCAATTAACCATTTACTCTGAGAAAATGGGAACATGTTAGTGCATAAAAATCAACCATTTATTTAACTAACATGGATATACATCGTCATATGCTATTTTCGCCCTCGGGGGTCATCTTGTGCCAGACATGATGGAGAGAGCCATGTTCGAGATCTTGATTCACCGTATACCCCATTATCAGAGGAAATTGTGCATTGCTCTACATTAGGTGAGGTCGGTCTTCAATGCATGTACAACATCTCGACAATGTGAGTCATATGATACAAAGAAGTCGGATATCATGGAGAGTCTAGATCAAGATGAGATCGGAATCGGAAGATCATACAATAATATGGGTCAAGATACGATGGGGTACAAAAGCCCGAGAACAACTCTTATGATGAGGAGTGTTGTGAGCTATGTAGATGCATCAAAGCTGATGAGGCCCTTGGTGATATCACCCATAGACATGCATAACGTCGCATGTAGTCCTTGATAGGCCGTAAAAGGAGAGAATGGGAGGAGCACGAGTATTGGAATATATATCACTTGCTTATGAGCAAGGATTGTTCAGTTGCATGGCATCATTTACGAGAGAGGAGACAATCCACCCCCATCTAGGATCCTATGAGATGGCATCATTATGCGGAGAGTTTGTATTAGATACCTGGTCAGCCATCGATATCGAAACCTCATAGCCCGAGTCCAACTACTTCCATTTTCTTCGCATAGAAGATGGTGAGAAGGGCCATCACATGACTACAAAATGGAAGAGCTAGAGATGAGTTTGGCTTACAAGACCAACATCTTATATATGTGGTGGGAGGTCTTGGTACCCCTTATTACACACCTCTTAAATTGAGGCTTGGTTGAGGGGTTTCTAGCCTCATGGAAGAGCACACCATAATACCTATTCACACGCATGGTGATATGATGGATCGCAACACATATCAGACTATCATGATTGGCCCCATACTGCCAAACTCTATGGAGTGATTTTTGAGGAGGAGCTGAGCACTGTAGCTTAGCAAGCAGGTTTTCGAGCTCTAGAGAAGGCTCGCTTTCGGCGTGCCTCTTACTCTCATATGCTTGATCGATCGGGCACGGGTGAGGAAGAGGAGATTATTTGTTTTGTGGACTTTCACAAAGCATTCGACACTGTGCCTAGAGGGAGACTTTTTAGACAACTACTTGATCTTGGAGTCACTGATGGCATGCTATGGGGTATCTATGCTTTGTATGAGCAAGCATCTGGCAGGGTCAACCCTTGTGGGCTTTTCGATCCCATTGTTAGCATCATTGGTGTGAAACAAGGGTGTCCACTATCCCCTATTTTATCTGGGATCTACATTGATTAGCTTGTAGACTTTATCCTTAAGGGTGGCGGTATAGGGGTGGAGTTGGGGGGAACCACTATACACATCCTGTTATATGCTGATGACGTGGTATTGGTTTTTGAGTCTTCTGAGGGGTTACAAAGTCATTTACATGTACTAGATGATTATTGCTCATAGAGAGGTCTCTCAGTGAATCTTGGTAAAACCAAGGTACTTATTTTTGGAGCTTCCGCTCAGATACGAAGACATAGCATATTCAGAGTTGTTGGTGGACAGATCAAGATCACTGGTTCATATGTCTATCTTTGGATGAATTTTTCAGCCATATTGGGTCCATTTTCTATGGCCCTGGAAGCTCAAAAACGGGTCACTCGTGGATATGCAGTGTTAGCACTAATGGAGAGGTAGTTTCACCAGGCACACTTTTAGGAGCCCCACACAAAGGGGTGGCTATTTGACACTCGTCACACCAACACTGATGTACGGTTCATCCACTTGGGGGCTAAGACTAGCAGATTATATATGGACTTTGGTGGAGAGATCCCGTGTACTCATGATTTCTAGGCTTATATGTAGTAAGCCATCAATACCACACAACATCATTAGAGAAGAGTTGGAAGTACCCCCGATGTGGTAGGCTTTGTTTTGGGTAGTATGTCTTCTACAGAGACTCCAAGACATGGATAGTGGGCTCATTTGCATATAGAGCTTTCCAGGCATCACGGCCAGACATCATGGGATCTGACCCTAGAAGGAGATGCTTCATGTTGGTATGCCCAAACTAGAGATTGGCTGGTTAGTTATGGATTTGACATGGATAGGCTACCACCTATAGAATATGATACATATTCCAACAAAAAGGCTCCATTATCGGGAGATTTCTTCACAGCTTTCAGTTCAAGGGTCAACTAAACAATCTAGTACAACGCATCCTCAAAAGAAATAAAGAGTGAAGATACAAAAGGATTCCAGGGAGGTGATAGATGCTCTTCCCATCGGTCGGCAAGGGTATGCCCGCACAACAAAAAAGGTATGCACATCAGCTAATACCCCATTTCCACCCACTCTTCTCACGCCTACTTCCTCTAAGAAAGCTTCTCCAGCCGTTTTATCTCCCCCACCTTCACACACCCCACACACCTCAGATGCATCTACTCTCACACCCCATTCCACTCGAGCTCCCACCCCATCCACTCACATCACCATCGACCCACCTATCGACCCCATTCACCTACAATTTCAAGCATTACCTACACCACCACCGTCTCCTCCACAACCTGCACCGCTCCACTCCCCCTTGCCACAAGCACCATCACACCCTCCATCGCCACCCCAACCACCACCGACATCTATCCCCCCAAATGATATACCCGCCCCTCCTCTCAGTTAGAACACCATTCAAAAGCCACCGTTTGATATCCTTCCCTTTCCCCCTCCATTCAGGTTCTCTCCTAGTAGGCATAACCTAGCTACAAAATTGCCTCCGAACCCCATACTTGATTCTTTCCAATCCACCATTTCAGAAGCACAATGGCTCTCCGCAAACGAAAGGTACAAACGGCACATCTGGCCCTTAATTCCCGATCACTTACAGAATATGTGTGAGATGGATGTTGCCAAGAATAGGTTTTTCAAAACTACTAATAAACTTTCGGAAGACAGGCAGACTTGTGTCGATTTAGGACATCGACTACGCAATCATGTTAGTATGCTGAATGAAGAATGTCTTCGGGTGTGTCTAGCCACCAAGGAAATGTACATGCAAATAGTAGAATTGTCTAAACACTTCAGGGACGCGAACAGGCTTGACACAAAAGTAAAGAACCTAGAAGCATTTTTGCAGGATGAAGGAGAGAAGAACAAAAAATTGAAGGCTGAGAACAAGGACCTTAAGGAAGATAACAAAAAGCTACAGGCAGAAAATTCACTCCTAAGGTAGCAAAGAGATGCCTTAAAATCCAAATTTAATGCCTTGAAATCCTTGCTATCTTCTTCAGACACAGAGGACGTCCCGCAAGCAGAAGGAGAAGATGAAGACAAGGAAGAAGATCCAAATGAAGATTAGGAGGATAATCAAGCTCAGAATAGAAGGCCTAGGAAGGAGCCTGCATGTGACTAGCATATTTGTGATTTTGGCCAGAGAGCATACATTTTATTGCTGCACAGTGTCCTAGTATTTTATTCTTGTACCAGTGTTATAGAACTTTATTGCTGCAGAGGGTCCAATTATTTTATTTTGTATCAGTGTTATAGGACTTCATTTTGTATTGTCAAAAACTCCTTGCAGAATTATATTTGGCACTTCATGGACACAACTCTATTTCTTTATGTTGATGTAATTACTCCATTTATTCTCTTTCTGTAATAAATGAGTATATGATTATTCCTTTCTCTCCGAGACAGAGAGACACTAGTGGCGAGCAACCTGCAGAATAAATTTTTTGAAGGATAGATTTAAGGATGGGCACCAAGGAACCAAATATCAAAATTGGGCGCCAAGACGTCCAAAATCTGGAGTTAGGTGCCAAGCCGTCCAAAATCTGGAGTTGGACGCCAAGACGTCCAAAATCTGGAGTTGGGCACCAAGACGTCCAAAAGCTGGAGTTGGGTGCCAAGACTAAAAAATTTGGAGTTGGGCACCAAGATGTCCAAAATCTGGAGCTCGGCGCCAAGACGTCAAGATGGTAGAGTTGGGCGACAACATGACCATATTCATCAAGACGACAAAAAGACGTGACAAGGTGGCCAAGTGGGCCCCAACCACTCATCATTACACGACAAAGTCTGGTATTGGCGGCCATGGAGACAATTGAAACCTCCTAGTGCATTAACTTCCCATTACTCTCATGTAACAGACTCTCCTATTGTAACCGGTTCCTCACCTCTCTCCTATAAAAAGGGGAAACCTCAAGAAGAGGAGGATATAGCCTATAGTGCAAACTACACACTATATGAGACTATAGCTGAGAGAGACTTGGGGAGAGGGAGTGCAGGCTTAGAGTTCGTAGAGACCTTCTTATGTTGTTTGCTTATGCTACTTATGTTGTTTGCTTATGCTACTTATGTGCGAATATTTGGAGGTTGAATTCTATTGTTCCATTGTTTTGCATTTGTATGATAAGTGGTATGATTAGCTAATGGCTTGTGCTCTATTCTGCTGCATGCTTGCTTCTATTGTGACTCTTACTCCTAAGTGTAGTTTGTAGTGGTGATACTTACTCCTAAGCGTAGTTTGTAGTGATGATACGGAGGCTTGGTGATAAGTTTGTATTATGGTAATGTGCTTTAACGTGCCCATGTGCTTAAATGTGCTCCAGGAGTAGTGCATTTTGCATTCCCTGCACCCACATACTTCACTTCACCATCTACACTACCTACCCATGCCAATTAGCTATATGAACACTTCAGCACCCCGAATATACTATAAGAGCCCTAGGTTGATTGTAAAGCACTACTTTATTGTAGAGGTTCTCAAGAATCAATCTCATGCTTGACCACATCATGTTTAGGTTGAACTGAAGGCCCACCAAACCGTCCTATCTAACTGTAATATTAGTGGATCAAAGCAAAGTTACCCCTCTGGGAATAATAGAGGGTGTAGAAGTAGAAGTGCATGGCATTATTTTTGTGTTGGATTTTATGTTGATCGTGCTTCCAAGGGTCAAGGACAGTTTTCAGATTTTGATAGGAAGGTCATGGCCATGGTTGATGCACAATAAGAAAGTGCAAGATTGGGGGAGTGACACCATATGCATCGCTGCTCTGGAACCTCCATGAGGAAGCTACGCCTAGGAAGTAGAGACGAAACAATGGGCACATCTCATATAACTACCTAGGCACTTCTCGAGAGACTACCAATGCCTGTACACCTTGCCACTACTTGGGAGACTACCAATACCAGTACACCTTGTGCATCATGGGCCACCCCATGTAGAGAGAGCACCCAAATTGCAGTAGACACCACAGAAGTGCCTTCTCCAACAGACACCTCCCATGTCATCCAAGGTATAGAAGATCCCTCTCAAGCACACATCAAAGTTGTTGATCCCATGTACCAACAAGAAGCAATGGATCCTATGAGAAACTCAGAAGTAACAAACTTTTTTTTTCTTGAAAGAAATCCTTTCATTAGTTAATAAAAACGCCCAAAGGACTACAAACCCAATCGGGCACCATGAGCGAGTACAAGGGGGAAAACTCACCCCAAAAAACCATCAAAACCTACTACAAGTTAGCTTCTAATGGAGGAAATATGGGGAGGGGGAAATAGCCTAGCAAGTGGCCGGCAAAGAAAGGACCTTTTTTCAGTAGTTGAAGAAAGGCAAGGCACTGCCGAGACGTGCCATTAGAGAGTCTCCCTGAAGGCTGTCAAGCTTTCCCCTCATAGTATAGATCAACTCAAGCAAGAAGTCGTGAATCGTCTCAGTTAGAGGGATCATTCGCTGCTCGAAGATGTGTGACCATCTAGCTCTCCAAATAAACCACATGGTAAGACTACTCATCAGCTCAGAGTAGGGGTCTCGCAGTAGGGATCATCCACACCAGTCCACAGAGTGCAAAGGTCCTGAGTGCTTCATCCTGGACCAAAAGAATCATATTATAAGCCTCATGCTCATAGTTGGGGGGGGGGGGGGGGGCAATGAGGGAGCCCTAGCCCCATGTGATGGTATGGGGACCCTCCCTCAAGGTGAGAAGACGCGGAACCCGCCACCAAATCTGCTAAGCAAACTGATAGTTCTTCAAATGGAAGCCACAACCTGTGCAATTTGGAGGCCCATCCCCATAGCTCAGCCAAGTGCCCACAACAATGCTCCTATGGGCCACCAACCATTGGAAGAGAATAACTTGACGGGACTACGGAGCACCCTAAATCCGATCCGAGAAGGACAAGAGGAACTCCTCTCTGAGTCCACCATGCCACTAGTGCTCAGCCGCAGAATGAGTGACCAGATGATGTGACTGAATGATCCGCCACCCAGCCAAGTAGAGTACTGAAAGAATGGAATCATGTGGGCCTTCGGAGGGGAGAGAGGATTGCGTCACTTCCACTTCCCTCGGTCCCATATGAGGCGAGATAACGATCAAGCCTCCCACGCCCAAAGGCACCAACCAGAGTGTGTTTGAATGTCCGCCGAATTAGGATCAATGTGCCAATTGCTTCCATGAGTGCCAACCACTTGAATCCACTGAAAGATGCACTCCACAATGAGCTCGGACTCGGCGGGGGGAATGATCATCCGTCCACTTCAAGAGCATCATCTTCATCGGCTCCGGTTCATTCTCCTACTCCTACTCCTACTTCTACTCCTTCCGCACCATCGGGAATGCCATATGTACGTCAATCAAATCACAAAGTCCCGTCCGGAGTAATGCCCCTCGCAGCAATTAGGACCTCTCTCTGGGTGAAGGCCCCTAGCGAGGTCACTTGATGCATCGGATCAACCTACATACCTAGTCCCGCGGAATGGCTTCCTCTGCATCCCTAATCATATGGGGTGCACTGTGCATCCTCATACATCTCTCCTTCTTCCTCTCCCTAGTAAGGCTCCTAAAGCTAATCCATTTGGCCACGTTATGCCTAAGACCTCTGACAAACTCCCTCTAGGAGACATGCGGGTAAGATCCAACCATCAACCCTCTCTCCGTGCGGTTAAGAGGATTCCAAGTGACAAGCTTACGGAGATGCTCCTGAATATAAAAGAGTGATAGACTATAGTGCATTACTTACATATGCTTCACGCATGGCATCCTCAAGCCAAAAGCTATGTGGTAAAGAGTGACTTTTGACCATACACCTCACCATCTCCATGAGTGACCTATTCTTCCTTTAGCAACTCCATTCTATTGAGGTATATACGGCACTGTACACTAATGTTTTATCCCATGTTCAGCTAGAAATGCATTAAAATCAAAAGACATGTATTGCCCCCCTCGATTAGAATGGAGGGTGCCCGTTTTGCATGTCGAAAGATTTTCGGCCAAAACCAGAAATCGTTCGAAGCACATAAATAGTTCGGACTTTGCTTTTAGTGGATACGCCCATGCATGCCTAGAAAAATCATCAATAAAAGTCACGAAGTAAAGGTAGTTCCGAAAAGAGGGTGTGTGCATAGGACTGAAGACATCACTGTGAACAAACTTCAATTATTTAGTATTTCTAACTAAACCATATTTTGGGAAGAAGGAACACTTCATTTTGCCCAAAATACAGCCTTCACAAACATGTTTACGAGGTTCCTCAATTTTGGGTTAAGAGGATACCATTTCATATTATTTTTGCCGGCATAGCAAACTAGCATTATTCAGATGACCAAAGCGTGCATGCCAAATCTTTGCATCTTACATAACCTGAGAATCTTGAACTGTACATGCTAAATCATTCACAGATTTTGCATAATCTATGAGCTTATACAACCACGACATAAAATGCTAGAAGCAATAATAACATCGCCATTTGACAGATCATGAACTCTACATCTATCATCAATAAATTTGAAAACAATGCTGATCTTGGCTAATGCTAAAACTAACAATAGATTTTCCTTGATCCCTAGTAAAAACAAAGCATCTGATAATTGTAACAGGTTACTTTGATATACCCTTAAAATAACGTATTTTATGTTTGCTTTTCAAGATGCAGAAGCCAAATACAAGACAAGTTACCTCAACTTCGAGCAAGAGGAGAAGAAGAAGAAGTGAAGAGAAAGAAAATAGTCCTACCTCATTGTTTTCTCATTTCACCAACTTCTTAAGTTGCCTAATTTCCCATTTCACCTATTTTCCCAAGTTGCCTTATTTCCCATTTCACCTATTTTTCCAAGTTGCCTAATTTCCCATTTCACCTATTTTCCCAAGTTGCCTATTTTCCCATTTCACCAATTTCCTGAGTTGTCTAATTTTCCTAGTTCACCTAAGTAGTCTAAATTCCTAAGTTGACCAATTTCTCAAACTAGTCTACTTTTAGTCAAATTTTACAAGTTAGTCGACTTACTCAAAAGTTCATCATTTTTATGAAGTTAGTCTACTTACTTCAAAAGTAGTCTATTTTTTAAGAAAAGGGTGTATTTTTGATTTAGTCTACTTTTTCACTTGAAAAAAGAGACTAAATTTTCCAGATCTCCATATGGTCTAAATTTTCAGCCACTTGCATGTGGAGAACTCATGGACGGTGGATGGCGCCTAATACCAGAATTTGGAAGATAGTGACGGCGTGGAAAAGTGGACCAAGAAGGAAGCTTCCAGAGTACCAAAATTGTTAGAGAGCCTTCCAAAGAAGAAACTAATTTTGTCCCCTTTTGCTATCCTTCACTTCCAGGAAAACTATATAAGTAGACCTCTCCTTCAACCAAGAACAGGCTGAGAGAGAGACTCGAGGAAGGAATGCACTCCTTCAGCTTTGCCTTCTCTTTGTGTGTGTAGAGCTCTTAGCTTACCACTAGTGCTCCACTTGGTAGAATTGGAATCAGCTAGCTTGGCACTCTGAATGAGTAGTGGGCAAGCAGTGATTGACCAATTTTCTCTTGAGCAGCTAGTTGGAAAACTAGCTTTTGAGCATGTATGTTTAGGGAACCGAAGTCAGGCACTTAGAATGAAGGTGTATGCTTATGTCTCCTACCGATTACCCAAAGTTTGTATAATCCTCTTTGAGCTGTTTGTACTCATAATTTTAGCTTCTTTCTCTTATTTCATTGAGTCATTGTATATGCTATTCTTCCTTCCCTATTGAGTCATCAAATTGCAACCCACAGTGCATATTGCACTTAAGAGGACACACCACATCGAGCATATAGATCAAGAAATTGATCTACAATAATGTAAAAGAACTACCATTACCAATAGTCACAACGATCTTACCGACTCCCATTATAGGATAAGAGGAATTGTTGGTGCATATGACAATAATCCCTCTAGGGGAAGGCTCAAGTGATGAAATGAAGAAACAGTGCTCTGAGGTAATATGTTTGGTTTCCCCACTATCAAAGTATCAAACATCTTAGTCTACTATAGACATAAACTGCCCATGAGAAGATAGTCAAAACTACAAATAGTAGTAAATGCCCATTCTTCATTTTGCACAAGATTAGCAAACTTTGTTTTAAGTGCAGAGGCCTCTGCAACCACCATTTCAACCTCTTTCTTCTTTGCCTCTTTTGTAACCACTTTTGGATAACTCTTTATGACATGATCATTTCCTTTACAATATTTGCAAAACAATTTCTCCCTTTTTGTTTTCTTGTTTTTGTCTTTCTTTTTCAACTATCTAGAATTAGCAGATTTTTGCTTGCTAGTAGATGAGCTCCATTTACCTTTGCCGTTCTGACTAGCTAAGAAAGCTTGATATGCAACATACATAATCGATCTGTTCTGCCTGACTGGTCTTCTTGCAACAAAACAGAGACTAACTCCTCAAATGTTAAGACATTTTAATTGCCTTTCATCATCAACGAAAGAATACGAAAGACATTGAATCTTGATGGTTGAGACTTCAGATGAACATTCAAATTTTAAAAGTATTGCAAAAGTGACAAGTGACAAGTCATATGTATTTCAAAATAAAAAAAGGTGGATACATCATCATCATCATATCAAAAAGATGTCACATCATAACAACAAAAAGACATTAAATCATATGGTATACCATCGATCGACAAAAAAGACTAGTCAGTGGCCACAAGTAGTAACTACATATGACTAGCGTGGAACATAAACGTAGAGACTACAACATAAGTATAATGATTATGGAGAATCCAAGTGGGGAGTCTCATTTTTTGCAACACAATCAGTGGCTTCTACTTCATGTTCTTCATTTGCGACTTTTTCTAACTCGTGCTCTACCTCCCATTCTCTGAAAGGATCTCCTTCCATGCATTGAGTCCTTCGAAGCATCCTCAAATTGGCACTGACAAACACAAGATCACTAGCATTCTACACACCAAGTCCGTTCCTCTTTTTTCAGGATACATGTCCATACACACTCCATAGTTGCTCAAGGCAACTCGTAGTGCAAGCCTGACTAAGTATTCGAATGGCCAATTGTTGAAGATTTGGACCATCAAAACCAAAATCTTTCCACTATAGGGAAGCACCAACACGTAATCTATCCTCTTGGGCATCTTCGCATGCATATGAAGCATCTTTCCCGGTCCTATATTTGGATAGTTGATCTTTGATAAGTCGTATAGTTGCACTATCGGGGACAAGCCTCTCTAATATGATCCTCCATCCATTAGCCACCTCTGGATGTAAATATTGTTTTTTATCTTGAAATTCTAGATCCAACATGTATGCCGCCACATGAAGTGGGGAGTAGTATGCATTCCACCTGCTAACACAAATAGCTGAAATTCTTTCATACTTGTCATTATCCTTTACCAATGTTTTCAGTGATTCAATTGTGTGATCCATAGCTTCATACACTTTACCAATGCATGGCTCCATGGAATCCACAATTTTTAACAAGTGCACAAGTGGATGTACAATATCCACAATGTGAGAAATGTTCTCCCACCATGTTGCATCATCAGCTAACCTTCTAAAGTGCTTTCCTGTCGAAGTAGAAGCCTCTAGCATCCTTGCAAACTCATCGCTCGATAAGAGCCCTCTCAAGACACAACTACATTTCACTACGTGGTGTAACATGGTGAAGTTGTATGCAAATCTGCAATAAGTGCCGTCCACTTCAAGAGCATCATCTTCATCAGCTCCGGTTCATTCTCCTACTCCTACTCCTACTTCTACTCCCTCTTTCGCACCATCGGGAATGCCATATGTACATCAATCACATCAACAAACACTTCATGAAAATTGGAATCCCGTATTGAAGGAGGAGGTCAACACGGCAGTGGCACATTTTTTCTACCATGACCACATAGCTTTCAATGCGGCTCAGTAAAAATCTTATCTTGATTCTATTGTTTTGTTTTAAACTTCAAAGTTCAAAGTTCACTTCCATATGTCATGAGTCATGACTCATAATCCATTACTTATGGATCTTTACTGTTTTACCATTTCCATAGATCGCCATACTTCAAAGACATGGTAAAGAAGATAGGTGAATATGGAGCACACGATGTCCCTCCATCTTCGAAGAGCTTACACACCGCTTTACTAGAGAAAGAGAAGAAGCTTGTTGAAGCCGGATGTGAGAGCATAAAGAAATCATTGGAAAAAAAATGGAGATATTGATTGTGGATGGATGGAGATTGATTGTGATGGATGGAGTGATGTTCAACGACTCTCTATCCATGGAGTGGTAGCCTATTCTCATGGGGAGATATACTGCATCACATCACATGATGCATCCGAGATAGGGAAGTCAGCTGACATACTTGTGGCAGAGTGAGCAAGTGCCATAGAGATTGTGGGGCCTTCAAATGTTGTTTGCATTGCAGCAAATGGAGAGCCTTCAAATAGAGCTTTAGGTGCAATTATTGAAAATTTGTACCCTCACATTATTGTTTGCTTTTACATGGCTCATTGTTTGAATAATATTCTCAAAGATATTGGGAATTTGGATTGGATTTTACCTAGAAATAATGAGGCAAACTCATTGGCTAGTTTCATCAACAACCACACACGTGTGTAGAATGAGTTTAGACAAGCCCTTGAATGTGCAAGTGTGAAGCTAGCTCAAGCATTCATGGCACATGCACATAGGCTACATGCAAGGATGCAAGCCAAGTTGTGATGTTCATGAGCTGAAATGGGCTCTATTTATGCTTGTAAGTAAGTTGAGAAACCTTCTAGATTCCCTCCAAATAGGCACTCAAGAGCCTTCGAAAAAACGACCTCAAATTCAAATTTGAAATCAAAAACTGTTTCCCCCCCGATTGCTGCCGTCCTCTCCCGTCCCTGTTCAAGGTTTGCAACAAGTTGGCGTCCCCAGGGCGTGTCCCCACGATGCGCCCCCCGGACGCGTCCCCAGGATGGTAGGTTGTGACAGAGAAGCTCTTGGGGACATCTGGCATCCCCATTATGCATCCCCTCTTCAAACCACTTGGGGACGGCATCCCTGGGACCCGAGGACGTGTCCCCTTGTGACTTTGGTGCACCTACACGGGAAGGGGATACTTTAGAGAGAGAGGGATCCACATTGAAAGAGAGAAGAAAGGAGAGAGAAAAGTACATGCCACTTGGCACACAAGGAGAGGGTCGAACACTTGCTTCTTCTTGCCAGGGAGAATGGGGGAAAATGAGTAATATATCAAGGGTATACATTAAAAAAATTTTGTGAGAGGGTCTTTTTTCTTACATATTGCATCTATTGTTCGAGTACGAAAAACACAAAGTACCAAGAACTGTACCATAAAGTGCAAGGTGCTTATCTACATGTACAAATTACCATACTTGAAGGTACAAAGTCCCCTTCAAATACAAAAAGGAACATTTCAATCATTGGAAAGTACACTTCAATCATTGGAGATAGAGAGAGTGAGTAAGTGGGCTCTACAGGTGCCCATCACTAGAGGGATCTCATCTCGAAGAGCATGAGACCAAGAAAGGAGATGGAGGAGTTGTTGCATGGAAAGAGTGAGTCAACCGAGAAAGTGAGTTAATTTGCAGGGAGAAAAAAAAACTTGACCCATATGGAGAGAAGAGCACGACCACCTAGTTGTAGAGAGATTAGAAGAATGAGAAGAACATCTTGTTTCCATCATATTGCATAGAGTGGGGAAGAATTCTGGTTTCCTACTGCCACATTGAAATCCAAGTTTCTAAAAGCCAAGAAAACCATCATCCTATAGAAAAAGTTGACTCTACCACTTCCATTGGATGTGCTAAACATTGGATATCATATGCAATATTGAAGAACCATATGCCTAAATCCTCGTCTTAACATGGACTGCATATGCCGAGAAGGGCTTCTTTGAAGTATGCGTTCCTCCCATAATGATGTTGAATGAAGCCTCAATAAATCCATGTACAAGACCAAGCATAACTCATCTTTGAGTGTCGTGGAAACAACGAAAGGTAACATCTATGGCTCACCCATCAACTTCCCTTTCCATATACATATGCAACCACACTAATGTCTCTATTGAACACTTGATATCTGACATAGCATGTGGGAGGCATGGATAGGTGCAAGTAATGATGAAAATGGGGGGAGCAAGCGGGAAGAGACGAATTGGAGTAGGCATAGGTACAAACATAGAGAGACAATAGTGGAGCCAGAAGTATGTGGCCACTACTGATGCACATGGGGGAGAAGGATGTACGCCCTGTCTTTTGCTTCTTTGACAAGTGTGTGCTCCAGAGAGAGAGAGAGAGAAAGAAAGACTTTTTAACGTCTATTAGAGGCCAAAATCGGCCTATGAGACAAAACATATACATCAATATGATCCAATCCACTGTGATCCCAAAAGGAAAATAAAGTGTGAGTACCGCAAATGGGTATAAAAGGAGTGGATAGTAACTGGCATCAAGGGTGTGGGGTGCTATGGGTATGCACTCTATATGCTCAATGGGTGAGATACAAATATGATATGCATAGGGAGGGGAGGCTCGATGGTATCACAAACCACTAAATGCCTGGAGTGGGTGTAGGATATAATGCATCGGTGGGTAAGGCATCATGGTGATCCTCAAAATGCTCTGAACGTCCAAATCGATAGGGGTGCGCTGGTGACGTCTCCGTATCTCCATGTCATGGCATGCGTGAATCGCCTGAATCTCTCTCTGATGTGGACGAGCTCTCCGGACAAGGGGTCTCGGTCGTCGACGCTGTCGTCTAAGCTCCTCTGCTCTGTGTAATGTGATACCCCTCATCGAGCTGGGTCCTCGAGTGGACGTGGGTCTGAAAAAATCTGTAATATAAGTCTGAGGGGAGGGGGCCAGGTGTATCTCCATCTGCTAGAGGAGTGATGCACGGCGGTGCTGGAGCTCTACTAGGAAACGACCTAGAGGGAGCTGGTCCTCTGTCCCCAATAAAGCCCTGATCTCTCTCGGCTCCCTGAAGAGCTGTGGGTAGCAGTCTCTCATGTCCTCATATGCCTGGCATCTACATGTGTAGTGCTCCTCGTCCTCCACCTCCTCTCTATATATCCTGCATAATCGCTCATCCCTCGGGGTATGTGTGGCTCGCCCAATCTCAATCTCGAGCTGGTGTGATGATACTCTGAGCTGCCCAATGGCCACTCTCTCAGCTGGTGCCATATATGTATCCATGTATCGTGGTATCTGAATGAAACCATCCGCTGTCACAGTCAGGAAGTGCTCTTTGTAGTATTGCCTCTTTGTGGGAAGAGGCTCCCATGGTGCTATCCATGTCTCCCTGACGTGTATCTGTAGTAGGTCCTGACGGATGATCCTATTCCTCTCCGAACGAGAGAGGGTAATGTGGGGGAAAGAGAGGTCATACTGAAAGGGGGGGAGATCTGTAATGCTCATGCCATGGTCTGTTAACCATCAGTAAGTCTGTGCATACCATACTCTCTCATGCCCTGTCTCTGCCAAATGTCTAGAGCTCTCAAATGCAAGCCTGGTGAGTCGGCTGGTGGGGAGCTCTCTGACTCTCAGAATAAAGGTCACCAACTGGAAGAGGGCCTCCACTAGCATCGGTGGTGTGCCAAGCTCAGCTCGTATAATGTCATGTGGAACAGAGGGCTTGCTGCGCAGCAAGCGTGAGATCATGGTGATCTGGGGCCTCTCAATCCGTGTCCACATCGCCTCTGTGATCCCTGGTGCCCATACTGCTGCTGCGTACATCAATGCGGGTGTCACTAGAGTGTCAAAGAGCCACGCCTTAGTCCGGGGCTCCTGAAAATGTGTCTGAAAGCAGCGTCTCTCCAATCCTGCAAGTGCCGCATAGCCTCGCGTCAATCTATCTCTCGCGGCCTGTGCCATGGAAAATACCCCGGTGCTGCCCGAGAAGGTGACACCTAGGTAGACGTAGGAGTCCACTACCTCTATCTGTCCTCCCGCTGCAGTGAAAGAGGCGCGATGGCGTACTGTCCTAGAGGTATGGAAGATCATGACCTTGGTCTTGTCAAGGTTCACTGTGAGTCCTCTCTCCAAGCAAAAGGTATCGAGCACCTGTAAATGTGACTGCAACCCCTCCTGTGACTCTGAAAGCAGGATAATGTCATCAGCATATAATAGGAAGTGTACTGGCGTACCCCCGAGGTCTCCTCCTCGCCCTCCTGCTCGCTGTATATACTCCGTGATCTCGTCGATGTAGAGACCGAAGAGAGTGGGTGAGAGAGGGAAACCTTGTTTCACACCAATGGTGCTAACAAGGCTGTCTGATAGACCGTCGGGGCAGCGTACCCTGCCTGTGACTCGTGCATACAAAGCGTGGATGGCCCATAGCATGTCTGATGGTAGCTGTAACTCCTGGAGCCTCCGTAGTAGTCTCTCTCGAGGGACCATGTCGAAGGCTTTGCGGAAATCCACAAAGCAACAGTATAGTCTCTGCTTCCTCTCCTTCGCGCTCTCAATCAAGCAACGAAGCACGAAGATGTGGTCGATGGTGGAGAAAGTGCGGCGGAAGCCTGCCTGGTTGGGTGCTCTGATCCCCGCTGCCTCAGCGTGTGTACTGAGCTCTGCCTCTAGTACTGCCCCATAGATCTTGGCCAGGATATGGCCTATCATAATAGTCTTGTAGTTCCCTGGGTCCATCATATCGCGGGACTTATGGATAGGCGTAATGGTATGCATAGTCCATGAGTCGGGTAATCCCTCAACCAAAGCACGGTTGAAGAGATGGGCGCTCAAGTGGGAAACTACATCTGTTGCGTACATAAAGTGCTCTCCCTGTAGCCCTATGTGGTCTGTTGAACGGCCATGCTGTAGCCTGTCGTACCATGCCTGCCGTGAAGAGGGTTGATATCACCGGACGCGGTGTGGAAGGAATCGGCAATGGTGGCTTTCCTGGGACGTCATATAACCTCTGGGCGTAGGTGTGCCAAGTCGGAGGATCTCCTATGGGTGTAGGTGGGCGTGGCTCACGTAGTGCCCTCCACGCAATGGCACAATCCCTACTCATGAGAAGGTCGATCAACTCTGCCTCCTGTCCCTCCTCGAAAGCTCGCCGCTTCCGGCATGTGAGGGCTCGCATCTGTTGTTGTGCCTCCCTCTATGTGATGGATCCCAAGATACTCTGTGCTCTGAGATGTCGGTATAGTCGCCTACACTCCTCATCGTACCATCTATTCTAGGGTGTATGTCCCAGCCGTGTCGAATGTGCAGTGCTGTGGGTGGTGTATGGGAAGCTGAGAGTAGGAGATGTATGGAGGATCGAGGAGAAGTGGGCGGTGAGGGTGCCCAAGGAGGCAGAGGGATCAAGGGAGTAGATGCGCTCTCGAACATGGGAGCTATAGATATGTGATAGCTCATGTCTAAAGTGAATGGTGATATGGGCTCGTGGCTGTATGGTGACGGGGTGGGATATGCATGGTGAGCCGCGAATGGATAGGGCAAGATATGCGTGATCAGCTCCAATCGGTAAGGGTGGGATAGGGAATGAGGTGATGAGATGTGTCGCCTCCGGGGGTCCCATAACATAGTCTACCACACTGCCCCCCTGTGGTGTCGTGGGTGGAATGAAGGTGAGACCGCTCGAGGTGGGCCAGATCCCCATCCCATTATATATAACGAGACGGTGTGCTTCTCCCATCTGGAGTAGGTATCGGCCGTATGAGGTGGGTGTGGCGGTGTTGGCTTAGGCTCTAAGTGTAGGCATGTCCTCTATGGTACGAAGCATCTCAGGGTCGTCAAAGTCGTAGATATCACACTGGTGGCTCTGAGTGCGGGCATTGAAGTCTCCTACAAGGAAGACTTCACCCATCTTGGTATACTCCATAATCGTGTCACTGAGGAAGTCATATGGCGATGTGGTCTCTGGTCCCTCCCCCCCTGATAGCTGCTCAGGGGAATGTGTGAAGCGCGAACCAATGGGTGCAATATAGCATACGGCGAAGTACGCTGCTCTCTCCTCTGATAGCTGCAGGCGTATCCACATGAAACGTGCCTCTCGGTCTATGGCTACCACATGTACCCTGTGCTTTAGCGACTGTCTGTAGAGCACTGCTACTCCTCCTGATCCTCGTTTGGTGTGCTGTCTCATCTGCCGGCGGTGAGCTGACTCCCACATATAGCCCTCAATCCTCGGTAGGCTCCTCCCCGGGCTCTCGTGTGTCTTTGTCAATAAAAAGAGAGAGAGAGAGAGAGAGAGAGAGAGAGAGAGAGAGAGAGAGAGAGAGAGAGAGAGAGAGAGAGAGAGAGAGAGAGAGAGAGAGAGAGAGAGAGAGAGAGAGAGAGAGAGAGAGAGAGAGAGAGAGAGAGAGAGAGAGAGAGAGAGAGAGAGAGAGAGAGAGAGAAAGAAAGTCATATTAACGTCTTCTGGAGGCCAAACTTGGCCTATGAGACAAAATCATGTACAAGTGTAGTAACCCTGTGTAGAGGATGAAATGAAATAAAAGGTATATCCCGACACAAAGATATATATAAAGCTGGAAAAGGATGGGGAGATCTGGCTCTGACTCCTAATACATGGGGGACATGTGAGAGAGAGAGAGAGAGAGAGAGAGAGAGAGAGAGAGAGAGAGAGAGAGAGAGAGAGAGAGAGAGAGAGAGAGAGAGAGAGAGAGAGAGAGAGAGAGAGAGAGAGAGAGAGAGAGAGAAAGAAAGAAAGAAAGAAAGTCATATTAACGTCTTCTAGAGGCCAAACTTGGCCTATGAGACAAAAACCATGTACAAGTGTAGTAACCCTGTGTAGAAGATAAAATGAAATAAAAAGTATATCGCTACACAAAGCTATATAGGGCTGGAAAAGGCTGGGGAGAAGTGGCTCTGACTCTGCAGATAGTGGCCACCTAATACATGGGGGGAATCCCAAATATGAGTAAAACGCCCTAGGTACTGGCGATGGGTGGAGGTGGGTGTAGTATGTGGTACATCGGTGGTGGTCTGAGTGCCTCCTGAAGGAAGACAACCCAGGGGGTGGTGGTACGCCTATGCTCCATCATGTGGTCGTAGGCAATCCTGATGCGTGAGATATCCTCCTGATATAGTCGTGGTCGACGATATCCGCCCATGCGTGGTCGGCGCCGTGCTCTCTGTGCTGCTGCCTGGTGTAGCGTGAGCCCTATAGATAGACCTCTCTGATGTAGCTCAACGCGCTGAAAGAACTGCGTAATGGTCTGCTGGGTACTCACCCGTGGCTGATGTATGGGCTGTAGTGACCGCTCTCGCCTCTCGTATGCCGCTGTGAGAAATCGTCCCAAGCGTCTCTGGTCTCCCATAGTCATGCACATCTGGAATGACTCCTCGATCTGGAACTGTGCTCGTAGGTCTAAGTATGCTGGACATCTGATAACAAAATGCTCCTCACTCTCTACCTCTGTCTGGCATACTGGGCACCACCTCTCCTCACGGGGGACTCCCCTGGACCAACCCCTCTCAATCTCGAGCTGATGTGATGAAACCCGGAGCTGCCCAATGACGACTCGTAGGTGGTGGGGAAGGTAGGTCTGCATGTATCTCGGAATCTCGATGAAGCCCGTGCCCGATATATGTAGAAAATGCTCGCGGTAGTAGAGCATTTTCGGTGGCAATGTACCCCTAGGGCTCACCCATGTCCTCTGTATGTATGTATGCCATATCTCCTGACGAAGGATCCTATTCCTCTCTTGATGAGAGAGCGAGTAGGTGGGTGCATGAGAGTCGTACTGTAGTGGTGGTAGCCTGTCTATGTCAAAGCCATGGTGGGCAAGCCAGTCTCGTGTCTGTGCATACCATGAGGAGGTGTCGCCTGCTAATGCCATATCACGTGATGCCTCGAAAGCTCGATAAGCAATGCGCTCTGTATCCATGCTCCGAAGTCTGTGTAATAGGCATACTGTCTGGAATAGTGCCTCAACTAGCATCGGTGGTGCAGCGAGCTCTGCTCTAATGATATCATGTGGTACTGAAGGCTTGCTGCGGATAAGTCTGGCAATCATGAGGATCTGTGGCCTCTCTAATGCTGTCCATACTGATGTAGCTAATCCTGGTCCCCATATGGCTGCCCCATACATGAGCGCTGGCGTAACCAAAGTGTCAAAGAGCCACCCCTTTGTGCGGGGCTCCTGAAAATATGCTTGGTGGCACTGTCTCTCCATCAAAGCTAGTGCTGAGTACCCACGTGTGATGCGGTCACGGGCTGCCTGAGCCATAGAGAAGATCCCTGATGCGGCTGTAAATGTCACCCCCAAGTAAACATATGATCCGACCACCTCGATCGGTCCACCTGCTGCTGTGAACACACTATGTCTGCGTACCTGTGCTGATGTATGAAAGATCAAGATCTTGGTTTTACCAAGGTTCACCGATAACCCTCTGTGTCTGCAAAAGTCATCTAGGCCGTGTAGATGATGCTGTAGACCTTCTGCAGACTCTGAAACCAATACAATATCATCAGCGTATAAAAGAATATGGACAGTGGATCCGTGTACCTCAATGCCATCTCCCCCCTGCTGCTGTATGAAGTCCACTATCTCATCAATGTAGAGACCAAAGAGGGTGGGTGAGAGAGGGCATCCTTGCTTCACCCCGATAGTGCTAGCAAGTGGATCAGATAAGCCCCTTGGACATCTGACTCTACCAGATACTCTCTCGTATAAGGCGTAGATCCCCCATATCATCTCCTCCGGAGCTCCGATGTCAAGTAGTCGTCTGAAGAGTCGATCCCTGGGAACAGTGTCAAATGCTTTGTGGAAGTCCACAAAGCAACAATATAATCTCCTCTTCCTCACCCTGGCCTGGTCGATCAGGCATCTCAGAGTGAAGATGTGGTCAATGGTAGAGTAATCTCGTCTGAAACCTGCCTGTCCTGGAGCCCTGATGCCCTTCCTCTCAGCGAGAGTACTCAACTCTGTCTCTAGTACCGCCCCATATAACTTGGCCAATATAGGGCCAATCATGATCGTCCGGTATGTAGCTGGATCCATAGTATCACCTGACTTATGAATGGGCACTATGGTGTGCTCAGTCCATGAGTCAGGGAACCCTTCAACCAATGCACGGTTGAAGAGGTGGGCAATGAGCGGTGCCAGGGTCGTGCCTCCGTAGATGAGGTGCTCTGCCTGTAAACCGAAGGGGTCATGTGCTCTGCCATGCTGTAGACGGGAAATAGCGCGTCCCACCATAGTGGGTGTGAAGAAGTCAGAGGTAGTAGGACGTGAGCTCTGTGGACTGGGAATGGGGGGCTTGTCTGGGATCTCGTATAGGCTCCGTGTATAGCTATGCCAAGTGCTCGGGTCTCGGATGGGTGTCTCTTGTCTCCTCTCTCTCAAATGTCGCCATGCCACTACATTGTCTCGACTCATGAGCAAATGATAAATATCCCAATACTGTCTCTCCTCCCAATGCCGCCGTTTGCGGCGAGTAAGGCTCTGCATGCGACGCTGTGCCTGTGTGTGTGTAATATCTCCTCTATGCTCTAAAATCCGTAGGTGCTTCCGTAGCTCACGACAATCTGCATCATACCAGCGGTTCTGGGGCATGGTACCTGTGCGTGGAGGGTGTATATGGGTGCGGTGTGGAAAGCTATAGAGAGCTGCGTGCTGTAGGATGGTGGTGAACTGTGATGTAAGTGTGTCCAAGGGTGATAGTGGATCGAGGGAGAGTAGGCGGGTGTGTAAATGGTGTGCATAAACGTGTGAGAGCTCGTGTGTGAAGTGTATCGTGGTGTGTGTCTGACTGGGTGAGGGAGGGTCTAATGGAATAGGGGATGAGAGTGTGAATGTGATAAATGTATGGTCAGCACCAAGTGGGCGTCGTCCAATACTAAGTGAGGGGATGAGTGAAGCTCCAGAGGTGGTACCTAAAATGTAGTCGACTGTGCTCTCACCTCCCCCGTGAGGGAAGCAAGTAAGTCCGCCCGAACCTGGCCAACGATTCATCCCGTTATATATAACGAGGTGGTGTCGGCTGCCTAGCTCAAGTAGATGTCTGCCATATCTGGTGGTGTCCTGACCCATATCCGCCGATACTCTACTGGTTCTCATCTCATTTGGGTCTCTGGTCCTCATAAGATGTGGCTGATCCATGTCGTATGCCTCGCACTGATGTGACTGAGTGCGGCCATTGAAGTCCCCCATAAGGAAGACTTCACCTAGCGTGCTATAATGTAGTATCTCATCTGAAAGTGCTGTGTATGGTGAGTCTCTATCTCGGATCGGTCCCCCAAGATCCTGTCCTGCGTATCGAGATCCGCCTGGAGGGAAGTAGCATATAGCAATGTAGACCCAACTCCCCTGTGCTATCTCCATGCGAACCCACATGTATCGTGCCTCCTCATCTCTTCCTATAATATGGATCCGGTCTAAATATGATGGCCACACCTCCCGACCCTCGCGCTGTACTCTGTATCTCCTGTCTAAATATGATGGCCACACCTCCCGACCCTCGCGCTGTACTCTGTCTGGTCGTGGTCCTGAATGCAGATTCCCAATGAAAACCTGCAATGCGTGGTAGACCTCTCTCTGGGCTCTCGTGTGTCTCTGTGATGCACGCAAAGTCATGTGATCCCAGGATCTCCTCGAGTCTGTCTGGTCGCGTCCAGAGTGCCCCGTTGCAGTTCCACACTGCTCCTCTGAGTGGTGTCTCCTGGTGTGGTGATGTCTCATAGGCCGCGTGGCCCTATTTGATAGGGCGTCCATCTATGAAGACCTTACCATCACGGTAAAAGGCCTTCCTCCCCTCTCGGCGTGCCTGGAGTATCTGTGGCATGCAAGCGCGTCGGTGTGCCACCTGCATCCGCGTGAGGTCCTCGTCCATGTAGAGGGTGCCGCCTGGTAGTCCACGTAGTACTGATCGACGTCTAAAAAAGGCGGTCCGTGCCTCCTCGGAGCTCATCTTAAGGATGAGTGCTCGCAAACGCGATGTATCTTTCCCAACCCTCCATGTGCCTGTGAAGGGCATGCTCTCGTATCCAAGTCGACGGCAAATGTCAGTGGCGTCCGCCTCCGGTGATGCCCCTTCGGGTAGGCCTGTAATCCGAATGTGAAGTCTTCGAGTGTGTCGAAGCCTCTCCTCCTCAAGTGTATCCTCAACTCGTGTGAGCTCTTCTTTCTGCACGTCTTCCCTAACTTCCTTCTTAACCCTTTTGTGAACTACTTCCACCCACGACTCTCGAGTAGATTCTACCTCCGATTTGATTTCCTTCTTTATCTCCTCTTTGAGCGTCTCCACGTTGGAGATCTCTCCCTCTTCTTTCATGTGCTCATAGGCTGTCCTCCAATGGTCTCGTTCTTCTGTGAGAGTCTTCACTTGTTCTTCGAGTCCTTTGACTTTATCCATTACTTGTTCTTCGAGTCCTTTGAACTTTTCCATCATTTTTCGTATCTCCATATTGAGGTTGCGGTCTGCTTCCTTTTTGGCCTCTTTGAGGGCTTTAGCGATAAGTTCGTCCACTTCCCTCCGGTCCATGGGAGCCATTTCAGAGATTTCAGCTCGAGTTTCAGGTCAGATCAGGGTTAGGGTTTCAGATCAAGGTTATGGTTTCAGGTTAAGGTTAGAGTTCAGGGAAGGTTTGGGAGCTAGGGTTAGGGTTAGGGTTTGAGGGTTTAGCTAGGGTTAGGGTTAGGGTTTGAGGGTTTAGCTAGGGTTAGGGTTTCAAGCTAAGTTCGAACTAGGGTTAGGGTTTCAGTTTTGGGAAGGTCATAGATAGAAGAGGGTTCAGACAGATCACTATATTCGCTTGAACTTGAGTATTTCTTCATCTCGGTGGTCCTCAGCTCAGTTGCCCGCCCCTCTTCTTTGATGCCCCGAGACCCTAACTACAGAACTCTCCTTCTCTGCGGCGCCCTCTGTTCAGCTGCCCCGAAACCCTAACTGCAGAGGTGCAGCTGCTCGCAGGTACAGCAGCTCGCGAACCCTAATTCGGTGGCGCAGGTACAGGTACAGCAGCTCGGGAGGTCGGCAGGTACAGCTCGGGGGGCAGGTGCAGCAGGCGCAGGTACAGCAGCTCGCGAACCTTCTTCCGAGAGAGAGAGAGAGAGAGAGAGAGAGAGAGAGAGAGAGAGAGAGAGAGAGAGAGAGAGAGAGAGAGAGAGAGAGAGAGAGAGAGAGAGAGAGAGAGAGAGAGAGAGAGAGAGAGAGAGAGAGAGAGAGAGAGAGAGAGAGAGAGATGGGCAAATGCTTTGTTTTGGCATAAAAGACAGAGGGAGGAGGGAGTGAGAAAGGGGGAAAGGATAGAGAGGGAGAGAGGGAGAAGGGCTGACGATGGCACATCAGACACACACACACACACACACACACACACACACACACACACACACACACACACACACACACACACACACAGAAAAAAGACCTCAGTCTGAGACAAATCAATGTACATGGGTGTCTTTTGTCGATTGGGAAAGACAAAAGTGTTGAAAAAATTGGTAAAGCTGATATAAATCTCCGTAGTATGCATGTGGAGATGCCATTAAAGTGGGAGGTGTATCGAGCTCTATATCTACAATAGTCTATATGCAAAAGTATAGTACAAGCATGAGAATGCATTTGAGAACTAGCTCTATCATGTACTAGTGGGTGCGTGTAAGATGTGATACATAGGTGGAGGTGGAGTCAAGACTTCTTGGATGGCTTCAATAGGATCAACCGTCATCTTGGATAGTCTGTCCTCCATGGCACGGTGGTCACGAGCCTAGATTTGTGAAATCTGGTGTTGGAGAGAGAGAGAGATAGAGAGAGATAGATAGATAGAGAGAGAGAGAGAGAGAGAGAGAGAGAGAGAGAGAGAGAGAGAGAGAGAGAGAGAGAGAGAGAGAGTTATATTAACGTCTATTAAGGCAAAAGTTGACCTATGAAACAAACCGTACACAACAATAATGATCTAATCAGTTGAAAAATCAAAAGCCAAATGGAACATAACCATAAAACATAATTGAATTAAGAAAGCATGGCTCTGCGTGAGCAAAAAATGACTATGTCATACATGGGCAGTGTCCATACTTCCCGCATCGGTAACACATTATAGGTGGTCGGTTTTAATGAGGCTTACCTTCTTGTAGTTGATGTCCTTGACTGGTGTAAATAGTTGTTACAGAAGGTGTTCCAGTGGACGGTATGGGTGGTTGTCCTAATAAGGAGGATTGAGCCACACCTACCCATTGAGCTGCTGGCGGTTGTCCTAGCCCAAGACCCTTAAAAAAATAACAATCCTTGGCCTCATGGGCAGACTTTCCACAAAACTGGCATGTTAGCCTCCTTGGATACTCTTGTGCTGTGTGTCCTTGAGTAGTACAGAGAGAACACCACAATCCTGTTCTTACCTCCCTTAATGTTTTTCTTCAAGCTCTTGTGCTATCTGAGCGAGACCTTTTGAAGTACCCTTGTCTTCTTCTCGATTTCTTTGAAGCTTTAAGGCTTCTAGCTCCTTTCTCAAGGCTGTCACAACATCTTCATCTTGGGGAAAAGTCTTACCTGGCTGTGTTCCAAAATGAACCCGTGCAGAGTCTCTCCTTGTGGCAGCTGCTTTGAATTCTCTTAGAGTGGCATCCGGTCGCAAAAGCTCTCTCAGCTTTTGTTGTGTGGATTTCGGCAAGGCTTTCTCCACCCATTTCTTAACAAGGAAATCCCCTGGTGGTTTCGGCAATCTTGCCACGAGTGACCTTGCCCATGTCATAAGTTCTGAAAATGATTCTCCCATATGCAAAATTAGATTCTCAAGTTCATTTAATGTTCTTTCTGTAGAGTTACCTTGCCGAAATGCTTTCGTGAATTCGGTCCTCAATGATTCCATGTTTGGAAATGGTTTTCTGCATACTCGCTGAACCATTTGTTGGCCAATCCTTCAAGTGTTTATGGAAAGAGAGCAAAGAAGGCGTTCTGTTATTGCTGTAAGCCCTTGCTCTTACAAATTGAAAGAAACCTTCATACATGATCTTCATTAGCACCGCCATGAAATGAAGAAAATCTAATATTTATCCTTGACAGAAGAGAGGAAAGTTCCTCTGCCATAGCGTTATTAAGAAAAGTGTCTTGAGGTAAAGTCTTTTGAGTTTTAGCTTTGTTCTCTAACCCTTCTATTCTAGAAGCTAGGCTTGAGGCGGATAGACTTCTTATGGGTGTTAGGTAAGGGTCTGGCCTTCTACTGTGGTAGCTTTTGTTGGGAACTATTTCCAAGAGAGGAAATAATGAGAGAGTGATTAGATGGGAGGAGGTGGCTCACCTTGATGGAGAAGCTTAATGGAAGAGGAAGTCGCCTTAATGAAGGAGGTCGCCCAATTGAAGAAGCTTGAGGAAAAAGAGAGAAGGTTGCTAGGAGTAGTAGTAGTCATCGCCCAAGAAGAGGTTGCTCAGGAGGAGAAGTCGCCCAAGAAGCCAAGAGAGGAGGAGGAGGAGAAGGAGGAGGAGGAGGAGGAGGAGGAGTCACCCACGAAGCCAGCAAGAGAGGTTTCTTTGGAGGAGTCGTCGCCCAAGAAGCCAATGAAGTAGGTAGTCCCTGACGGGAGGAGAGGTGGACCTGAGGAGGAGGTCGCCCAGAGGAGGAGAGGTGGACGAGAAGTCATGTAATAAAGTAACTCTATGATCTAGGGGTCTGGCCAGTTCATACGGATCTGAAATCGGACACCGTTTGGTCATCCATGTGTATGACCAAAGATCTTGAGTTTAGACTTACTAGGAGGTCTTGTGCTCTTTTGAACAAGTGATCCACTTAGCTTAGTGGTTAAGTCTTAAGGATGTGAAGGAGGAGGTCTTGGGTTCAATCCCCATGGGACATGGGGAGAGTATTTTGCCCAAAGAGATCTAGAGCCTTCTAGAAACATCCACTTGACTTAACTCGAGTTAACTGGGACACTTGGTGCACATGCAGTTACATGGCCGACACATGGATGGTTATTGCCTAAGAAGGAAGTCCCCTGGAGAGAGCTATATATAGAGGCATTTGGTTGGGAGGAGATTCATCTCTCTAGCACGTGGTCGTCGTAATCTTGCATTGGTGTCAGAGCTCTAGGAAAGCTCCCATGGTGACCTTGAAGGGCAATCATCTTCTTCATAATTTCATTGACATTCTTCATGGGGATGGATTTGTTTTGTGCACCTTTTCTCTTTTGCATGCTCCAAATAGGCTTCTCGAATCGCGCTGTGTAGTAAAAATAAATGCTTTCGCTTTTAATTCTCCATGGTCCAACATAGCAGATTTGAGCTCGCAACCTGCGGATAAAGGCATTACTGCGTAGCCACCAAGACGAATGTCCTATGATGATTGCTTTGGGCAAGCAATCTTTAGATGCAATATTGAATTCGAGTAGTGAATTCTATAATGTCTTATACAATTTGAGCACGCATGTAGCCGTAGGATTTGATCACGCATCCTCATTTAATGTGGATTTGTCGTGTAAATTGCGAGAGCTAAACGCGTTTAGTGTTCAACAATCTACCACTTAACATCATAAGAGATTTTCTACACAGGGAAGCTCTTCGGCAAGTATTGTATCCTCCATCCTTATTTATCCACAGTTTTCGTGGAGATGCAAGGCGCAGAAAGGTGGCTTTTGACAAAGTCGCTGAAATCAGGATTCGAATATCTGATCATCTGGTTGCAAGCACGTAGCTTTAACCACGAAGGCACAACGACGTCCTTTCAATATATGATTCATATATTATTTATCTCAATGTCTAAAGGTGTGATTTGTATCCCTACAGAAGCAAAATTATACTTGAGTTAGTCTGCAGGACATTGTCTCTAGAAGATCGAGCCCATGATCTCGTAATTGCAGTCATCCTCTTCGGCCAACAAGCCAATTTGGTGGTGCTGTTTGCTTCCTGTAGAGGTCATATAAGATGCTATGACCACACGCTTTCTGGTGGTGGAGACTCCTCATGTAACTTATTTTGGAGAAAAGGAGTATGTATTGACAACCTTCTAAGATACTTTTGTGAAGTTACGCGGTCCGGTTTCAAGATCATGATCAGCATATGCAGAGATTTTTTATCTAACCACTACGGCGTCGTACAAGTTTTATGTTATCTTATTTGTATCAAAGATGATCTGATATCTTATCTTGTAGACTAGACTGGTGCAAAAGATAAGCTGTGCGCGACCTCAAGAGCATAGGGGAATCTATCTCAAAACCTTTGACGTCTCCTTCGCTGAGCTACCAAAGTTAATCACGCTGCCAATTGGTGCTGGATGATTGTAGCAAGCAAGTATTGAGGGCAGTAAAGGATCGCTATCTATCCATTGCTAAGTTGTTCGCTGCAGAATGTGTGCAACGGCGATCGAGCTCGCATCACGAAGGACCATAGCTCCAATCGGTTAATATGGAAGCACCAAATTTATTGCACTTGATATGCGGAGCAAAATAAGTATTCATACTGTAATAGAACGAGCCGTTGGCAGAGCTCGAACCCATCACCTCACTCAAAAGTCATCATCATTCAGCCACGAGGACATGGCAAGTTTGATGATTATGGCAGAGTTGATATTGTCATCATCATCTTAACCCGAGGAGGCAGCGTCTGGACATCGCAAAAAAGAAGATCCCTTTCAGGGCGGTCATAGAACGGGCGCGAACCAGTGACTTCGTGAGACAGAGAGCTCCGTCTCATCCAAGAGAGCAGTCCCGACGGTATACCTTGGGCTTCAACCCCCCTCTTCAAGAGAAGGGATCATGGGATTAACTTCTCTATTCAAGACAGCTTTACTTCGTAAGCAGTCAACGTAACTTACAGTCCACATGTCCAAGGGAGGGAGTCTTTCAAACCTATTGGAGATAAAAGGAAGGCTTCAATTCTTTAAAGAAGAGGACCAAAGTGTGCAAAAAGGATCTATAGAAGATATATGGCTAAACCTTTAGTAGGGAAGCTTAAAAGGATGGAAAGTGACTTCTCTTGGACAAAGGATGGACGTAGCATACATTGGAAGATAAGTATTTTCCAAGTTAATGATTGGTTTCAATATTTGTTTTTGCTCTCTGCCTTCATGTAGGATTCATTTTTATCATTGAAGTATGGTAATAAACTTCATTCTTGATAATTTTGATGCAAATTATTGAAACCTACGTGAAAGAGCATAAAGATATTGAAACACAAGCATAGGCATGCATCTACAAAAGAATGTTAGTGCATTTCTTCTTTTCAAAGAATGTTTTCATGCACAAAACACGTTTTCTTCTTGCTTAAAAAGATAGTTAATGCTCAAGTTTATGCACATGAACGGTTATATCTTTTACAAGCTAGTAAGTAGAATGTTTGTGCATGGATGATTGGAGACATGCATTTTCAAGCTCAAGAAATTGCTTGATTTAAGTTTGGTGCATGAAAGGAGAATGCCATCACGTGCATGCACTCACATGCATTTGCATGCAAGAACAAACATTTGCAGATGCATGATTGTTTGTTTAGTAATTGAATACTTATACTTTCGCTACCTCTTTTTTTTAACTCGACTTAGATAAACTAAGGAAAATAGGAAACTAGGTAGTTGCAAGGCTCCTGGCTACCATGCAACTCAAGTAGCTAGTTTGTTTTCTCAGATGTGATACTTAGATGTGATACTTAGATATCACAAAGTAGAAGTTTGATTAGGAAAAGCAAGCCCTTCGAAAGTAAGTGTTCAATTTTCTTGCTCATTGGAATGGCAAGAAAATAGAGCTTTGCTTAGTTTTGTTTAAGCTAATTAGAGCTTAAAAAAGAAACCCAAGTAATCTTTAGGAATCAAGATATTTTCCTTAAAGATACATCAAAATAATCTTTAGGAATTAAGCTACTTCCTAAGGATAAGCAAACAAAGAAAATAGTCTGATAAGCTATTTCCTTGGTTAAAAAGGAATATCTTTTGGACAAGCAATAAAGCCTTAAGTCTTCTTCTTGTTCAATAGTCAAGATTTCTTTTAGAGAGATTATTCCAGTAAAGCTAAGGATTCCAAGATGAATCATTAAACTGGAAAGCAAAAGATTCCAAGATGAATCATTGGCTTAGTATTACTTGATTCCTTGGCAGGAATTCTAAAGTTCTTGAAAGACAAAATCTCCCTAGATGTGAGACTAGAATCTTTCAAGGAAAGTTTAAAAGAAAGTAGTTCCCAACAATTCCCAAACCACCAGTATGGGTATTTAAGTCCAAATAGTGATATAACCTAAAGGTATATCCAAGATTCTTAGCTTTGGAATCTGAGAGGAATCCGTGTATGCTTGGACTTAAGTTGAGGGAAAGATCTCTAAAAGCCCATGGGTAAGCAAAGAATCTTTTGATAGTTCAGGAGATCTTTATTCTAAAGACTAAGTCTTTATTTTAGTTGCAAGATCAACTAGGCTTGATCAATCTTGGCCATGATTGTCCAAGAATGTGCGATTGGAACTACTCTGTAGATTGCAGAAGTATTGGTAATAAAATTCCTTTTGGGAATTATTAAATCAGGTCCCATTTATCCAATGAAAATTGTGAAAAGAGTAAGCTGTTCCAAGTCTGAACAAAGTGAAGGAATTCCAAGAGTGTAGTCTGCAAACCGTGAAGATGGTACTTAAGTCTATGGAAGTTAAAACCTAATGTTTTCTATCCTTAAAGGGATTTCGGTACAAATCAAGCGAGAATGAGCGGATGCTTAGACTTAAGCAGTAGAGAGATTTTTGTAAAGTCTCATCCGAGATAGGTACCTAAAGCATCAGTAAGAAAGGAATCTAAAGACAAGAAGTTAAATGCTCTTGTCACTACAAATTGGTCAAGAATAAAACAATTGAACTTGAATCTGTGAAAATTCAAGTACTTAGAATTTTAATTGGTTTTCATTTGAAGCCCTAGCAAAGAGGAATAGATATTCCGTCAAAAGGTTTTCAAGTTTCCAAAGGAAAGCACAAGATCAAGAAACGGTCATGTGAAACTAAACAGGAAGAAGCCTTAAGAGACTAAGGTCAGATGGAGGAGGTCAGTACTTCTCAAATAAGTTTGATGCATTATTGCAGGATAGAGGAATCAAGAGAGAAACCACAACGAGGTATAACCCTGAGCAAAATGGGGTGGCAGAGAGGAGAAATAGACTAATTGTTGAAACAGCTAGATCAATGTTAAATGAGAAAAGATTACCTAATTACTTGTGGGCAGAGAGCGTATCTACTCCCACTTATCTTGTAAACAGGTTGCCATCCAAATCTCTTGATGGGATGACCCCATATGAAGCATGGCATGGTAGAAGACCCTCACTTGATCATTGCAAGATCTTTGGATGTGTTGCTTATGTGCATATCCCTTCTCAAATAAGAGGTAAGCTAGACTCTAAGGTAGAGAAGTGCATCTTCATAGGGTATGACTTGAATCAAAAAGGATACAGGTTCTACAATCCTTAAAACAAAGGATTCATGGTCAATAGAGATGTTGTCTTTGATGAGAATGACTCTTGGTTTGAAAGTGAATGCAGGAAAGTAAAGCTACCTTATGACTTGAAAGAGGAGTTTCCAACCCTCACTAAGGAGGAGCCTAATCAAATTGAAGACATCAACTCAGATGATGAGGACATCATCAACTTAGAAGAATTCAAGGCATGGAAGTCCAAAGGCAAAGTCAAAATGAAGAAGTTGGAGGATATACCTGAATCATCCAACCAAGCAATTAGAGGATCACAAAGGGAGAGAAAGAAGCCAATCAGATATGGGTATGAAACTTCCTTAGTTACTAAGCACTCTGTTTATCTTGCAAAAGACTTGTCATTTGAAGAACCATCATCATATGAAGAGGCAAAGACCAAGGCAGAATGGAAGGAAGCTATGGATGAGGAAATTGAAGCACTCAAGGAGACTTAGAAGCTAGTACCAAAGAAGGAGTCTATGAAGGTACTTGGTTCTAGATGGATCTATAAGATCAAGAGGAATTCTGATGGATCAATAAGCAGGTACAAAGCTAGACTTGTGGCCAAGGGTTTTGCACAAACCCAAGGAGCTGATTATGAAGAAACCTTCTCACCTGTGGCCAAAATGCAAACCATCAGTGTACTGGTAAGTTTTGGTAAGTGTGGCTTCATCAAAGAATTGGAACATGTATCAATTGGATGAAAAAAATGCATTTCTAAATGGCTGGATTTCAGAGGCAGTGTACATGTCTCAACCCCCTAGCTATGAAGATCCAAACAAGGTAACATATGTATGTAAATTGAACAAAGCTCTTTATGGATAAAGGAGGCACCTAGGGCATGGAACCATAGGTTGACTACATATCTTCAGGATCAAGGATTCATCATGAGTAAAGAAGATACTTCTCTGTTTGTTAAGAGAAGTAATTCAGGGGTAATATACCTATGTGTATATGTTGATGATATCATGCTCACAGGTAATGATGCTAATGGCATCAAGAAGATTAAGAATAAGATGATGAAGGAGTTTAAAATTAGTGACCTTGGATCACTAAAGTATTTTCTTTGACTTGAGTTAGTCTATACTAACTCTAGAATCTATATTACTCAGAGAAAGTACATGCAGGACATGTTGAAGAAGTTTCAGTTGAAGGATGCCAAAGTAGCAAGTACCCCAATGGAGGTAAACCAAAAATTAAGTGCTCATGAAGGTGATGTGCGTGAGAATATTGCAGGTTACCAAAGCATAGTGGGAAGCTTGAATTATGCTACATTGACAAGGATTGATATTGCTTATGGAGTAAGTGTTTTAAGTCAATTTATGCACAAACCTAGGGCACCTCATTTGGAAGAAGCCAAGAGGATTTTGAAGTACCTTAAGGGCACTCAAAATCAAGGATTGTATTTTCCTTATACCTCAAACTTGGGCATCAAGATATATGCAGACGTAAATTGGGAAGGTTGCAAAGATGATAGAAGAAGTACCTCAGGATACCTATCTTTTGCAGGTGATAAACCTATATCATGGTCTTCAAAGAAGCAACCTACTCTTGCTTTATCTTCTAGAGAGGCAGAGTATAGAGGATTGGCCAATGCTACTCAAGAGGCCATATGGATTAGACTGTTATATACAGATTTGGGTTTGCATACTATATCTCCAATGATTTTTGGAGATAATACAAGCTCACTATATCTTGCAGCAAATCCTATTTATCATCCTAGGACCAAGCATATAGAGGTCCACCATCATTATGTGAGAGAGAAGCTATTGAGCAAGGAAATTTAGTTGGCTTTTGTATCAACTAACATGCAATGTGCAGACTTATTGACTAAAGCATTAGATAGTACAAAATTTTGCAGGTTTAAGTCTATGATTGGATTGCAGGACATTCAAGAAGATTGAAGAGGAAGGCCAAGCCAAAATGTTTGGCCTGAGGGGGGAGATGTTGGTGCAAACATCAAGCCTACACATTTGGCTAGAGTTTATGTACAAATGAAGCTCCATGGAAACCATTGCTAAGAAGCTTTTATCTTTTACTATTTGTAAAAGTCAATTTGACTTGGAAGAATATTTGTAATCACCACTAAACTCGTAGAGGTTTGTTAGTTGGAAAAGTCACGACTCTACTTTAGAGAGCATCTCCTATATTGGAGGACCACTTTTAGAGAGCCAATGGAGAATTCAAATTCAAATTTCAACTGTATCATCTATAAAAGATGACTAAAAGTTCGTGGTTAAAGGACTCCATTTTCCGAGTTCTCCTTGACCACATTGTAAGAGAGTAAGGCATACATCATAGCCTATACTAATCATTATCATTAGGCCTTGATTATCATGCCTATGATCTTATACAACATTGTGTTCTAGTACAATAGATCAATACTTTTCATCTATGGTCTCTCTGTCATAGTTACTCAGACCAGTCATTTTGTATTGCTCATATCTCAGTCATTTCTTCACCATTTTTAATGTTCTATAGCTTCTTGGAATCAACTCCAAGTTCTCTACATTGTCACAAATTTTGAAGATAATCCATTGAGCAAATTTGAAGAAAAGCGCGTCGAAGTACCCACTGGTCAAACTCTGCAGAGGTCCTAAAATATCGGGGATAATGATTTGATTGCAAAATCAATTGCTTTCTGTATAGTGCATCATTTTAAGTGATTCTACTTGGAATCATTAACTTATTAAGCTAATTTGATATCTCCAAAAGGAATTTTTCTAATTCCTACTGTACTGGAAGAACTAAGCATAACAAGTAGCAGGTGTCTGAACAAAGATAGAAGGTTTTCATTGATCCTTCAACTTGGAAGTAGTCTGTTTTGATTCAATCATTTCTCACATCATTTCCAAAGTACATAGGCACTTGTATAGTGTCGTTGGAAAGCTAAGAGGGCCTACAACTCAACTCTGAAGCAAGAAGGGGCTAGTACAAAGAAGGAATTGGAAGTACCTACTCATTTTTTGGAGTGTCCATCCATCTTTCCCAACTAACTAAATTGAATATCCTAGATAGATCTTATGTACAAGAACCTTTTCAATCTTCAAAAGATAATAAGTCTAAGTGGGCTTATTTATTTGAGTTTGCTTCAAGTTATAGCATAAATGATTTTCTAGAGTCCAGTATACTCTAGAATAGAGAAGTTAGGAATTGCTCATCAGATTGACAATTCCTAAGAACTTTTAGCTCAGGTCTTTGAGAAAAGTGTCCTAAGTTGGACAATTTTCAGTTTGAATTTGAATTGGTCAAGTTATAATAAAGTTGACTCAAAGAAAATGGTAAACTGTCTCCTATAGTTTACGTAGGGTTTTAAATGCATTAGGACAAAGTAGTCCTCTAGTCGGTTGAAAAATCAAATAACTATTGGATAGGAGTAAACCATCGTACAAACATCCAAGTTAGATGTTTGGGACAACCAAAACTTCAAGTTCTCTAAACCAAATTCAAGTGAATCAAGAGTTCTCAAAGACTTACGAGGGATAAGAATCCCACCTTCTTTACTAAGTCCATGCACCAGTCATGCCCAAAAATGGACTAGTAATTTGAATCCATCCAATTCACATGTTTGTGCCTAGATCGCACATCGAGAAGCTGTGAATTGGCAAGGGATTTTTTTAGATCCACCCTTATTAGTCATTCACTACTTTGTACTCTGACTAGTTTATCAAAGTGCAATGCGAGATAGTGTTTTGAATGATTTGGGCAAGGATGCCACCACAGAGATGAGACATGTTCTTTCAGTTCTAGAACATGACCATGTTCTTCCAGTTTTAGAACATGAGGCTCGAGGGTTGCCTGCAGTAGATATATAGCTCTATTTTCGAGGACGAAAATATTTTCGAAGGGGGGAAGAATGTAATAAAGTAAGTCTATGATCTAGGGCTCTGGGCGGTTCAGACGGATCTGAAATCGGACACCGTTTGGTCATCCATGTGTATGACCAAAGATCTCGAGTTTAGACTTACTAGGAGGTCTTGTGCTCTTGTGAACAAGTGATCCACTTAGCTTAGTGGTTAAGTCTCAAGGATGTGAAGGAGGTGGTCTTGGATTCAATCCCCACGGGGGACATGGGGAGAGTATTTTGCCCAAAGAGATCTAGAGCCTTCTAGAGGCATCCCCTTCTAAAAGAATCCACTTGAGTTAACTCGAGTTAACTAGGACACTTGGCGCACATGCAATTACATGGCAAACACATGGATGGTTAGAAGGCAGTCCCCTAGAGAGACCTATATATAGAGGCATTTGGTTGGGAGGAGAGTCAGCTCTCTAGCATGTGGTGCTCGTCACAACAGCAGCAAGCATGCAGTAGAATAGAGCACAAGCCATTAGCTAATCATACCACTTATCATACAAATGCAAAACAATGGAACAATGGAATTCAACCTCCAAATATTCTCACATAAGTAGCATACGCAAACAACATATGCATGCCTCTACGAGCTCTAAGCCTTCACTCCCTCTCTCCAAGTCTCTCTCAACTATAGTCTCGTATAGTGTGTAGTGTGCACTATAGGCTATATCCTCCTCTTCTTGAGGTTTCCCCTTTTTATAGGAGAGAGGTGAGGAACCGATTAGAATAGGAGAGTTTGTTACATGAGAGTAATGGGAAGTTAATGCACTAGGCGGTTTCAATTGTCAGCATGGCCGCCAATACTAGACTTTGTCGTGTAATGATATGTGGCTCGGGCCACTTGGCCACCTTGTCAGGTTTGCTTGTCATCTTGATGAATCTGTTCATGCCATCGCCCAACTCTACCATCTGGACGTCTTGGTGCCAAACTCCAAATTTTGGAGGTCTTGGCACCCAAGTACAGCTTTTGGATGTCTTGGCGCCCAACTCCAGATTTTGGAGGTCTTTGCGCCCAAGTCCAGCTTTTGGATGTCTTTGCGCCCAACTCCAGATTTTGGACGTCTTGGCGCCCAACTCCAGATTTTGGATGTCTTGGCACCCAATTTCGATATTTGGTTCCTTGGTGCCCATCCTTTACTCTATCCTTCAAAAAATCTATTCTCCAAGGTAGTGAGAGACATGCCTTCTATTGTTTGGAAAGATGTGGCCCATATTGTTAATAGTAGAAAGGACTTCACTTCTAAATGTAGGGCACATGGTTAACAAGTCGTATAGAGACACTTGTTGGAGTGTCTTTTGTAGAATCTCCATAGCAAAATGTGAGTGATTACTTACATTTTCTCCTTGGAATTTTTGTAGTTCCTTCTTTGTTTTCATGTAGGCTTCATCAATAGGATGTTTAGAATTCGACACCTTCTTGGGTTGCCTTTGATGCACATTGACCAAAACTTCCTTGACTTTCTTCCTTCCTCATCTCATGAGGGGTTCGTGCATGAGTCATCTTTTGCTTCTCTAACTCTTTCTACTTTTTTGCATTAGTCATCATGCCTTGAAGCTCTTCAAGTTGCACCACTCTAGTGCTAGGTGAGCGCACATGTGCTTGCTTTGTTTCTTGATTTCGATGAGTGATCATATGTAAGGGTAGGAGTTACCTTGTGTGTTTATGGGGAAAAGCACCTTTTGGTAATCCTTGGTGTAGTGATCCCTTGCTTTGGGGCAATTTTTGCATGGAGATGTATCTTTAGGGAGGGACAATTAGTTTGGATATGCCCATACTCATCACACTGGTAGCATATTATGGGCCAGTGGGGTCTATTTTTTTGAGGTCTTCCCCCTACCCATAAGTCATCGTTGGAATAGTTTCCATAGAAGGTAGAGGTGGATGGAAGAGAAGGTTGTCCTATGAGTGAGGAGTGGTTCGACCCTAGCCATTGAACACTTGCAGCTGGATTTTGCACTTGTTGGGGATTCTTGTCCCCTTGAGGTAATAGCAATCCTTCACCTTATGCCCCCCTTTTCCACAAAATTGGAAACAACTCACCTTGGATACTCTTGGACAGAGTTCCCTTGACTTGCACAAAGGGTGCACCATAAACTCATACGTAACTCTTTTTGAGCCTTGAGCTCCTCCATTCTTTCCTTACGTGAGCATAATCATCAAAATCTTGCTTTAGATTAGCCTTTTGGTCCAACAATGCCTTTTGGAACTTGAGAGCCTCTAGCTCTCTTTGCAGCTTGGAGATGGAATCCTCATCTAGAGAGATATTTTTGCTTTGGGATGCTCCAAAATGGACTTTGGCTTCCTCAATCCTTGTAGTCATGAATTCAAAATCTATAAGGGAAGCATCTAGTTGTAGGAGCTCATGAAGCTTTTTTTCCGAAGACATTGGGAGAGCCTTCTCAACCCATTTCTTAATCATGAACTCGTCAGGGTTGTCATGCATTTTGGCCATTAATGATCAGATCCTAGCCATGAGCTCTGAGAAGGTATCACCTGCATGTAGAGTCAAATTTTCAAGTTCATCAAGAGTTACCTTGGCTAAAGGCATGTGTGAACTCTATCTGTAAGTTCTCCCAAGTTCGGAAGTGGTTTTGTACATACTTTCTATACCACGTGTAAGCAAGTACTTCTAGTGTGGAGGGAAATAAGGTGAAGAATGCATTCTGCCTTTGCTTCAATCCATGGCTCTTTCAAATAGAGAGGAATCTTCTGATGTGGTCCTTGGGGTCTTATGTTCACCAACAAAGAATGACGAGAATCAAATATTAATCCTTGATAACAAGGCTTAGAGATCTTTTGCCATACCTTTTGAACTTGAATCTTTCTCTTCACAGAGGAAGACTACTAGCTCTATGTTGGGAGTTCCTTGAGCTTTATCTTTTCTTCACTATAAAATAATTGTCTCAGGAATCTTGTTGAAGCTCATCCTTTGGTTGAAGTGAAATAGTGCTCAATCTTTTTGTAGTAGCTCTCCGTAGGAGTTTTGTTCAAATTTAAGTGGCCTTCTTTCTGGCTTCTAGTATATGCCATGGGCCACGGTGGAAAAATGGATAAGACCCCTCGGGGAGGGGAGTTTCCTAGGCTGAGTGCTACAATCGACCGACGTTGGAAGCCTCCTCGAAAGGAGGTGGATGTTGCCTCGCAAGTAGGAAGGGAAGTTTGGGAAGTCACCCAATGGAGGGGGAAGCAAGGGGGATTTTTCTTGGTCTCCTAGGAAGGTGGAGCTAAGGAGAAAGGGATTTTGGTAGGTGCATGCAAGGAAAAAAGTTGATTGGTCTCCCTCGATATACGTGATAGTTCCCATACAATGGGAGTAACCTAGGAGGAGAGGGGAGGGAGTAGTACCTTATGTGACTTTCTACAGTAGTAGACCATAGAAAAGAAAGCTTACTCCTCGAAAAGATAAGGAAAGAAGTGGAGCACTCTTCGAAGAGCCTCTCCAACTCGAGTGCTAAATTTCACCTCTAGGTGGTGAATTAGTGTGGGTTACAAGAGTGCAGTTTACACTTACTCTTTGGAAGGCCTTACCACTGGAATAGAACACTCACAGATTTTTGAGAAGAGGAGCTTCAATGCTCAACTATGCTTGACACTTGACTAGAGAGGACACACAATAAACATCAAGAAAGATGCACAAAGACACTTAAGACAAAGAGATACATGCAAGAAACACACAACCAACTCTTAAGATTAGATGAAAATACATAGAATCTTAACTAGATGGTTGTACAACTCCCTCCTTCCAACATCAAATCCAAGGTTAGCCTTTGAGCCAACACCTTTGATGGGAACTCCCTTGTTGTGTACAAGGAGCTTGGCACATATGTCTGCTAAGAGGGAGTGCTAGGAACTACAATCTGAAAGGACCTGATGTTTGGGACTATTCTCTCTTCTCTACTTATATCTCTATATCTCTCTCTATTATCTCCCTTTGCATGAAGTGGACATGAGCTTTATATAACCTCGGGAGTGGTTAGATATCTTGGGAAGGTGACTAGATATTTGTTTTAGAGTAGTAGGGAAGGGGTGGTGGTAAAGAGCACATGGCCCAGGCAGTCCCCATTGTCAGGGTGGTTCGGTGTACATGACCGAGGTGGTCGGCCAGGGCCATGTCTTCCATAGTGGTAGTCTCCCTACAAAGGGGTGGTCACCTAGGCTTCGTAACATGAAAGGGGTGGTTTCCTTATGCTTTATGTCGCCCTCTTCTATCATATCTCATAGGTGGTTTCCCACATGGAGGTTGTCACCCCATGGGAGGTATGCCAAGAGGAGTTGGTAACTTTGATGCAAAGAGACCGTCATCTGCACGGAATCGGTCTCCCTTGGAAGATATATAAGAAGATATGGTCACCCTTGAAGCTTATATGGTCGCCTTTGAGCATGTATGGTCACCCAATGAGTCATGTATGGTTGTCCTAGGCCATGTATGGTCTCCCTTGAAGCTTATATGGTCGCCCTTGAGCATGTATAGTCGCCTAATGTCTCAAGCATGGTAGCTCTAGGATATGTATGGTAGCCCTTGAAGCTTGTATTGTCTCCCTTAAGCATGTATGATTGCCCAATGGCTCAAGTACGGTTGCCCTAAGCCATGTATGATCGCCCTTGAAACTTGTCAAAGTATGGTCTCCTTAGGCCTCTTTTCCCTTAAGATGGTTGCCCAAAAGGCCACTTTTCCCTCAAGTATGGTCGCCCGAGGCCTCTTTTCCTTGAAGTATGGTCGCCCAACGCCACTTTTCCCTCAAGTTTGTTCTCCCAAGGCCACTTTTCCGAGATATAGTGTGGTTGCCTTCTTCATGGTGAGGAGGTGGTCACCTCCAACTTATGACAATTGTACCTCTATAGGACTCCATTGTCTTTTTGTATCTCTGTGCATTTTCACAAATGCACATTTGCACACACGTCCACACGCAATTGCATCTCCTTATGCGCATTTGCACACACATACACACACAATTGCATCTCAATATGCACATTTACATACGTTATTTGTGTGCACCAACTTTCGCTACATTGTCAATTCTGAGCAACCCCCACAAGAGCAACGTGGGGGATTTTAATCAGAGACAAGTGAGGTGATTTGAGGCCCAAGGGGTTATCCTTGTCATTATGAAGGTCATTCCATTGCAGTAGGGGGATATATTTTCTCGAAGAATATATCCATAAGGTTGAAGTTAAACAGTGCCTGCATCAATAGTTTTTTACCAAAAATCTAGTTCCTATGTCCCTTTGAAATTCATTGCTCCTGCTTGTATAATAGCTCATAAAATGAAAGTCCAAGGCACCATATCTTCCAATGACAATTGAGGGTGCAACTGTTTTTTGCCAGAGAAATGCTTTTGTGGCTAAAGTAAAGGGTCTCCGGGAAGCTTCAGACCAATCAAACAGAAGGAGGAAGTACATATTGTATGCTTGCAAAATACTTTTTAAGATTCTGAATATAAAATGAAATGGCTATTCCCTTGGGTTCCAGTTTGTTGTTTTAGCCAGAACCTTCTCAAGGATCCATTGTGTTTGTTGATGAGCTGTAATGTTACTTCCTTATGGGTGTCTGAGAGAACGGAAAATTTTCCCTCCTAAATATGTGAGTGACTCGAAGACAGGGATTGAAAGTTATGCACAGCGATGTCGATCAATTTTGGATTTGGCTTTGTTCACTACGAGACCAGTGGCCTTACCAAAAGAGTGGAGCTCTCGGTACTCTGTATAGAATGATATGTTGCTTCAAGAAAGATAATTGTGTCATCCATGAACCCAGCTCCTGCAAAAGTTTTTAGGGGAAATATAATTTTTTGTACCAAATAAAAAAAAATAAAATCAAATATTCCAAATGGGTTTTGCTTCGTATCTACTTGTTTTGTTATTTTTCCATACATACTATGGCTTCAGTATTGCTGCTGTATCGCTTAGCCCTTTGACTAAAATGACCTTTTCACAAAGACAGAGTGAGATGAGATACTTGTTATGGTATGTCACGCATACATCTCATATGGTTTATCCTAATATTCCACCTAAAAGGGGAAACATTAAGATAAGTGTCACATCCAAGTAGTCACTTACTTAGCTCTGGCAAATCATGCTAGTTTAATCCATTTTTTTTTATAGTAGTTTAGAAAAGTTTAAAAGAATTACTAAAATTTCAATGCTAATTTTTCTTTGTTTGTGCTTTAAAAGAAATAACACTTTTATATTAAATAAAGAATAGCCATGTAAACGATCTGCACCTACAAGTTTTTTAATCTCATGCCACTGTTCAAACCTCTGTGTTTTTGTTGTTTCTATTTACCTCTTCAGCTCGTAGATTCATGTCTCTCATGTACAAAAGATAGAAGCTTGTAGGTTACATCACAATTTTTCAGCCTGTTCTCCTAGAAAAGACAGATAAGGTTTGAAAGAAAGGACAGATAAAGGATTGAATATGATATTTACTTCAATGCACCCATATTTATCTCTCAACTAAAGTGAAAGAGGGCAATAAGACATTAAAAATGCTACCTCTGAGATTTGCAGTATCTAAAATTGTTTTCTTGTGACAGGCACAAAAACTTAAGTATTGTGGTCCGATTTTATGAAGGCAAAAGTCTACATACTTCATTTCAAAGTACAGTATGTCGAATCACTTGCTAGAGTGTGTTAGTCCAGGACACTATCGTTTAAATCAAAGTACTTGGCTGGGTAAATACTTTTCTCCGAAATTCGATCATGATGCTTGGCTGGCCAAATACTTGTTTACTAATTTGATTTATTGCATTCAAAGTCGATGTATGATCATCATTACGTGCTTATCTTCCTGTACGTTTTCATTTGTTTTACCAATATAGCAGTATTCATGCTGCTGCTTCCTTTCTTGTTTGAGCCTTCTTTCATACATGACCTGTGAGGCTTTTTCATCAATAATCTCTATTATACACTCTGTAAAATTTTGGAAATGAATGAAATTAGCATTATTATTGTGATCTAGTGTTTGAATGTGAGAAATGAGCTCAATATGAACATCCATTTATCAGAGTAAAGAATGAGAGATAGTATTTTAATGTCTAGTAGGGATGAGCTTAGACTATGAGACATGTCTTACAATCATATAAAGATAAACCCTCTACAACACCAGAAAAAAGTAAGTTTGCAAAGCGATCAGTAACATGTGCTTCATACAACAGAAGTCCAACAGTGACAGGATGAATCGAAACTGAATGCTTACAAAACATGATCATGAAAAAACATAGGGAATACTCGCTCTATCCTGGCCATGTGGGGCATGGTATAAAAGAAGAGGAATGTGCCAACAGGTCTCAGAGTATCTCATACCCTGATCCTTTGGATTTGAGACACAACTGATATATCTGAAACCTATGGAAAAATGGTTTTCTCTATCCTCTGTGATCACCTTCGTGGGAGTGTGTGGAATGAGCATGGACAAGATGGCTGATACCTTGCCTGTATCTACAATAATAACTTGGGCAGAGGCTATGTGACCAAGGAGAGTTCTTTTAGTGACAAAAAAACTGGCGCTTAGGAGAAATCAACTTTAAACCAGTTTTGAGGCATTGGCCAAAGATTTCCTTCAGTTTTTCCAAATGTTGCTGAAAATCCTATGCTGTGGCTCTTTCTCCTCTACTTGAGGATATAGAAAAGGCATCCATAAAAATATGCAAAAATGTTGTTAGACTTTTACTATGTATTAAAAACAATACATGATTGAATGATGCGGCCGCATTCTTAAGGTCGAATGCCATGTGTGTGTAGACATAAGTGGCTCATGGAGTGATTAAAGAGGTATTGTTCCTATCCTGAGGATGGATGAGGATTTTGGCTATAGCCACTAAATCCATCTAAGAAGCTCTACAAAGTATGCCCTACTACTTCCTCCAAGATCTACTTAGTAAAAGGTTATGGGAAACCATCTTGAGCAATTGCTTTATTTAAGACACAAAAATCAACATGAACTCGTATCTTCCCACTATTTTCTTTTGGAACAATAATGATGGAAGAGAGCGAGCCAGTATAGGTAGGTTGGATACCACTTTCAATGTGTACTCTAGCCTCTTATATGTGTGAGGCCGCTTCCACGAACTCTTCCAAAGTAGCATCAAGCCTTAAAGACTCACAACTTCTATTGAGAGGTCTTTCGCAAGGCCTTCTTGATCCACCTCTTTACTGAAAGGCAACCTGAAGTATATGACATGTGAACAACAGGAGCTTTTGCACATGTATAAAGTTCATTAAATTACTCACCTGTTTGGAGCCTTAGGTTCTCAAGCTGGTCCAAAGCTCTTTCCAATGAATTAATGAGCCGAAATGTCTTATAGAAGGAGGTCTTTAGAGCTTCTCAAGTGACGAAGTGTCCTTCTACATGCTGGCTATATTACTTGTAAGCGAGCCCATCGAGGGTAGATGAAATAGGACCAGCATAGGGTCCTCTTGATTCTATAATCAATGTCCTTGACAAAAAAACATATATCTCCTTACGTGGTCATCTTTGTACTTCTTGACTTGACCCTTGAAAGTAGGAAATTTAATGTTTATCCTCGACAAAAGGTTCGTAAGATCCTCTATTGGTAAGCTGTGTTGCTGCTGACTTCAACATGATTGAGACACCTCAGGACAGATAGGGCGATAGCAAGATCATGATTCATGGGTCTGAGCTTTCTCTTTGGGAACTTTGTGATGTTAAAGACTGATGGTCTGATTTTTTCCATGATAGACAAACTTCTAGATGGACTACGGTTGGGGACTGTGTTTCTGGTGAGTTCTTCTTTGCTATTCGGCCATGCCACTCGAGGAGTCGGATCTTCCTGCTCCGTCGAGCCGATGGTCAGATGGCGTTTGAGCCTGTTGAGATAAGGGAGATTGCCACCTGGTTTCATGGCACCTGTTATGTGAGATCCCCTCTCTGACTTGGCAGGATAGCTGGCAATGTGTCCTTTGGCATGTGTGCACGACTGTGACTCAAGTGATGCACACCAGGCTCCTTGCTCTCTTTTTAGATAGTGAACTTCTGGATGCTTTACGTGGGTTGGCATGTGATAATTTCCCCGGTGAGGATGGGCTCCTACCAACTTTCTTTCTTCGCTATTAGGGGCTCTAGGGGGAAGGTCTTAGACTTGCCTTCGAGGAGATCATGAAGGGGGGTACCTTACCCGAGATGCTTTTTGAGAGGCTGATTTTTTCTTATCCCTAAGGGGGGGGAGGGGAACCTGTATGAGATCAGACCATCCTAGACTCAACCTACAAAATTCTTGCGAGTTGAGCTTGAGATTGCATCCGATGCAGAGTAGTTTTGTCAAGGGTCGTAATATCCTTGACAACATCTTTACTTTTTTGGGAGGCAGTTTTCCTAGCTCGGATGGGTGACGAGCCTTTTGCTATTCTGCTGCTGGATTTTGAGAAAGCCTATGATCGTGTTGACTAGGCTGTTCTCCAGGACACCATGCTTTGAATGGGCTTTTCTCGAGGACACCATGCTTTGTATGGGCTTTCTTGCTGGAGGGATCAAGGGCATTGCCTCTCTTTATCGTTCCGCCCACAACTAGGTACTTGTGGCTGAGGACCGAGGAGAATGGTTCGACATTTGGAGGTCTATTTTCAAGGGTTGTCCCTTGGCTCTAGTTAGATCAACAAGCTTTCATTATGCTTGAGGTGATTTTACCCTATTATATGAATGTTCAAATGAATACATTTCTTGTGGAGCACTTATGTGCACACATTTATTGTATTGAGAGTTTGATCATATGATCGCTTTCTTATGTAAGTTCCAGCATTTACCTTTGTAAAAGAGAAAAGAAAAAAGGCCCAAAAGCCACGAGTTAGAGGTGGTTGAGATTGATGATTGATCAATCAAACCATTTCACCTAAAAGCAATTGGTCAAAATTTTTCCTAGTTCATAGGATCTCCATCACAACTACATACAAGTGTTTCAAGTCATAACTTCCATCTAAATATAGAAGGTTTTCGTGAGCAAGTGAGCATGCAAATTACCTGTTTTGCATCAACTTGTTCTTAGCTTCAAACCATATAATGCCTTAAAAACATACACTTCTTCATTCAAGTCACCATTCAGAAATGCACTTTTAATATCCAACTGATGTACATTCCAACCATGATGAGTTGCAAGTGCACAGATGCTACGAACAATAGTCATTCCATATGTAGGAGCAAAGGTCTCATCAAAATCAATGCCTCTTTCCTAAGCATAACCCTTTGCAACAAGCCTAGCCTTATACTTGTCAACTGTTCCATCAAGCTTACGCTTCGGCTTGTATACGCACTTAGTGCCAATGGCCTCCTTGCCAGGAGGCAAGTCACATAAAGCTATGTACCATTTTTCATGTTAGCATCATCTTCAGATTGCATAGACCGATTTTCAAAATTTTATTCTTTGTCAAACAAAACAGGCTCATTCTCATCACAAAGAGTAGAGGAAGCCATAGCATAGCAATCTGATGCAAATCTGATGTTAAAAGTAGCACTATGATAGCCTGAACGAGTACGATATGAGAGAGGTGAATCTAATTCGATATCTCGCAAAGTCTTCACCGGCCATTTAGGCATAGTTTTTGCCTCCTCTATATCATTTCTCTCATCAATAAGGGCATCATGTACATCTGCATCAGAAATGGAATGATTTGCATCATCATGTGAAACCTGTAAAGGTTGAGAAATTGCCTCATTTGGACCAACACTAGACGCTCCGCCTGTAAAAAAAGGAAGCAAAGTATCAAACATATCTTTGGAGCTAACACATGTCTCCTTAGTACATGAAGGTAATGGTTGAATAGCATCTTCCACAAAAGCAACATCACGGCTAACCAAAATGCGTTTCATCTCTGGATGATATAGATAATAGCCTTTGCTTTCAGAATTGTACCCAACAAAAATACATTTCACTATTTTATCGTCCAATTTCCTGCGTTGTTGTTCAGGCACTAATGCATATGCTAGACAACCAAAGACATGCAGACCCGCAACAGATGGCTTGCGACCATGCAAAGCCTCATATGGAGTGATAGAATGCAATGCTTTAGTGGGAAACCTGTTAAGTACACATGTTTCACACATAGCAACCTCAAGCTAGAAACTATGTGGTAAGCCTGACCCTTGACCATACACATGGTCATCTCCATGAGTGACCTGTTCTTCCTTTTAGAAACTCCATTCTATTGAGGTGTATACGGCATTGTACGGTGGTGTTTTATCTCACGTTCAACCAGAAATGCATTAAAGTCAGAAGAAATATATCCCCCCCCCCCTCGATCAGAACGGAGAATGCCCAATTTACATGTTTCCAGATTTTCAGCCAAAATCAGAAAGTGTTTGAAGCACATAAACACTTCGGACTTTGTTTTCAATGCATATATCCATGCATGCCTGGAAAAATCATCAATGAAAGTCACGACGTAAAGATAGTTTCCAAAAGAGGGTGTCTGCGAAGGACCATAGACATCATTGTGAATAAGCTGCAATCTCTAAGTAGTTCGAACTGATCTATCTTTTTGGAACGAGGAATGTTCCATTTTGCCCAAATTATAGCTTTCACAGACATGTTTACCAGGTGCCTCAAGTTTGGGCAGAGAGGACACCGTTTCAAATTTTTGTAGGCATAGCAAACTAGCGAAATTCAGATGACCAAAGCGTGCATGCCAAAGCTTTGCATCTGACATAGCCAGAGAATCATGTGCTCCACATGCTCAATCATTCATAGATTTTTCATAGTCTATGAGCTTATACAACCCATGATATAAAATGCGAGAATCAATAATGACATCGTCATTTTATACGTGAACTGTACATCTGTCATGAATAAATTTCACAACCAAGCCGAACTTGGCTAATGCTAAAACTGGTAGCAGATTTTTCTTCATCCTTTGCATAAATAAAGCATCTGACAATATAAAAGAACTACCACCTAGAGTACTCAGAATGATCTTACCAACTCCCATGATAGGATAAAAGGAGTTGTCGGTGCATGTGATAGTATTCCCTATAGGGGCAGGCTAAAGTGAAGTGAAGAAATTGCGCTACGAGGTAATATGTTTGGTTGTTCCTAAAGTATCAAACATCTGCATCTATTGTAGATATACACTCTTCATGAGAAGATGGGTCACGACTGCAAACAGTACTAAATGCCCATTCTTCATTCTGCACAAGATTAGTAGGCTCTCTTTTGGGTGTAGAGGCCTCTGCAACAACCATTCCAGCCTTTTGCTTCCTTGCCTCTTTAGGAGCCAGTTTTAGATAACTCTTTATGACATGATCATTTCCTTTACAATATTTGCAAAACAATTTCTTCTTTTCTGTTTTCTTCTCATCTCCATCATCCTTCTTTGATTGTGTAGAATTAGGAGATTTCTGCTTACCAATAGAAGAGTTCCATTTACCTTTGCCCTTCTGACTAGACAGGAAAGCTTGATCTGCATCATCTTCTTGCAATAGAACAAAGAGTAAGTCCTCAAATGTTAAAGCATTTGGATTGTCTTTTACCATCAATGGAAGAGTAGAAGAAATACTTTGATATGAATCTGGAAGACCATTCAAAAGAGTATGCACAAGTGAATTGTCGGGTAAGACTTCATCAACATAAATTAACATACCCTTCAAATCTTTGATCTTTGTCAAAAAACTGTCAATGGAATCTCCTTCATTCATGTGCTCACTCTCCAACTGTTTTTGGAGGTAAGAAACACGAGCCTCATTCCTTGCCCGGTATAAAGTGGTAAGTGTATCCAAAGCATCGTTAGCTGTTCTTCAAGAGCAAATGTGCGGAATAATGGCACGTTTGACAAACAAGGCTATCAATGCATGTGCCTGAGAATCTCTTCCATCCAAACAAAGTTTCTTTGCAGTAGATGCAACAAGAACCGAAGCACGAATAGGAACCTCAAGAATATGACCATCTTCAACGCCATCTGCATCACCTTGAGTAACTTTATTTGTGGGTGTAATAGGACGTTTTTCACCACCCTTCACAGTATTCCACATTACTTTTGCAACCAATACATGACGCATCATATAAGCCCACAATGGGTAATTGGTACCGTCCAACTTATCTTGAACAACCAACATACTGAATACATCAGTGCTTTTAGCCATGGCCACTGACTAAAATACACTGATGCAAAAAAATGACTGTAACTCAAAAAGTTTAACAAAACTGCCCTCTTGAGTTCTACTAAACCTGTAATAGACTTCGAGCCGCTTATATTGGCGACCCGAAACCTATATATATCTTTGGCACAAAAAGATGAAATTGCCTCCACACACGCTGTGATAGTGTGTTCGGAAGCCGAAATGAGCTCATATCGCGATTTTGATACCAAGAAGCGAAGATGTTTTGAACTCCTAATCACCTTTATTATGCTTATCAATTTTTATGGGATTCTGAGACTGTGACCAAAGGGGTGTCGATGATGCCCTAGATGAAGCGGCGACTTGCTCTGATACCAATTGTTGGAGTTTGAGGTCTGCGGAAGAACGCGAACAACACAAGGAAGAAGAAAAAGAAGAAGCTTGGAGCACAACACACAATATGGAATATATTACGAACAGAATTTACAAATATAAGTGATCTGTTAAGGTTATATGCATATATACAAGCCGGGGGGAAAAAACCTCCTAAAGAGCGAAAAAAGTGCCCCGTTGGTCCTAGTGTGTTCACACACATCACTACCTAAATATATCTACAATTAAACCAAATGAAGAAAATTCCAAAGCAAACCATCATAGAGTTTGTTACAAATGTCAAGGAGATTGTAGATCAATTTGCAATCATTGGAGAGATGATTGAAGAAGAAGTCATTATGAGGGAAACTTTGAATGGGATCAAAAGTGACAAGCAATGGAAATCCTTAACCACAACCTATGATCTCATCATGGATGTGCAAACTCCAGATTTCAACATCTTTCTTGGAAAACTCTTTAATCAAGAGGCCAACAATAGCATAAAGGAAGGCAATTCAATTAGTGCTCTATATGCACATAATATAGACAAGAAGCTGAAAGGAAAGAAGAAAGAAGAGGATGAAGAAGAGACTTCCCAGGTCAACTTCGCAAGCAAGAGCAAATGGAAATGGAAGAAGAAAGGACCAACTACACCGCTCAGAATTGGTGGTTTAATGGAAAGACCCAGAAAGGAAGTGGAAGAGGTGGATATGACAAAAATAGAGGCAAGCGTGGATATAACTTCAATAGAAACAATAAAAGAAAAAGACCACAAGAATTATTATGACGATCAACAACATGAAGACTCATTGCTTCCGATGAATATAAGCCACAAGAAAGGTAAAGAAGATAATCATTTATTCTACATAGATTCATGATGTTCAAATCATGTTGCAAGAAACATAGCTCTCTTATCTGACTTGGAAAGTCCAAAGCATAGACATGAAGTAGAGACAAGGGATGGCACAAAGCATAATGTGGAAAAGATTGGTAATGTCAAAGCTTCCAATGGAAAGACAAACATTCTGAGCAAGGTACTCTATGTTCCACCATTACAAAAAAGCTAATAAGTGTATACCAAATAGTTGAGAAAGGCGTGCAAGTTAGGTTCACCCAACATGGAGCTTTTGTGGAAGACCCATGTCAAGGCTTCAAGAAGATAGCCACAGGTGAGAAGCATCACTTGCTCTTTACTTTGAAGTAGGAGAAACCAAAAACATAGCTCTATTCAACTTCAAGTCTCAAACCATAAGTGAGCTTGAAGTATGGCACAAGAGGCTAGGTCAAATAAATGAAAGAACCTTGAAGGATATATGTAGGGATCAAAGTGTCCTAGGGCTTCCAAATATATCAAAGCAACATATGATCAATAGACGTGATGCATGTCAGATTGGGAAGGTACAAAGACAACCATTCAACCACAAAGGCTACATCCACAAAAACTTATTAGACTTAGTACATACAGATGTATGGGGACAAAGCCAAGAACTTTCATTGAAAGGATAAAGGTATTATGTCTCATTTATTGATGAACATAGTAGATTGACTATTCTGTACTTTATCAAGAGTAAAAATGAAGTGTTTAATTGCTTCAAAAAGTATCTAGCGCATGTGGAGAGCCATAGAGGTAGATCACTCAAGAAACTCAGTTCTGATGGAGGGGGAGAATACTTCTCCAAGGAATTTCATGAGTTCTTGCAGGATAAAGGTATTAAGAGTGAAGTGACTACCAAATATTCTCCTCAATTGAATGGAATTGCAGAGAGAAGAAACAAGACATTGATTGGATCATACAAAACAGTGCTTGAAGAGAAGAAGTTTCCACATTATTTATGGGAATAGGTTATTTCAACAGTAGTGTACCTTGTCAATAGACTACTATCCAAATCACTTCAAGGTATGACTCCTTATGAAGCATGGCATGGAAGAAAACCTAGTCCAAGATATTGCAAAGTGTTTGATTGTTTAGCTTATGTTCATGTACCTTCACAAATAGGAGGTAAGCTAGATGAAAGGGAAACAAAGGAAATATTTATTGGATATGGTGCGACTCATATTGGTTACAAGTTTTACAATCCTTCAACCAAGAAATTCACTACAAGTAGGGATGTTATGTTTGAAGAGCATAGGTCTTGGTATGATGAAAACAAACAAAAGGTAACTGTACCATATCATTTTGATTCTGATTTCCATCAACTAGGAAGCAAGCATGATACAGAGGTCCAGGATCCAAGAAAAGAAGTGATATTAATGATCACCAAGTTGAAAGAGAAAAGGATTACAAGCTATGGAAGTCAAGAGGCAAAGCAAAAATGCAAGAGTGTGGAGAACGTTCCAAGCAAGCACCTAGAAGGTCAACAAGGGAGAAGAAACAACTAGAAAGGTATGGATATGATTCCATATTTGTTACAAAGCATTGAATCTATTTTGCAAAGGATTCAATTTCAGAAGAACCTTAGACATTTGAAGAGGCAAAGGGAAACCCTAATTGGGAGAAGGCTTTGAAAAAAGAAATAGATGCTTTGAAGGAGATGGATACTTGGGAATTGGTTCGAATGTCATCCAATCAAAAGGTAATTGGTTGAAGATGGGTATATAAACTTAAAGGGAACTCATATGGATCAATTTGCAAGGTGCAAGGCAAGATTGGTTGCCAAAGGATGGTCACAAACTCAGGGTATAAACTATGAGGAAACATTCTCACCAATTCCAAAGATGACTACAATCACAACATTGATAAATGTAGCTCTTGCAAAAAATCGAAGACTCCTCAAATTTGATGTGAAAAATGCATTTCTAAATGGTTGGATGAGTGAAGAGGTATACATGTCATAACCTCTAGGTTTTGAAAACTCTAATCATAGATCTTATGTTTGCAGACTTAAGAAAGCATTGTATGGATTGAAACAAGCTTCTAGAGCTTGGAATTATAGACTAATTACATACCTTCAAGATCAAAGGTTCAGACCTAGAAACTGAGATCCTTCATTGTTCATCAAAAGGGATCAGAATGAGGTTATCTATTTGTGTATATATGTAGATGACATTATTGTGATAAGTGATGACTTGAATGGCATTCAAAAGATCAAAAGACACATGCAAGAGGAGTTCAAAATTAGTGACTTAGGTGAGCTCACATATTTCCTAGGTATGCAAGTGAATGGTAGTACGCCTATGCTCCATCATGTGGTCGTAGGCTGTCCTGATGTGTGAGATATCCTCCTAATATAGTCGCGGTCGACGATATCCTACCATGCGTGGTCGGCGTCGTGCTCTCTGTGCTTCTGCCTGGTGGAGCGTGAGCCCAATAGAAGGCCCTCTCCGATGTAGCTCAGCTCGCTGAAAGAACTGTGTAATGGTTTGCTGGATACTCCCCCGTGGCTGATGTGTGGGCTGTAGTGACCGCTCTCGCCTCTCGTATGCTGCTATGAGGAAGCACCCCAAGCGTCGCTGGTCTCCTATAGTCATGCAGAGCTGGAGTGACTCCTCTAGCTGGAACTCTGCTCGTAGGTCTAAGTATGCTCCGCATCTGATAACAAAATGGTCCTCACTCTCTACCTCTGTCTCGCATACTGGGCACCACCTCTCCTCACGGGGGACTCCCCTGGACCGACCCCTCTCAATCTCGAGCTGATGTGATGAGACCCGGAGCTGCCCAATGATGACTCGGAGGTGGTGGGGAAGGTATGTCTGCATGTATCTCGGAATCTCGATAAAGCCTGTGTCCGATATATGTAGAGAGAGAGAGAGAGAGAGAGAGAGAGAGAGAGAGAGAGAGAGAGAGAGAGAGAGAGAGAGAGAGAGAGAGAGACTTTTTAACGTCTATTAGAAGCCAAAATCGGCCTATGAGACAAAACATATACATCAGTATGATCCAATCCACTGTGATCCCCAAAGGAAAATAAAGTGTGAGTACAAAAAACAGGTATAAAGGGAGTGGATAATAACTGGCATCAGGGGTGTGGGGTGCTATGGGTATGCACTCTATATGCTCAATGGGTGAGATACAAATATGATATGCATAGGGAGGGGAGGCTCGATGGTATCACAACCCTTTAAATGCCTGGAGTGGGTGTAGGATATAATGTATCGGTGGGTAAGGCATCATGGCGATCCTCAAAATGCTTTGAACGTCCAAATCGACAAGGGTGTGCTGCTGACATCTCTGTATCTCCATGTCATGGCGTGCGTGAATCACCTGAATCTCTCTCTGGTGTGGACCAGCTCTCTGGAGCGGGGGTCTCGGTCGTCGACGCTATCATCTAAGCTCCTCTACTCTGTGTAATGTGACACCCCGCATCGAGATGGGTCCTCGAGTGGATGTGGGTCTGAAAAAAACTGTAATATAGGTCTGAGGGGGGGGGGAGGCCAAATGTATCTCCATCTGCTACTGGAGAAGTGATGCACGGCGGTGCTCCATCTGCTGCTGGAGAAGTGATGCACGGCGGTGCTGGAGCTCTACTAGGAAACGACCTAGAGGGCGCTGGTCCTCTGTCCCCAATAAAGCCTTGATCTCTCTCGTCCCCTTGAAGAGTTGTGGGTAGCAGTCGCTGATGTCCTCATGTGCCTGACATCTACATGTGTAGTGCTCCTCGTCCTCCACCTCCTCTCGGCATATCCTACATAATCTCTCCTCCCTCGGGGTATGTGTCGCTCACCCAACCTCAATCTCGAGCCGGTGTGATGATAATCTGAGCTGTCCAATGGCCACTCTCTCAGCTGTTGCCATGTATGTATCCATGTATCGTGGTCTCTGAATGAAACCATCCGTTGTCACAATCATGAAGTGCTCTCTGTAGTGTTGCCTCTTTGTGGAAAGAGGCTCCCGTGGTGCTATCCATGTCTCCCTGACGTGTATCTGTAGTAGGTCCTGACCTATGATCCTATTCCTCTCCAAACGAGAGAGGGTAATGTGGGGGGAAGAGAGGTCATACTGAAAAGGGGGGAGATCGGTAATGCTCATGCCATGGTCTGCTAACCATCCCTAGGTTTGTGCATACCATACTCTCTCATTCCCTATCTCTGCCAAATGTCTAGAGCTCTCAAATGCAAGCCTGGTGAGTCGGCTGGTGGGGAGCTCTCTAACTCTCAGAATAAAGGTCACCAACTGGAAGAGGGCCTCCACTAGCATCGGTGGTGTGCCAAGCTCAGCTTGTATAATGTCATGTGGAACGGAGGGTTTGCCGCATAGCAAGAGTGAGATCATGGTGACCTGGGGCCTCTCAATCCGCGTCCACATCGCCTCCGTGATTCCTAGTGCCCATATTGTTGCTGCGTACATCAATGCGGGTGTCACTAGAGTGTCAAAGAGCCACCCCTTACTCCGGGGCTCCTGAAAATGTGTCTGTAAGCAGCATCTCTCCAATCCTGCAAGTGCCGCATAGCCTCGCATCAATCTATCTCTCGCTGCCTGCACCATGGAGAATAACCCTGTGCTGCCCGAGAAGGTGACACCTAGGTAGACGTAGGAGTCCACTACCTCTATGTGTCCTCCAGCTGCAGTGAAAGAGGCGCGGTGCTTAAGTGTCCGGGACGTATGGAAGATCATGACCTTGGTCTTGCCAAGGTTCACTGTGAGTCCTCTCTCCATGCAGAAGGTATTGAGTGCATGTGAATGTGATTGCAACCCCTCCTCTGACTCTGAAAGCAAGACAATGTCATCAACATATAATAGGATGTGTACTGGCGTACCTCCGAGGTCTCCTCCTAGCCCTCCTGCTCGCTGTATATACTCCGTGATCTCGCCGATGTAGAGACCGAAGAGAGTGGGTGAGAGAGGGAAACCTTGTTTCACACCAATGGTGCTAACAAGGTTGTCTGATAGGCCTCCAGGGCAGCGTACCCTGCCTGTGACTCGTGCATACAAAGCATGGATGGCCCATATCATGTCTGATGGTAGCTGTAACTCCTGGAGCCTCCGTAGTAGTCTAGAATTGAGGAAAAGTAGAATAGGAGAAATCGTACTTCCAAAGCGTGTCTTGCATAGAGAATGCAAGGGTCCCATCATGTGTGCCAAACTATAGGCTCCCTAACTAGGTGGCTACTTTAGGGACTGACTCTCCTTGGAGAAGTATACTCTATGACATGCCTATGAAAAAGAGACACTCTCCACAAAGGGAAAAATCCTTAGAGGTTCATAAATAGCAAAATTTCCTATAGATAGTACTAAAAAGGGCTTCCCAAAAGAATAGAACAACTCAAAATAACATGTATTGCTCACACAATGAAGTAGAAAAACATACTCAACTGATGACAATCCTAAGCCAAAGATAATCCCAACAAGCTCTAAGTATACAAAGCTTGTGATTGACAATAGAACTAACTAGCCACAAACCTGCCTAAGTATACACATATTGCGATTGACAATAGGAATAACTAGCCTCAAACCCGCCGATTCACTGCTACATGACTATTCTCACTGAGATTACGTGCTGAGTCACCTTCACTAGCAGGGCTCCTCTTCCACTAGTAGCACAAGTAGAAACAACAGCCAATAGGTTGATAAGACTACAAGAATATGACCATCAACACACACACACACACACACACACACACACACACACACACACACACACAGACACACACGCACGCGTGCGCGCACACACACACACACACACACACACACACAGAGACAACAGGAACACTCCATACCATAAGGACACACCAAGAGCTCTTCAACACATTAATACAATTATACCAACAATTCACATGAAACAACTTGAAACATTACAACAAAGTAGTCTCTCCTACTTGCTCGAGACTTGAACTATACACTACAAGACTAGCCCTAAGACTAGCCCAAGTTTCAAGAAAACTTACTATAAAGTTAGCCCAACACACATGGGTAAGTAGTCCAACCTGAGGGTAACAACCAGAATACAACAAATAGCGAACAACAAAGAGCACAAGGGCTCCTCCTACATACATGCACTCAGTGATAGTCCTCGCAGTAGTAATGAGTGCCTAAGTTTTTGCATAAATATATACAAGAAATCTATATGAGTGGCTTTGCATGTGAAGAGGAGTCCTTGGAGGAGGGCAAAAGTACCCCTTGACATAGGCTGCACTGCACAAAATGGACCGACAAGGAGGAAGCTATTAGCGGAGGGTAGTTGCAAAGGTGGGCCACCACCCACCTGCATGGTAACAACCTTTGGACTCATTCCTCTCCGATTGGCTTCTGAAATCAATGGCTTGAAGTTCCGCCTTGTGCATGAATGGGCGGCCAACATCCTTGAGGCCTTTTGTCTGGTGACCAATCATCTTGATGTGACTTCTAAGAGGGAGACCAACTAGCATGCACAAGCTGGAGGGAGACCACAACTTGAGCCATATATGGTCCAGGGGAGACCAACACTTCCCACCTCTTTTTCGAGGAGCTACCAACAATTGGGGCGAGCAAACTTTCTTGGTGACATAGACTTTGGGCGACCAAAGGTGCTTGCTGACATAGACTTGGGGTGACCATCATTTTGAAAGTATTGCCTGGGGGGAGACGAATATCTTTTGAAAATCACTTGGGAGACCAACCTTTTGGCTGTCTTTGACGGTGGCTAAATCTTTCCCATGTCCTTCCCAAGGGGGACCAAACACCTCTGTGCTTAGGAACATTAAGGAGACCAAACATCTAGGAGACCAAACATCTGTGAGCTAAGGAGCATTAGGGAGACCAAAGGTTGGGGCAACCATCTTGAGAGTCACCCATGGGAGACCAAAAGTTTGCATTCTAGGGAGACCATGTCCTGAGGGGAAACCAACAGTGAGCATGCGCCTTGAGAGGGAGCAAGAGGGAACATTCTTGAGGCTTTGATGAGCCATATCTTCACGAGCACTAGGACTCTTCCAAACTTGACTCCTATGGTGCCATAATGTACGAGTTCGGTGAAGGCTCTCTCTTCTCTATCTTTGTCCATTGGAAGCTCGCATTCTTACTAGTAACCTTTGAGGGAGGTCTAGAAATATCAACATACATTTTGAAAAGCCACTTGTGGTAACCTATGTGGCTGAAGAATCCTTGCACTTAGTTCCATCCTTTTTTTGACACCACATGCCCGAGTAGTGTACCTTGAGTTATTAAAAATAGACATTTAATTGGGTTCAGTTTAAGGAAAATTTCTCTACACTTGTAAACACCATGATAAATGTAGCTAAAGGTTCATTGAAGCAAGTAGTTTACCTTGAGTTATTAAATATAGACATTTATTTGGGTTCAGTTTAAAGAAAATTTATCAACACTTTAAGGAAAATAAACACCACATGCCCAAGTAGTGTACCTTGAGTTATTAAAAATAGACATTTATTTGGGTTCAGTTTAAGGAAAATTTCCGCATGGGAGGCATTCCCAACTCCAAAGAAGGTGGAGTAATCCATGAATATTCCGAGATATTTTAAGAGTAATGCTCCAAAGAACAGATGGACTCTGCAGTTAAAAGTGGAAGGCACATTTGTGAACCGAAGGCCATCTTTGTATAAGTATAGGTGGCCCATGGAGTGACAAAGGGGGTCTTGGTCCTATTGTCTCTGCCAACTGCTACGTGGTTTAGACACTGAATTCATCCAAACTATACAGAGTGTGGTCAACTACATCTTATATAACTTGTTCAGAAAAGGGAGTAGGCAACCCATTGGGGATAGACGTTTTTGGGAGCCTAGAAGTCCATATAAGCCTGAATTTTATTGGACTTCTTCTTGGGGGTGGTCACCATGGATGGCAACCATTCAGAATGTTAAACAGGAACTATGATTTCTGCCCCCTCCACTTTATTAATCTCTTTCTTTACAGCGTGTGTGTACTTAATGTTCAATCTGTATATCTTCCCCTTGACTAGCTTAGCATTCTTAGTGAGTTGGATCGTCTAAAGACCAAGGGTGGTGGGGACTCCTTCGAGGTCCTCATGCAATACATCTATGAAACTTTTCATAAAAGCTATTGCCCTCTCTAGAGGAACCAACTCTTGCAAGAGTCATGATGCCAGTAGGATTGGCTTCAATTCAGCCACAGCCTTGATGTTGATCTTCTTTATCGGATGTGGCTCTTCAAGGGCATCTTCCTCCATGTTGAAGTATACTTCTAGTAGCACAAATAGGGGAATGAAATACCAATGCTAGTAGGATCTTCAACACAGCATGAAGAACAAAATCTTAATAATAGAAGGCTAATATAATATGATTGTTGAAAATATATGTTTGGCTGGTTAAATGCAACAGGTATTCAGTCCAAATAGGCTGAAATATGATGATCTAGAGTAGGTGATGAGCAGGCTGCCATGGGAGATCATAGGCTGACCTGAGGGTAAGCAAGAGGCTCAATGGATGGGCTGATATGCTGATTATGGCACAGTCAAATCAACTAGTGGTGAATGACTGGTGGACTTGGTGAGTGGTCTAGGATATTATTCTAGCAAGATCCAGGTCCAACAGTCCACGTCTAATAGTACATCAAGATGGCCTTCACATCAATCGATGGAAAACAGGAAAAGGAAAGTGAATAAATAGGTTCAGTGTGACTTGACAATAACATGGAATTAATACCCCATTACATAAATTCATTACAAGAAATTTATAATCTACAGCTGATGTTATGTTTAAATTTCTATCATAAGTTTGAAGAAATAATCCACGGACTTTATATGGTTTTGTAAAATGCTGTGGTGTTAAAACAAGGAAACAATTTGAGAAATGGTTTGTAGTCATATTGGATAAATATTACACTTTTTAACAGAAAAATGTTCTCAACCATCCATAAGGCTCTTTCAAAATGATAAATGCGAAACAGACTCTATCCACTTTCCTTGTCGAAGATAATATCTTTTTTTCATGCACGTTTGTGTTTATGCCAATTTTCTTTACAATTTTATGAGGAATAATTTTCTTATTTCCTATGTTCTGAGTAAAAGCAAACATTGTACTCCTTAGTTTGAAGAGATTATTTTGATATTAATATTAGATCTTGATTCACTGCCTTGGTGTTCAAGACGGGTATTCTGAATGTTGTAGTTTGGCAATGACATATTTATAATGACCATGTAAATCAGGAATAGTTTTGCTATTTGTGTTGCAGTTGGGCCAAGGTACGAGCTGCAAGGTTTTGTGGGTTCTGGCTCATATGGTGAGGTCTGTAGAGCAGTGGATCTTTATACAGATCAGATTGTTGCTATAAAGGTAAATAATAATAAAGTAAATCAGTACTTCATTTTGCAATGACATGCTATTGATTTTTCATGAATCTTAAAGAATAATGATCTACATATGAGTGCACTGAAATTAGATAAATTACATCACAATCTTTTTGGTGTGCTTGAGTAGTCTCTCCTCAATATGTATGATCATGAATATATCTTGATGCATAAATAGCCATTTTTGGTAGCTTAGGTCATCTCATCTTCATGAATGAAGATTTTGTAGTTCTTGCATATGATTATGTGCATGTCTATGCTCAATGGAATTCAAATTAATGTCTCGAATGATCTTTGAGTTGCCCATCATCCATGCATGTGAGTGATGTTACTTTCTTTATTACTTCCATAGAATGACATCATATTTCTAGATTTTTTTGTTTGCAGCGAATTCCAAACATTATGGAATCTCCAGTGCTGGTAAAACGTGTTTTACGTGAAGTTTGCATTATGCGTCGCTTACGACATCCATATATTATTACTTGTAAGTAAATTATGATATTGTTTCTGGATTTTTCCATAGATCATGCAAATTATATATGCAAATTTTTTTTTTAGTTCTTTGAAACTTGGTTCCCAATGAAATATCATTAGCTTGTTTTGTGAACTCATGTTTATAGTCTTATCCTTCAAAATCTGATACAAAGATGAAATTTTCTTTTCATAGCATAGTAGTTGAGTTTATAGTAGACTCTTGGAGACTTCTCTATCACATGTAGGCTTGGCCAGTTACACTTGAAGTGTTAGTGATGGTCTTGGAAGTTTCACATGCCAAGTTGTGCCCAAGAACTGGTCCAAGCCTCGAGGAGGTGGTCCAAGGGGTGGCCCAACGTGCACTCTCCCATGTGTAGTCTCCTTGAACTAGATGAAGTAGTCACCCAATGTTGCAGATATGAATCACCCATGTGCATGGTCACCCAAGTGTGAGTTAACCCGGTTGACGTATTTGTAGTCATCCAAATGTGAGTTGCCCATGTCAACGGGCATTGGTGCTCCTAAATGTAGTTGTCCAAGTAGAGAGGTGTTGGTGATCCTAAGTGTAGTTGCCCAAACGGAGAGGTAATGGTCATCCAAGTTGCCAAATCCAATGCTTAAGTAGTCGTCCATGTTGACATGTCCTGAGTAGTCTCTCCATTTAGGCATGTGAAGAGTAGTATGCCATGTGCCAAGTTGAGTTGCCTATGTTGTGAGGGTAGTTGTGGAGTGCACCAATGTAGGTCCACTCTAGAGCTCCATTTTGACACAGAAAGCTTATTCTACATGTTTACTACCAATATAGTCTCATCATTCCTGGAGAGTAATGCATGCATGGTTGGAGTAGAATAGGAGTAGGAACTAAACTTTATGTACAAGTATTGCTCATGAGGTGTATAGAAAGAGCATGAGAGATATTAAAGAGTTTTCAAGAAGATGATGTCCTTTGTAAACTAAAAAAGTGTCACCAACGGGAGAAGCAGAGAATAAGTCCTCATGAAGAGAAGAATTGGAGGGTCCCCATACAGAAGTGAAGATAGAAAACATCACCCATTGGGAAGGATAGAGAGGAAAATGGTTGTTTCCATGAAGATGAAGGGTATGATAAGAAGTCGCCTTAAAAAGAAGTTGCCCTCGGTGAAGAAGAGAGAGATGTTAATGTTGGAGAAGGTGAGAGTAGTCACCCATTGTAGAGGAAATTCTTGTTCTTCTTGTGCTCGAGGTGGGTTCTTTTACTCTGTTGAGTATGCACTATGTGTATGCTTTGCACAAAACAACAGAGATACAATTAAACGAGACAACTTGAAACATGAACCATCAAAATACGAGGCATTGAATCATTAGTATATTAATGTCATGCATGGAAGAGGTACAAGGTAACTATACTGGTACAAAAAGAGAACAATGGTTACAAATGGTAATTTCAAATACACTGCTGAAGCACACAAGCCCTTTCGTCTCACTCTATTTGTCAACCCTCTGTGACAAGACCAAAGACTTTAGTCCAAGCCTTGGGTCTTGAGCTCTTGAAGCTAGGCCGAAGCCGTCGATGCACTCCACTCAGTGCTTATTCGAGTATTGCCTCCACCTATGTCATAATCCACCTACGCAAGCAGTTACCTCCATTACTTTGTTACCTCCACTACTCTGACTCTGCCTCACGTTTTCGGTATTCTGACAAGCTCGGTACTCTATCACTTCCCATCACCACTTTCTCTACCGGCTAATCCATACTCATGCTTTTGGTCGTCCCTTGTCTCGTAGTGGGCTAATGAATACCAGTTTTCTATGTACCGACTCTAAGGAATTTAGACATTTACAATTCGTCTCTGTCGAGGATTTAGACGGAATTTGGGAAAAATTGGTCATTTAGACCAATTTGGAATTAGACCATGAGACCAATTTTCGAATTAGACCGTCATACCAATTTTGGAATTAGAACATGAGACTAATTTTGGAATTATACCTAGAGACTAATTTTGGAAACCTTTGGGTTGGTACTGCCGCTTGCTTCTCAAAAAGATCTCTTGGTGCCTTCCCCATTCTTGGGTTTGGAGTATTGTACTTTGGATAATTCATGTAATTTGATTGATTCAATTTCTTGTGCATTCTTTTTGTACTTTGAGTGTAGTTTTAATTGAACATTGAGTTTCTTCCTCATCTTGTGATGTCGTGACTTTGGAGTGTTCTTTGCAAGTGATTTTGAAATGAACCTAAGCTCCATTGTATTACATTGTACTCAGTGACGGTTTATTGGTGCATCTTGTTGGTGCAAATACCAAGCCTACACATTTGGCTAGACTTCATGTACAATTTAAGCTCCATGGAAACCATTGTTAGGAAGCTTTTTATCTTTACCATTTGTAAAAGTCATTTTTTGACTTGAAAGAATATTTGTAACTACCACTAAACTCGTTGGACTTGTTAGTTGGAAAATTCACGACTCTAATTGAGAGAATATCTCCTAGAATAGAGGATCACTTTTAGTGAGAGCCAATGGAGGATTCAAATTCAAATTCAAATATCCTATCTATAAAAGATGTCTGAAAAACGCGCGGGATAAGTGACTCCATTTCCAAGTTCTCCTTGACCACATTGTAAGAGAGTGAGGCTTACATTATAGCCTACACTACTCATCATCATTAGGCTTTGATTATCATGCCTATGATCTTGTACAACATTGTGTTCTAATACAATAGATCAATACTTTTCATCTATGGTCTCTCTGTCATAGTCACTCATAATAGTCCGTTTGTACTCCTCATATCTCAGTCATTTCTTTACCATTTTCAATGTTCTATAGCTTGTTGGAATCCGCTCCAAGTTCTCTACATGCTCACAAAGTTTTTGAAGATAATCCATTCAGCCAATTTGGAGAAAAGCACGTCGAAGCACTCACTAGTCAAACTCTGCGGATGTCCTAAAAAATCGGGGGTAATGATTTGATTGTTAAATTGATTGCTCTGTGTATAGTGCATCATTTTAAATGATTCCACTTGGAATGATTAGCTCATTAAGCTAATTTGATATCTCTAAAAGGAATGTTTCTAATTCCTATTGTATTGGAAGCACTGAGCATAACAAGCTACAGGTGTGTGAACAAAAATAGAAGGTTTTCATTAATCGTTCAACTTGGAAGTAGTCTGTTTTGGTTCAATCATTTCTCACATCATTTCCAAAGTACATAGGCACTTGTATAGTGTCATTGGAAAGCTAAGAGGGCCTACAACTCAACTCTGAAGCAAGAAGGGGCTCGTACAAAGCAGGATTTGGAAGTACCTACTCATTTCTTGAAGTGTCCATCCATCTATCCCAACACTGGTATCAGAGCAAATCTAAGGTAAAATGGCAGATGGTTTTCCTTCTTTCATTGATAAATTGGACAGGAATAACTATCGAGAATGGTCCTTGAGGATGAAGACATACTTGCAAAGAAGGAGCCTCTATGGATACATCTCAAGAGATGAGGAGATGCCAATATTCAGAAGCAAAGGACAACCTACAAGAGAGAAACATGAAAGACTCAACACATGGTTTGCCAAGGATGCATTAGCAAGGTCTTACTTACTTAACTCAATTTTTGATTTTCTTCTTCCACACATTAGGAACTGTAAGACATCCCAAGAGACTTGGGAAACATTGTCTTCATATTTCTCTTCCAACACAAGGGCTAGGAAGAACCAATTGTGGATTGAGTTTACCACTCAAAGAAAGCAACCTAAGCAAGGCATCTCAGAGTTTGTGACCAAAGTCAAAGATGTAGCAGATCAATTGGGAAGCATAGGAGAAGAAATTGAAGACGAGCAGATTGTAAGACAAGTAATCAATGGTATTAAAGCTGATGACAAATGGGAGAGCTTCACAACTTCCATGGACTTGTACATGGACATGCAGATTCCAGAACTTACCACTCTCATGAGGAAACTCTTCACCCATGAAGCCAAGCTCAACAAGAATGGAGATTCATCAAGAGGTAATAGCTCTTCTGCCTTATACACTGATAAAAGTAAGTCCAAAGAGAAAGAGAAGAACAAGAAGATTGAGGATGAAGGAGCTACCTCCCAAGAAAACTATGCAAGGAGAGGTAGAACCTCAAGAGGAAGGGGCAGAGGAGGTAAGCAAGGTAGGGAGAGACCTTATAACTCCTCACCATGTAATATTTGTGGATTGTCAAATCATACTACAGATTGTGTTACAGGAACTTCAAGAATCAGAGAGGTAGAGATTATCAAAGAGGTTGATATACACAATCAAGAGGAAGATTCAATCACCATCAAGGATACAGTAATAACTACAACAACAACTATAATAGCAACTACCAAGGAGGCTACAAATCAAGAAAAGATTACAACAACTATACAGAGGAGCACGAGGATTCTCTTCTAATTATGAATATGACTTCAAAACCAGGTATAAGTGATGACCATCTCTTCTACATTGACTCAAGATACTCAAACCATGTGGCGGGCAATGTAGCTCTTCTCTTTGACCTTGAGGAACCAAAGGGTAAGCATGAGGTACAAACACATGATGACACCAAGCACTCAGTGATTAAATTAGGAAATGTTAAAACCTCTGATGGAAATAAGAATCTGTTCAGCAAGGTTCTATATGTACCTACAATTATCAAGAATTTGATGAGTGTTGGACAGATTGTGGAAAAGGGTTTGCAAGTTAGATTCAACCAATATGGAGCATTTGTGGAGGATCCCAAACATGGATTCGAGAGAATTGCTAAAGGAGTAAAGATAGGTAGATTATTCACTTTCGAACTTGAAGATACAAGGAACATTGCACTTTATAGTTACAAAGATCAAACACTATCAGAGCTTGAAATTTGGCACAAGAGATTAGGGCATGTTGGTGAAAGAACCTTAAAACAAATATGTAGAGATCAATGTGTGCATGCGATAGCTAATGTATCCAAGCAACACATGATCTATAAATGTGGTGCTTGTCAGTTTGGAAAATCTCACAGGTTACCCTTCTCAAGGAAAGGCTACATGCATGAAGACTACCTAGAGCTTGTCCATACAGATGTATGGGGACAAAGTAAGGATCCCTCAATCTCTGGATCAAGGTATTATGTATCTTTCATTGATGACTTCAGTAGGTGGACTGTCTTATATTTTATGAAGCACAAAGATGAAGTATTCAGTTGCTTTAAAAAGTATCTTGCACTTGTTGAGAACCAGAGAAGAAGAAGTCTAAAGAGACTAAGGTCAGATGGAGGAGGTGAGTACTTCTCAAATGAGTTTGATGCATTTTTGCAAGACAGAGGAATCAAGAGAGAAATTACAACAAGGTATACCCCTGAACAAAATGGGGTGGCAGAGAGGAGAAATAGATTAATTGTTAAAAGACCTAGGTCAATGTTAAATGAGAAAAAAATTACCTAATTACTTAGTGGGCAGAGAGTGTATCTACTGCCACTTATCTTGTAAATAGATTTCCATCCAAATCTCTTGATGGGATGATCCCATATGAAGCATGGCATGGTAGAAGACCTTCACTTGTTCATTGCAGGATCTTTGGATGTGTTACTTATGTGCATATCCCTTCTCAAATAAGAGGTAAGCTAGATCCTAAGGCAGAAAAGTGCATCTTCATAGGATATGACTTGAATAAAAAAGGATACAGGTTCTACAATCCTTCCAACAAAGGATTCATGGTCAGTAGAGATGTTGTCTTTGATGAGAAAGACTCTTAGTTTGAAAGTGAATGCAGGAAAGTAAAGCTACCTTATGACTTGGAAGAGGAGTTTCCAAGCCTCACTAAGGAGGAGCCTAATCAGATTGAAGACATTAACTCAGATGATGAGGACATCATCAACTTAGAAGAATTCAAGGCATGGAAGTCCAAAGGCAAAGTCAAAATGAAGAAGTTGGAGGATATACCTGAATCATCAAACCAAGCAATCAGAAGATCACAAAGGGAGAGAAAGAAGCCAATCAAATATAGGTATGACACTTACTTACTAAGCACGTTGTTTATCTTGCAAAAGACTTTTCATTTGAAGAGCCATCATCATATGAAGAGGCAAAGACCTAGGCAGAATGGAAGGAAGCTATAGATGAGGAAATTGAAGCACTAAAGGAGAGTGATACTTGGGAGCTAGTACCAAAGAAGGAGTCTATGAAGGTAATTGGTTCTAGATGGATCATTAAGATTAAGAGGAATTTTATGTAAGACAATAGTTACGCAATATAACACAGGAGCAATAGCAGAGAAGATAACAGATATATGAGAATCTCAACAATTTTCTACTAGCAGCAAGTACAAAGATGATGGAGTTGTCCACCCGTGCGCTCTCAAGGTAGAGCTTAAATGGTGATCTAGACAACTCTAGATAGGGAGATACAAGGTAGAGGTATGCCGGCTCAATTCGATGTCTCAGGTAGTGAAGAAGTCATGTATATATAGGATCATGGGTGGCCTTCTATGGATGGCTATACATGGGCGGTAGAGCGTAGGCGGCCACCACCCGCGTAATTGCCATACACGGCTTAGGCCGGTTGAACCGACCTAACAAATATAAATGATTTCTAACTTTGATAGGGAATATTCCATGGAATATTCTCTTTACCGTCGCGCAGGGGGCGCTGCCCCCGGGCCCCCACCAGGGGCCTGCTGGCCCCCTTGGACCCTCGAGCCGGGGCTACTCACCGCTGCCCCGGACCCCATAATTGGAGATCCAAGTAACTCCCTTTCCTTACAATACCTTACATGGTCCAATATGACCTTCATCCAACAAGCAAGTTGAGATTCCCATCAATTGGGTAATGCATGCTTGGCTTCTCCTCATAATGGGGCTTACAAAATGTGCATACAATCATGAGGGGTAGACATTGATCATATACTAACACCCCCCCTTAATGTTTACCAATGAAAAATCAATTAGGTTTTGGTCCTATGCCCATCTGTTGAAGATTCTTGTTGAGCTTCTCTCTTCCAAGTGCTTTAGTGAATATGAAGCACAATTTGCCTCTGTTGGGCAATATTCTAGCTCCACAATTTCATCTTCAATTAGCTCACGAATGTAATGGTATTGCACTTCTATATGCTTGGTGCGAGCATGAAATACTGGGTTCTTTGCAATAGCCATACAACTTTGATTATCACACTTGAGTACAGTCTCCATATTTGATGGAAAGGCTAGATCTGCAAGAATTCTCCTTAACCAGTCTTCCTCACAAGAAGCAAAACAAGCTGCTTTGTACTCTGCTTCAGTGGAGGAGAGTGCGAGAGTTGATTGCTTTCTACTTACCCAAGAAAATATTCCTGAACCAAGTGAGAAACAATATCCAGAAACTGATTTTCTAGAATCACAATCTCCAACCCAATCTGAATCACAATATCCTTGGAGTGTATCACCTGTGGTATAAAAAATACCAAAATCCAAGGTTCCTCCAATGTACCTTAGAATTCGCATTCCTCCATTCCAGTGACTCTCCTTAGGTTTATTGGAATACCTGCATAATACTCCAATAGCATAGCAAATGTCTTGTCTAGTGTTTCACAGAAAATTAAAACTTCCAAAGAGCTTCCTATACTTTTTAGCATCTACATCAGGCATGTTATCATCCATAGATAGCTTATGATTTACCTCCATAGGTTTGCTAGTTGGCTTGCAGTCCATCATTCCAAATGCCTTGAGAATTTATTTGGCATATTTTTGTTGTGAGATGAAAATGCCATCCTTCCTTTGCCATACTTCAATTCCCAAACAAAAATGGAGTAGACCTAAGTCTTTCATTTCAAACTCAGTTCCAAAGCTGATCCGAGTTTGATTGATGAGTTCCTGATGATCTCCTGTAATGATCAAATCATCTACATATACAATGACCACAACTAGCTTGCTATCCTTTTTGTTACATACAAGTCAGCATCATCAGAAGTACTTCTTTCAAAACCCATATTTTTGAAAAAATTATCTATGCTTTGGTACCAAGCCCGTGGAGCTTGCTTAAGTCCATACAAAGCTTTCTTCAACCTGCAAACTTTATTTTCTGAATTACGCACCTCAAAACCTGGTGGTTGAGATACATATACCTCCTCCTTGAGGTGACCATTCAAAAAAGCACATTTGACCTCCATCTCGAAAATAGGCAAGGCCTTTTGGGCAGTTACTGCAAGTACCATCCGAATAGTTGTCATGCGTGCTGTTGGTGCAAAAGTTTCTTGAACATCAAATCCTTCGATATGTGAAAAACCATGTGAAACTAATCTTTCCTTATACTTTTCTAATGTTCCATCTGCCTTATACTTAACTTTCCGAATCCATTTAGTACCTATTACCTTCTTCTTTGGCGGCAAGGCGACTACATCCCATGTATCATTTTTTAGTATACTATCATACTCAGATTGCATTTCTGCTCTCCAACCTGGATCATCAAGGGCTTCTTCAATGGTGATAGGTTCCTTTATCGAGCCCATGATATCTTCCATTAGAACCATGTTAACAATGTGCTCTGAGGCTCTTCTTTGCTCCTCTATTCTCTTTGATCTTCGTAATCCATCCGAGGATGATTCTGGCACATCTACATGTGGATTGTGATCATCAAAGAGTTGTTGTGCCCACTTCGATAGCGGCTTGCGCTATGCAGCTACAACTGGTTGGCTTTTTATTAAGGAAATTTCTTCCTCAGATGTTTCCTCCTCCTCAACTTTAACCTGTCTTTTGATAGGCACAAGGTGAGATATTTCTTCGTTTGATGAGATAGTAGATTTACATTTATCTTCTACTAAGTGTGGTCGTTCATCAAACACCAAATCTCGGCTGACAAAAATCTTCCTTGCCTCAGGATCCCACAACCTGTATGCTTTACACTCTTCACTATATCCTAGGAAGATACACGTTTTGCTTTTTGAATCCAACTTTGATCTTGTTGAATCAGGAATATGTGCATAACAGAAACAACCAAAAATTCTAAAATGCAAAACTGAAGGCTTTTTACCAGAATATGCTTCTTGAGGAGTCATCCCCTTCAGTGCTTTTGTGTAGCTTCGATTGAGGATGTAGACTGCTGTATTGACTTCTCCTTCCCAGAATGAATCAGGCATGTCTTGAGCCCTTAACATACAATGAGCCATTTCAACTACTGTCTTGTTTCTGCGCTCAACAATGCCATTTTGTTGAGGTGTATGAGTTGTTGTAAGTTTCCTTTTCATACCATGCTCCTTACACTAATTATTGAATTCTGTTGACAAGAATTCATCTCCTCTATCTGTTCTGAATTTCTTTAGTTTCCTTCCTGATTCATTTTTCACATACTTATGCCACGTTTTAAATTTTTCGATAGCATCATCCTGCAGAGCTCAGCATGTACAAACTCTAGAGGAGCTTGAGATCGATTGCTGGTCTCTCTTGGAAATGCCTTTTGTTGTTGCTTGCCCATCATACAAGCTTCACAAAGTTCGTGCAACTCTGAAAATGTAGGAGCAACCATCCTTGTTCTTTGCATCTCCTTCAAAATTGAAAATCCGAGCTTCCCAAAGCGTTGGTTCCATAACCTTCTTACATCTTTATCTTATGTAGCAGTTAAAGCACTTAACTCATACAAGTTATCCCGTCGTATACCTTTACCTGCAACATTACCTGATGAATCCATGATTTTTGCACCATTCTTATTGAAGTGAACTTCGAGTCCACGATCTATTATTGCAGAAACTGACAACAAATTTCTTTTAAGCGTAGGTACATAGAAAACATCGGATAACTTTTTCTCAACACCTGGAGAAGTGATAAAAGAGATGGTTCCAGTTCCTTCGGCTGGACACTTGGAGTCATTTCCCACCACTACATTGATGGATTCCTGCAGAGGCACTAGGGAACTATACCAATCCATTTTACTGGTCATATGGTGAGAAGCTTCACTATCTAAAATCCATGGTTCATCAACACGAGCTTAAGCAGATGAGCATACCTCTTCAATAGCTACCCAAAGTTCCAGCTCTGTGTTTTTTGCAGACTCTTTGTTCTTCCACGATGATTTTACAGTCCCATTCCGTTCATCAGCTTGCTTCTTTCTGCAATCCTTGATGGCATGGCCTTTCTTTTCACAATAGAAGCAACTTCCTGTGAACTTTTTCTTCTTTGGCTTCTTCTTTGATCCATCAGAAGAGCCTTTACCTTTTGCATTTGCTGAGAATGAAGCATCATTTGTACTTTGCCGATTCTTGAGCCGCATCTCTTCTTCTAAAAGCATCGCACAAAACTCTTCAAATGTAACGGGAGTTGGTCTTACCTGAGTATTAAGGGATGTTACTAATCCATCATACTTTGCTGGAAGAACACGTACACATCTTCGAGCCATCTCTTCTGGTGTTATAACAACACCAATTGAAGCCAATTGATCTTGAAGATGTTTTATCCATTTGATAAAATCTTCAGCCTTTTTAGAATCAGAATGCTTTTCATTTGCCAACTGATTTTCTAAATTCTGTATCCTAGTGTGGTTCTTTGTCTCATATTGACGAGCCAATATGCTCCAAGCCTCATGTGCTTTAGTAGTATGTTGAACTAAAGTAAGCACAAAATCACTTATACTAGTGACAATCGCACATAATGCATCGGCATTTCGCCTCTTCCAAGCTCGTAGAAGATCTGGATCTGGCTGAATCATCAATCTTGAATTTGCTGGATCTTCAATTGGTATAGGCTCTAGATCCAATCCCATCGGTCCCATGACACTCTCAAGTAATTCATAGGAGTCCAAAATTGCAAAAATTTTGAACTTCCAGAGTGTATAGTTGGTTGAATCAAGCTTCCCTTCAATGAATGAAGGTGGGCGAATTCGAATAGGTGCAACATTAACATTAGCTGAAGCACCAAGACCAATGTTTGACGATGAAGCCATCATGTAATCACTCGAATAATCTACTGATATTCTATTCTTCTAGTAGGCTAAAATAGTGATACTTCTCAAGCTATTCGAACCTTAGGGCTCTGATACCATGTAAGACAATAGTTACACAATATAACACAAGAGCAATAGCAGAGAAGATAACAGATATAGGAGAATCTCAACAATTTTCTACTAGCAGCAAGTACAAAGATGATGGTGTTGTCCACCCATGCACTCTCAAGGTAGAGCTTAAATGGTGATCTAGACAACCCTATATAGGGAGATACAAGGTAGAGGTATGCTGGATCAATTCGATGTCTCAGGTAGTGCAGAAGTCATGTATATATAGGATCATGGGTGGCCTTCCATGGATGGCTATACATGGGCGGTAGAGCGTGGGGGGCCACCGCTCGCGTAATTGCCATACACGGTTTAAGCAGGCTTAACAAATATAAATGATTTTTGACTTTGACAGTGAATATTCCGTAGAATATTCCCTTTACCGTCGCTCCTCAGCCAGGGGGCCCATTGCTCCCCTTCGTACCCCCAGCCGGGGTTGCTCACGGCTGCCCCGAATCCCACAATTAGGGACCCTAGTAACTCCCTTTCCTTACAATACCTTACATGGTCCAATATGACCTTCATCCAACAAGCAAGTTGAGATTCCCATCAATTGGGTAATGCATGCTTGACTTCTCCTCATAATGGGGGCCTTACAAAATGTGCATACAATCATGAGGGGTAGACATTAATCATATACTAACATTTTGATGGATCAATAAACAGGTACAAAGCTAGACTTTTTGCTAAGGGTTTTGCACAAACCCAAGGAGTTTATTATGAAGAAACCTTCTCACCTGTGGCAAAAATACAAACCATCAGGGTATTGGTAAGTGTGGTTGCATCAAAGAATTGGAACATGTATCAATTGGATGTAAAAAACGCATTTCTAAATGGCTGGATTTCAGAGGAGGTGTACATGTCTCAACCTCCTGGCTATGAGGATCCAAGAAAGGTAACATATATATGTAAATTGAACAAAGCTCTTTATGGATTGATGCAGGCACCTAGGGCATGGAACCATAGGTTAACTACATACCTTCAGCATCAAGGATTCATCATGAGTAAAGTAGATACTTTTCTATTTATTAAGAGGAGTAATTCAGAGGTAATATACCTATGTGTATATGTTGATGATATCATACTCACAGGTAATGATACTAATGGCATCAAGAATATTAAGAATCCGATGATGCAGGAATTAAAATTAGTGTCCTTGGATCACTAAAATATTTTCTCGGACTTGAGTTAGTCTATACTAACTCTCGAATCTATATTACTCAGAGAAAGTACATATAGGATATGTTGAAGAAGTTTGAGTTGCAGGATGCCAAGGTAGCAAGTACTCCAATGGAGGTAAACCAAAAGTTAAGTGCTCATGAAGGTGATGTGCTTAAGAATATTGCAGGTTACCAAAGCATAGTGGGAAGCTTGAACTATGCTACATTGACAAGGATTGATATTGCTGATGGAGTAAGCGTTGTAAGTCAATTTATGCACAAACCTAGGGCACCTCATTTGGAAGCTTCCAAAAGGATTTTGAAGTACCTTAACACACTCAAAATCAAGGGTTATATTTTCCTTATACTTCAGACTTGGACATCAAGATATATTCAGATGTAGATTGGGCAGGTTGCAAAGATGATAGAAGTAGTACCTCATGATACCTATCCTTTGGAGGTGATAAACCTATATCATGGTCTTCAAAGAAGCAACTTACTGTTGCTTTGTCTTCTACAGAGGCAGAGTATAGAGGATTGGCCAATGCTACTCAAGAGGCCATATGGATCAGATTGTTATACACAGATTTGGGTTTGCATACTACATCTCCAATGATTTTTGGAGATAATACAAGCTCACTACATTTTGCAGGAAATCCTATTTATCATGCTAGGACCAAGCATATAGAGGTCCACTATCATTATGTAAGGGAGAAGCTATTGAGCAAGGAAATTCAGTTGGCTTATGTATCAACTAACATGCAATGTGCAAACTTATTGACTAAAACATTAGATGGTACAAAACTTTGCAGGTTTAAGTCTATGATTGGATTGCACGACATTCAAGAAGATTGAAGAAGAAGACCAAGCCAAAATGTTTGGCTTGAGGGGAGCTGTAGGTGCAAATACCAAGCCTACACATTTGGCTAGAGTTTATGTACAATTGAAGCTCCATGGAAACCATTGCTAGGAAGCTTTTTATCTTTACTATTTGTAAAAGTCATTCTTTGACTTGAAAGAATATTTGTAACTACCACTAAACTTATTGGACTTGTTAGTTGGAAAAGTCACGACTCTGCTTGAGAGAATATCTCCTAGAATAGAGGATCACTTTTAGTGAGAGCCGATGGAGAATTCAAATTCACATTCAAATATCCTATCTATAAAAGATGTCTGAAAAACTCGCGGGATAAGTGACTCCATTTCCGAGTTCTCCTTGACCACATTGTAAGAGAGTAAGGCTTACATTATAGCCTAGACTACTCATCATCATTAGGCTTTGATTATCATGCCTATGATCTTGTACAACATTGTGTTCTAATACAATAGATCAATACTTTTCATCTATGGTCTCTCTGTCATAGTCACTCATAACAGTCAACTTGTACTGTTCATATCGCAGTCATTTCTTTACCATTTTCAATGTTCTATAGCTTGTTTGAATCCGCTCCAAGTTCTCTACATGCTCACAAAGTGTGAAGATAATCGATTCAGCTAATTTGGGGAAAACTGCGTCGAAGCACTCACTGGTCAAACTCTGTAGAGGTCCTAAAAAATCGGGGGTAATGATTTGATTCTTAAAGTGATTGCTTTGTGTATAGTGCATCATTTTAAGTGATTCCACTTGGAATGATTAGCTCATTAAGCTAATTTGGTATCTCTAAAAGGAATTTTTCTAATTCCTACTGTACTGGAAGCACAAGCAGAAGGTATGTGAACAAAAATAGAAGGTTTTCATTAATCCTTCAACTTGGAAGTAGTCTGTTTTGGTTCAATCATTTCTCACATCATTTCCAAAGTACATAGGCACTTGTATAGTGTCATTGGAAAGCTAAGAGGGCCTACAACTCAACTCTGAAGCAAAAAGGGGCTTATACAAAGCAGGAATTGGTAGTACCTACTCATTTTTTGGAGTGTCCATCCATTTATCCCAACACATCTTTAGTTTTATGTTTATTATGTTTCATTTTTCTTCGAACAATCCTCACTGCACTTAAAGATCTACCCACCACCATCTACAAAAGAGGATTTTCAATGAAAATAAAAGAGCATCAAGTAACAATGCTAAAGAGTCATCAAAAGCTAAATCTTCTTCAACTGAAAGAAGTTTTGCATTTGTTAACATAGAAGAGGTGTCTTCTGATTAAGAAACATTGAATGCAATATTAAAGAATCCTTGAGTTTTAGCATATGGTCATGACTTGGACGTAATTGGTGTTGGAGAAATCATACTAAAATTTAGAAAAGATAATAAATTTACTATTTCCAATGTGTTGTATGTACCTTAAATGGAAAAGAATTTATCTCCTCTACTTTTTTATCAGATGTTTATAAAGTGATTTTTAAGAGGGATTTATGTCAAATATTTACTTCTAATAAGGAGCATTATCTATTAAAAGATGAAAATAAAAGCTGTAGATTAGTTTTATAAAAGAACAGCCATGCTAATTTTCCTAAGTATTCTGCACCAAAGGAGAACAAGAAGTTATGGCATGCAAGATTTTATCACATAAGCTATACAACTCTTTATGGTTTAGAATTTGCAAAGTTTCGATTTACAAGATGATACAAAATCATGTGAAGGATGTCTTGAAGGAAAGCTACATAAGCTTCCTTTAAAGAAGCATGGATTTATTACAACCAAGAGCAAGTTGTAGATCATTCATTCAAATGTGAATGGATCCATGTGAGTAGTTTCTATATGTAGACATAGATACTTAATCATTTTTGTTAATGAGTTTTTGGATAATCTTGGGTTTTCGGATTAAAAACTAAGTGAAAAGTTTTTGCTACCTTCAAGAAGTTTGTATCTATGGTTGAAATCAGATTTTGAGAAGCGATAGAGGAGGAGAATACATGTTAAATGATTTCAAGTCATATTTAAAAGATAAAGGTATCTATTACGAATTCATTATTGCTTACACTCGATAACAAAATGGTGTTGCAAAGAGAGAATAAGACACTCATTGAAATGGAATGTAGTATGATGTCTTCAAAGGAGCTTTCACCAAAGTTTTAGCATGATGCTATTCACACATCTAATCACATTTTTAATAGGTCTTCTTTAAAAGCTTTGAAGGTGATTACACTTCATGAAGCGTATGATGGTAAGAAGCCCAATGTGAATTATTTCAAAGTTTTTGATTCTTTCTCTCTTATGTTCACATTGAAAAGAAAGATCGTGGTAAGTTAGATGAGAAAGCTATCAAAGTTGTATTTGTTGGTTATGGTATTGGAAGCAAAAGCTATAGATTCTATGTACCACAAACAAGTAAAAGCCTACTCTCAAGCAATGCATCCGTAGCAAAAAATCAAATTTATGTTGCAAAAATTTTAGATTTTATAAAGACGGATAAGTATGCATTTTTTGGTAGGAATTTAGATTCATGTATTCAACCATAGAAGGGGGGTGAATAATCTTCTTAGATCTTTACACAGGTTTATAAAGATAATGGTAAAACTCCCACTCAAGCTGAATTTTACATACCATCACCACAACCTAGACTTTCTCCCATTTCTAATCAATCTATTGAACATGAACCCGTTCATGAAATTGGAGAATCTTCAAGAACTCCATAGAAACGAGAGATGGCATCAGGTTTCAAGAAAGATAGCATCATGTTTCAAGAAACTTTGAGTATGGAACTTACGAACTTTGTAACATAGTGGCATCCAAACATTAAAAGGAAAGAGAAGAAGCTAGAAAGATCATACAAAGTAGGTAAATTATGCAAAAGTTTTTGAAACTCATAACATTCTTTCATTTACTTTAGTTAAGAATGTACGTGCTAGTGTCAAAGATGCATTATATAGTCCTGTTTGGAAGAAAGCAAGATTGATTCTATTCATAAGAATCAAATATGGAAGTTTTGTGAGATATCAAAAGGTAAGAAATCTATTGGTGTGAAGTGGATCTTCAAGATCAAAAGAAAAGCTGATGGTAGAATCGACACATATAAAGCAAGGTAAGTTGTCAAAGGTCATGCAAAAAAGAAAGGTATTGATTATGATGAAATGCTTTCTCCTACCTTTAGAATGACCATAGCCAAGATAGTACTTTCTCTTGTTGCATTCTTTGGTTGGAAAGTATGCCAATTAGATATCAAAATTTGTTTTCTTAATGGTGATCTTCATGAAGATGTTTATATTCAATAATCAGATTGTTTTGAAGAAAAAGATAAAACACATTTAGTATGCAAACCTATAAAAACCATCTATGGTTTGAACGAAGCAAGGATTTGTAGATTCTGATCAAAAGGTGACACAAACACAAGAAGTAAGTACAACAAGCTATTGTTTTGTTGTTGATGAATGCCTTATTTCTTTGCATTCTTAAAAACAACGAAGAGTGGCTACATCTTAAAGTAAAGAAAAGTATAGAGCTTCCTTTACAGCTATACTTGAGGCTATATGGTTGCATAAATTTCTAAGTTATTTTGATGTTTATGTTCATCTTTCTATGTACATATATTCATAGAGTGAAAGTGCTAAAGAAACTTGTTCATCATGCAAAGACTAAGCATATTGAAGTATATTATCATTATATTTGTGAGGAGGTATCTAAAAAGCACATTGAGCTTATCTATGTCCCTAAAGTGAGAATGTGGAAAATATCTTTACTAAAGCATTATCAAGAGACTCATGTCATAAATTATGTAGATTATTGGAATTTATGTGAATATGACATTGAGGGGGATTGTTGGTAAACAATTTCAATTGGATATGAAAACTAGCATACCTTAATTTCAAAAATGGTCCAAATTGTCAATTATGTCAACATGAACAAACTGTTTTTACATATTCATATAGCTCTCTCCATGAGCTTTCTTTTTATGTATGATACTTAACCATCAAGAACCATTTAAGGTTGCGAAAACCTTAGCCTAATTTGTAGATTGCTCCATTTTTGAAATATCCACTCCTGATTGGAAGACCTTTGGCTGAGGCATCATCATTCTGTTCATGATTGGGGCAATGACACCTTGCTAGTCAACACTTGTGGACACCTACATCTCCACAGCAATACCTAAGACAATACCTACATCTCGACAGCAAGGAGAAGGAGAAGACAGAAGGTAACACACATTCCTTTTCCATTCATAAGGAACAAGAATTAGAAGTAGATCAAGAACTATTGCAATGGATAGAAATAGTAGAGTCATTTCCCTACTATGGGGTTAAAGTCACAGAAAATGAAGAAGTTATAGAAACTATGGGGCTTGGGGAACCAATTCTTGACTATAGAACGGGAAAGGACAAGGTGTGCAGGTACTACCAAGAAGAACCTCAAGATAAAGCGAAGATATTCACATGCGAACACGGGGAGGAGATCGCAAGTGGATGGGTTCAAGAGAAGGGAACTAGTATCATCCTGGATGAATCTTTGTGTTATTCAATGGACACAAGGTCCGATTCAGAGGCTCCTACTCTTGAAACTTTAGATAGTGCACTCAACACACTGATGAAAGGGGTCTCCATGGATGGGCGAACGAAGCGTAACATAATTAATTTCAACGGTAATTCTGTGAATGTAGGAGAAGCTCACCATAACTCAGTAGACTTAACAATTTCTAATGATTTATATACCAAAACTGGTTTATTTACTAGTCAGACGTCTTCATACGCACGGGAGACTCTTGCAAGCAACTCGAAGAGAAAAAGAAAGAGAATAGGTCTTCTAACTACTCATAAGCTTTTTGAAGTAATGGGAAAATGGGATAATCATTCCAATGTTGTGAGTACTTTCTTCATACTTCTCATCAAATACAAGGGCTAGGAAAAACCAACTTTGGATGGAGGTCACAACGTTGAAAAAGCAACTAAAGCAAAGTGTAGCTCACTATGTGACCACGATGAAGGATGTAGCTGACCAACTTGGAAGCATTGGAGAAGAAATAGAAGAGGAGAAGATAGTAAGGTAGATAATAAATGGCATCAAGGCTGATGACAAATGGGAGTCCTTCACTAGAGCAATGGACCTATATATGGATATGCAAATATCTAACCTCAACACATTGATGGGGCAACTCTTCACACATGAAACAAAACTCAACAAGAATGAAGACAACTCTCACGGTAATCAAACTTCTTCCCTTTACACAGATAAAAATTGTTGGTGCATTTCAAGCCTTCACACATTGGCTTGAAACATTGGAAAATTTGGCTTGAAACCCTTGAAGGATATCATTATGGGAAGCTAGAACCATAGGAACACTTGCCTATGTGTTATTACATTTTACTCTTTGTAAAAGTCTAAATGGCTTGGCATTATGTATACACACCTAACTGATTAGAGTCGTGGAAATTTGGATGGTGTGATTGGAGAGAATATCTCCTTACTTTTAGAGTAGAGAATATAGGAGATTTGAATTTGAATTCAAATTCAAATCTCAACTCATTCTCTATAAAAGGCACAATCAAAAAGTTGCGGGTAAGCTGGTTCATTTGGAGCTCAACTCCCGAGGCTTATTTCTCTTGTAAATGAGCATGTGTTAGTGCTACTTCATAGCCTACACCACCATACCTCAATTAGCTATGCTTGTCATGCTAATGAGCTTGTATAATCATATCAATCAATAGATATTTACACATTCATCATATCTGGTTCTCTGTGTTTTCTACTTCAAGTCTGTCAACTTCCAAGGAGCATTTCTCAGTGCTCACTGAACCAAATCAAGAGCTTAAGAGCTTGTTGGAACCAGCTCAAGGTCTTCTACAAGCATACAAAATTTCAAGACATTTCATTCAGCCATTTTCGAGAACTCATCTTCGAAGTCACCTCTGGTCTATCTCTGCAACTCTCCTAAAAAGTCGGGGGTAATCATAATTTTCCTAAACTTATTTCTCAGTGTATGGTTTATCAATTTGAGTGATTCCACTTGCAAATGGTAGCTTATTAAGGTACTTTAATACTCCCAAAAGGAATTGTTTCAATTGCAAGTGTGCTGGACACACTGAGCATAACACTGAGCAGGTATCATTACAAAAATAGCAAGTTTTTTGGATTTGTGAAGGAACCAAGTTATCTGTTTTGGTTTGATCATTACACAAACCATTTGCAAAGTACATATATGGTTTCTTTGTGTCATTTGGAAGCTAAGCAAGTATACTAAGCATATTTGGAAGCTAAAGGGGACTGAAGCAAAGCAGGTATAGAAGCCTCAACTCATTTCCTGAGTGCATCCAACCATCACTCCCAACAGTGGTATCAGAGCAAATAAGGTAAACATGGGAGATGGATTTCCTTCATTCATTGACAAATTGGACAGGAACAACTACCAAGCTTGGTCATTGAGAATGAAGACCTATCTACAAGGCAGAAGCTTATTTGGATACATATCAGGAGATGAGGAATTTCCCTCATTTAAAACTAGAGGATTACCCACCAAGGATGAACATGAGAAGCTCAACCAATGGTGTGCGAAAGATGCTCTGGCAAGGTCTTACCTTCTTAACTCTATATCTGACTTTCTTTTACCTCATGTAAGGAATTGTAAGACTTCCCAAGAGACTTGGGAAACCTTGTCAACATATTTTTCTTCAAACACAAGGGCTAGGAAGAATCAACTGTGGATTGAATTCACAACCCTTAGGAAGCAGCCCAAGCAATCAGTCTCAGAGTATGTGACAAAGATTAAAGATGTGGCAGACCAACTAGCAAGCATTGGAGAGGAGATTGAAGAGGAGCAAATAGTCAGACAAGTAACAAATGGACTCAAGGCAGATGATAAGTGGGAAAGTTTCACCACTGCAATGGACCTCTATATGGACATGCATACCCCAGATCTCACAACACTCATGGGCCAACTTTTCACACATGAAGCAAAGTTTACAAAGGAAGGAGATCAATCAAAAGGTAACAACCCCTCTGCTCTCTATACTGATAAGAAAGTTAAGGATAAAGGTAAAGGGAAGAAACAGGATGAAGAAGGCTCTACCTCTCAAGCTAATTATGCAGGGAGAGGTAGATCATCTAGAGGAAGAGGCAGAGGAGGTAAGTCAGGTAGGGGGAGACCCTACAACTCATCACCATGCAACATTTGTGGATTGTCCAATCATACCACAGATGAATGCTACAAGTACTACAAGAATCAGAGAGGAAGAGGCTACTCAAGAGGTGGATACTCTCAAGGGAGAGGCAGATTCAACCAACATCAAAGCTACAATGGATACAACAATCAATACAATAACAATTACAACCACAACCATAATGGTAACTACCAAGGTGGATTCAGAAACAGAAGAGATTACAACAATTACACAGAGGAGAAAGATGACTCCTTATTGATCATGAATATGACCTCCAAGGAAGGTACAAATGATGATCATTTATTTTATATTGACTCAGGATGTTCTAACCATGTAGCTGGCAATGTGGCATTACTTTCTGATTTGGAAGAACCCAAGGGCAAACATCAGGTACAGACAGGTGATGATACTAAACACTCTGTTGTTAAGATTGGAAATGTGAAGACATGTGATGGTAACCAGAACCTATTGAGCAGGGTACTCTATGTACCAACCATCACCAAGAATCTAATGAGTGTTGGTCAGATTGTGGAGAAAGGTTTGCAGGTCAGATTCACACAACATGGAGCATATGTGGAGGACCCAAGGCATGGATTCAGAAGGATAGCCAAGGGAGAAAAATCAGGTAGATTGTTTACTTTTGAGCTAGAAGACACCAAGAACATTGCTCTGTATAACTACAAGGATCAAACACTTTCAGAGTTAGAGATATGGCACAAGAGGTTAGGTCACATAGGTGAAAGAACCCTAAAGCAAATTTGCATGGATCAATGTGTGCTTGGGATACCTAATGTATTCAAGCAACACATGATTTACAAGTGTGGAGCATGTCAGTTTGGTAAGTCTCACAGGTTGCCATATTCAAGGAAAGGTTTCATGCATGAAGACTACCTAGACTTGGTACACACAGATGTTTGGGGACCTAGCAAGGACCCTTCCATTTCAGGTTCAAGGTATTATGTGTCCTTCATTGATGATTATAGCAGATGGACCATCTTGTACTTTATGAAGCATAAAGATGAAGTGTTTAATTGTTTCAAGAGGTATCTTGCACTTGTTGAAAACCAAACAGGAAGAAGCTTGAAGAGACTAAGGTCAGATGGTGGAGGAGAATACTTCTCCAATGAGTTTGAAGATTTCTTGCAGGAAAGAGGTATCAAAAGGGAGATTACTACAAGGTACTCACCTGAACAAAATGGGGTAGCTGAAAGAAGGAATAGACTCATTGTAGAAACAGCTAGGTCTATGCTTAATGAAAAGAAGTTGCCAAATTATCTTTGGGCAGAGAGTGTATCCACTGCCACCTATCTCATAAACAGGTTGCCATCCAAATCACTTGATGGCATGACACCATATGAAGCTTGGCATGGTAAGAGACCTTCTCTGGATCATTGCAAAATCTTTGGTTGTGTAGCATATGTGCATATTCCCTCACAGGTAAAGGGAAAGCTAGACCCTAAAGCTGAAAAATGTATCTTCATTGGTTATGATTTGAACCAAAAGGGATACAGATTCTACAACCCAACAAACAAAGGCTTCAAGGTAAGCAGAGATGTAATCTTTGATGAGAATGACTCATGGTATGAGAATGAGTGCAGGAAAGTTAGTCTACCCTATGATATGGAAGAAGACTTCCCAAGGCTCACCAAGGAGGAATCAATTCAGAAAGAAGATTCAAGCTCAGATGATGATGATACAATAAACCTTGAGGAATTCAAGGCTTGGAAGTCCAAAGGGAAGATGAAGATGAAAAAGCTAGAGGATATACCAGAATCCTCAACTCAAGCAATTAGAAGATCTCAGAGAGAAAGCAAAAGACCAATCAGATTTGGGTATGAAACATCACTTGTAACTAAACATTCTGTATATCTTGCAAAGGATTTGTTGAATGAAGAACCAGGTACCTATGAAGAAGCAATCACAAGACCTGAGTGGAAAGAAGCTATGGATGAAGAAATGGAAGCTCTCAAGGAGAGTGATACTTGGGACTTGGTACCCAAGAAAGACTCTATGAAAGTGATAGGATCCAGATGGATCTACAAGCTAAAGAGAAATTCAGATGGAACCATAAACAAGTACAAAGCTAGGTTGGTAGCCAAGGGTTTTGCACAAACCCAAGGCATTGATTATGAGGAGACATTTTCTCCTGTGGCTAAGATGCCAACTATCAGAATATTAGTGAGTGTATCTGCATCCAAGAATTGGAACATGTACCAATTAGATGTCAAGAATGCTTTCTTGAATGGATGGATATCTGAAGAAGTCTACATGTCACAACCACCTGGCTATGAAGACCCCAAGAAGGTAAATTATGTTTGTAAATTAAAGAAGGCTCTATATGGATTGAAGCAGGCACCTAGAGCATGGAATTACAGGTTGACAACCTACCTCCAATACCAAGGATTTGTAATGAGGAAAGCTGACACTTCTCTATTCATTAAGAGGAGTAGTACAGAGGTAATATATTTATGTGTTTATGTTGATGACATCATCATTACAGGCAATGATGGCAATGGAATTAGACACATCAAAGGACAGATGATGAAAGAATTCAAGATTAGTGATCTTGGATTATTGAAGTACTTCTTAGGTCTTGAGTTAGTCTACACCAACTCAGGTATATATATCACTCAAAAGAAGTATGTACAGGATATGGTCAAGAAGTTTGGTTTGCAGGATGCTAAAGTATCTACTACTCCAATGGAGGTCAACCTAAAGCTAAGTGCTCATGAAGGGGAAGAAGTCCAAGACATCACAAGGTATCAAAGTATGGTAGGTAGTTTGAACTATGCTACCTTGACCAGAATTGACATAGCATATGGAGTAAGTGTGCTTAGTCAATTCATGCACAAACCAAGGGTACCTCACCTAGAGGCAGCAAAGAAGATCTTGAAGTATCTGAAGGGAACTCAGAGCCATGGTTTGTACTTTCCTTATACATCAGATATTGATATTAAAGTTTATTCAGATGAAGATTGGGCAGGATGCAATGATGATAGGAGGAGCACATCAGGTTACATTTTTTTTGCAGGAGATAAGCCTATTTCTTGGTCAGCCAAGAAGCAACCTACAGTGGCATTGTCATCCACTGAAGCAGAGTATAGAGGGCTTGCCAATGCCACTCAAGAAGCTATCTGGTTGAAGCTCTTGTATACAGAGTTAGGTCTATACACTAGACCTCCAATCATCTTTGGAGATAACACTAGCTCTCTTCACCTTGCAGCTAACCCAATATATCCCTAGTTATTTTCGGATGCGTATGGAAAAAATACCGTACGTATGAAAACGTATGCGTATGGTTGGAGTATGGAATTTTTCGTACTCCAATTTTTTCTCATCTTTCATGGATTCCAGTTTTATGCAAATTCACTCTCATTTGTTCTCCTCCATTATACTGAAACATATGTACAACACCCTCAGCTATAGTAGCCAATATAATTTTGATCTTTAAAATTATATTATTGTATATATAATACTTCATATTTTCAATATTTTTTGTTCTAGACGAATGATATCACGTATGATATTTTTGAAAAGATTCCATACTTTTTTCATACTTCCATACCCGTATGCGTTTGCCGTATGGTTCGCGTATGGAAAAACTATGAATATATCATGCTAGAACCAAACACATAGAGGTTCATTACCACTATGTGAGGGAGAAGTTACTAAGCAAGGATATACAATTGATTTATGTGTCTACTGATATGCAATGTGCAGATTTACTTACAAAGGCATTGGATGGAAACAAGCTATGCAAATTCAAATCTATGATTGGATTGCAGGAAGTAATTGAAGATTGAAGATGAAGACTTAAGCCAAAGTGTTTGGCTTGAGGGGGAGCTGTTGGTGCATTTCAAGCCTTCACACATTGGCTTGAAACATTGGAAAATTTGGCTTGAAACCCTTGAAGGATATCATTATGGGAAGCTAGAACCATAGGAACACTTGCCTATGTGTTATTACATTTTACTCTTTGTAAAAGTCTAAATGGCTTGGCATTATGTATACACACCTAACTGATTAGAGTCGTGGAAATTTGGATGGTGTGATTGGAGAGAATATCTCCTTACTTTTAAAGTAGAGAATATAGGAGATTTGAATTTGAATTCAAATTCAAATCTCAACTCATTCTCTATAAAAGGCACAATCAAAAAGTCGCGGGTAAGCTGGTTCATTTGGAGCTAAACTCCCGAGGCTTATTTCTCTTGTAAATGAGCATGTGTTAGTGCTACTTCATAGCCTACACCACCATACCTCAATTAGCTATGCTTGTCATGCTAATGAGCTTGTATAATCATATCAATCAATAGATATTTACACATTCATCATATCTGGTTCTCTGTGTTTTCTACTTCAAGTCTGTCAACTTCCAAGGAGCATTTCTCAGTGCTCACTGAACCAAATCAAGAGCTTAAGAGCTTGTTGGAACCAGCTCAAGGTCTTCTACAAGCATACAAAATTTCAAGACATTTCATTCAGCCATTTTCGAGAACTCGTCTTCGAAGTCACCTCTGGTCTATCTCTGCAACTCTCCTAAAAAGTCGGGGGTAATCATAATTTTCCTAAAATTATTTCTCAGTGTATGGTTTATCAATTTGAGTGATTCCACTTGCAAATGGTAGCTTATTAAGGTACTTTGATACTCCCAAAAGGAATTGTTTCAATTGCAAGTGTGCTGGACACACTGAGCATAACACTGAGCGGTATCATTACAAAAATAGCAAGTTTTTTGGATTTGTGAAGGAACCAAGTTATCTGTTTTGGTTTGATCATTACACAAACCATTTGCAAAGTACATATATCGTTTCTTTGTGTCATTTGGAAGCTAAGCAAGTATACTAAGCATATCTGAAGCTAAAGGGGACTGAAGCAAAACAGGTATAGCAGCTTCAACTCATTTCCTGAGTGCATCCAACCATCACTCCCAACAAAAATAAGAGTAATAATAAAGGCAAAGGTAAAATGAATGAAGAAGAGGCAAGTACCTCTCAAGTGAACTTCACAGGTAGAGGAAGAGGTACTAGAGGAAGGGGAAGAGGAGGAAAGCAAGGAAGGGGGAGATCATACAACTCTTCACCTTGCAATATCTGTGGCTTGACAAATCATATCAAAGATAACTGCTTCAAGAACACAAAGAATCAAAGAGGAAGAGGCTTCCACAGAGGAGGCTATGGACAATCCAGAGGAAAGTTAAACAATGGAGGAAACAATTACCATCACAACTACAACCAAAGCTACAACAACAACTATCAAGGAGGCTTGAGAGGTAGAAGAGATTATAACAAGTATATAGAAGATCAAGAAAGCAACTATCAAGGAGGCTTGAACTTCACAGGTAGAGGAAGAGGTACTAGAGGAAGGGGAAGAGGAGGAAAGCAAGGGAGGGGGAGATCATACAACCCTTCACCTTGCAATATGTGATTTGAAATCATACCATAAATGATGAGTGCTTCAAGAACACAAAGAATCAGAGAGGAAGAGGCTTCCACAAAGGAGGCTATGGACAATCCAGAGGCAGGTTCAACAATGGAGGAAACAATTACCATCACAACTACAACCAAAGCTTCAACAACAACTATCGAGGAGGCTTGAGAGGTAGAAGAGATTATAACAACTATACAGAAGATAAAGAGGATTCTCTATTGATCATGAACATGACATCCAATCAAGGTAAAGATGATGAGCATCTATTCTATATTGATTTTGGTTGTTCAAATCATGTGGTTAGAAATGTAGCATTGTTACTTGATCTTGAAGAACCTAAAGGGAAGCATGAAGTGTAGGTGATGACACTAGGCACTCTGTTAATAAGATTGGAAATGTTAAAGCATATGATGGTAACATGAACCTTTTAAGTAAGATATTATATGTACCAACCATAACAAAAAACCTAACCAGTGTCAGGCATATTGTCGAAAAGGGCTTACAAGTTAGATTCACAAGGCATGGAGCATATGTGGAGGACCCTCAACAAGGCTCAAGATGATTACAAAACGTAAGAAATCTGGTAGACTCTTTATATTTGAAGTTAAGATACCATAAACATTGCACTCTTCAATTACAAAGATCAAACCCTATCTGAACTAGAGATATGGCATAAGAGACTAGGTCATATAGGTGAAAGAACACTAAAGCATATATGCAGGGATCAAAGTGTGCTTTGCATTCCAAATGTGTCCAAGCAACACATGATTTACAAATGTGGAGCATGCCAATTTGGCAAATCACAGAGGCAACCATTCGAGAGAAAAGGATACATGTATGAAGACTACTTGGAGCTTGTGCACACACATGTGTGGGGTCCTAGCAGAGAGCCATCAATCTCAGGATCAAGGTACTATGTTTTATTCATAGATGACTATAGGAGATGGAAATACTTTACTTTATGAAGCATAAAGATGAAGTCTTTACTTGTTTCAAAAAGTATTTGGCATTAGTTGAGATCCAAACAAGCAGAAGCTTGAAGAGGCTCATATCTGATGGAGGTGGTGAGTTAAGTGGCACTCATGTGAGTAGCCATGACTAATGGCTTCCATGGCAATTAGAGAGAGAGAGAGAATTAGTAATACATAATGCGGCGATTGGAAAATCGATCTCCGTGTACGTTGGGGCATGGAATTAGGTGAGAGCTATGTTGCTTCAACTCCTGATGAATCCCACCATTTCACTGTAGCTCTCACACAAATCCATGCCCCAACATACACGGAGATCGATCTTCGAATTTCCGCCCAGCCACATGATGTATTACTAATTCTCTCCCTCTCTAATTGCCATGGAAGCCATTAGTCATGGCCTCTCACATGAGTTCCCAAATGAATTTTAGTCTTTCTTACAGGACAGAGACATAAAGAGAGAGGTTACAACAAGATATACTCTTGAACAAAATGGAATGGCAGAGAGAAGGAATAGACTAATAGTAGAGGCTGCAAGATCAATGTTGAATGAAAAGAAACTTCCAAATTACTTATGGGAAGAGGTTGTTTTCATAGCCACATAATTAATAGGCTTCCATCCAAGTCCTTGGATGGAATGACACCTTATGAAGCATGGAATGGAAGGAGACCTTCCCTAGTCCATTGTAAAATCTTTGGGTGCATTGCTTATGCACATATACCCTCACAGATTAGAAGAAAGCTTGATCCAAAAGCTGAAAGGTCTATATTTATTGGCGATGACCAAAACCAGAAAGGATATAGGTTGTACAATCCCACTAACAAAGGATTCACAGTTAGTAGGGATGTGGTGTTTGATGAAAATAACTCCTGGTTTGAAGATGATTGCAGGAAAATAAAGTTACCTT